>CM035132.1:144696035-145896035 GCA_020205605.1 Panax ginseng | reverse complement strand
TAAGGAGAACCTCAATAGCTATAAACCACCGTTCTATTCTCCTATTACCCTCGCTCGACCCAGCTACACTCTTATTACCTGAAAGGAATTGTGAAGCAAAAAGGGTGAGCACAACTAGCCCAGTAAAGAATATCATGACTAAAGATAATTTACATCATTAATAGCCTTCATCAGTAATAAATCAGAGATTTAGAACATATGCACTACTACAAAACAGTAAATAGACAACGCGAAAAAAACATTGTGGTTTCAGTCAGAAAAACGTAGTGGTTAAGGGTGTTATCTATTTGACACTCTTACACAACGTTTTTAAAACGTTGTAGTTAAGCAAAATACACAACATTTTTTAGAAAAAAACGTTGTAGATTTGTTATCCAAAAATTAGCAGATGCTTAAAAACGTTGTAGAAGGTATGATTCCACAATATTTTCTAAATAAAAATGTTGTTTAGTATATCAGACAACGTTTAGGCACATTTACACAACTTTTTTAAAATGTTGTAGATTGAATTGGAAAAAAAAAAGAAGAAATTTTTTTTGTGATTCACCTATATTACCAGTGCACCTGCAATCTGCTAATGCCATAATATATAACTAAAAGGTCTAAATTCTCATTTAAATTTAAAGCCAAAATGTATCAACCATTCAAAATACATCCCAATAATACCATTCAAAATACATCCCAATAATACATCCCTATTCACAATTTATTTTCCATAAGAACCACTTGTTTAAAAATGTAGACTAACAAATAAATGCTCTCTCAATCACTTTCCTTCACTATTCACAACATATTACAGAAACCAATTCCGTGAAACCTTGCTATAAATAGGATAATCATATTTCCAAGAAAATATGTGAACTTGATCTTTATACCAGTCAACCCAAGAGAGCGAAGATCCCAAAGAACAAGGTGATTCTTAGTGCAAATGGAAGTTCATGACTAGCCTGTAGTTGGTGCTCAAACTGGGCTCATTTTAGAAGCTCCAAGATTCCAACTTCAAGTTTCCTACCAATCAATTAGCAACAACTTACATAAAGCAATATAGATACACGCTAAAGATAAAAGTTCAACTATAGTAAAGCTTTATCAGAAACCAACAAAAAATAGTTAAGAGATTGCAAAATAAAAAAAACTATGTACCTGCAAAATATCATTCTCTCGATCCCTTGGTCTTTGGCACGTAACTTTCAAAAGAGCAGTAATTTGCTTATCATTTAACCTTTTGGTGTATCTCTGATCCCCCACAATCTTGCAAACCTGGAAACTCGATGACATTAGATAAAAAAACTAATTGAACAAAGCAAATTCATTAATGCAATCTAGGGACCCAACACAAACTTGCTGAACTTGCGAGTGAGCTCACAAGATATGCACCAAAAGAGGCTTGGATTTTAATTGCAGCTAAATTGCGATTTCTCTTTTCAAATCCACTAGGGACACTTGTAAGACGGACAACTTCGGCTGCAGCATTGGCAGCAGTAACAGCAGCTTCTGCTGCAGCAGTTGTTGCAATGGCAACAGCCACATCATGCTTTCTCTGCATGACATTCATAACTTGGAACCAAACTCATAATGATTATATATACCAGAGAAAATTTGATAAACTCACCTCGACAAAAGATAGAAGCTCAATCTCATAGTAAACAGTCGAGTTAAGTGGGACCAGGGCCAATTCCTGCTGTGATCTAGATGAACCAAAGGCACATTCTGGTTCAACTGTTACCAGTGCTACCTCCCCCTTTTTCATTGCCATCACCGATCTATCAATCCCATCTATAACTTGCTCTATTCAACGCAAACCTCAATAAAGTAAGAAACAAGCAACAATAGGCCAACTAGATTCAAAATCAAATATCTGGCAAACTCTAACACCTTCATCTGTCTGAAACTCGAAAGGCTCCTCATCACCATCATGGCCCTTTTTTTAAAAGACAGTACCATCTGCAACTTCCTAATCGACAACAGCTCCTTCATTCAGTTTCTCATATCCCTCCCCTTCCTTCAAGATCTTCTTAATAACTTTCTTATCATCACCAATATGAGAGACAGCCTTCCGCGATACTAGCTCTAGAGTAATCTGTAACATGGCATTTGGCGGAACTGCAGCTGCATTACCTTTCTCTCCAAACCCATCTGCAACCACAGAAAGAACAAACACAGGAAAATTCACTCTAAAAAAATCTTTGCTTTCAAATACACATCTCTTTATGGAAACAACTTGCATACATCAAATCTACTCACACAGAGGCTTCACTGTAAGGAGAACTTTTTCTCCTTTCTTCATAGTTTTTACAGCTTTGGCCAAGGCAGGACAAAAATGACCTATAACAAAAGCAAATCGAAAACATCCATAAAATATCTAGACATTGATAAAGTAGATTTTAGATGGACCACAAAAAAACTTACCATCTTGCACAATGAACTCTACTGCATCTGACTTTGCAATCAAGGTTCCATCCTTTTAGCCGAGCCTCATAATTGACTACATAAATAGCAGCAACGGACAAGGTAAGCAGTGATTCAACAGAAGGATCCACAGTCAAAACTGTAAGCATTGCTAGAGAAATATGTACAATGTACCTAACACTTCATTGAGGTTCGTAGGGTTCTCCCATTTCTCCCTCCTTAATAATTTTCTTGAATATTCCACCATCCTTGCAGATGTCTTTAATGCTAATCCAAGATAGAAGTTCAACATCATACAAAGAGTTAGCTTGCAAAAAGTAGATTCAATTACATTAATATTTCTGGAAGCCAATACAGAATATAAGAAGTGTAACTGCTACTTATATTCTTGATTTAGCTGTTTCAAGTTACTGATGTAATGTTTACCAAATGAAATCCAACATGAATAGAAATAGTTCTTGATCCATAACATATGCCATAGCAAGTGAAAACACATAGTAAATTGTGGATCCATCAATTTCATTTATATTATCGTGGTCATGAAAACACATTAAAAATAATATCGAATTTCCTGTATTGATAATAATATTGAACATCTATCAGTACAGGACTTTTAAAAATCAACCACGCAAAAGACGATAAAATTCCAATTCAACCAGCCAAGTAATAACTATAGTAAATCTAGCATTGTCGAACCTGGTAGTATTGTCGAACAAAGAAGGAACCCACCTGAATATCAAACAAGTATATATATAAAAATTCAATCTTTGGATTAATTTCCCAATTGAATCATAAAATCCAATTACCTGAACATCACTAACAGGAGCTGGATAGGAACTCGCCATTCTCGCTATAAAACAATAACAGGTCTAAAGGACCTACTTTCTCAAGCTGGGAAAAAAGAACCTTCAAATAGAAAGCAAACTTGAGCTTAAGAAAAAATATAATTGTATCACTTAAAAACTTGAGCTTCCCACAAATATTACCATAAAAAGATATTTATGAAAAGTTTTAAAATAATCCAAATTTATGAAAAAATAGGAATACCATGGTGGTAGAGACCTTTCTCTTTTCGGAACCTTGTTTTAGTGAAGCTGGACTTGGATTTCCAGCTGATGTTCCCCCAGTTCTTCTGGTTAATTTCCCATTAGACAATGACCTCTGTCATGCCGCAGAATGATATTAGCAACAACAATTTTGGAATTTTACAGAGAAAAAAATGAAAAGAAAGCAGCAAACTCATCCAAAAAAATAATCGCAAGGCAGTTATGAACCTTATCAAGCATAAAAGATAGTTATGTGTTTTCCGAGATCAAACTTGAACATCACTGAAACTTATAAAAAAAACATGTTCTAATGTTTAAACACTGATTCAAGAACACAATTCTACCATTTATGAAAGTACTGCAACTTACTAGCCACTTGTCCCGAGCATAAAGGACTGTATTTAACATGTTCTCATAGAGCAAAAAATACCCCATCCATTTAGAAATAATTATATCCACTTGAGCAACTGGAAGCTCAATCTCTTCTATCTTCCCCTTTAAAACTGTTATAACTGTGATATTCAAAAAGCAAGATAATAGAGACAAAAAGGATGAGTAAGTTGAGAAGTAAAACTGGGAAACTGAAAAATGTTACTAACCAATTATAACTATATTTACTTTTTTCTTTTGACAAGTATGTTAAGCACTTAAGGGGATAAATCAGATTACCATTTGAAAAACCATTATCTTTAACAATTTCTTGTGCCATATCAGCTATCTGGGAGCACTCAACCTGCATAAGCCGGATGGAATAAGGACTTTTATACTTGGACGGATGGAATATTACAAAACTAAAATCTAAAATTCTAAACTGCATAAGCCTAGCAAATAGCCATTTGAGTGAACTGCAATAGGAGAAAAACCACATAAAAAAATTTTCTCCTTATGAAATCAGTTTTTAATATAAACACCCAGCCAACATTAATCTTTTTTAGCAGAATTCTAACAGATGATTTGGAAAATTTAAACAAAAATTTATTTCCGTTAACAAGAAACTACCAACAAACTCCATCTGCCAACCTTTAAAGAAACAAAAAGATGCCAATGATATACCTATGCAAGAGGAGTCAGAAGTTGAGAGAGCAAAGCCGGATATTAAGATTATTGTTTTCCCTGATGAGAACTCTGATGGTACACGTCGAATTGGGGTTAAGTTATCACCCAATGTGATGTTCTTAAACATTAAGCCGAAGAATCTCATGGAAGCTTTCAATTTCTCAGGACGCGAATTCTTGGGTTTGACCTCCAATGTTTTGGACAGCTTAAAACATACTTTTTTTAATTTCTCCCAAACTGCCAGCAAGGTTTCAGGTCTTGTCGCTATTATAGCTATTGGTGCAGAAGTTGCTAAATCAAACACGGACGAGCTTTACTAATTTGCAGCTATTCTAAATCTTAACCTTGTAGTGATAAATCTTCTTCCTTTGCCTGCGTTAGATGGGGGGTCTTTGGCCTTGGTACTCGTAGAGGCAGCCAGAGGTGGGAGAAAACTCCCTTCAGAAATCGAAAAAAGGCCAAGTGAAAAATGGGAATTAGAAAAACAATGCAAAAGATCAAAATATACATTCTATTTACACCCTTTTGTAAAACCAAAAGACCCTAGCAACCGACAAACCAGACCAACAACTCAAAATTGGGACACAAAACTTCCAAAGAGAAACAGATTCCAGAGATGAGAGACAGGAATCAGATGTTATCCTCAAAGCATGACCCATAACAAACCTGCCGTTGGACAAAAGATAGAGATTTAGAAGATTAGCTGAGAGTTGAGATACAGAAGATTCAGATATATGGGTCAGGGGGTTTTGTGGTGTGACCCTAGATTTATCAGAGACGCTCATAAAAGCCCTAGATTTATCCAAATTTCTCAAACCAAAACCTCAAATTCCATGCTTGAAACCCGTGAAACAAACCGAATTAAAGCTCCTTAACGATTCTGAAGCTTCTAAAATGGCAAGATTTTGAGGAGAAATGGAAGGGAAAAGGAGAGAGGAACTCATATGCATAAAACCAACATCGCAGAACGAGAAAGTACAGAGATAGAAACCTTGTTTTAATTCCAAATTTTAGCTTCCGTGTTTTTTAGATAGACAACGTTTTTAAAAAAAAACGTTATCTAATTAAAATAAAAAAAATTCCCTTTTAAATAGATAACATTTTTGCATATATATCTACAACGTTTTGTTTAAAAACATTGTGGAAAAAATACTAAAAAACGTTGTCTTTTAAGCGTTGTCTATTTAATACTTTGTAGTAGTGATGGTAGATGATAAAACTTTTCAACCATAGTTGCAGCGGAACGAGCAATCCATTAGAAGAGTCAAATAGACCATCAGATCTATTATCTTCTCCATGTTAAAAGTCCACCAATAATGTTTTATCCCTATAACATCAATCAACAATTCATGTCCACAATCATATGAATAACTCATAATCATAATTTTGATTCTAAATTCCTCTTCGCACCCAGGACGAAGATAATTTTCATCATCTATCTTCACCTGAAACATCAAAAATCATAGTTATACCAAATCATAATTCCAGCTCATAATCATACTAATAAATTCATTTTTGCACTACGACCAAAGATATTCATTAACAATTCATCTTTGCACTATGTGCCAAAAGACATACTGTTGTATTTTAGAAGAGTCAGTAGAGGCGTGATATCTACTATCTTTACGAATTAAAAGTGTATAATCAATATTTTATTCTTTGAGACTCAATTTTAATAAATAATCCACATCATCGAATCATCCTCGCACTATGACCAAAGATATTCATGTAATCATTAATGGTCATGATTATCTTAGAATAATCCACGGTTATAATCATACCAATAACATCCATCCATCAATGTCTTTATGGGCAATGGGGACTTTTACCACATCATCTATAACATTACAGGTCATGATTATACCGAATGATCCCTGGTCATAATCATACTAATAAATAGTTCATCTATGCACATAAGCCAAAGATACTCATAAATCAATAGTTCATCTTTGCACGTAAGCCAAAGATATACAACTGTAAAACCAATAATCAACACTCCATCTTTACACGTAAGCCAAAGATATATAACTGTAAAACCAATAATCAACAGTCCATCTTTGCACGTAAGCCAAAGATACTTTCATCATAATATAAACATGAGGATGATGACAATGATATAAGCATTAATCAAACGAAATCAAGGATAAATATTAAAGACTTTAAATTTATCAAGTGTTTAAAAATATCCAAATTGTCAACAAGATACTGCTTTGTGGAGTAAAATTCAAGAATAATATTCATGTACCAAAAATAATTTGGACAGAAAACAAATATATTTTTCGGGTAAATAGTACCCCGTAATAGTACCCTATAAATAGTACTTCGGGAATAGTAGCTCGTGAATAGTACCCCTAGCATGAAAAGTATCTCAAATACCCGAGTGAATAATATTCAGGTGAATAGTAATTTGGGTGAATAGTAACCCATGAATAGTAACTCGTGAATAGTACCCCGACACGAAAAGTGCCCCGAATACCCGAGTGAATAATACTAGAGTTAATAGTAATCGAGTGAATAGTAACCCGTAAAAAAAATACAAAAGAAAATGATATTCCATGACGAGTACAAAAGAAATGATATCTCATACGAGTATAATAGATTATACGAAACTGCAAATGGATTTTCACTCACCATGCGGTAATCCACGTAAACAGATCATTTCCAAAATTTAATAAGAAATGAATACAAAGGATCATTCACCATGCATGCGGTAATCCATATAGACAAGTTATTCCAACATAATAATAAAAAATAGAATAACAGAAGAATTCACCATGCATGCGATAGACCGCACACACATGTTATTCCCAACAGAATAATAAAAAATGGAACCGGGTCATGCGTAATCCACACAGACATGATATTCCAACATAATAATAAAGAATGGAACCGGGTCATGCGTAATCCGTACAAACAAGATATTCCAATGTAATAATAAAGAAGCGGAACAGTCAAATGCGTAATTCGCATGCATGTGATATTCCAACGTAATAATAAAGAATGGAATAACAATGAAATTCACGTGCATGCGATAGAACGCATGCAGCATAAAAGTTATTCCAATGTAATAATAAAGAATGGAATAATGAAGAATTTCACCATGTATGCGGTACTTCAGATGTACAAAGTTATTCCAACATAATAATAAAGAATGGAATAACAACCCTTATGAGTATTGAAAGAAAATAACTTTCTTCATGAATACGAAAGAATAATACCCCTTACTATAATAATAATATCCCTTACCTCAGAAGAAGACTGGATACTGGAATAGTGAAGTAGCAGACTTCGCTTCTTCTTTCTCTCTATAGCTTCTCTCTCTATAATTTCTCTATAATAATTGCTCTTGTGAGACTTAGTGAATTGGTGAAAAATAATGAAGGAATGAGCTTCTATTTATAGGAAAATATAGTTTCCATAATTGCACATTTTGGGGCTCAAAATATTACAGTATAACACCCTCATCTTTTCCTTCATTTTTAATTTAGTCATGCAAGTATTATCAAACTTGCACCACCTCCCCTAATAGTAAATCATGTGAATCAATAGTAAATCATGTGAATCAATAGTTATAAACATGTGAAAAAATTAATTATAGTATAGTAGCTTCAACTATACCTCCATTTTTAACTTAGTCATGCAAGTATTATCAAACTTGCACCAACTCCCCTAATAGTAAATCATGTGAATCAATAGTACACACATGTGAACACATAGTTATAAGCATGTAAATTAATAGCAATTAATTGCTCATTTATCCGGTTAATTACCCGATTGGTCAACATAATCTTCAGACATCAATCATTATCGAAATAAATATCGATTTTCACGAACACTAATAATTCCAACACAATGGAACTATCAATTTTATCTTTAATCAACATGAACTTATTCATCATTAATATTATAATTCTCAATATTTAACAACCAGGTCGTTCCCAGGAAAGAGTGGGCTTTCTGATAAGGATTTCTCCTTATTGGCGCGCAATTAGGTGACCAAACCTCTCCTTGACAGAACTTCTAGACATTGTCAATATTTCAAATAATAATATGAATAACTTTGTTGTCTCAATTATTGATTTAATAATATAACATATTATGCGATGATGATCTTGTGAAAATAATTGAATCAATAATATGATAGATATGATGCAAAGAATTATTGTGAGTAATAATTGAGTATAATCGAGTGACTTCTTACGTAAGCATCAATAATCAATATCGTGTGCTACTATGCAACCACGCTTATTAATGTACTTTTACTACTATGAAAGTAGTTCAAATGTTTTAACGGTAACACTTTCTTTCGTTTTTTTTTAATAAAAGATAAATCATTGCTTTCTAAATACGACAATACTACTAGATTAGGGGTCCACCAATGATTATCTTTGGCGAATGAATATTCTCTGTGAAAATGAATATTCCCTACCAATCGAATATTCCCCGACACAACGAATAACAACTTGCTTACTTTGTAAAATTTTCAAATATCACCCTTAACTTTAACCCTTTCTCAATTTAACCATTTACTAAATAACATAATAATTATAAGAAAATTGAATACTTTCATTTCATAAAATTCGGGGTCTCACACTAAACCCTAAGGGTTGTAGCAAATGTCAAATGTACCATTAAAATTGGAAGCTAAATGACCATATTGCCCTTTTAGAATTCTTTATTGGGTAACTTGTATATCTAGCCAAGATTGGAGTTGCTTAACAACTCTATCTAACCCATATGACTTAAAAAAATATCCAACATCTCAGCCAACTTGCTAAATTAGATGCATTGTATCAATTTATATAGACTAAAGAGAGAGAAAGGGCCACTTTACTTCTCATTCTCTCCCAAAACCATTCTCTCTCTAAAATCCAAAAATGTAGAGTGAGGGAATGAGATAAGATAAGCTAATGTCAGTCTTTAGCTTAACAAGATCAAATCAGTGGGATCAGAATCAAAAATGGGACATCAAATAGGTATAAACCCTAACATTTTGAAATCATGAGATCTTATGTTATATGTTATGGTTTGATGTTTTAAGTTGTGTATAAGGGTGTCATATAGTGATCTGGGTGGTTAGATCATATATCTATATCATCTAGATGCACGAATTTAAAGATTTTTCAAATCTAGAAAACTGGAAAAATTGTGTCTGACAGTCAAATATCAGGTCTCTTAGATCTGTCTCTATTAATTGTTTTGGTGTTTTAAAGGTTTGTACTTATTGTATGTTATAAGGTCTTGGATCTGGAACTTGAATCAAGTCCAGATCATGTGTAGATCGAGAGTTATTATTGGTCAAACATCGTTGACCGATCACGAAGTCTGGAATCTGGGCAGCCTAGATTTTTCCAGAAAGCTTCTGACAAGTTTTGTAGACCTTTAATCTTGCTGGTATTTGATGTTTTTGCTATGTTGTTGTTTGATCCTTGTAGTCTGACATGAGGAGTACCTATTAAAACCTTTAGATAACCATAATCGCTTTTAATCACGTAAATTTGTGGTCAAACAACTGTTGATTAAATCTGTTCGTCAAGAACATTTCTGGAAAACCCAGAAATGTTCAAGAACAGTTCTTGACCCCTAGTTTGATCGGTCCAAATCTTGCGGTTAGGATGTTGTTAGGATGATCTGGTGTTATATAAATGGACCCTGACACAAACACTACATGTAAGAACCACTAGATCACATAAACAAGAGCTAGGATGTAAGATATAAGGATTCAAAGCAGCAACCCTAACCTGTTCTTCATTTATGGGTAACCCAGAAATGAAGAACAAATTCTGACAACATGTTTGGTGCTTTATATCTTCTGGATCTGTTGCAGTTTAGTTATTAAATGAATTTGTGGTTGTAGTATTACGTAAATACTACAACATTAACACTTTATACAAACCAGAATCCTTAAGATCTATGATTTGTGAGTGGTCAAACCTAGCATCCGGTAAACTAACATGATGTTCTGGGTTTCTTCAAGAACAACCCAAGAATACCTATAATGACAGTTTCGTCGCTATAGGGCCCTTAGTGGCACTTATTTTCCAGAAATTAATTATTTTAATAAATAATTAGAGAAAAATAGTTTTTAATTATTAAAAATACATAATAAATTTAGAAAAATTATTTTAATGCCTGAAAATTAGTTTTTAATTATTCTGAGTATATTTCACAAATATTTAATATTTTTGGAATATAATGATATTTAATTTATTTAATTATAATATTAAATAAATTAGTTAAAAATAATTTTAATACTTGAAAAATCATGAAAAATTATATTATGGTATAAGAAATATTTGAAGTTATTTTTATAACTTTTGATATTTTGTGATGAAATTCATTAATAAATTAATATTAATGGTAATTAGTTTATTTAATAAATATATTAAATAAATTATGGAAAAATAGAATTAATGATTTAAAAATAATACAAAAATGATTTAAGTGTTAGAAAAATATTTTAAATTATAAAATATAACTTTTGATATTTTGCCATGAAAATATTAATATTTTAATATTAATAGCAATTATCGGATAATGAATTTAATTGTTTAAAAATCATATAAATATGATTTTAAGGTATTAAAAATACTTTGTGACATTATAAATATATTATAATATTATGTTATGATTTTCATTAATATTTAATATTAAATAAATATTAATAATTAAGGAATTATGTTGTACTTAATTCATTTAAATACGATTTTAATGATTGAAAAATTATGATAAATGATAATAATTACTTGAAAATTATTACGAGCTTATGAAAAATAATTTGACTGATAATATATTATCTAAGATATCTGTGAACCAGTTTAGATCGAGTCATAATGATTTTAGACTCGAGTTTTGTCTGACTAGACCGTCGGGATGTTAGAATTGTGTCGGATTCAAGTCAGACTGAAATAGTTTGACCTGATACTAAGTCTTATGTGTATTGTAGACTGATAAGGTTGTGTGTTATGTGTTTAGGTTATTCTATGTATATATATATATAATAGTATTATATTATGATAATATTATTCTAATTTGTATATCGATATTATTTATATATTAGGTCTTCGATCAGACAAAGCTTATTATAATGCGTAACGATAATCAACAAAACAGTCAAGTTTTTCTTAACTCTACTTAGAGTTGTTTCATTCAGATATGCTTATGGTTAATAATTGCTGATTGCCATGTAGAATTGTACTCTGTACATATTACATGTATAAGTCAGGTATGAAAAGCTGATCACCTTCATTACCATTCGGTCTAGATAAATTTGTTCATGTTTAATACTTGTTAAGTCAAAAGTTTATTCGTGCTAGTTCTCAACTATATTGATGAATTATAGCCAGCTTATTATTCAGACTCTTTCAATCATGATATATCCTTAATTAAATTTAAACTTGTTGGGCAACCTTCATGCTCACCCTTGCTATATCATGATAAATATTGTAGATTAAGGCGAATACGATGAATACAAGGAAAGGTTAAAGACAATTACAACGTTAGTTTTTGTGTTCAGCTAAATTTGTAACAGTAATGTATGATAATATCTTTGTATGTCAGATAGGTTAATGAATTGTGTATAAGTGAAGGTTTTTGACCTTGGGAAAAGTGTGTAAAATTTATTGTATAAATAATTTATGTTTATATCTTCCGTAATAGTTATAGAATTAGTATACCATATTCATGGTGATTTGGGAACCGATTTGAGTCATCACGGTTGGTATCAAAGTCATTGTTGGTTATGAAGCTTAGGTAGGAATACGAGAGACCAAATAACATGATGATTAGGATAAGATCTAACTCACATAGAGTTAGTCGGTCGATAAGATACAAAGACGAATCTCGGCAGGTTATAAAGATACAGAGTTCCCTAACTCTGATAATAAAGTTGAACAGTAGTGGTGAATAGATAGAGTCTAAAAGACTGAAAGTGCAGGGATATGAGATTATAAAACAAAACGATCAAGATATAGAAATGAATCGTAATATATACGATGAGATAACCCCGTGATCTGATAAGGTTATAGTATAAGATAAGAATCAATCTAATGATTGAAAGGTTTACAACAAGATTGTTGTGTGACAGTTGTACTATGAATTGATACAGATTCAAGAAAGGATTATGAATACGGATTAAATGAAATTCGTATTGAGAAGGGAGTTAGTATTAGGTGGGGATTTCAAATGAGGACTCATGTCAGCAGCTGAGTTGTAGGATTCCTTGTATGGGCGGGGAATTTTACTTGGTGTAAAAACCACTTAGTTTCTGGCACTGATAATCATTAAAATGTTTGTGTTGCGCAATTTGCTATATGCATGTTAAGAGGGTGATTCCTTTCTCATGTATATAACAAATAGATAGGTTATAGGTAGAGGATATAAGGTTAAGTACGAGTTCTTAAAACTCATACTTATGTGACATTCTTGACTCATAGTTATATGAAATGTTTATGAACCCCTCAGCGAATGGACGCCAAAGGTATGACTAGGGTAAGTTCTTAAACTCATATGATTGTGGCAAGTTTATGAACTCATAAGTGTGGTTTGACGAACTGGGTATAGTTGTGTGTGAATGGAGTATTGAGGATTATAGGAACAGATAGATTGTTAAGCAAATGATCATTAGTGGAGACATAAGTTTTTCAAAACTCCTAGCTATGCTAGACTTTTAAATTTTGACATCAAGCTAAATACGCATTATGTGTTTTTAAAAAAAATAAAAATATGTAGACTCGTAATCATTTTTGGAACGGTTTAAAGTATAGTCTATGCTACTTATTTTGGCTAGACGTAAAATGATTTGAAATATACCTTCCTCTTTTTCTTTATTTTTAATTTAGTCATCCAAGTATTATCAAACTTGCACCACCTCCCCTAATAGTAAATCATGTGAATCAATAGTAAATCATGTGACTCAATAGTTCTAAACATGTGAAAATACGAATTACAGTATAGTACCTCCATCTATACCTCCATTTTTAACTTAGTCATGCAAGTATTATCAAACTTGCACCAACTCCCCTAATAGTAAATGAATGTGAATCAATAGTACATACATGTGAACAAATAGTTATAAGCATGTGAATTAATAGCAATTAATTGCTCATTTATCCAGTTAATTACCCGATTGGTCAATATAACGTCCAGACATTAATTATTATCGAAATAAATTTTTATTTTCACTAACACTAATAATTTCAACACAATGGAACTATCAATTTCATCTTTAATCAACATGAACTTATTCATCATTAATATTATAATTCTCAATATTTAACAACCAAGTCATTCCTAGGAAAGAGGGGGCTTTCCGATAAGGATTTCTCCTTATTGAAGCGCAATTAGGTGACCAAACCTCTCATTGACAGAACTTCTAGACATTGTCAATATTGCAAATAATAATATGAATAACTTTGTCGTCTCAATTATTGATTTAATAATGTAACATATTATGCAGATGATACTGTGAAAATAATTGAATCAATAATATGAAAGATATGATGCAACAATTACTGTAGAAATAATTGAGTATAACTGAGTGACTTCTCACGTAAGCATCAATAATCAATACTGTGTGCTACTATGCAACCACGCGTATTACTATACTTTTATCACCGATTATTTTATGACAACTTTCTTACTTTGAAAATATCACCCTTAACTTTAACCTTTTATCAATTTAACCATTTACTAAATATAATAATTATAAGAAAATTGAATACTTTCATTTCATAAAATTCGGGGTCTCACAATCTCCCCTCCTTATGAAATTTCTCCCTCAAAATTTATGTACCTGGTAGTTCGAAGAGATGAGAATACCTTGCTTTCTATTCGGATTATACCTTCCCGGTTATTTTCTCTGTATCATGATTTTCCCATTGCTCATCTCCTGTATTTCAGATATCATTCTAGAATATAGTTTCAAAATAAGGGTTAATTGACATATCACATATTATCCCTATACTCTGACCGACCAATTAAATACCAAATAAACTTAGGTAGGTCATACTAGCGAAGGAATTCCCTTCTCTCCCCTCCTAGTTCTTGTCTCACATCTCAGCCAGGGATCATATCCCTAGGCTTTGATACCAACTGTGACGCCCCCAAAACAGGTATATATCACCCATCTTGGGTCACCAGATACATGGAACAGAAGTCAAATACAAACTCAATTATATAACTGTCGTGCAAAAATACGACAAAACATAGCTGTGACGCCCCCAAAATAGGTCCAATCCATCCAACCTATTCTGAGTCGCCAAATACATGGTACAGAATACATCTACAACTTTATTACTACAATTGTCTTGCAAAATACAATAACACATATACTGTGAGTTTTAATACCAACTGTGACTCATGTCCCAACTATGGACAACACCTCACATTGATACATTACATAAATGTACAGTTAATAACTGTTTTAGAAATTAAAATCTTTGGAAAGTGCTCAAGGAAACCTTCGTACATAGGAGGCCATGAATCTAAGTTATGATAGATATCATATGTCCAGAGAATTATCCTTGGTTGACCCAATAGACCCCAAAGAAAAATGAGAAGATTACTATTATGTTCTTTCCAATGGTGAGTCTTCTCTTGACATATAACTATCTCCACTATCTCCAGTTGAAAATTATATTTCAAATAAACTCCAAGATCATATAGGTAGTGCTCGTAGATATACTCAGCAAGTGAATGTGCACAATCCCGTCTTATGATAACTCGTAGGTCATTAGACATCTTGTATGATAGTGGCAAAACACCCTTCCAAAGTTGGGTTCACCTTACCCTATTCGGTTCACCAAAATTAAATATCAATTGACGTATACAATCGACACACTTATCTAAAGTTCTCAATAAAATTATTTTCATACTATTTAGGGAGAACCTCAACAACTATATGTAACCACCGATTCTATTCCCTCGTTATCCCCGCCAACCCTAAGAACACTCTTATTACACGAAAGGAATTGTGAAGCAAAAGGGTGAGCACAACTAGCTCAGTAAAGAATATTATGACTAAAGATAATTAAATTATCAATAGCTTTCATCAGTAATAAATCAGAGATTTAGTACATATGGTAGATGATAAAACTTTTCAACCATAGTTGCAGTGGAACGAGCAATCCATTAGAAGAGTCAAATAGACTATAAAGTCTATTATCTTCTCCATGTTAAAAGTCCACCAACAATGCTTTAACCCTGTAACATTAATCAATAGATCATGTTCACAGTCATGTGAATAACTCATAATCATAATTGTAGTTCTAATTTTCTCTTCTCATCCAAGACGAAGATATTTTTCATCACATGTCTTTTCCTGAAACATCAAAGATCATGGTTATACCAAATCACAGTTCCTGTTCATAATCATACTAATAAGTTCATCTTTGCACTACGGGCCAAAGATATTCATTAACAGTTCATCTTTGCACTACAGGCCAAAGATATTCAACAACAGGTCATCTTTGTACTACACGCCAAAGATATTCATCAACAATTCATCTTTGCACTACAGGCCAAAGATATTCATATCTCAAAGAAATATATAATCATTTCAGAATTTATATAAACAATAATTATAACCATGTTAATCAATTCACCTTTGCACTTAAGCTAAAAATATTTAATTATAAATTCAATGGTCATGATCATACCAGTCAACAATTGATCTTTGCACTACTGGCCAAAGAGAACCAATAGTCATGATCATACCAATAATCTACCCATCTTTACACTTAAGTCAAAGAGAAATTTCATCACCGGGATTATAAATATGTTATATATGATAATAAAAACAATACGATCAACAACTGCATTTAATTTCAAGAGTAAGATTCATAAATCAATGATTTCATAACACCTTAATCCAAATATTATAAATCACTTAATAATCTCATAATCTAATATTATTAATACTACCACAATATTTTAATCATTTCTTAAACTTATAAACAATTTATTTTAATTGTTTACACTTTACTAATTAATGCATTTAATCATACTAAGATGCCAAACTCATAAGATTTCATCACCAATAATCAACAACCTCATCAAAAATCTTCATATACCTTATATAAGATTTCCAAGCCATAAAATCCTATTTTCCAATTTTGTTACTTCACATAACATATTTAATTCATTTACTCATAACTAGTCCATTTTTCATGAAAAATACCAAATCAGTACAAACAAATTTTCTTTTCTGGGATTTAGCATAATATAGTCCCATATTGAACATATATTTTTCTCAGAATTTTTAAAATTGATTTACTATTTTTCATATGGCCAAAATTGCCAAATATTTAGACATTTATCATAAATTGTACTTTTATCCAAAAATTCTAAAATTGACAGGATATACTGATATTATATAGATGTACTCCCAATAAAAATTTTCATTAATTTTGGAGTTAACTACAAGGAGTTATAAGAGTTTACTTTTAAAATAGTCTTTTCTCATAAAATTCATAACTCTTAATCTATACATCCAAAAATCACCATTTTTGGACACAATCAAGAAAACTCATCAAATTATCATTTCAAATTTTTCCAGAATTTTGAGGGTCGAAAAAATTTCGAAACTGAAAAACATAATAACCCTTAAAATCCCGTACCTCGAAAGAGCAGTATTTCGACCGGAATGTAAAGCCGAAGGAACCTTGCACTGAATAGCAACTCTCAAAGTATCTAAATACTCAAAAAATACGCTTGATAATACAGAGAGAGAAAGAGAGAAAGCTTATGTTTCTGGTGTGATTTTTAATTCTAACTTAGCCCTCTATTTATAAGAAAATGTTAGCATGCCGAAGCAGACTTGACCTATTACCTGATGGCTTTACCTGCTACTATTTCAACCCACCTAATTTGAATTAGAATTTCAGCACATTTCTTCATCAACCACAAGTGGGGCCCACTAAATTCTAGAATTTTCCACCAAAATCATTTATAAACCTAATTTTCGAATCAGTCACCTCTTACAATTCATAATAAATCATACGTTAATTTTTAACGGTTCAAAATTTGTGGACATATACTCAACTTATATATGTAATACATATCCAAAAATCACAACGATCCAACGGTCGGATTAAAAATTATAAATCACGCAATATATCACAAGAACACTGGTTTGATTTTTAATACCTCCTTTCCGATAAAAATACTGATAAAACACCTCAACATTAATTCCTTTATTTATAACCACATAAATAAATCCATCATTTATATCCTCATCAAATAAATATTTCCTTATCATATAAATCAATAATTAATTATTCACAAATAATATTACAGAATCATAATTATGACAACCGGTAGTTCCTGTGAAAGAGAGGGCTTTCAATAAGGATTTCTCTCTTCTTCAGTGCGCAATTAGGTGACCAAACCTCTCCTCGATGTAACTTTCTAGACATTACCAATAATGCTATCTAATAATATTATTCAAATAATATGAATTATTGATCTGATAATGGGAAATATTGTGTAGTGACAATTATTGAAACAACAATAATTTAAAATATCAACGCAATAATTATTGAATCAATAAAATAAAATATTGAACAATAATTACTGTAACAATTATTGAGTAGTGCCTTCTTATGTAAGGATCAATAATTCAAAAAATACGTATCTGTCTACCGTATGCTACTCGCAAATAACGCATATTATCGTATATTTTAACCATCGGATATTCCAACAGTGTTAACGGTAACAACTACACCATTATTTATAAAAAATCATACTTTGTCGTTTTCCTTCATCCAACCGTTTTTCGTTATGGGACCCACAAATGGTTGCGCCGTCGTACGAATATTCCCCGATAATAAGAATATTCCACGACCAAACGAATATTCCCCGACAGAAATGAATATTTTTTAACCATTTGCGTATTTTGAAAATTTTATATATATCACCCTTAACTTTAACTTTTTATCAATTTAACCATTTACTGAATAATAATTATAAGAAAAATTGAATATTTTTATTTCATAAAATCTGGGGTCTTACAATAGCTGAGAGTTTAAATAAGAATATTGTCATCTAGACAATATCCAAACTCAATGGAGTCCTTATTACAATTATTGTCACACTATTTCACAGAATAGTGAGGACTACTAATGCTATCATCTGGACCGTCACTCCATTTCCCGACTCGTCCCAGCTATATTCTCATTTCCTGAAGAGAACAATGAAAGAAAAGGGTGAGCTCAACTAGCCCAGTAAGAAATATTATGACTAAGATAATGCAGAATAAATTATCCTTAGCCTTCAATAGTATAACAACTGATAGAATATAATAGACAACAAGTTTAACTGCAGCGGAACAAGTAATCCATTAGAAGAGTCAAGTAGAACATAATGTCTACTATCTCTTCTAGATTAAAAGTCCATCGTTAATATTTCATTCCTGTAATACTCATCAACAGTTCTTTGTTATACAAAAAAAGAACTCTCATCACCTGTCTTCACCCGAGCCATCAAAGATTATAGTTAAATCCACAATTCATATATAATCATGTAAATCGACAGTTCCTCTTTGCCACAAAGGCTTAATAGAACGTTTATTCAATATCCTTACCCCAAAGGCTAAAGATATTCAAATGTAATAACAATGATCATACGAATCAGTTGTCTACCTTTGCACTACGGGCCAAAGATATTCAACTGTGAATAGTACTTCGAGAATAGTACCCCATGAATAGTACTTCGGGAATAGTACTTTTTTAGGTGAATAGTACCCCGTGAATAGTACTTCAGGAATAGTACTGTAAGACCCCAAATTATTATGAATAAAATTAAATTTTCTCTATTTATTATCTTGAAATAATAAGGAGTTAATTTGATATAATACTTTGGTTATGGGTGAAATGTGCAAATTTTACAAAATAAGCAAGTGGTTATAAAATATTCATTTTTTGTCAGGGAATATTCGTTTGGTCCTGAAATATTCTTGTTGTCGGAGAATATTCGTATGAAGGCGCAGTCATTCGTTGGCCTCATAACAGAATAACTGTCGGATGAAGAAAACGACAAGTTTGAGTTTTTATATATAACGACGTAGTTGTTACCGTTAACACTGTTGGAATACCCGGTGGTTAAGAATACAGTAATATGCGTGGTTGCACAGTAGCACACCGTATTGCACAATATTTTGAATTATTGATCCTTACGTAAGAAGGCACTACTCAATAATTGTTACAGTAGTTACTATTCAATATTTTATTTTATTGATTCAATAATTGCTGCATTGATATTTTATATTATTGTTGTTTCAATAATTGTCACTGCATAGTATTTTCCATTATCAGATCAATAATTCATATTATTTGAATAATATTATTAGATAACATTATTGGCAATGTCTAGAAAGTTCTGTCTAAGGAGAGGTTTGGTCACCTAATTGCACGCCAGTAAGGAGAAATCCTTATCGGAAAGCCCCCTCTTTCCTGGGAACGGCCTGGTTATCATAATTGTGATTCTGTAATATTATTTGTTAATAATTAATTATTGATTATATGATAAGAAAATATTTATTTTATGTGGATATAATTGATGGTTATATTTATTTTATGCGGTTATAATTAAAGGAATTAATGTTGAGGTGTTTTTGTCGGAAGGGAGGTATTAAAAATTAAATCACGGTTCTTGAGATATATTGCGTGAGTTATAATTTTTAATCTGACCGTTGGATCATTGTGATTTTTGGATATGTTATACATATATAAGTTGTGTATATGTCCACAAATTTTGAACCGTTAAAAATGAACGAATGATTTGTTATGAATTTTAAGAGGTGTCTGATTCAGAAATTAGGGTTATAATTGATTTTGGTGGAAAATTCTAGAATTGAGTGGGCCCCACTTGTGGTTGGTGAAACAAATGTGCTGAATTTTATTTTAAATGTGGTGGGTGGTAATAGTAACAGGTAAATCCATCAGGTAGCAGGTCAAGTCTGCTTCGGCGGGCTAACATTTTCCAATAAATAGAGGGCTAAGTTAGAATTGAAAATCACACCAGAAACATAAGCTTTCTCTCTTTCTCTCTCTATATTATCGGCGTATTTTGTGAGTATTTAGATACTTTGAGAGTTGTTGTTCAAGATAAGTTTCATTCAAAGATCACTTGAACCTTTCATTCAATTCATCGATTCTTTGAGGTAAGGGATTTTATTTTCTTCTTAAATGATATTATTTTCTTCAATATCATTATGCCGAAATATTGGTTTGAACTTTTTAATCAAATTTGGAACTTTTGTGTCGGGGTTACTATTTATGTATACGACACTATTCGCGAATACGATACTATTCCTTGAAAAATGAAATTTTCTCTTTTTCGTCCCAGATGTCTTTTATGGTTACTATCTTTGATTGTATCCATGTTTTGTTCTTTATTTTTGAATTCTACTTCACACTTGGTTATTATGGAGTATTATTGAATTTGGATAAACCGAAATACGAATCCTTAATATTTGTCCTTCTGTCTTACTTGATTCGTTCTCTAAAATGTTTTTCATCATCCTCAGGTCCTTAATGGTGGTACTTGATGAATATCTTTGGCTCAGTAGTCAAAGATGAATGATTACTCGATGAATATCTTTGTCCGAAATGCAAAGATGAGCAGTGTTGAGATGAACATGACCAATTGGTGATATAAATGAATATCTTTGGCCGTAGTGCAAAGATGTATATTGATTGATGTTACAGGGATAAAATATTGATGATGGACTCTTAAATTCATAGATTATAGTAGATTTCATTCTCTACTTAACTCTTCTAATGAATTGTTGTTTCCGCTGCAGTTGTTGGTCTAAAACTTGTTTCGATTATATTCTATCAGATCTTTCTCTATTGAAGACTAATGATAATTTGTTGTATATTATCTTAGTCATAATATTCTATACTGGGCTAGTTGAGCTCACCCTTTTCCTTTTTGTTCCATTTTTCTTCTCAGGAAGCGAGAACATAGCAGGAACCAGTCGGGGTATAGAGTGATGGTCCTAGACAGTTGTTTTAACAATCCTCACTATTTTTTAAAATAGTACATCAATAATTGTAATGAGGACTTTATTTGGGTGTGGATATTGTCTAGAAGACAATATTTGTATTTAAACTCACAATATGTGTTGTCGTATTGTGCACGACAATTGTAATAATAAAGTTGTAGTTGTTTTTCTGTACCATGTATTTAGCAACTCAGAATGGGTGTTGTATACCTATTTTGGTGGCGTCACAGTTGGTATCAGAGCTTAGGGATATGGTCTCTGGCGGAGATCGGGGAATAGAACTAGGAGGGGAGAGATGAGTAAATCCTTCGCTAGTGTGTCCTACCTAAGCTTACTTGTTGGTTGGTCATAATATAGGGATATTATGTGATATGTTAATTTGTTTCATTAACCCCTGTTTTATGGCAGTTTTAAGAATGATAGCTGAGAATGTTAACAATGGAGTCTATGAGACTGTGGAACAACCTTTGATTACCAACCAAGAGAATGTGCAACATGAAGGCAATATTCCTTCTGTAAACAACACTACCGAGCAAACGATGAATGATGCGATGTTTAGAAGCTTTTTGCAGTTCATGCAAAATCAGACGAGGGAGACTCGTGTACAAAATACGGGTGGAAATTATAGCAACACACGGTCTGTCACAGCCAAGCGTTCAAGGAGTTGGGACCACCAGATTTCTGGGGAAAGCCCGATCCAATTAAGGCGGAAACGTGGGTTAAGCAAATGACTAAGATATTCGATGTCTTGGGCTGCACGGAGGAACAAAAGGTTCCATTCGTCACCTTTATGTTCCGTGGTGAGGCAGATTACTGGTGGGAATCTGTGAAGCGTACCCAGCCAGCCGCACTCAACATATCTTGGGAAAAATTTTAGAAACTGTTCAATGACAAGTACTTTCTTGAAAGTATTCATCATATGAAGGAGGTAGAGTTTATTAGACTGGAACAGAACAACATGACGGTGTCCCAATACGAGGCAAAGTTTGCAGAGTTATCCAAGTTTGCACCTCATTTGGTAGAAATTGAGGAACATATGACGCGGATGATTCTGAGAGGTCTAAAACCCGAGATTCGGCAATATCTTATCTCTCATAAATTTTCTTTATATTCAGATGTTGTTAACAGGGCTCAATTATTAGAGCATGATAACGAGTATGTTCAACCGAGGGACCACAACCAGGGTCATACCGGTGACAGCAGTCATCGGAGCGATGATAACCAGCGAGGAGGGAAAAATATGGACAAAAGATGTAACCACTCGGGTGGTCATCGTGGCCATGACAATAGGAGAGGTGAGTCAAATGAAAATTTCAAAAAGAGGAGATTCAACAATGAGGGAAAGACATCAGCACCAGCACCATCAACAAATTCTAAGGGAGGAGAACGACCACCAGTTAGATGCTATAGATGCGGAGAGGATGGACACATAAGTCCAAACTGTTCACAGCTTCCAAGGTGTGTTTCAATTGTGGAAAAAATGGTCACATAGCCCGATTTTGTCCGGTAGCAAAGTCAAGTCCAACTGCGACGGCTGCACCAAAGGCGACTACGGACAAAACAAAGTCGGTGGTTAAAGGAAGGGCGTTTGTTGTGACTGGCCAAAACGCGAGAAACCCGAACGAGGTGATCACGGGTAAGCTAATCTTGAACTCTTGCAAAGTTTATACCTTACTAGATACCGGTTCTACCCATTCTTTTATCTCTCCTGTTTGTGCTCAACGTTTAAACTTGACTCCAGAGAAATTGGACTTTAACTTATCTGTTGAAACTCCGTTGGGTGAAACCTTCGTTACATCTACAATTTATAAATCTTGCTTGATCCAAGTTGGCACAATCACATTACCTGTTGATCTTATTTCTTTAAAGATACTTGCATTTAATGTAATTTTAGGGATTGATTGGTTAACCATTCATCATGCCAAAATTGATTGTTTTCGTAAGGTTGTTAGTTTTCATATTCCTAACCAACCTGTTATACGAATTCAAGCAACTAAACCACTAAAATCAGTCACTATCATATCAAGCCATAAAGCTATTCGTTTATTGAAAAACGGATGTCAAGCTTTCTTAGCCCATATTATGGACTTGAACAAAAACACGTCAGATTTGAATAATATTCCAATTATTAATGAATTTCCTGACGTATTTCCTGAAGAACTTCCTGGTCTACCCCCGGAACGTGAAGTTGAATTCTTTATTGATCTTGAATCGGGTACAAAGCCCATTTCTAAAACCCCATATCGAATGGCTCGTATTGAACTTCAGGAGTTAAAAGTCCAACTACAGGAATTGTTAGACATCAATTTCATTAGTCCTACTACATCTCCTTGGGGTGCTCCTGTTTTATTTGTAAAGAAGAAAGACAGGAGTATGCAACTTTGTATTGACTACCGAGAATTAAACCATGTCACCATCAAGAATAGGTATCCACTACCTCGCATTGATGACCTGTTTGACCAGTTGTAAGGAGCACAATACTTTTCAAAGATCGATCTTCGTTCTGGATATCATCAGCTGAAGATTAAAATTGAGGATATTCCAAAGACTGCCTTCGAACTCCGGTACGGGCATTATGAATTCTTAGTCATGTCTTTTGGATTGACTAATGCTCCTGCTGCTTTCATGGATATGATGAACCGTGTATTCAAGGAATATTTGGATCAGTTCATTGTTATCTTTATTGATGACATCTTCATCTATTCTAAAAGCCGTGAAGATCATGAGCACCATTTGAGGTTGGTACTCCAAAGACTTCGTGACAACAAGCTATATGCCAAGCTGAAGAAATGAGAGTTCTGGCTTAAGGAAGTAGCATTCCTTGGGCACGTGGTGTCAAAACATGGAGTATTTGTTGACCCGACAAGGATTGAAGCAATCCAAAGTTGGGAACAACCTAAGTCGGTGACCGAAGTGCGTAGCTTTCTGGGCTTAGCTGGTTATTATCGGAGATTCGTGGAAGAATTTTCTCGAATCGCTACTCCGTTAACTCAGCTAACTCGGAAAGATGCAAAATTCGTATGGAGTGAGGAATGCGAGAAGAGTTTCCAAGAGCTCAAGAGGAGACTCATTTCGGCACCTGTTCTGACAATACCATCTTGTTCGGATGGATTTGTTATCTACAGCGATGCTTCAGGCAAAGGGTTAGGATGTGTTCTCATGCAACATGAGAAAGTCATAGCCTATGCCTTGCGACAACTCAAAGAATATGAGAAGAATTATCCTACTCATGATCTGGAGTTGGCAAAAGTCATTTTTGCGTTGAAAATCTGGAGACACTACCTGTATGTGGAGAAAGTGGAGATTTATACGGATTATAAAAGCCTCAAATATTTCTTCACCCAAAAGGAACTCAACATGCGGCAATGACGTTGGCTCGAGTTGTTGAAAGATTACGACCATAGCATTCAATATCATCCTGGAAAAGCAAACGTTGTAGCTGACACATTGAGTAGAAGATCATATGCGGGTACGAGTGCAATGTTGTTAACACAAAGATTCATTTTGTATGACTTACAAAGGATGGAGATAGAGTTAAAGACTCCAGGGACCCACATGATGATGGCAAATATATGAGTAGAACCGACTTTAATCGATAAAGTTAAAGCTACTCAAACCACAGACCCAGAGATGATGCGTATGAAAAAGAAAGTACAAGAAGGTGCTATTCCGGAAGGAATACTTCGAGTCAACTCCAGACTTTGCATTCCTAACGATTTTGACTTGAAGCACAGAATCATGATGGATGCACACAACACACCATTTGCAATCCATCCTGGGAGTACCAAAATGTATCACGATCTTCGACATACATTTTGGTGGAGCAATATGAAGAAAGAGATCGCGGAGTTTATCTCGAGGTGTTTAACTTGTCAACGTGTAAAGGCGGAGCATCAAGTGCCAAAGGGTCCATTGCAACCACTTGAGATTCTGAAATGGAAGTGGGAACACATTACAATGAATTTCGTTACAGGTCTTCCCAAGGTTTCTCAAGGTATAGATGCGATTTGGGTTATTATTGATAGATTAACCAAGTCGGCTCATTTCTTGCCTATACGTGAGACTTATTCCCTTGAACATCTTGCTAGTATGTATGTGAATGAGATTGTGAGATTTCATGGCATGCCAGTATCCATAGTTTCAGATCATGACCCAAGATTCACTTCATGATTTTGGGTTAGATTGCAGAAAGCTATGGGTACGGATTTACGATTCAGTTTGGCATACCATCCTCAAACAAATGAACAATCAGAAAGGACTATTCAAACCCTTGAAGATCTATTAAGACTCTGTGTCCTAGATTTTAAAGGAAGTTAGGATAAGTACTTGCCACTGGTGGAATTCTCCTACAACAACAGTTATCAAACAAGTATAGGCATGGCTCCATTCGAGGCGTTATATGGACGAAAGTGTTGTTCTCCAGTATGCTGGGACGAGGTGGGAGAGGCAAAGTTGTTGGGACCAGAATTAATACGTATGACTACAGAAAAGATTCAAATGATCCGGCAACGTATAAAGGCCTCACAAGATAGACAAAAGAGTTATGCTGATCTTCATCGAAAGGACGTGGATTTTAATATTGGAGATCATGTACTGTTACGTATTGCTCCATGGAATGGAGTTACAAGATTTGGAAAGAGAGAAAAGCTCAATCCATGATTTGTTGGTCCATTTGAGATTCTTGACCGAATAGGAAATGTGGCCTATAGACTCGCATTACCTCCAAGTATGTCTCATGTTCATAATGTTTTTCACATATCTATGCTTTGTAAATATGTGAAAGACCCAAACCACATTATTACGTTAGAACCAGACGAGATAGCTGAAGATTTAACGTACGAGGAGGTACCTGTCAAGATATTGGATAGAAAAGAGCATATCCTACGAACAAAGGTTATACCAGAAGTCAAGGTTTTGTGGAGGAACCATGCTATTGAGGAAATGACTTGGGAGTTGGAATCAGAAATTAAAGCAAGGTACCCTCACCTTTTCGAAACACCAGGTACGTACGTCAATTTCGAGGACGAAATTTCATAAGGAGGGGAGGTTGTAAGACCCCAAATTATTATGAATAAAATTAAAATTTCTCTATTTATTATCTTGAAATAATAAGGAGTTAATTAGATATAATACTTTGGTTATGGATGAAATGTGCAAATTTTACAAAATAAGCAAGTGGTTATAAAATATTCATTTTTTGTCGGGGAATATTCGTTTGGTCGTGGAATATTCTTGTTGTCGAGGAATATTCGTACGACAACGCAGTCATTCGTGGGCCTCATAATAGAATAACTGTCGGATGAAGAAAACGACAAGTTTGAGTTTTTATAAATAACGACGTAGTTGTTACCGTTAACACTGTTGGAATACCCGGTGGTTAAGAATACAGTAATATGCGTGGTTGCACAGTAGCACACGGTATTGCACAATATTTTGAATTATTGATCCTTACGTAAGAAGGCACTACTCAATAATTGTAACAGTAGTTACTGTTCAATATTTTATTTTATTGATTCAATAATTGCTACGTTGATATTTTATATTATTGTTGTTTCAATAATTGTCACTGCACAATATTTTTCATTATCAGATCAATAATTCATATTATTTGAATAATATTATTAGATAGTATTATTAGCAATGTCTAGAAAATTCTATCTAAGGAGAGGTTTGGTCACCTAATTCCGCGCCAGTAAGGAGAAATCCTTATCGGAAAGCCCCCTCTTTCCTGGGAACGGCCTGGTTGTCATAATTGTGATTCTGTAATATTATTTGTGAATAATTAATTATTGATTATATGATAAGAAAATATTTATTTTATGTGGATATAATTGATGGTTATATTTATTTTATGCGGTTATAATTGAAGGAATTAATGTTGAGGTGTTTTTGTTGGAAGGGAGGTATTAAAAATTAAATCACGGTTCTTGAGATATATTGCGTGAGTTATAATTTTTAATCTGACCGTTGGATTGTTGTGATTTTTGGATATGTTATACATATATAAGTTGAGTATATGTCCACAAATATTGAACCGTTAAAAATGAATGAATGATTTGTTATGAATTTTAAGAGGTGTCTGATTTAGAAATTAGGGTTATAATTGATTTTGGTGGAAAATTTTAGAATTGAGTGGGCCCCACTTGTGGTTAGTGAAAAAAATGTGCTGAATTTTATTTCAAATGTGGTGGGTGGCAATAGTAGTAGGTAAAGCCATCAGGTAGCAGGTCAAGTCTGCTTCGGTGGGCTAACATTTTTCTATAAATAGAGGGCTAAGTTAGAATTGAAAATCACACCAGAAACATAAGCTTTCTCTCTTTCTCTCTCTATATTATCAAGTGTATTTTGTGAGTATTTAGATACTTTGAGAGTTCTTTGCTCAAGATAAGTTTTATTCAAAGATCACTTGACCTTTCATTCAAGAAATCGATTCTTTGAGGTAAGGGATGTTATTTTCTTCTTAAATGATATTATTTTCTTCGATATCATTATGCCGAAATATTAGTTTGAACTTTTTAATCAAATTTGAAACTTTTGTGTCGGGGTTACTATTCACGTATACGACACTATTCACGTATACGGCACTATTCGCGAATACGATACTATTCACCGAAAAATGAAATTTTCTCTTTTTCGTCCCAGATGTCTTTTATGGTTACTATCTTTGATTGTATCCATGTTTTGATTTTTATTTTTGAATTCTAATTCACACTTGGTTATTATGGAGTATTATTGAATTTGGATAAATCGAAATACGAATCTCTAATATTTGTCCTTTTGTCTTACTGGATTCGTTCTCTAAAATATTTTTAATCATCCTCAGTCCTTAATGGTGGTACTTGATGAATATCTTTGGCCTGTAGTGCAAAGATGAATGATTACCTAATGAATATCTTTGGCCCGTAGTGCAAAGATGAACATGTGTTGAGATAAACATGACCAACTGGTGATACAAATGAATATCTTTGGCCCGTAGTGCAAAGATGTATATTGATTGATGTTACAGGGATAAAATATTGATGATGGACTCTTAAATTCATAGATGATAGTAGATTTCATTCTCTACTTAACTCTTCTAATGAATTGTTGTTTCTGCTGCAGTTGTTGATCTAAAACTTGTTGTCGATTATATTCTATCAGATCTTTCCTTATTGAAGACTAAAGATAATTTGTTGTATATTATCTTAGTCATAATATTCTTTACTGGGCTAGTTGTGCTCATCCTTTTCCTTTTTGTTCCATTTTTCTTCTCAGGAAGCGAGAACATAGCAGGAACCAGTCGGGGTATAGAGTGATGGTCTTAGACAGTTGTTTTAACAGTCCTCACTATTTTTGTAAAATAGTACATCAATAATTGTAATGAGGACTTTATTTGGGTGTGGATATTATCTAGAAGATAATATTTGTATTTAAACTCATAGTATGTGTTGTCGTATTGTGCACAATAATTATAATAATAAAGTTGTAGTTGTTTTTCTGTACCATGTATTTGGCAACTTAGAATGGGTGTTGTATACCTATTTTTGGGGGCGTCATAAGTACCCCGTGAATAGTATCCTGACATGAAAAGTGCCTCAAATACCCGAGTGAGTGATACTAGAGTGAATAGTAATCGGGTGAATAGTAACCCATGAATAGTACTCCGACACGAAAAGTGCCCCGAATACCCGAATGAATAATACTAGAGTGAATATTAACCGGGTGAATAGTAACCCATGAATAGTAACTCGTAAAAGAAAAATACCAAAGAAAATGATATTCCATGACGAGTACAAATGAAATGATTTCTCATACGAGTATAATAGAATATCTAAAGCGCAAATGGATTTTTCACCGCCATGCAGTAATCCACGAGATGCATCATTTCCATAATTTAATAAAGAATGAATACGAAGGATCATTCACCATGCATGCGGTAATCCACATAGACCGGTTATTCCAATAGAATAATAAAGAATGGAATAACAGAAGAATTCACCATGGATGCGATAGACCGCACAGACAGGTTATTCCTAACATAATAATAAAGAATGGAACCAGGTCATGCGTAATCCGCACAGACAGGATATTCCAACAGAATAATAAAGAATGGAATAACAGAAGAATTACACCTTGTATGCAATGTACTTCGCATAGACAAGTTATTCCAACATAATATTAAAGAATGGAATAACAACCCTTACGAGTATTGAAAGAAAATAACTCTTTTCATGAATACGAAAGAATAATACCCCTTACCTCAAAAGAAGACTGGATACTGGAATAGTGAGGTAGCAGACTTCTCTTCTTCTTTCTCTATATAATTTCTCTCTATAATAATTACTCTATAGCTTTAGTGAATTAGTGAAAAATAATGAAGGAATGAGCTTCTATTTATAGGAAAATATAGTTTTAATAATTGTACATTTTGGGGCTCAAAATATTACAATATAATACCTCCCTCTTTTTCTTTATTTTTAATTTAGTCATCCAAGTATTATAAAACTTACACCACCTCCCCTAATAGTAAATCATGTGAATCAATAGTAAATCATGTGACTCAATAGTTCTAAACATGTGAAAATACGAATTACAGTATAGTACCTCCATCTATACCTCCATTTTTAACTTAGTCATGCAAGTATTATCAATCTTGCACCAACTCCCCTAATAGTAAATGAATGTGAATCAATGGTACACACATGTGAACAAATAGTTATAAGCATATGAATTAATAGCAATTAATTGCTCATTTATCCGGTTAATTACCCTATTGGTCAATATAACCTCTAGACATTAATTATTATCGAAATAAATTTCAATTTTCACTAACACTAATAATTCCAACACAATGGAACTATCAATTTCATCTTTAATCAACACGAACTTATTCATCATTAATATTATAATTCTCAATATTTAACAACCAGGGTCGTTCTTAGGAAAGAGGGGCTTTCCGATAAGGATTTCTCCTTATTGGCGCACAATTAGGTGACCAAACCTCTCCTTGACAGAACTTCTAGACATTGTCAATATTGCAAATAATAATATGAATAACTTTGTCGTCTCAATTATTGATTTAATAATATAACATATTATGCAGATGATACTATGACAATAATTGAATCAATAATATGAGAGATATTATGTAGCAATTATTATAGCAATAATTGAGTATAACTGAGTGACTTCTCACGTAAGCATCAATAATCAAAACCCTGTGCTACTATGCAACCACGCGTATTACTATACTTTTATCACCGATTATTTTATGACAACTTTCTTACTTTGAAATTTTTTTACATATCACCCTTAACTTTAACCTTTTATCAATTTAACCATTTACTAAATAGAATAATTATAAGAAAATTGAATACTTTCATTTCATAAAATTCGGGGTCTCACAGAAGTAGCCAGAGGGCCGGAGAAAGACAAAGGCAAAGGAAAACTACATGAGTAGTTAATATGCACATTATTTATTATGTTGTTATGTGTAACCCTTTTTGTATATCTAAGGGTATGTTTGTAATGTTAAGTTTAGAAAACCTAGGATGATGTTATAAAGTTATTAATTAATGAGATGTATGTTTATAATCATTTATTAATGGGTAGTTAGATGTTATTTATATGATGGATCGTGAGCACCAAACTCAGGGGTTAGGTATCCTGATTTGGGGGTGTCACATGTTGGTATTAGAGTTGTAGGTTATAAACCTTAAGAAGGGGGGGGGGGGGGGGAGAAAACCCTAGGATTATAACCATAAGTGATATAGAGAAGACTCATTTAGAGTTCTAAGTGAGGGATTGATAAAGTGCATCAATAGTGAGATATGTGGACACATAGTGTGTATGAATTTTGTACTGGTGTTTGTACTAATCAAGGTTTTTTAAAACTGATTATAGTATATCACGAGATGATGAAATGAGTACGGATGTGTTAGGAGCTGTTGCACTAATGCCCGTAGCCGAGGTGCCAGCTCAAAGAAAGTCAGTTGAGGATTGAAAAAGATGAACCCGTGGTGAATCTGGGAAGCGATAATGACGAGTATCCTGATATGGATCTGAATGAAGATGTAGAGGTAGATTTTGAAGAAGCTAAGGTGGAGTTGGAAGTTAAGACTGGAGTAAGAGAAAAAGGTCAAGTATCTACAAAGGTTCAGGATCTTCAGAGTAATGTATTTCTCTTGGAGGAATTATGGAAAACAGAGAGGGCATTACACAAGATTTCCAAATGAAAGGAATGATCTGAAGGAACAAGTGGAAAGAATGAGGGCTGAAGGTGGTGGATCATCGGAAGGTGAAATCAAGCAAAAGAAGGAAAGAACAAAAAGGAAGAGGAACAATGATAGTGATAATAATTCAGGGAATTCAAATCCGAGGAAAAAGTAAGTCTGTGTCAGGTGTGGAAAGACTCATTTGGGAGAGTGTATGATGGGGAAGAATGTGTGTTTTAATTGTGGACAGGAAGGGCATATTCATATTTCACCACATTGTCGAAAGCCGAATACAAAAGATGTTTTTCATGTGGAGGAATAGGTCACGGATTCAACAAGTGTCCCTAGAAGAAGAAGATATGTGAAGGGAGTAGACTGTAAACAGCTGAAGTATAAGTAGTAGTACCTTTTGGTAGTAAGATGTGATATTAAAGATTATAATATCGTGAACTACGAGTGAGCATATGTAAATATATATATGTTTGCATGAATGTAATCCTTATTTTCAATATGAATATTAAGGTAAATTTTGGTGAATTGCAACTTTTTGTGTAAAGTTGTGGTAGTTAATCTCGATTCTTGTTAAAAGGGATAGTGACTGATTATAATAGTATGTGTTAAGTACTAAAAGTATTATGTGCTATTTAAATAAATATGCGATTATATGAGAACTTTGTGTTAAATTCTTATGATACTAATAAGAATTTGTATAGAGATAAAGGATTAATGTAAGATTTTTATTTAAATCAGATAATGCCGCCTAGATGACAGAATCGAAACCAATGGGAGGAGCAATCAGTAAATAATGAAGGACGTCAAGCAGACCCAATGCAAAATTTTGTGGATATGTTAGCCCAAGTAATGCAAAATAAGGTGCCAACAGTAAGAGCAAGAGAACAGCCAGCCAATAGATTGGGAAATTTTAAAGATTTTAAAGCGGTAGGACCGCCAGAATTCAAAGGAACCACAGATCCTATTGAAGCCCAAACTTGGGTAAAGGAGATGGAGAAGGCATTTATTATTGCCAGAGCAGTAGAGGAACAAAAGATAGCTTTTGCTACCTATTTGATGAAGGGAGAAGCCAATTACTAGCAGGAAACTAATCATACTAGTGCAAGGACAGAAGTAGTGACGTGGACAAGGTTTAAGGTGTTGTTCTTTGAGAACTATTTTTCACCGAATATGCAAGCTAGGATGGAAGTGAAGTTTCTAGGACTGAAGCAATAGATCATGTCAGTTTCTATGACAACCCAGAAAATTGGATTGTCTAGAATAGTTATTAATAAAATGAATTTTTATTAATAATATTCTATGCTTTGTGTTTATTAATCGTTCTAGAACCTAGGATGATTGGAATACGGGAGGATTCTGGCTACGAACTAGACTGAACGAGTAAGAATTTTCAAGATGAAAATTAAATTTTTTCGGGAAAAATAATATTTTTGAGGAAAAAGACGAAATAAATACTATTCACCTGATGAAACCCCAAGGGTTAGGGTTTAAATAACCTAAGCCTTTTCGAGAGTTCGTATGTCAAAATGACATTCCGTCAAAAGATTTGACGAGAATATATCATGAAAAGTTAAGTTAGTCGATAAAACTTTTTCTCGAAAAACGTGCAAAAAATCGGACGAAATAAAAATGACGAAAAGTACTGTGATGTACTTTTCATTCGTTTAGCTACGTTAGGGGAAAACGTGAAGGAAAACGCTTAATATTAAAAAAGTTTTTTTCCAGTTTGTCAGAGATCCGAAGAATGCGTAAAAGTTGATCGGTAAAAGAAACACGAAATATCCAAAAATATTTGGATTTTTAGAATCACAGTTTTTAAAATTGTCGGACGAATTCCGCAAGACAGAAGCATGAAGCTTCTAAGAGAAGCTTCGTGAATAGTAAGGAGGTGTGAATAATAACTTTGGGGCGAAATGACTTTTTTGCCCCTAGTCTATGTTTTCTATAAAAGGAGAGCTTAAGCTCATTTGTTAGTTAATGAAAAATTCACCAACACTTGAGAGAGAGAAAGAGAGAGAGAGAGAGAGTTCAGATGAAGAGGAGAAGGAAGAGGAAAAGCTAGCCCGAGTGCAAACTTTGTCCAACGGAAGAAGATTAAAGAAGAAGGTAATCCAAAACCTAGTTTAAGATAAATTTTCTTTAAGTTCTCTATGTTAGAAATATAACTTAATGAGAATAGAAGTAAAAGATTTTAGGAATGATTTTCATATGGTTGAATTTATGAGAAAAAGAAGAAATAAGAATTAGAAATTTAGTTTATAAATTTCATAAGGAAGTATGAATTTCGTAATGAATTTGAGCGATCCGAATGAATCATATGAACGATTCGGTGAAATTAGTAAGGAATGGTGTTTTATAACACCGAATTCCAAGAAAAAGTGAAATCGTAATCAAAATATTGATTAAAAATGAAGAACTAACGAAGAACGCGAAGAACATGCGAAGAACACGAAGAACGTTGTTGATAGACAAATTTATAACCATCGTAGTATAATTGTTGTTGATGAACAAGTTTAAAACCATCGCGTATAAGTTAGTTGCTTATTGCTTGGTTAGGAACGGTAGAAACGTTCATGAAGAACGGATTAAAACTTAGCTATAACGAAGTTATGGCAAAAATTTTGTAAAAGAAGAACGAGAAGTAGAAAGTATGTAAATGAACTCGAACGTGTAGGGTTTCATAAGAATGTAAGAGAACATAGAAAATGTGAGTCATGAACTCAAGAACGAACAAGTTCTAATTTTGGATGATTGAATTACGGATGAACAAACGAAGAACGTTAATAACCTAAAATGAACGAAGGATGGAAATTAAGCCAATTGAATGGCACGCTAAGGGATTCAGAATAAATTTTTCTTCGAGGGAAGTTGAAGTACGTAAGATAAGGAAGAGAATGGCTTTGCAATGACCTCGTTTTGAGTTATAACAAATAAGTTATGAGATTGTAAAGTAGGTGTCTCAAACCAGTTCAAGACTTAGAAAAAAATTTCAAAGTTCTAGGCCTGACGCCTTGATTAAGCCTTGGGAGGGAAGGCCAACGAGGGCATCACTCATCGCCGAGTGGCACTTCAAACATGGGGAGAAAGGAAGGGGATCAAGCACCATGGCGGTACGTGCAGGCAAAGCCCCAGAGAAGAGCTTTTAACTGCTTAACTTTTGGGGAAAGTTTAAGGGAAGATAAAGAACATATAATTCGCCTAATGTAACACTTAATTAAGTGACTTAAACCTTTAGTAAAGGTTGAATGGAAAGATTGAAAGGGATTAAAAGATAAATAATGTAAACGAAAATTACAGAACTGATATCCGGGGACTGTAGGCGAGATAAAACGAACGTAAGGTATTGTTGTGATTGTGATTCCTTAGATATTGAGTGACGAGGGTAATGAATAACATTTCAATATTATGTTTTAGTAATGAGAGATAAGTGTAAAGTGTATAGACGCTGTGAACGCAATGCTATTATGATGAATGATCGGTCTTAGAATACAACGAATCGTATGGCTTCGACATTAAGAAAGAGTAATGAATGCGGGGTTCATGTAATGGATAACGAAAGTAGTAAGTAAGATATGATTTATCAAGAAAGTCGTAATGAACGATATTAAGATTAAGGAAAGTCGAATATGAGTCGGATAGAGAATGTTAGAATGAAATGTAAGCGTTAAACACTTTAACCGACGTGAGGGTTGAGTGTACGCGAATATTAAACGGGCAGAACCTACACCCCGTGTATGGTTTGACCGTAGTGTAATGAAAACCAATGATTAAACCTGTGAGCGGTGAAGAACTGAATTAAAGACAATGATGTATATTGTTAAGAAGCCAAGTTAGTAATAATAACTTGGATGACGTTCTAAGTCGAATGGACAGGACGTTATAAGATGAGAATAAGGTAACATAAAATGCTTAACGCTATGAATGCATAAAATTAATATTGAATGATCATTTTGAGTATACAAAAGACTGTATGACTTAGAAGATAAATAATGAATCCTGAGGTATGTCATTTAGTTGCCAGAAAGAAATAAGGAATGAGAAATCAACTTAATGACCGTTAAGATGTAATCTTTTATGGTTCAAATAAGTTAAGATGAGTTTAGGTTGTGGTACAATTGTAATCTTTGATGGTTGACATATGGGAGCTGGGCTAAACAATTCCTTTAGAGAGCGGAGGTATATACGAAACTGACAACCGATATAACTCACTGTGAAAACAGTGTAGATGAGATGGGAATTTGTTTGTTGGGTATTTGTGGGAAACCACTCAAAGTACCATATGGACTACTAGCAGATACACGATGTGTGCTGAGTCCTAGGAGAGTTATAAGAAAAAGATAAAAATGTAAATCATCAAAGATGATGATCGTATGAGTAAGACATCTCCGTATGTCATGAAGCCGTAAAGCGGTAGAAGAAAGTGTGACGACCCGAGAATTTAGAAAATTAATTAAATCTTAAAAGATTGAATTAAGGTTAAATAATAGACCAAGACAGAAAATAAATGAATGGATTTGAGATTTTTGGGAAGGAATTTTGTGAATTTAAAAATTTTGGTGAAGGCTTGCAGTATTAAGTGTATATGTTCTATGTATATGGTCATATATGTGTACAGATTGTTGTTAAGGGTCAATGGTTGACCAGATAAATTATATCAGTGTCCAAACCCTAATATTATATTAAGAACTTCAAAGTTCAATTAGAAAACCCTAGCGATTGATAAGAAACCCTAATACTGGCTCTGAAAACCCTAATTTCAGATTTCGGGAATCTGAAATCCTAATTCGGATTACAAAAACCCTAATTTGGGAACTCAAAGGCTTAAGTGTATCGATTATAAGATTAATTAGGGGAAAGCATAACAAATTATTTAGAAACCACTAATTTCAAAATTTGAAACCCTAACTGTTCCGTTAGAAACCCTAACGTACAATTATGGGACCTAATTGCTAAATTAGCAATTTTAATTAGAAAATGTTAATCCTAATTAGCAAGCTTGAATTATGATTAGGAAATCTTAATATAATTAGAAAATCCTAATTATAATTTAGAAATATTAATTTTCTATTTTGAAAACATAATTAGAAATCCTAAAAATTTTAATTTTTAAAACCTTAGGTTTAAACCCTAAGGGTTGGATAAAAGGTCAATTATGCCGTTAAAATTGTTTGCAAAAAGACTAAAATTCCCTTTTAGCATTCTTTAATAGGTTGGAGTATAAATCTTGCCAAAATATTGTCTGTTGAGCAACTTAAGATATACACATGTGCCTATATCAATTATATCAGCCAACATTATCAGCCACATTCATTGTATTCCTTAAATATAAAAAATTAAAGTGAGAGAAAACTCACTTTACTTTTCATACTAGCCAAAGCCATTCTCTCTTTCTCTATATCTGAAAATGAGAGTGAAAGGGAGTGAGAAGATAAGCCTATATCAAGTCTTTAGCCTTCCAAGATTAGTTCATGAGGGTCAGAATCAAAATCAAGGCTCAAAAGAGGTATGAACACTAAAATTTCCAAATCCTTTAAGATTGATGTTAATGTTGTTGTTTGTTGGTTAGATATGTGTTAGAGGGTGTCACATAGTGATCTGGGTTGTTAGATCCTAGATCCATATCATTTAAAAGCATGAAAATGGGTTTTTCAAAACTGATCTATGAACCCTAAAACATGGCCTGACAGCTGAATGTCAAGGCTCATAGATCATTACTTGTTATTTATTTTTGTGTTTTACAGGGTTGTAGTTGTAGTATGTTGTGAGGACTTTGATCTGGAACTTGAATCAAGCCCAGATCATGTGTAGATTGTAAGTTATTAAGGATCAAAGTATGTTGACCGGCATTGACTAGCTATTCTGGAAAACCCAGATTTGCCCAGAAAAGTCTGACAGCGTTTTTGCAGGCCTTTGATCTTGCTGATCTTTGTTAGTTAAGTCATGTTGTTGGTTGGATCTTGTAGACGGACATGTAGGCTATACATATAAGCCTTTAATTTACCAAAATCATAAATGAAGCGAATATAATCGTGGTTAAAGTAGGGTTATTTAAATCGCTTTTATGAAGGTTTACGAAAACCCAGATCTTGAGAGCGATTCTTGACCACTACTTTGATCGGCCAAGATCTCTTAGATTTGTTGTTGTTAGAATGAACTAATGTTATAGAATTGTACCCTGACATCTCTACTAAATATTTGAACATTCATATCACACAATGCAAGCTGAAGATGCATGTTACAAGGATCGAAAAGTAGGTACCATGACTTTTCTTCATTTCTGGGTAACCCAGAAAATGAAGAACATGCCTGACATAATTTTTGGAGGTCTTTATCTCTCTGTTGTCTTATGTTATGGACATGAAAGTTGCTATAGGTTGTAGTGCTACATAAATACTGTATTCCTAACCGAATTTCGAACCCAGAAACTTAAAGATCTAAGAATTAGTGGTGGTCAAACTAGTTACCTTGCACTCTGGCGATGAAGATCTGGGCAGGTTCAAGAACATGAAGAACACCTATAGCGACGATTCTGTCGCTATAGATAGTCTTTAGCGACACTTTATTTCTAAAATTAGTATTTTTATTTAATAATTATAGAAAATTAGTTTTTAATTATGAAAAATACATAATAAATTCCTAAAAATTATTTTAAAGCCTAAAAATGGGTTTTAATAATTTTGAATATATTTCATAAATATTTAATATTTTTGGAATAATAATGGAATTTAATTTATTTAATTATAATATTAAATAAATTATTTAAAAATGATTTTAATACATGAAAAATCATTTAAAAATATATTATGGTGTTAGAAAATATTTTAAGTTAGTTTTGATGACTTTTAATATTTTGGGATGAATTTCATTAACAATTTATTATTAATGCTAATTAATTAATTTAATAAATGAATTCAATAAATTATTGAAAAATAAAATTAATTATTTAAAAATCATATAAAAATGATTTACGTGTTATAAAATATTTTAAGTTATAAAATATAACTTTTGATATTTTGTCATGAAAATATTAATATTTTAATTTTAATAGCAATTATCGGATAATGGATTTAATCGTTTAAAAAATCATATAAATATGATTTTAAAGTATTAAAATACTTTGTGATATTATAAATATATTATAATAGTATGTTATGATTTTTATTAATATTTAATATTAAATAAATATTAATGATAAAAGAATTATGTGGAATTTAAATCATATAAATATGATATTAATGATTGAAAAATCCTGATAAATTGTAATAATAATCTGAAAATTATTACGAGCTTATGAAAAATATTTTGACTGATAATAAATTATCTAAAATATTTGTGAACCAGTTTAGACAGAGTCTTATGGATAATAGGCTCGTGAATTGTCTGACTAGGACGTCAGGATGTCAGAATTATGCTGGATTCAACTCAGACCGCAATAGTTTGACTTCATACTAGGTCTTATGTGTTGTATAGACTGATAGAGTTATGTGTTATGTGTTTAGGTTATTCTATGATAATATATAATAGTATTATATTGTGATGATATTATTCTAATATTTGGAGATTGGTATTATTTCTATTAGGTTTTGAGACAAAGCTAAATAAGTTGCGTAACGATAATCAACGAATCAGGCATGTTTTCCTTAAATCAACTTTGAGTTGTTTATTCAAATATACTTATGGATAATCATTGTTGATTACCATGTCTATGGATTATTAAATCGTACTTTGTGCATATTGCATGTATTCATCAGGTATGAAAGGCTGATCAACTTCATTACCATTCGGTCCAGATATAATTGATATGTTCATGTACAATGTTCATCCAGCTATGAAAATTTGTTCATGCTAGTTCACAACTATATTGTTGAATGTAAGCCAGCTTTTATTCAATTCTTTCAATCATGATATATCCTCAATTAAACTTATACTTGCTGGGAAAACTTGTTGCTCAACCTTGCTATATCATGATAAACATTGCAGATTAAGGCGAATACGTCAGATACAAGGAAAATTCAAAGCCAAGTTCAGCTTGGGACTATGTGTGCAGCTAGATTTGTAACAGTATTGTATAATAACAACATTGCATGTTAGATAAGATAATGATTCAGGTATTATGTAAAGGTTCTCGACCTTGGGGATAATGTGTAAAGTTTAATGTATAAACAATTTATGTTTATATCTTCCGCAATAGTTATAGAAATAGTATACCAGATCCTTGGTGATTAGGACCGGGATCTGGGGATGCTATAGTTGGTATCAAAGATGAGTTTTCAGGATATTACATTTGGTATCAGAGCTGTAGGTTATGAACCTAGGGTAGAGTTATCTTAGTCTAATAACCACAGTGATTAGGATAAGTACTAACTTAAATAGAGTTAGTGTGTCGGTAAGATTCAAAGACGAATCTCGGTGAGTTATAAAGATACAGAGTTCTCTAACTCTGATAATAAAGGTGAACAGTAATGGTGAATAGATAAAGTCTACAAGACTAAAGGTACATGGATAGGAGATCGTCAAACAAAACGAGCATAGTATAGAAATGAATCGTAATATATACTATGAGATCACCCCATGATCTGATGAAGTTATAACAAGGAATAGAATCAATTAAATGATTGAAAAGTTTACGGCAAGAATGTTGTGTGTAAGTTATACTATGAATTGGTACAGATTCAGGAAAGGATTATGAATACGAGTTAAATGAAAATTGTATTGAGAAGGGAGTTAAGATTAATGGGGATTTCAATTAAGGACTCATGTCAGCAGCTGAGTTGTATGATTCCTTGTTATGGGCGGGGAATTGTACTTGGTGTAAAATCCACTTGTTTCTGGCACTGATAATCATTCAAATGTCTGTGTCGCGCTATTTGCTATAACCTGTGGAGAAGGTGATTCTTTTCTCAGGTATATAACAGATAAATAGGGTATAGGTAGAGAATATAGGATTAAGTACGAGTTCTTAAAACTCATACTTATGGTACATTCGTGACTCATAATTATATGAAATGTTTATGAACCCCTCAGCGAATGGACGCCAAAGGTCTGTCTAGGACAAGTTCTTAAACTCATATGATTGTGGAAAGTTCATGAACTCATAAGTGTGGTAAGTTTGATGAACTGGGTATAGTCAAAAATTTTGTTTCGCAATTTCATAATCCATTTTTTCAATTTTTAAGTGACCTTTAATGGAGCATGAAGGACTATAGGAATAGATAGATTATTAAGCAGCAATTGATAATTAGTGGAGACATTAGGTTTTCCAAGTCGTCTAGTTATGCTAGACTTCTAAATTTTTGACATCAAGCTAAATACACACTATGTGCTTTTAAAAAATGATTTTTTATTCTCAACTTCTGGTGACCATTGTGTTTGTACGGACTTCGGGCCACCAACACCTCGTTACCTGTTGAGATGATAAAACAAAGTTACTATGATTTTTGATTGGTTCAAAGAATAGTCTATGCTACTTGTTTCGGCTAGACAAAAATAATTTTGAAATATTGAAGTATGTTTTATTTATCATTTATGTACCATGCAACCTGGTGCAAGAATGATAAAAAAATGATGGAGTTGAAAATATAGGAATACTTAGTGTTGAATTCAATATAAAAATCGTTGTTCCACTATTGTATAATGTGTTATGACAAAGTCATACAATGACGACATCCTCAAACGGGCTGTTAATACAGTACGACATCATGAAGTCATTTTTAAACTATTTTCAAAATTTTAATTTGCCAACGGGGTTTGGCTATACCTTAATATTTCGTTTGAAATTGATTATCAATATGAGTCTAAGCTATTCGATTCTGCTAGACCAACATTTTTGAAAACTCTAAGCGTTCTTTGAAATTTTTTCCAAACCAAATTATTTTGGTGCGAAATTCTATGATAAGACTGAGGTGAAATGTGCAGATTGGATAAAATTATTCAATAGCAAGAATATTCACGAGAAATGATTAAAGTATATGTACTTGTAACGGTAGTTTACCTTCTTCGTGATTGTAAATATAATGTTAACCTTTGTAAGGGGTAGAGTACCTTTTTCTTAATTGAAATAGGTTAAGGGTAGTATACCTGTAAACCTCAGAAGTTCATGATCTATATGACTCCTCAGCATGATTTCAAAATTTTTACTCTAGTGAGGAATGTATTGGGTAGCATGTGATGCTGTGTATGCAAGGTATAAGGTGTAAGTTGAATTTTAGGGACAAAATTCTTAGAAGAAGGGGTGAATGTGACGACCTGAGAATTTAGAAAATTATTTAAATCTTAAAAGATTGAATTAAGGTTAAATAATAGACCTAGACAGAAAATAAGTGAATGGATTTGAGATTTCTGGAAAAGAATTTTGTGAATTTAAATTTTTTGGGGAAGGATTGCAGTATTAAGTGTATATGTTCTGTGTATATGGTCATATATGTGTACATAATGTAATTAAGGGTCAAGGGTTGACCAGATAAATTATATTAATGTCTAAACCCTAATATTATATTAAGAACGTCAACGTTTAATTAGAAAACCCTAGCGATTGATAAGAAACTCTATTGTCGGCTCAGGAAACCCTAATTTTAGATTCCAGGAATCCAAAACCCTAATTCGGGAACTCAAAGGCTTAAGTGTATCGATTATAAGATTAATTAGGGGAAAACATAACAAATTAGTTAGAAAATCCTAATTTCAAAATTTGAAACCCTAATTGTTCTATTAGAAACCCTAATGTACAATTATGGGACCTAATTGCTAAATTAACAATTTTAATTAGGAAATATTAATCCTAATTAGCAAGCTTGAATTATGATTAGGAAATCTTAATACAATTAGAAAATTCTAATTATAATGTAGAAATATTAATTTTCTATTTTGAAAACTTAATTAGAAATCCTTAAAATTTTAATTTTTAAAACCTTAGGTTTAAACCCTAAGGGTCAAATCCTAAGGGTTGGATAAAAGGTCAATTATACCATTAAAATTGTATGAAAAAAAGACTAAAATGCCCTTTTAGCATTCTTTAATAGGTTGGAGTATAAATATTGCCAAAATATTGTTTGTTGACCAACTTAATATATACACATGTGCCTATACCAAATATATCAGCCACATTCATTGTATTCCTTAAATATAAAAAATTAAAGTGAGAGAAAACTCACTTTACTTTCCATACTAGCCAAAGCCATCCGCTCTCTCTAAATCCAAAAATGAGAGTGAAAGGGAGTGCGAAGATAAGCCTATATCAAGTCTCTAGCCTTCCAACATTAGTTCATGATGGTCAGAATCAAAATCAAAGCTCAAAAGAGGTATGAACACTAAAATTTCCAAATCCTTTAAGATTGATGTTAATGTTATTGTTTGTTGGTTAGATATGTGTTAGAGGGTGTCACATAGTGATCTGGGTTGTTAGATCGTAGATCCATAACATTTAGAAGCATGAAAACGGGTTTTTCAAAACTGATCTATGAACCCTAAAACATGGCCTAACAGCCGAATGTCCTGGCTTATAGATCATTACCTGTTATTTATTTTTGTGTTTTAAAGGGTTGTAGTTATAGTATGTTGTGAGGGCTTTGATCTGGAACTTGAATCAAGCCCAGATCATGTGTAGATTGTAAGTTATTAAGGGTCAAAGTACGTTGACCGGCATTGACTATCTGTTCTGGAAAACTCAGATTTGCCCAGAAAAGTCTGACAACGTTTTTGCAGGCCTTTGATCTTGTTGATCTTTGTTAGTTAAGTCATGTTGTTGGTTGGATCTTGTAGACGGACATGTAGGCTATACATATAAGCCTTTAATTTACCAAAATCATAAAAAGAAACGAATATAATCGTGGACAAAGTAGGGTTGACGAAACTGCCTTATGAAGGTTTCTGAAAAACCCAGATCTTCAAGGAGCAGTTCCTGACCACTACTTTGACCAGCCAAGATCTCTTAGATTTGTTGTTGTTATAATGCTCTAATGTTATAGAATTGTACCCTGACATCTCTACTACATATTTGAACCTTTATATCAGACAAAGCAAGCTCAGGATGCATGTTACAATGATCGAAAAAGTAGGTACCATGGCTGTTCTTCATTTCCGGGTAACCCCAGAAAATGAAGAACATGCTTGACATGATTTTTAGAGGTCTTTATCTCTCTGTTGTGTTATGTTATGGACATGAAAGTTGCTGTAGGTTGTAATGCTACATAAATACTGTAATCCTAACCGAATTTCGAACCTAGAAACTTAAAGATCTAAGAATTAGTGGTGGTCAAACTAGTTACCTTGCACTCTGGCGATGAAGATCTGGGCAGGTTCAAGAACATGTAGAACACGACGATAATAGACAGTTACATCGCTATAAAGCGATCTTTAGCGATACTTTATTTCTAAAATTAATATTTTTATTTAATAATTATAGAAAATTAGTTTTTAATTATAAAAAATACATAATAAATTCCAAAAAATTATTTTAAAGCCTAAAAATGGGTTTTTAATAATTTTGAATATATTTCATAAATATTTAATATTTTTGGAATAATAATGGAATTTAATTTATTTAATTATAATATTAAATAAATTATTTACAAATGATTTTAATACATGAAAAATCATTTAAAAATATATTATGGTGTTAGAAAATATTTTAAGTTATTTTTGATGACTTTTAATATTTTGGGATGAATTTCATTAATAATTTATTATTAATGGTAATTAATTAATTTAATAAATGAATTCAATAAATTATTGAAAAATAAAATTAATGATTTAAAAATCATATAAAAATGATTTATGTGTTATAAAAATATTTTAAGTTATAAAATATATCTGTACTTCTTCGGATCACTTGTGTCAAGAGTTACGTAATGACATGGATTAGAGGTTGTACGAAGTTAGGAAGAGGGGTCTATGCCCACGGTCTTCAAGCTTCAAATTTTATCCAAAGTACTGCCACACGTAATAGTCACTCGAGATTGTCAATCCTTAGCTCTTGTGGGACATTGTTGTATGTATGTATGTATGAAGTGTTGAGATGACGTGTCATTTGTCGAATGAACAAGATGACGTTTGACTCCTCGCCGGGGTTATCGCCAGTTTGAGTTGAAAACAGACGTTGTTCAGGGTTATATCTGAGATTGGACTGCTTGTTTGTATGCCTCACTATCATCCGTGGGTATTCACATCGCTTGCTTTTATTAGTCGGGGTGGATCGAGGTGTATGTGCCTCGGCAGGATGTATCGAGCCAAGTCGATCGCATGTGTTTGAAACAAGCATTTCCGGGGTTATCGCAGGAACTGCAATGGCATCCCTTAGGGCTATCACTAAGGATGGGGTTTCTACTCCTAGTGTTATTTCTAGGACTGGAACTGAATGTCGTGATGTTATTATCGAGAGACAGGATTGTCCTCTCCGGTGTTGTTCTTGGGTCTTTTGATCTGCATATCTGGGGTTATCTCGAGATTGGAAATGACACTCTTGTGTGTGTTAGGGTTGAGATGATGTTCGGTTTGTGTTAGGGTTGGGCCGACCTTTTGGTGTAGTATCCGATATGGATGTAAGTTGTCTTTCAGGGTTATCTCCAAAAGACAAATCTACCCTCCTATAATGTTAAGAATAGAAGTGCAGAAAATTTCGAGTGTCTACAAATTTCCCTCTTTATCATATTCATGCAATGCAAAACATGGATATGATAAAGAATCCTAGACACTTGAAATGCAAGCAAGATAAACATGATGCTATATGCAGCAGCATGATGCGAATACATGTAGAATGCATGAATGATTGTCAGGTAATCCTGCTGGGATGACAATCAGTGACGGCTTGGACATGCGATCCAAGCTTCCAAGGATGTTGACGTTAGGGCTATCACCAAAGTCTTGAATCCTAGACACTGGTTTATACTCCATAGAGGTACCTCTTGTGTGGAAGTGGTCTGTGGGGATAAAGCTGTCTGTTTTGAGGATGTGTATAACATGTTCCCTCATACTGGCAGAGTCACTGCCAACAGTTTGTTGTTATCAGGATTGCCTGATCTTCGTTGATGTGTGTATCACCGGATGAATCCCTGCTGGATGCATTGTGTTGTAGCCCTCGCTGGGTAAGGTTGCTTCAATGGGTTTACTTGCCATCGGCTGATATGACGTCAAGGTTGCTTGACCTTCATTGATGTGTGTATCAATGGTTGCATTACATTGTGACCCCCGCCGGCGATGCGTAGATGCTTGAAGGATGCACGTTGTTACCCCCGCCGGGGAGGCGTAGATGTTTGATAACTTCGACGTTGTAACCCCTGCCGGGGAGGTTTGATATTTCATGGTTTCACGTTGTAACCTCCACCGGGGGATACGTCAGGGTATTGTCTGAGCGGTGGTTCTACCAGACTCAGTCACTCCATTTGCTGGACTACGAGGTGATGATGACGCAGATGGATTGGCAGTTTATCACAGGTATAGAGTTTGGAGGGGAGCCGGTGCCTTGCACGACGGATATCACCCCTACTACCATCAGATCCTTGTTGGGAGTTCCGGCGGAAGCGCTCAAGGGCAGGACTGTTCGTACAGGTCCTTTGAGCATGGATGCTATGAGCGGGCTATTGAGTGAGCCCATACCCGATGATGTGAGAGTCAGGGATCGCATTCTTTGGCGATTGTTCCTGATGATCATTAGGGGTTGCTTCATAGCAGATAATTCCTCTACGGTGTCCTTCGCTTTGATTAGCTCCACTCGACACGTGGACCATATAGGAGAGTATGACTGGGGTTCCTACACCTTTGCCTACTTCCTCAGGGGAATGCGCATGTGATCGCAAGGCTTGACTGAGGCGTGGTTATGATTCTACCCATTTCTGCTGGTGAGTGTTTCTCTTGTCTTTTCCCATGTATAGGTTAAGAGTGTTGACTGACAGCAGATGTTTGCCTTTGTGTTGGCAGTTTTGGGCCTATGATAGGCTTCCTTGTTTGCGTCCTATGAGCATGTTAGGTTTAGACACCTATCCATGAGGACAGAGATGGCATCATTCTATACCGGCGGAGGTCCCTGTTGCTAAGGGTTTCACTCATTGTCGCCTACAGCTCGAGCTATTGACAACCGATGTCATCACATGGATTCCCTACTCTGGAGAGCATTTGGGAGTTGGCTTTGAGGATGGGTACCCGACTAGAGTAGAGTACGTCATTTCCACCCGCAGGATTCCTCTCTTTACAGATGGAGGATGGGAGCTCTATTTAGGAGAAGCGTCTTTATCCGGAGCACTACAGGAGAGATTCGTATGCCGATCTTGCCTCCTGCCAGGCGTTATTGGCCTATTTCGCAGTCACCCATCATTGACATCCCATTGATGGGGATTGACGGTTTTACATTATTAGAGGGCCCCTGTTCTCAAAAGATGTTCCAGCATTGGTGGATCCCTCGTACGATTGGAGCTCAGACCCGCGCCACATAGTTTATGGGGGATATGGTTCCAGGATCCGTGATAATGACAGATTGGCTAGCCTGTGTCAGAGATCCGACTCATGTGACACCGATTGATAGATTGACGCGGCAGCTAGACCGATCACATCTTTTCATTCGACATTTGGGCAGAGATCCTGTAGAGGCATATACTTTTGATCCTTCTAGCTCTGGCTTTGGTCCCTCGGATGACCCATATGGTTTTACCGACGCAGATCCTCCTTTGTATAGGCTTGACATCCCTGTAGATAGAGATCCATTGACTCAGGAGGAGTTACATCAGGTGGACAACATCGATGATGTGGACATCGACACCATTGACTTTTTCTGATGTATTTCTTTTGATAAGCCTCTGTTAGCTGCTGGGTAGCTTCGCCCCAATCTCGCTATATCTTTTGATAGGCCTCTGTTAGATGTTGGGTAGCTTCGCCCCATTTCCCTATATTTTAGCTGCAAGAGATGTATTAGATGATGATATACTTAGGAATGTATGCACAATTTTTATTCCCTATATCATGTTGCCATCTATTGTATCATGCATGTTATTGTGTTATGCATATGTATGTATGACCAGAGATATTCAGCATTGACCCCTGGATGGTCTTATGACACGGCCCATACAGATGTCTTCTTCGACAGTTAGCCATATTGATCATACCCCACCATTTGCGGTGGTAGCTGGTATACGATCATGGTATGATAGTATATCACCATCAGATATGGTGATCGTAGATGATTTGCTGCAGTATACTATGACCTTACTGATGTTTCAGGTTCCTCCAGGATTTATAGAGGGCATGCTAGAAACCACCGGGTGCCGGACGATGCATGGTATTACGCTTTAGGACCCGTGAGTTGACTCCTACTTTGGAGGAGTATGCACGGTTGACGATGCTACCACTGGACAGACCTTGCGTGCATATGGCTATTGGAGACATGAGCAGACAGTTCATGACCCTCACCGGATTGAGACATAGAGTGGTCCAGGACTAGAATACACCCGACCATGTGATATCTCAGCGTTTCCTGTTTGACAGGTTTGGCTCTGAGGACAGCTATGAACAGTATTCCGGGGATTTCACCACACCGGAGGATCATTGGCATTCAGCCAGAGTAGATGTACTCGTATTGTCATACGTATACATGCCGCGTTACATGGATGAGCTAGATATCGGCGTCATTATGGCAGTGAGAGCTCTTAGGGAGGTTCCTACCATTGTACCGATGATTATCACAGAGACCTTGAGGTCGGCTACATACTACTACACTTATCTGGCAGGAGTGTTCACAGGTAGCTCGCTCATGCTGTAAGTGTGGTTCATGTCACACTTAAGACCGATTGGCACATTTAGACATCATGGATTTTGTTTCACCCATAAGATAGCCATGTCGTACTGCTTTCAGCCTGCATGTTATACAAATGCTGTATCTTGGTCAGCTTTCTTGGCAGAGATTGGAGATCCATTTGATATATTGCCGTGTTCAGGGCTTGTCTCACTTTATAGCTTCATTACTCATGCTCTGGGCATGGATTATCTCCCTCTGGCTGGTTTGAGGGGCATGATTACTTACCACCCACTGGCCGTGATGTGTCAGTTTAACCAGTTTCAGGACTTCCATCCGTATGAGGGGGCAGTGAGTCAGCGCTTTGCGTCACACTGTTTGTCAGTGGAGGACAAATCCAGGTTGTATGCCTGCTGGGATCAGCGAGAGTCAGCTGAGTTTTCTGTCAGTCATCCAAGTTGTTCTACAGAGTATTCCGCATGGATGGAGACAAAGACTGCATTGGCTGCGACAGTATCCACAGTGTAGGAGACTAATTCTGACGATGATGAGCCTACAGAGGAGGCTGTCATTCCCACCGATGACTTGACTGCTGGGCTTCCAACATTTGTGATAGATTCTCCCACCCCAAGTGCCACTGTTACTCAGTATTCGACATAACATTTGGAGCAGAGCTTACATCTGATGACCTATGACAGAGATCAGGCTAGGGCCACGATGTTGACAGCTCTTAATGAGAGAGATACCGCACTGTTAGAGAGGGATGAGGCTAGATCAGACAGGGATGCATTGATAGTTGAGCGGGATGCCGCCTTATCTGCTAGGGATGTGGCCATTGAAGACAACACTTCAGTGAGATCCTAGATGACGGTTAGTCTGGCCGACATGAGTTCCTACATTGATGAACATTTTGCCACCATGCAGTTAGCCTCTGATCTGCTAGCTCGTGTAGATACCCTTGGGTAGGAGCTTGCAGCGTTACCTCCGTCTTTAGAGAGGGATGCTATGTTAGATCTGATAGTCCGCATCTATACAGATTTGTAGATAGCTTTGTATTTTCCTGCACAAACTAGCTTAGCCATTTTGTCATGTACAACATAGATGTATATATCAAACAGTATTATGTATGGCAGGGAAATATATTTTGATTCACTTCCCTTTTAGTTATGCCTTGATACTTGCTTGATATTTGTCTGTTTCTTCAGGGCCTTTGATCTTGATGCATTCTGAACGTATCCTTGATAGATGGACATTGAGACGTCGCAAGGTCTCTCAGAACGGATCACTGATTACTAAAAATCCCTACCATCTTTGGTGTCTTGGGACTGGTATCTGTATGGAGAAAATGAAGAGGAGGGTGGTTTCTTCCTCTCTGAGATTGACCGCACCACAGATGGTAGCCAGTACTTCTATTTGTGAAAAGCCTAGTTAATTCTATCTCGTATGGGTTGGTATTGCTCTTTGAGGCACGATCGCAGCTTAAATGGTCACCGAATCTTCTATTTGAAAAAAGAGGTTGGATAATTCCATCCCTTTGTTCTGAAACCGATGAAGTGTTGCAATTTGAAGGTTGATCCCAATACCGTGTGACAGGTTTGTTTGTTCTGGTAGGGGTTAGACTGCACCATGAATGGCTGCCTACGTACTCCTGTTGAAGAAGAGATAAAGTCTGCGTAGTTCGAACCTGGTGTAAGAGGTTCAACGCTGAATGTGGAAGGCAGATGGGTGTAGAAGTATTTTTTTGTTTTTGTTGTTTTATAAAGAAAGGGCAGAAATGTTTTTATTGTTTTTCTTTATTGCGACCGGGCCATATAGAATATGGTTGCCTACGTACCCCTGGGTATCAAGGAGATCAGGTCGACGTAGTTCGCCCCTCAGAACGAATCACAGCTGAAGAGAAGCGTAAATCCCATGTATAGGCTATACTGCAGGGAGAAGAAAGTTTAATCCCATAGAGGGGATAAACTGCAAGTGTGGAAAAAGTTTAATCCCAACTTGAGGATAAACTGCAGGGGTGAAAAGTTTAATCTCCTCTTCAGGAGAAGCAGGTGTGAAAAGTTTAATCTCGTCTTCAGGAGAAGTAGGATTGTATGAAAGGTTTGAAATGAAGTAAAACCAGGCTGCTGGATTGAAGTGTATGTTTCCCTGAGGGGCAGAAGAGTTTATAAAAAGGAGAGAGGGTTCAAAACCGGAATGTCTGGTGATTGGATGATCAAAACTAGGATGTTTGTTCGATGGTAACTTCAGACATAGTACCGTTTCATGGTGTCAGAGTTGATAAGCTGTGGAAATTCATCGCCATCCATTTCCTGTAACCTGAGAGCACCTCTTGTCAATACTTCTTTGACAATAAATGGGCCCTCCCAGTTAAGAGCAAATTTTCCCTTAGATTGATCTTGGTTGTCAATGATCTTCTTCAAAACTAAGTCATGTTGTTTGAATTACCATAGTCGGACTTTTCTATTGTAGGATCGTGCGATCCTTTGCTGATATAACTGACCATGGAAGATAGCCGCGGTTCGCCTTTCATCTATCAGAGACAATTGGTGATACCTGTCTTGTACCCATTGGTCTTCATCCAACTGAGCATCCATCAATACTCTTAGGGATTCCATTTCCACTTCTATGGGGAGCACTGCTTCCATCCCATAGACTAACGAGTAGGGGGTTTCCCCAGTGGAAGCACGCATTGAAGTTCTGTAGGCTAATAAAGTTAGGGGCAAGAGGTCAGGCCATCCTTTGTGATTGGCGGACATTTTCTGCATGATATTCTTGATGTTTTTATTAGCCGCTTCAACAGCACCATTCATCTTTGGACGGTAGATGATAGAGTTGAGATGTTTGATGTGGAATTTTTTGCATAATTCCTCCATCATGTTGTTGTTGAGGTTTTTAGCATTGTCTGACACAATGACCTCTGGTTATCCATATCGACAAACAACATTGTTTTTGATGAAATCAATGATGAATTCTTTAGTAACCTTGGGGAAGGAAGCTGCTTCAACCCATTTGGTGAAGTAATCGATCATGGTGAATATGAATCGATGTCCATTACTGGCTTTGGGCTCGATGGGCCCGATCATGTCCATTCCCCACATTGAAAAGGGCCATGGCGAACTCATATATGGAGTTCCTTCGAGGGCGTGGATAGCATTCCCATGGATCGACATTGATAACACCTCTTGACGTGATCATCACAAATCGACTTTGAGTGTAAGCCAATAATGTCCCGCTCAAAATTTTCTTGACAAGTAGGGGTCGCTCATGTGAGGGTCAGATACTCCACCATGGATCTCATCCATGAGTCATCGAGCTTGGACTTTGTCCGCACATCCGAGGAGACCTAATCTCAGATCTGTTTTTGTAGAGTGCATCTCCTCTTAGGTAGAATTTCATAGCAAGTCGATGAATCCGCCTCTTCTCAGTTAGGCTCGCCTCAGCGGGTGTAGATCCATCTCGTAGATATTCCTTGATATGTTGATACCAAGGGTTGTGGATGGGAGACAACTTATCCGATACTTCTCCAATGTAATTCCCATAGACTGGGCTTTCTGCATAGCAATCGTGGTGCTTGGCATTTTTTCCTTGTCCAATATGTAAACCAAGGAGGCCAATGTTCCTAATGCATCTGCAAAGTCATTCCTATTACGAGGAATATGGAGAAAGGAGATTTCTTCGAACTCCAAAGCCATCTTTAGAACTTGCCGATGGTAAGGCAGTAAATGTAATTCTTTGGTTTGATAGATTCCTGTGGATTACTTGATTACCAATTTAAAATCCCCAAAGACAGTTAACCGCTCGATACCCATTGAACGGGCAAGTTTGAGTCCCATGATACAGCCTTCATACTCAGCTGTGTTGTTGGTGTTGACCAACTACAATTTGACGGTGACGGGATACTGTTCCCCCGTACAGGATATTAAAACTGCTCTGGCTCTAGAGCCTTCTGAGTTAACAACTCCATCAAAATACATTTTCCACGAACGACATGTATCGTACTGATGTGGTAGCTGAATTGCCATTACTCCTTCGTCAGGAAAGTATGTTTCTAAGGGTTTGTAATCCCCTGTAGGTGCAGCGGCCAATTAATCCGCAATTCCTTGACCTCTGACCGACTTTTGAGTCACGTAGACAATGTAAAATTGCTGTAGGATCAACTGCCATCTAGACAGTCGACAATTCAGTATGGGTTTGCTGAACAAATACTTAAGAGGATCCACGCGGGATATAAGATGGGTTGTGTGACCATGGAGATAATGCTGTAATCTCATGGAAGCCCATGTTAAACCACAAGAAGTCTTCTTGATCAGAGTGTACTTGTGTTCACTGATGCTGAATCTTTTGCTGAGGTAATAGATAGCTCGCTCTTGGCCTCTATTGCCTTTCTGCCCTAGCATACAACCCATAGTATTGTCATTTATGGACAGGTACATGAACAGGGGAACATCATCCCTGGGAGGTACCAGAACAGGAGCGTTGATCAGTTGCTCCTTAATTGCGAGGAAGGCTTTTTGACACTCGTCATTCCATTTCATGGAGGAGTTCTTCCTTAACAATTTTAAGATTGGCTCACAGGTTGCCGTGAGTTGAGAAATTAATCGGCTAATGAAGTTAATCCTTCCCAAAAATCCTCGTATTTCCTTGTCTGTCTGAGGAATGGGCATTTGCTTGATGGCCTGGATTTTGGTAGGATCTAGTTCAATCCCTTTGTGGCTGATTAAGAAGCCTAGCAACTTGCCTGACTTAACACAAAAGGCGCACTTGGCGGGATTCAACTTCAAGTTTTACTTACGCAACCTGTTGAATAGCTTTTTGAGATGGTCTAAATGGTCATCCTCCTTCCGGGATTTGACAATGATGTCATCCACATAGATCTCTATCTCATTGTGCATTAAATCGTGGAAAAGAGCCATCATAGCTCGCTGGTAGGTTGCCCCAGCGTTGATGAGGCCGAATGACAACCGTCTGTAGCAAAAGGTTCCCCAAGGCGTGATGAAATTAGTTTTCTCACGATCTTCCTCAGCGACCATAATTTGATGGTACCCGACAAAGCAATCAGCAAAGGAGTACATGTCATATTGAGCAGTATTGTCAATGAGAATGTGGATAAAAGGCACGAGAAAGCTATCTTTAAGTCAATCTTTGTTCAAATCTCGATAATCCACGCAAACTCGCACCTTTCCTCCTGGTTTAGGCACGAGAACAATGTTGGATATCCACTCTGGATATGTAGACACCATGATGATGCCTGCTTGAAATTATTTCACAATTTCTTCTTTAACTTTTAAACTCCACTTAGGTTTTAATCGCTTGAGCTTTTGCCTAACTGGCTTAAATCCTTCTTTAATGGGAAGGCGATGAAGAAAAATTTTAGTGGATAATCCCACCATGTCTTCATGAGACCATGCAAACACATCCTAGAATTGGGTTAACAGTGCAACCATGTCATTCCGTTGATTTGTGGTAAGGTCTGAACCAATCTGGATTAGCTTATGGTTGTCTAAGGTTCCGAGATTGAAAGGAGTGGTTTGATCAAGATTGGGTTTGGGTTTGTCGGCGACCCATTCCTTAATCTCTTGAGGTGTCTCAATATCCTCTTGGATGTCCATCAAGTCTGAGTCCAACTTTGCATCAAAGTTACAGCCCTTGTGGAGAGAAGGCACCTCATCAGCAAGTACAGGCACATCTAAATTCAGAGTCCCTCATCGACCAATGCATGGAGTGCTGCTCCAATTGTTGAGGGAAAAGTTCTGATGGACTACAGTGATAGAAGGATCGTTAGTGTCCTCCTTTTCCCGAATGATAACCATGACATCTGGGCAATCATCGTCTGGGGTGTATCTATTTGTGTGTTCATCATGAACAATGACACAAATGCCTGACATCATCAAGGCAATGTCATGTTTACGTTTCTGTTCCTTTTCTTCTGCCTTGGGATCAGGAATCAGCACCTCTTTAGCTTTGATTGGCACTGGTTTCGAAAACAACATATCCACAACATAGGATGGTACCTTTACTGGAGACTGTATCAACTCATGCGGTAAAGGTGTAGAAAATCGTCGTGCGGCGGAAGTTTGAGGAACCTGTTTATGCTTATGAGGATTCCTGTGAGTGGAATTAGTAGAATAGCCTAGCCTGGCTGTCCCAATTTGTTTGGAAATTCGGATAGGGTGCTTAATACCCTGTTGATCCTTACCAAGCCCTTGTCTAGGTTGGTAACCCGATAACATCATCTCTTGAGTGACTGACATAATCTCGTCAGAAATCTTGGGTACGGGAAGTGGCACTCCAATAGGATGGTATTGCTTGTTACTCACTTCCAGAGTATGGAAACTGGCCGGCTCAACTTCTGAATTGAAGCTGATAATTGGTAGAGTTCCTAGTCTAGGACATTCCGGCTCAGCATTGACAGTGACTAGACTGTTGTAGATGATGTATTTGAGTTGTTGGTGTAAGGTGGAGGGAATAGCTCCAGCCATGTGTATCCATGGTCTCCCCAATAGCAGGTTGTATCCTGAATCTATCTTGAGGACGTGGAAGGATACCTTGAATGTATTAGGACCAATCTCAATTGGCAATTCAATCTCTCCAACGAAATTTCGTCAAGATCCATCAAAAGCTCAGATGATCGTATGGCTACTTTGGATTCGCTTGAGATTGATATTCATCTTTACCAAGTTGGCATAAGGACAGATATTTAGAGATGAACCTTCATCTATCAATACTCCAGTTAGCATGTACCTGGAAGACAACACTGTGATGTGCAGTGGTTTGCAGTGACTAGTCCCTTCGGGAGGTATGTCGTCATCAGTGAAGGATATCACATTGTTGTTGAAAATGTGATCAACCAAATGTTGAAATTTTTCCGCATTCACTGATTTTGGCAGGTAGGCTTCTTCCAAAACCTTTAGTAAAACCTTCCGATGCACCTCGGAAGAGAAAACCAGGTCCAATATCGAAATCTTGTGTGGAGCTTCTCGCAAGCTTAAAACCACTTTGGCTTCATTATGGCCCATAGTACGGAGGAATTTTTCAATCTTCTCCATGGGTAACTTCCCCTTTGCTTCGCAAGTAGGCTTGATAATCCATTGAGGAATGTACAGTGGATTCTCTTTTGACACTGTAGCAGTAGTATGAGATGTGGATCCTTCAGCTTCTCCATAATTCCATGGAACTTTATGTAAGCTGAAAACAAGATGTTGTAGTCTGCAAGGTAAAGGAATTGGCTCTGGTGTGGCCACTTTCAAAGGATTGTTAGCTCCTTTGAGATGAATTGGTTGTATTGGAAATACTTTGAAAGTCTCATCATCCACTTCGGATATAACTGCTACTGATCCCTTCCATTGAATAGGGCATGCATTCCCACCCTTAAGTTGCACAGTGTAATCATCTGCTATTTGCAGGACACCGCTATCAATAAGATTCTGAATGAGGTGGCGGAGTGCCCAACATTCTTCTGTGTTGTGACCGCGAGAATGTGAATGATATTGACACATTTCATCAGGATTGAACCACCCTGAGCAAGGATTGATTGGAGGTAGAAGGAATGTGATTCTTCCTTAGTTGATCAACATTTGAGGTATCTCCTCCATAGATTGGCCCAAATATGTGAATTCCCTTTTATTGGCGAAATCCCAACGGGCTTTAGCACTTGCTCGCTTTGCAACCTTAACCTCCATAACTTCTCTTTCTGAAGGTGTTGATGAAGCATTCATAACAAATGGAAGGAGATAGGCATGCTCCTGCCTGATTAATTGGCGTGTGACTTGATGATGGTGGGTCACCAGTTCTGCCAATTGCTCAATTTATTTGCTAAGAACTTTCATCTTTCATTCCATGATAAACTGGAACTTTGCATAATCCCATTTGTCAACACCATCTATAGTGGGTTGGGATGATTCTCCATTAGAATTGCAACCTTGTACAGTGCTCCAACTAATCATGTTGACCTCTTCTTCTTTGTGTTGAAGAAGAGGGTTGTCTTGTACATGAGGTTGATCTGGCTTGGTGACTACGATCTCACCGTTGTCTATCAGATCTTGGATCTTGTGTTTCAAGGCCCAAAAATCTTGAGTATCATGTCCGGGTGCCACGGCATGGTGAGCACACTTCCGAGTAGCATTAAAACCCTTCCCATTAGGGTTGGCTGGTGGAAGAAGATGCATAATTTTCTTCTGAACAGTCAGAAGAGCAAGAATATTCTTGAGCGAGTCCCCTAAGGGTGTGAACGTTCGAGGTCGCTTTACTTCTCCACTTTTAGGCAATGGAGGGTTTAAAGATTCAGGCCGAAAAGGGAGTAGTTTCTCTCTCTGCATAAGCATGCTTGGATTGCCTTTTTGTCCTTGTAGTATCAAGGAAACATCCTCCTCTTTCTTTTTATGGACCCTCGGGTTGTTTCCTTAAGATCCGATTTGGATGTGCTCAAAGAATGCCTTTAAGAAGCGGCTTAGGTCTTGAATTTTACCTGGGACTTCAATCTCATTTGACCATCTCATAGTGTTTGATCATTTCAAAAAATGGTTTGCCAATACCAGCTAGAACTCTTTCATATAAAGGAGCTTCCTGTATATCTAGGAAAGTCATGACCATTTCTAATTCTGTCATGGAAGGAATAACTTGACCAGCAAGGCGCATCCACCTTTGAGCATACTCTCTAAATGACTCATTAGACTGTTTCTTGACCTTGGTAATTTGGTACCGGTCAGGAGCCATTTGAGATTGAAAACTGTATTGAGCGAGGAAGGCGTGAGCCAACTCTTCCCAACTATGGATCTTAGAGTTGTCTAATCCGGTATACCATGAACGGGCTTCTCCAAATGACTTTCCAAAAAACATTTGCATTCAGAGCTTTTCATTCTCAGCATAAGATCTGAGTTCTCCATTGAACACTTTTAAATGTGTATAAGGATCCCCTAATCCATCATATTTCTCAAAATTAGGGGTTTTAAATTTCTCTGGATAATGAACACCAGGGAATATGCAAAGGTCTGTATATGAAACACTACCATGAGTTCCAATCCCTTTGGGAACACGAATGGTTTCCTCCATTTGAAGGACTTTCTTCCTAATGTCACCGTTGTCTAGATCTCCTTGGAGATGGGTGCCTTCAGGGTCTTTGTTGGTTGTATCCAACTGATGTTGTGGAATTGTTTTTTCCAGACCTTGAACTCCTTGTGTAGAGGGTTCTGTATGTGTAGGTGTCTTTATACCCTGAGTAGACTGGTGTAATTCCTTCAGTAGAACATCCAAGTCTGTGATTTGTTTACTCAATCTGTCAAATTCTTCTCGGGAAACAGGATTAGACTGTTCGGAAGAAGACATAATTGGCTGTAGGCTTGTGGCCTTTTTGGATTTTGAGTGGGTAACATGCCCAATTGCTTCCCTACAAAAGACTTACGTAGTTTAGTCTTAGGGTAATGTAAATGTTATCATAACATGTTCATTTTAGGAATTTTTCCTACAAAACCGGTTTGTTAATTGATAACATGTCATGCACAGATATTCTTCATATTTTCCATTACATATGATTGAACATGGAATAAAATTACAAGTAAATGCTTTTACAAGTAATTGAAAATGGAAAGCATGAAGAGACTTTCCTCCACGTTTGGTTTATCAGAGGCTGACCTATCTTAGGGTTACTTTCGCGGCTTTTTGGCATGAAGGTTCCCAGATCATCGCAATCTACTCGACGGGAAGTTAATCCGGTCTTTCAACTGGAGCGAATCTGAGTGGTGCCTTTCCTAAGCCCCAGGGAATTATTCTTCCCACAGGTCCAGTAATCAAGCACCGACAGGATAGCCTCCTGGTGGAGGGACCACAAAACATACATTCACATACAACATGTCTCACCGTTTATGCAAAATGATGACATATGCGAAGTACTAATATCACAGATAAATATTTAGCAGTGCTATAAGTAAGATGCATTCGTACACATTCATCAGAAATGAAAATGCAACAATCACACACAAGCATATAATAATTTTGAAAACCATGTAATAGCAGCTTAAACCCTCTTATTGGAGTCCCCAGCAGAGTCGCCACCTGTCGACGTAGGGATTTTTGAATGTCCCTTTTCGTTACTTGTTCTTTGGTGTTCTCATGTTAATGTGAGATTTGTTTGAAAAAACAACTGAAAAAGGTCCGACATGTCTAATGTCAACGATTGACTTTAAGAGTTTCCAGTTGGTGAATTTAACTAGTTGCACCAACGCAACCGAAAAGGTTAGCACATTGACCCAATGTTTTGAAACTGCTAAACGGGTCTGTTAAACCGAGATTCATTAAGGGTTCGGGGGCTTGATTATGCGGAAGGAAGGTGTTAGGCACCCCTCGACATCCGTGTTACCACGGTGACATCCACTCTTCAAAGAAATTGTTATATGAATGTGTATGTGTGTGGATCAATGTGCAATTATTTGAAAGTAGTGTGAGGCCTCGTTCACACCTATATACACAAGGTTTGAATTTTATAGAAAAATCCAGTTTTAACCAAGATATAACAATGAAGTTTTATAAAAGTGGTTTTTTAAACCGTGTGCTCAATAGGAATTGAGACCTTTTTATACTTCCATTTTATTAAATGTTCGGCTTGTTTGCTTTTATTTTCGAGATATGAAGCATCCTCGAGAAAATAATACACAGTAGTGTCAAAATCCTTATGGGCATGATAAATGACCATCCAAGGAAACTCGAACCATTGTAAAATAATGTACAAGTCGCCATGATAAAAAATGTCCATCATGGGAACCGAATCTAGATTCAATAGACTGAACCCGTGATTACATGATTCCTAGGCTCACATGATACTGCAATTTGTATGGAAAGCAGTAAGTAGTTATATATATAAAAGCTGTAAATACATATATACAGACTGGATCAACCACCACGAAGCAACTCCATGGGGGATCGAAAATGTAAATATATAAAAGTTTATATATATATATGAACATGATCAACCGCCATTAAGTAAACTCTAAAGGGACAAAATGTAAATAAAGCTATAAAAGCGATCAATCGCCACGAAGTGAACTCCATTCGAGATGTAATGTAAATAAAGTTTGTAAAAGGCCAATAAGTAAACTCCATGCCCGATAGAAATGTAAATATATATATATATATATATATATATATATATATATATATATATATATATATATATATATATATATATATATATATATAAGCAAATAAATGCATAGAATGTAAATCCGGGCTCATCGAATATGTCACAACAACAATTATATATATATATATATATATATATATATATATATATATATATATATAAAAATAGTAAACGCATAGGATGTAAAATCCATGCTCATGAGATATATTCGATAAATAATATATATATATATATATATATATATATATATATATATATATATATATACAAAAGCAATTAAACGCTCCGGATGTAAAATCTGTGCTCATCGTATGTAGTCGACCATGATTATATATATATATATATATAAGCAGATAAACGCTTCAGACTGAAGTCTAGGCTCAATTGAGGCATAACTCGATAATGTTAGTCCATATATACAAAATATATATATATTAGTATATATATACAGAGAGAAATGAAAACCACGGACCGAAGTCCGGGCAAACACACTCACACGACTATCAACGTGTACAACATTGTGTGATATATGAGAAAGAGGCTTTATTGAATGTAAGAAGGCTTACAGTGAGCTGCCAAAGTAGACTTCTTAGACTTTAAATGGATAAACACTCAGCTCCCGCCAGATAAAAAGTAGCTATATGTGAGCTAACTAGTGTTTAAAGAAGAAGAAACACTCAAAAGATGTGAATGTAGAGTAAAATGGACAGGGCTTCCTCACCTTTTTCCTTCTCTCTCTCTCTCTTTAAATGGCTGACCCCAAACTTTATTTATATAGATCGATGGGCGTAGGTACATTCGTGGCGACCTACGATTGTACTGCTACCATTGGTCGTCTTTGGATCCTAGCCTCATGGGTCCCATCGTCTCGTAAAGACGTGCGATGCATGCGTGCCTTCGTAATGTTCGCTCGAACTTGCAGAACTTCAATCCGAGCATCCGAACGAAGCATATTTTTACTTCATCGGATCGCTTGTGTCGAGAGTTACGTAATGACACGGATTAGAGGTTGTACGAAGTCAAAAAGAGGGGTCTATGCCCATGGTCTTCAAGCTTCAAATTCTATCCAAAGTACTGCGACACGTAATAGTAACTCGGGATTCTCAATCCTCGGCTCTTGTGGGACATTGTTGTATGTATGTATGTATGAAGTATTGAGACGACGTGCCATTTGTCGAAGGAACAAGATGATGTTTGATCCAGTGTCTGCCCATTTTGTTAGTCCCAGGACTAAGGTGTATGTGCCTCGACATGATGTCTGAGCCTGAAGCTGATCGCATGTGTTTGAAACAAGCATTTCCAGGGTTATCGCCGGAACTGCAATGGCATCCCTTGGGGCTATCACCAAGGATGGGGTTGCTACTCCCAGTGTTGTTTCTAGGAATGGAACTGAACGTCGCGGTGTTATCGTCGAGACAGGACTTTCCCCTCTGGTGTTGTTGCCGATCTTTTGATTTGCATATCTCGGGGTTATCTCCTAGATTGGAAATGACACTCCCGGTGTGTGTTCCAGAATGAGATGATGTTCCCGATTTGTATTCCGGGTTGGAGCTGAACTTCCGGTAGTATCCGGCATGTATGTAAGTTGTCTTTCAGGGTTATCTCCAAAAGAAAAATCTATCCTCCTGTAATGTTAGGAATAGGAGTGCAGAAAATTTCGAGTGTCTACAGATGCCCTTCTTTATCATATTCATGCAATGCAAGGCATGGATAGGATAAAGATTCCTAGACACTTGAAATGCAAGCAAGATAAACATGATGCTATATGCAGCAACATGATGCGAATGCATGTAGAATGCATGAATGATTGTCAGGTAATCCTACTGGGATGACAATCAGTGATGGCTTGGACATGCGATCCAATCTTCCAAGGATGTTGACGTTGGGGCTATCACTAATGTCTTGAATCCTAGACACTGGTTTATACTCCATAGAGGTACCTCTTGTGTGGAAGAGATCTGTGGGGATAAAGCTGTCTGTTTTGAGGATGTGTATAACATGTTCCCTCATACTGTCGGAGTCACTGCCAACAGTTTGTTGTTATTAGGGTTGCCTGATCTTCGTTAATGTGTGTATCACCGGATTAATCTCTGCTGGGTGCATTGCGTTGTAGCCCTCGCTGGGTAAGGTTGCTTCCATGGGTTTACTTTCCATCGGCTGATATGACGTCAAGGTTGTTTGACCTTCATTGATGTGTGTATCAATGGTTGCATTGCGTTGTGACCCCCGCCGGGGATGCGTAGATGCTTAAAGGATGCACGTTGTGACCCCCGCTGGGGAGGCGTTGATGTTTGATAACTTCGGCGTTGTAACCCCCACCGAGGAGGTTTGATATTTCGTGGTTTCGCATTGTAACCCCCGCCGGGGATACGCCGTGGTATTATTCTCGAGCGGTGGTTCCACTGCACTCGATCCTCCATTCTTTGGGAATTGCGAGGTGATGATGACACCGATGGATTGGCAGTTTATCACAGGTTTGGAGTTTGGAGGGGAGTCGGTGCCTTGCATGGTGGATATCACCCTACTGCCGCCAGATCCTTGTTGGGAGTTCCCACAGAAGCGCTCAAGGGCAGGACTGTTCGTACAGGTCCTTTGAGCATAGATGCTATGAGCGGGCTGTTGAGTGAGCCCATACCCGATTATGTGAGAGTCATGGATCGCATTCTTCGGCGATTGTTCCTGATGATCATTAGGGGCTATTTCATAGTAGATAATTCCTTTACGGTGTCCTTCGCTTTGATTAGCGCCTCTCGACACATGGACCGTATAGGAGAGTATGACTGGGGTTCCTACACCTTTGCCTACTTCCTTAGGGGAATGCGATGCGATCATGAGGGCAATCGACCGAGGCGTGGTTACGATTTCTACCCATTTGCCGGTGAGTGTTTCTCTTGCCTTTTCCCATGTATAGGTTAAGAGTGTTGACTGACAGCAGATGTTTGCCTTTGTGTTGGCAGTTTTGGGCCTATGAGAGGCTTCCTTGTTTATGTCCTGTGAGCGTGTTAGGTTTAGATACCTATCCACGAGGACGGAGATGGCATCATTCCATACTGGCGGAGGTCCCTGTTGCTAAGGGTTTCACTCATTGTCGCCATTTGGAGCTATTGATGGTAGATGTCATCACATGGATTCCCTACTCGAAGAGCATTTGGGAGTTGGCTTTGAGGATGGGGTACCGACTAGAGTAGAAAGTACGTCATTTCCACCCGCAGATTCTCTCTTTTCGAGGATAGAGGATGGGAGCTCTATTTAGGAGAGCGTGCTATATCCGAGCACTATAGGAGAGATTCAGTATGCCGATCCGCCTCTGCGCGAGCGTTATTGGCACTGTTTTCGCGATCACCGTCATTGACATCCCATTGATGGGGATTGACGGTTTTACATTGTCAAAGGGCCCCTATTCTCAAGAGATGTTCCAGCATTGGAGGATCCCTCGTATGATTGGAGCTCAGACCCGCGCCACATAGTTTATGTGGGATATGGTTCCAGGATCCGTGATGATGACGGATTGGCTAGCCTGTGTCAGAGATCCTACTCATGTGACATCGATTGACATATTGACGTGGCAGCTGGACCAGTCACATCTTTTCATTCTGCATTTGGGCAGAGATCCTGCAGAGGCATATACTTTTGATCCTTCCAGCTCTGGCGTTGGTCCCTCGGATGACCCATATGGTTTTGCCGACGTAGATCTTCCTTTTTATAGGCTTGACATCCCTGTAGATAGAGATCTAGTGACTCAGGAGGAGTTACATCAGGTGGACAACATTGATGATGTGGACATCGACACCATTGACTTTTTCTTATGTATTTCTTTTGATAGGCCTCTGTTAGCTGCTGGGTAGCTTCGCCCCATTCTCGCTATATATTTTGATAGGCCTCTATTAGATGTTGGGTAGCTTTGCCCCATTTCCCTGTATTTTAGCTGCACAGAGATGTAGTTGATGATGATATACTTAGGAATGTATGCACAGTTTTCATTCCCTATATCATGTTGCCATCTATTGTATCATGCATGTTATTATGTTATGCATATGTATGTATGTCTAGCGATATTTAGCATTGACCCCTGGATGGTCTTATGACACGGCCCATACAGATGTCTTCTTCGACAGTTAGCCGTATTGATCATACCCCACCATTTGCGGTGGTAGCTGGTATATGATCATGGTATGATATTATATCAGCATCAAACATGGTGATTGTAGATGATTTGCTGCAGCATACTATGACCTTACTGATATTTTAGGTTCCTTAAGGATTTGTAGAGGGCATGCTAGAGCACTAGGTACCGGACAGACAGGTATTCCGCTTTGGGACCTGTGAGTTGACTCCTACTTTGGAGGAGTATGCACGGTTGATGATGCTGCCACTGGACAGACCTTGTGTGCATATGGCTATTGGAGACATGAGTAGACAGTTCATGACCCTCATCGGATTTAGACGTAGAGTGGTCCAGGACGAGATTACATCCGGCCACGTGATATCCCAGCGTTTCCAATTTGACAGGTTTGGCTCTGAGGACAGCTATGCACAGAATTCCGGGGATTTCACCACACCAGAGGATCATTGGCATTCAGCCAGAGTAGATGTACTGCTTCTATGCGTATTGTCATACGTATACATGCCGCGGTACATGGATGAGCTAGATATCGGCGTCATTATGGCGTGAGAGCTCTCGTGGGAGGTCCTACCATTGTACCGATGATTATCGCAGAGACCTTGAGGTCGGCTACATACTGTTGCACTTATCCGGCAGGAGTGTTCACAAGTAGCTCGGTCATGCTGTAAGTGTGGTTCATGTCATACTTGAGACCGATTGGCACATTTAGACATCATGGATTTTGTTTCACCCATGAGATAGCCATGTCGTACTCCTTTCAACCTGCGGGGTGTACAGATGTTGTATCTTGGTCCGCTTTCTTGGCAGAGATTGGAGATCCGTTTGATATATTTCCGTGTTCAGGGCTTGTCTCACCCTACAACTTCATTACTCATGCTCCGGGCATGGATTATCTCCCTCTGGCTGGTTTGAGGGGCATGATTACTTACCACCCACTGGCCGTGATGTGTCAGTTTGACCAGTTTCAACACTTCCATCCGTATGAGGGGGCAGTGAGTCAGCGCTTCGCGTCTCACCGTTTGTTAGTGGAGGACAGATCCAGGTTGTATGCTAGCTGCTGGGATCAGCGAGAGTCGACTGAGTTTTCTGTGAGTCATCCATGTTGTTCTGCAGAGTATTCCTCATGGATGGAGACGGAGACTGCATTGGCTGCGGTAGTATCCACAGTGCAGGAAACTAATTCTGACGATGAGGAGCCTATAGAGGAGGTTGTCATTCCCACCAATGACTTGACTGCTAGGCTTCCAGCATTTGTGATAGATTCTCCCACCCCGAGCGCCACTGTTACTCAGTATTCAGCACAACATTTGGAGCAGAGCTTACATCTGATGACCTATGACAGAGATCAGGCTAGGGCCACGATGTTGACAGCTCTTGATGAGAGAGATACCGATCTATTAGAGAGGGATGAGGCTAGATCAGCCAAGGATGCATTGATAGTTGAGCGGGATGCCGCCTTATCTGCTAGGGATGTGGCCATTGCAAACAACACTTCAGTGAGATCCCAGACGACGGTCAGTCTGGCTTACATAAGTGCCTACATTGATGAGCATTTTGCCACCATGTAGTTAGCCTCTGATCTGCTAGCTCGTGTAGATACCCTTGGGCAGGAGCTTGCAGCGTTACCTCCATCTTTAGAGAGGGATGCTATGTTAGATCTGATAGTCCGCATCTATACAGATCTGTAGATAGCTTTGTATTTTCCTACACAGACTAGCTTAGCCATTTTGTTATGTACAGCATAGATGTATATATCAAACAGTATTATGTATGGCAGGGAAATATATTTTAATTCACTTCCCTTTTAGTTATGCCTTGATACTTGCTTGATATTTGCCTGTTTCTTTAGGGCCTTTGATCTTGATGCATTCTGAACGTATCCTTGATAGATGGACATTGAGACGTCGCAAGGTCTCTCAGAACGGATCACTGATTACTAAAAATCCCTACCATCTTTGGTGTCTTGGGACTGGTATCTGTATGGAGAAAATGGAGAGGAGGGTGGTTTCTTCCTCTCTGAGATTGACCACACCATAGATGGTACCCAATACTTCTATTTGTGAGAAGCCTAGTTAATTCTATCTCTTATGGGTTGGTATTGCTCTTTGAGGCACGATCACAACTTAGATGGTCACCGAATATTCTATTTGTGAGAAGAGGTTGGATAATTCTATCCCTTTGATCTGAAACCGGTGAAGTGGGGCAATTTAAAGGTTTAACCCAATATCATGTGATAAGTATGTTTGTTCTGGTAGGGGTTAGACTGCACCATGAATGGTTGCCTATGTACTCCTGTTGAAGAGGAGATCAAGTCTGCGTAGTTCGAACCTGGTGTGAGAGGTTCAACGCTGAATGCGGATGGCAGATGGGTGTAGAAGTATATTTGTTATTTTTGTAAAGAAAGGGCAGAAATGTTTTTGTTGTTTTTCTTTATTGCGATCGGGCCATATAGAATATGGTTGCCTACGTACCCCAGTGTATGATGGAGATCAGGTCGACGTAGTTCGCCCCTCAGGAAGAATCGTAGCTGAATAGAAGCGTAAATCCCATGTGCAGGCTATACTACGGGAAGAAGAAAGTTTAATCCCATAGAGTGGATAAACTTCAAGTGTGGAAAAATTTAATCCCAACTTAAGGATAAACTGCAGGGGTGAAAAGTTTAATCTCGTCTTCAGGAGAAGCAGGTGTGAAAAGTTTAATCTCGTCTTCAGGAGAAGCAGGTGTGAAAAGTTTAATCTCGTCTTCAGGAGAAGCAGGATTATATGAAAGGTTTGAAATGAAGTAAAACCAGGCTGTTAGATTGAAGTGTATGTTTCCCTGAGGGGCAGAAGAGTTTATAAAAAGGAGAGAGGGTTCAAAACCGGAATGACTGGTGATTGGATGACAAAAACCAGGATGTTTGTTCGATGGTAACTTCAGACATAGTACCGTTTCACGGTGTCCGAGTTGATAAGCTGTGGAAATTCATCGCCATCCATTTCCTGCAACCTGAGAGCACCTCCTATCAATACTTCTTTGACAATAAATGGGCCCTCCCAGTTAGGAGCAAATTTTCCCTTAGATTGATCTTGGTTGTCATTGATCTTCTACAAAACCAAGTCATGTTGTTTGAATTGCCGTAGTCGGATTTTTTCATTTGTAGGATCGCATGCGATCCTTTCGATATAATCTTGACCATGGAAGATAGCCGCGGTTCGCCTTTCATCTATCAGAGATAATTGGTGATACCTGTCTTGTACCCATTGGTCTTCATCCAACTGAGCATCCATCAATACTCTGAGGGATTCCATTTCCACTTCTATAGGGAGCACTACTTCCATCCCATAGACTAACGAGTAGGGGGTTGCCCCAGTGGAAGCACGCATTGAAGTTCTGTAGGCTAATAAAGTTAGGGGCAAGAGGTCAGGCCATCCTTTGTGATTGGCGGACATTTTCTACATGATCTTCTTGATGTTTTTATTAGCCGCTTCAACAGCACCATTCATCTTTGGATGGTAGATGACAGAGTTGAGATGTTTGATGTGGAATTTTCTGCATAATTCCTCCATCATGTTGTTGTGGAAGGTTTTTAGCATTGTCTGACACAATGACCTCTGGTTGTCTATATCGACAAATAAAATTGTTTTTGATGAAAGTAATGATGACTTCTTTAGTAACCCTGGGGTAGGAAGCTGTTTCAACCCATTTGGTGAAGTAATCGATTTTGGTGAATATGAATCGATGTCCATTACTGGCTTTGGGCTCGATGGGCCCGATCACGTCCATTCCCCACATTGAAAAGGGCCATGCGAACTCATATTGTGGAGTTCCCTTGGAGGGGCGTGGATAACATTCCCATGGATCTGACATTGATAGCACCTCTTGACGTGATCATCACAGTCAGCTTTGAGTGTAAGCTAATAATGTCCCATTATGAAAATTTTCTTGATAAGTAGGGGTCTGCTCATGTGAAGGCCGCATACTCCACCATGGATCTCATCCATGAGTCGCTGAGCTTGGACTTTGTCCAGACATCAGAGGAGACCTAATCCTGCATCTCTTTTGTAGAGTGCATCTCCGCTCAAGTAGAATTTCATAGCAAGTTGATGAATCCGCCTCTTAGATATTCCTTGATATGTTGATACCAAGGGTTGTGGATGGGAGACAACTCATCCGATACTTCTCCAATATAATTCCCATAGACTGGGGCTTTCTGCATAGCAATCGTGATGCTTGGCATGTTTTCCTTGTCCGGTATGTAAACCAAGGAGGCCAATGTTGCTAATTCATCTACAATGTCATTCCTATTAACAGGAATGTGGAGAAAGGAGATTTCTTCGAACTCCAAAGACATATATAGAACTTGTCGATTGTAAGGTAGTAATGTAATTCTTTGGTTTGATAGATTCCTGTGGATTGCTTGATTACCAAATTAGAATCCCCAAAGACAGTTAACCGCCTGATACCCATTGAACGGGAAAGTTTGTGTCCCATGACACAGCCTTCATACTCAGCTGTGTTGTTGGTGTTGACAAACTGCAATGTGACGGCGACGGAATACTGCTCCCCCGTACAGGATATTAAAACTGCTCCGACTCCAGATTCTTCTGAGTTAACAGCTCCATCAAAATACATTTTCCATGAACGGCATGTATCGTACTGATGTGGTAGCTGAATTATCATTACTCCTTCGTCAGGAAAGTATGTTTCTAAGGGTTTGTAGTCCCCTGCAGGTGCAGCGACCAATTGATCCGCAATTCTTTGACCTTTGACCGACTTTTGAGTCACGTAGATGATGTCAAATTGCTGTAGGATCAACTTCCATCTGGATAGTCGAAAATTCAGTATGGGTTTACTGAACACATACTTAAGAGGATCCACGCGGGATATGAGATGGGTTGTGTGACCATGGAGATAATGCTGTAATCTAATGGAAGCCCATGCTAAAGCACAACAAGTCTTCTCGATCAGAGTGTACTTGTGTTCACTGATGCTGAATCTTTTGCTGAGGTAATAGATAGCTCGCTCTTGGCCTCTATTGTCTTTCTGCCCCAACATACAGCCCATAGCATTGTCATTTATGGATAGGTACATGAACATGAGAACATCATCCCTGGGAGGTACCAGAACAGGAGCGTTGATCAGTTGCTCCTTAATTGTGAGGAAGGCTTTTTGACACTCGTCATTCCATTTCATGGAGAAGTTCTTCCTTAACAATTTGAAGATTGGCTCATAGGTTGCCGTGAGTTGAGAAATGAATCGGCTAATGATGTTAATCCTTCCCAAAAATCCCCGTATTTCCTTTTCTGTATGAGGAATGGGCATTTTCGTGATGGCCTGGATTTTGGTAGGATCTAGTTCAATCCCTTTGTGGCTGACTAAGAAGCCTAGCAACTTGCCTGACTTAACACCAAAGGCGCACTTGGCAGGATTCAACTTCAAGTTGTACTTACGCAACCTGTTGAACATCTTTTTGAGATGGTCTAAATGGTCATCCTCCTTCCAGGATTTGACAATGATGTCATCCATATAGATCTCTATCTCATTGTGCATTAAATCGTGGAAAAGAGCCATCATAGCTCGTAGGTAGGTTGCCCTGGCGTTGATGAGGCCGAATGACAACCATCTGTAGCAAAAGGTTCCCCAAGGCGTGATGAAAGCAGTTTTCTCACGATCTTCCTCAGCGACCATAATTTGATGGTACCCCGCAAAGCAATCAGCAAAGGAATACATGCCATATTGAGCAGTATTGTCAATGAAAATGTGGATAAAAGGCACGTGAAAGCTATCTTTAAGGTAAACTTTGTTCAAATCCCGATAATCCACGCAAACTCGCACCTTTCCTCCTGGTTTAGGCACGGGAACAATGTTGGATATCCACTCTAGATATGTAGACACCATGATGATGCCTGCTTGAAATTGTTTCAAAATTTCTTCTTTAACTTTTAAACTCCACTTAGGTTTTAATCGCTTGAGCTTTTGCCTAACTGGCTTGAATCCTTCTTGAATGGGAAGGCGATGAAGAACAATGTCAGTGGGCAATCCCACCATGTCTTCATGAGACCATGCAAACACATCCTAGAATTGGGTTAACAGTGTAATCATGTCATTCCGTTGATTTGTGGTAAGGTCTTAACCAATCTGGATTAGCTTATGGTTGTCTAAGGTTCCGAGATTGAAAGGAGTGGTTTGATCAAGATTGGGTTTTGGTTTTTCGGCGACCCATTCCTTAATCTCTTGAGGTTTCTCAATGTCCTCTGGGATGTCCATCAAGTCTGAGTCCAACTTTGCATCAAAGTTACAACCCTTGTGGAGAGAAGGCACCTCATCAGCAAGTACATGCACATCTAAATTCAGAGTCCCTCGTCGACCAATGCATGGAGTGCTGCTCCAATTGTTAAGGAAAAAGTCCTGATGGACTGTAGTGATAGAAGGATCATCAGTGTCCTCCTTTTCCTGAGTGATAACCATGACATCTGGGTAATCATTGTCTGGGGTGTATCTGTTTGTGTGTTCATCATGAACAATGACACAAATGCCTGCCATCATCAAGGCAAGGTCATGTTTACGTTTCTGTTCCTTTTCTTCCACCTCAGGATCAAGAATCAGCACCTCTTTAGCTTTGATTGGCACTGGTTTTGAAAGCAACATATCCACAACATAGGCTGGTACCTTTACTGGAGACTTTATCAACTCATGCGGTAAAGGTGTAGAAAATCGTCGTGCGGCAGAAGTTTGAGGAACCTGTTTATGCTTATGAGGATTCCTGTGAGCGAAATTAGTAGAATAGCCTAGCCTGGTTGTCCCAATTTGATTGGACATTTAGATAGGGTGCTTAATACCCTGTTGATCTTTACCAAGCCCTTGTCCAAGTTGGTAACCCGATAACATCATCTCTTGAGTAGCTGATATAATCTCGTCAGAAATCTTGGGTACGAGAAGTGGCACTCCAATAGGATGGTATTGCGTGTTTCTCACTTCCAGAGTATGGAAACTGGCCGGTTCAACTTCTGAATTAAAGGTGATAATTGGTAGAGTTCCTGGTCTAGGACATTCCGGCTCAGTATTGACAGTGACTAGACTGTTGTAGATGATGTATTTGAGTTGTTGATGTAAGGTGGAGGGAACAACTCCAGCCATGTGTATCCATGGTCTCCCCAATAGCAGGTTGGATCCTGAATCTATCTTGAGGACGTGGAAGGATACGTTGAATGTATTAGGACCAATCTCAATTGGCAATTCAATCTGTCCAACGGAATTTCGCCGAGATCCATCAAAATCTCAGATGATCGTATGGCTACTTTGGATTCGCTTGAGATTGATATTCATCTTCACCAAGGTGGCATAAGGACAGATATTCAGAGATGAACCTCCATCTATCAATACTCCAGCTAGCATGTACCCGGAAGATAACACTGCGATGTGCAGTGGTTTGTAGTGACCGGTCCCTTCGGGATGTATGTCGTCATCAGTGAAGGATATCACATTGTTGTTGAAAATGTGATCAATCAAATGTTGAATTTTTTCCACATTCACTAATTTTGGCAGGTAAGCTTCTTCCAAAACCTATAGCAAAACAATCCAATGCTCCTCGGAAGAGAAAATCAGGTCCAGTATTGAAATCTGGTGTGGAGTTTCTCGCAAGGCTTCATTATGGCCCATAGTACGAAGGAATTTTTTAATCTTCTCTATGGGCAACTTCCCATTTTCTTCGCAAGTATGCTTGATAATCCATTGAGGAAGGTACAGTGGATTCTCTTTCGACACTGTAACAGTAGTATGAGATATGGATCCTTCAGCAGTAGTAACTTTGTGTAAGCTGACAACAGGATGTTGTAGTCTGCAAGGTAAAGGAATTGGCTCTGGTGCGGCCACTTTCAAAGGATTGTCAGCTCCTTTGAGATGAATTGGTTGTATGGGAAATACTTTGACAGTCTCATCATCCACTTCGGATATAACTGCTACTGATCCCTTCCATTGAATAGGGCATGCATTCCCACCCTTAAGTTGCGCAGTGTAATCATCCGCTATTTGCAGGACACCGCTATCAATAAGATTCTGAATGAGGTGGCGGAGTGTCCAGCATTCTTCTATGCTGTGACAGCGAGAATGTGAATGGTATTGACACATTTCATCAGGATTGAACCGCCCTGAGCAGGGATTGATTGGAGGTATAAGGAATGTGATTCTTCCTTCGTTGATCAACATTTGAAGTATCTCCTCCATAGATTGGCCCAAATATGTGAATTCCCTTTTATTGGCGAAATCCCGACGGGCTTTAGCACTTACTTGCTTTGCAACCTTATCCTCCATAGCTTCGCTTTGTGAAGGTGTTGATGAAGCATTCATAACAAATGGAAGGAGATAGACATGCTCCTGTCTGATTAATTGATGTGTGACTTGATGATGGTGGGTCACCAGTTCTGCCAATTGCTCAATTTGTTTGCCAAGAGCTTTCATCTTTCGTTCCATGATAAACTGGAACTTTGCATAATCCCATTTGTCAACACTATCTACAATGGGTTGGGATGATTCGCCATTAGAATTGGAACCTTCTTCTTTGTGTTGAGGAAGAGGGTTATCTTGCACATGAGGTTGATCTGGCTTGGTGACTACGATCTCACCGTTGTCTATCAGATCTTGGATCTTGTGTTTCAAGGCCCAAAAATCTTGAGTATCATGTCCGGGTGCCCCAGCATGGTAAGCACACTTCCGAGTAGCATTAAAACCCTTCCCATTAGGGTTGGCTAGTGGAAGAAGATGGTTAATTTTCTTCTGAGCAGTCAGAAGAGCAAGAATATTCTCGAGCGAGTCCCCTAAGGGTGTGAACGTTCGAGGTCGCTTTACTTCTCCACTTTTAGGCAATGGAGGGTTTGAAGATTGTGCTGGAAAAGGGGAGTAGTTTCTCCTCTGCATAAGCATGCTTGGATTGCCTTTTTGTCCTTGTAGTATCAAGGAAACATCCTCGTCTTTCTTTTTATGGACCCTCCGGGGGTTGTTTCCTTAAGATCCGGATTTGGATGTGCTTCAAAGAATGACTTTAAGAGAGTGCTAGGTCTTGAATTTTACTGGGACTTCAATCTCATTTCAACCATCTCGCCATGTTTGATCATTTCAAAAATGGTTTGCCAATACCACTAGAACTCTTTCATAGAAAGGAGCTTCATATATCTAGGAAATTCATGACCATTTTCGATTCATCATGGAAGGAATAACTTGACCAAAGAAGCGCATCCACCTTTGAGCATACTCTAAATGACTCATTAGACATTTGTTTCTTGACCTTGGTAATTTGGTACCTAAATCAGAGCCATTTGAGATTGAAAATCGTATTGAAGCGAGGAAGGCGTGAACCGGCTCTTCCCAACTATGGATCTTAGAGTTGTCTAATCTGGTATACCATGAAGCAGGCTTCTCCAATCGGACTTTCTGAAAGCAATTTGCATTGAGCTTTTCATTCTCAAAGATAAGATCCAAAGTTCTCCAATGAACACTTTTAAATGTGTATAAGGATCCCCTAATCCATCATATTTCTCAAAATCAGGGATTTTAAATTTCTCTAGATAATGAACACCAAGGAATATGCAAAGGTCTGTATATGAAACACTACCATGAGTTCCAATCCCTTTGGGAACACGAAGCGGTTTCCTCCATTTGAAGGACTTTCTTCCCGATGTCACCGTTGTCTAGATCTCCTTGGAGATGGGTGCCTTGTGGTCTTTGTTGGTTGTATCCAAGCGATGTTCGAATTTTTTTCCGTGCCTTGAACTCCTTGTGTAGAGGGTTACGTATGTGTAGGTATCTTCGCATTACCACAGAGTAGGACGGTGTAATTCCTTGATTAGAACATCCAAGTCTGTGATTTGTTTACTCAATCATCCAAATTCTTCTCTGAAGCAGAGATTAGGATCATTCGGAAGAAGACATAATTGGTCAGAAGCTTGTGGCCTTTTTGGATTTTGAGTGTAATGAGCCCAATTGCTTCCCTACAAAAGACTTACGTAGTTTAGTCTTAGGGTAACGTAAATGTTATCATAACATGTCCGTTTTAGGAATTTGTCCTGCAAAACCAGTTTGTTAATTGATAACATGTCATGCACAGATATTCTTCATATTTTCCATTACATATGATTGAACATGGAATAAAATTACAAGCAAATAATTTTACAAGTAATTGAAAATGGAAAGCATGAAGAGACTTTCCTCCGCATTTGGTTTATGAGAGGCTGACCTATCTTAGGGTTACTCTCATGACGTTTTGGAATGAAGGTTCCCAAATCATCGCAATCTACTTGACGGGAAGTTAATCCGGTCTTTTAACTGGAGCGAATCTGAGTGGTGCCTTTTCCTGAGCCCCGGGGAATTATTCTTCCCACGGGTCGAAGAATCAAACAAGCAGGATAGCCTCCCTGGTGGAGGGACCACACAACATACATTCACATACAACGTGTCTCACAGTTTATGCAAAATGATGACATGTGCGAAGCACTAATATCATAGATAGATATTTAGCAGTGCAATAAGTAAGATGCATTCGTACACATTCATCAGAAATGTAAATACAACAATCACACACAAGCATATAACAATTTTGAAAAGCTTGTAATAGCGGCTTAAGCCCTCTTACTGGAGTCCCCAGCAGAGTCGCCACCTGTCGACGTCGGGATTTTTGAATGTCCCATTTTGTTACTTGTTCTTTGGTGTTCTCATGTTAATGTGAGATTTGTTTGAAAAAACAAGTGAAAAAGGTCCGATATGTATAATGTCGACGATTGACTTTAAGAGTCGCCAGTTGGTGTATTTAACTAGTTGCACCACCGCAACCGAAAAGGTTAGCACATTGACCCAGTATTTTGACACTACAAAACATGTCTGTGAAACCGAGATTCATTAAGGGTTCGGGGGCTTGATTATGCGGAGGAAAGGTGTTAGGCACCCCCCGACATCCGTGTTACCACGGTGATCGCCACTCTTCAAAAAAATTGTTATATGGATGTGTGTGTGTGTGTGGATCAATGTGCAATTATTTGAAAGTAGTGCGAGGCCTCGTTCGCACCTATATACACACGATTTGAATTTTATAGAAAAATCCAATTTTAACCAAGATATAGCAATAAAGTTTTGTAAAAGAGGTTTTTCAAACCGTGTGCTCAATAAGAATTGAGACCTTTTCATACTTCCATTTTATTAAATGTTCGGCTTGTTTGCTTTTATTTTCGAGATGCGAAGCATTCTCGAGAAAATAATATACAGCAGTGCCGAACTCCTTATGGGCATGACATTCGTCCAAGGAAACTTAGACACTATAAAATAATGTACAAGCTGCTTACAACTAAAAAATGTCCATCTTGGGAACTGAATCTAGATTCAATAGACTGAACCTGTGATCACATGATTCGTAGGCTCACATGATACTGCAATTTGTATGGAAAGCAGTAAGCAGTTATATATATAAAAGCTGTAAATACATATATACAGACTGGATTAACCACCACGAAGCAACTCCATGGGGGATTGAAAATGTAAATATATAAAAGCGATATATATATATATATATATATATATATATATGAACATGATCAACCGCCATGAAGTAAACTCCAGGCGGGACAAAGTGTAAATAAAGCTATAAAAGCGATTAACTGCCACGAAGTGAACTCCAGGCAGGACAGAAGGTAAATAAAGCTGTAAAAGGCCACGAAGTAAACTCCAGGCCTGATAGAAATGTAAATATATATATATATGTACAAATATATATATAAAAGCAGTAAACGCACCGGATGTAAATCCAGGCTCATCGGATATGTCTAACAACAATTATATATATGTATATATATATATATATATAAGCGAAATAAAGCATATAGGATGTAAAATCCAAAGCTCATCGAGATATGTCCGAAAGCAATTATATATATTAATATATATATACAAAAGCAATTAAACGCGCTCGGATGTAAAATCCGGGCTCATCATCGTATGTAGTGGACTGACGATTATTATATATATATAAGCAGATAAACGCCCGCATCAAGTTCAGGCTCAATCGAGGCATAACTCGATAATGTTAGTCCATATATACAATATATATATATATATATATATATATATATATATTAGTATATATATACAAACAAAAATGAAATGAAAACCACGGACCGAAGTCCGGGCAAACACACACACGACTATCAACGTGTACAACAGTGTGTGATATATGAGAAAGAGGCCTTATAGAATGTAAGAAGGCTTATAGTGGGCAGACAAAGTAGACTTCTTAGACTTTAAATGGATAAACACTCAGCTCCTGCCGGATAAAAAGTAGTTATATGTGAGTTAACTAGTGTTTAAAGAAGAGGAAACACTCAAAAGATGTGTATGCAGAGTAAAATGGACAGGGCTTCCTCGCCTTTTTCCTTCTCTCTCTCTCTTTCAATGGCTGACCCATCAGCTTATATTTATAGACCCATCAGTTGTACCTGCGGCTGGTCATGGTGGATTCGAGCCTCGCGGGTCCCGTCGTCTTATAGTACATGCATTCGTACACTGTAATGTCCGCTCGAACTTGTAGAACTTCAATCCGAGCATCCAAACGAAGCATATATGTACTTCATCGGATCGCTTGTGTCGAGAGTTATGTAATGACACAGATTAGAGGTTGTACGAAGTAAAAAAGAAGGGTCTATGCCCATGGTCTTCAAGCTTCAAATTCTATCCAAAGTACTGCCACATGTAATAGTCACTCGGGATTGTCAATCCTCGGCTCTTATGGGACATTGTTGTATGTATGTATGTATGTATGAAGTGTTGAGACGACGTGCCATTTATCGAAGGAACAAGATGACGTTTGACTCCTCGCCGAGGTTATTGCCGGTTTGAGTTGAAAGTAGACGTTGCTCAGGGTTACAACTGAGATTGGACAACTTGTTGGTATGCTGTGATATCATCTTGTTGAGACAGTAAGATGACATGTTGACTCCTCACTAGGGTTATTGCCGGTTTAAGCGGAAAGTAGACGTTGCTCAGGGTTATATCTGAGATTGGACTGCTTGTTTGTATGCCTCACTGTCATCTATGGGTATTCCTATCTGCCTGTTTTGTTAGTCCCAGGACTAAGGTGTATGTGCCTCGACAGGATGTCTGAACCTGAAGCTGATCACATGTGTTTGAAACAAGCATTTCCTAGGTTATCGCCAAAACTGCAATGGCATCCCTTGGGGCTATCACCAAGGATGGGGCTGCTACTCCCAGTGTTGTTTCTGGGACTGGAACTGAACGTCGCGGTGTTATCATCGAGAGACAGATCCTCCTCTCGATGTTATTCTTAGGTCTTTTGATTTGCATATCTCGGGGTTATCTCCTAGATTGGAAATGACACTCCCGGTGTGTGTTCCGGGATGAGATGATGTTCCCGGTTTGTGTTCCAAGTTGGAGCTGAACTTCCAGTAGTATCCGGCATGGATGTAAGTTGTCTTTCAGGGTTATCTCCAAAAGACAAATCTACCCTCCTGCAATGTTAGGAATAGGAGTGCAGAAAATTTCGAGTGTCTACAGATGCCCCTCTTTATCATATTCATCCAATGCAAGGCATGGATAGGATAAAGAATCCTAGACACTTGAAATGCAAGCAAGATAAACAGGATGCTATATGCAGCAACATGATGCAAATGCATGTAGAATGCATGAATGATTGTCAGGTAATCCTGCTGGGATGACAATCAGTGATGGCTTGGACATGCGATCCAAGCTTCCAAGGATGTTGACATTGGGGCTATAACCAAAGTCTTTAATCCTAGACACTGGTTTATACTCCATAGAGGTACCTGTTGTGTGGAAGAGATCTGTGGAGATAAAGCTGTCTGTTTTGAGGATGTGTATAACATGTTCCCTCATACTGTCGGAGTCACTGCCAATAGTTTGTTGTTATCAGGGTTGCCTTATCTTCGTTGATGTGTGTATCACCGGATGAATCGCTGCTGGGTGCATTGCGTTGTAGCCCTCTCTGGGTAAGGTTGCTTCGATGGGTTTACTTGTCATCGGCTGATATGATGTCAAGATTGCTTGACCTTCAGTGATGTGTGTATCAATGGTTGCATTGCATTGTGACCCCCGCCGGGGATGCGTAAATGCTTAAAGGATGCACGTTGTGACCCCCGCTGGGGAGGCGTAGATGTTTGATAACTTCGACGTTATAACCCCCGCTGGGGAGGTTTGATATTTCGTGGTTTTGCATTGTAACCCCTCACGGGATACGTCGAGGTATTATTAAAGCGGTGGTTCCACAGTTCGATCACTCCATTTCTTTGGACAATGGTGATGATGATGACGCCGATAGATTGGCAGTTTATCACAGGTATGGAGTTTGGAGGGGAGCCGGTACCTTGCACGGCGGATATCACCCCTACTGACGTCAGAACCTTATTGGGAGTTCCGGTGGAAGCGCTCAAGGGCAGGACTGTTCGTACAGGTCCTTTGAGTGTAGATGCTATGAACGGGCTGTTGAGTGAGCCAATACCCAATGCTGTGAGTGTCAGGGATCGCATTCTTCGGCGATTGTTCCTGACGATCATTAGGGTCGCGCCATAGTAGATAATTCTCTCACGGTGTCCTTCACTTTGATTAGCGCCACTCGACACGTGGACCGTATAGAGAGTATGGACCGGGGTTCTACACCTTTGCCTACTTCCTCGGGGAATGCACATGCGATCGCGAGGCTTTGACCGAGGTGTGTGAATTCTGATTCTACCCATTTCTTTGGTGAGTGTTTCTCTTGTCTTTTCCCATGTATAGGTTAAGAGTGTTGACTGACAGCAGATGTTTGCCTTTGTGTTGGCAGTTTTGGGCCTATGAGAGGCTTCCTTGTTTGCGTCCTGTGAGCGTGTTAGGTTTAGATACCTATCCACGAGGACAGAGATGGCATCATTCCATACTGGCGGAGGTCCCTGTTGCTGAGGGTTTCACTAATTGTCGCCTACAGCTGGAGCTATTGACAGCCGATGTCATCACATAGATTCCCTACTCTAGAGAGAATTTGGCTGGCTTTGAGGATGGGTACCCGACTGGAGTAGAGTACGTAATTTCCACCCGCAGGATTCCTCTCTTTACAGATGGAGGATGGGAGCTCTATTTAGGAGAGAGTGTCTTTATCAGGAGCACTACTGAGAGAGATTCAGTATGCCGATCTTGCCTCCCCGCCAGCGTTATTGACTTTTTTTGCATCACCCGTCATTAACATCCCATTGATGGGGATTGACGGTTTTACATTGTCAGAGGGCCCCTGTTCTCAGGAGATGTTCTAGCATTGGAGGATCCCTCGTACGATTGGAGCTCAGACCCGCGCCACACAGTTTATGGGGGATATGGTTCCTTGATTTATGATGATGATGGATTGGCTAGCCTGTGTCAGAGATCCGACTCATGTGACACCTATTGACAGATTGACGCGGCAGCTGGACCGATCACATCTTTTCATTCAACATTTGGGCCGAGATCCTGCAGAGGCAGATACTTTTGATCCTTCCAGCTCTGGCGCTGGTCCCTCGGATGACCCATATGGTTTTGCCGACGCAGATCCTCCTTTGTATAGGCCTGACATCCCTGTAGATAGAGATCCAGTGACTCAGGAATAGTTACATCAGGTGGACAGCATCAATGATGTGGACATCGACACCATTGATTTTTTCTGATGTATTTCTTTTGATAGGCCTCTGTTAGTTGCTAGGTAGCTTCGCCCCATTTCCCTATATTTTAGCTGCAAGAGATGTATTATATAATGATATACTTAGGAATGTATGCACAATTTTCATTCCCTATATCATGTTGCCATCTATTGTATCATGCATGCTATTGTGTTATGCATATGTATGTATTTCCAGAGATATTAAGTATTGACCCCTGGATGGTCTTATGACACGGCCCATACAGATGTCTTCTTCGACAGTTAGCCGTATTGATCATACCCCACCATTTGCGGTGGTAGCTGGTATGCGATCATTGTATGATAGTATATCACCATCGTATTACGGTGATCGTAGATGATTTTTCTGCAAGATACTATGACCTTCATCGATGTTTTGAGTTCCTCCAGATTTGTAGATGGCATGCTGAAGAGCACCGAGCACCGGATGCAGATGTATTTCGCATTGGGACCCGTGAGTTGACTCTACTTTGGAGGAGTATGCACGGTTGACGATGCTATCATTGGACGCAGACCTTGCGTGTATATGGCTATTGGAGACATGAGCGGCATGCGGTTCATGACCCTCACCGGATTGAGACGTAGAGTGGTCCAGGACGAGATTACATCTGGCCACGTGATATCCCAGCATTTCCTATTTGACAGGTTTGGCTCTGAGGACATCTATGCACACCATTTCGGGGATTTCACCACACCGGAGGATCATTGGCTTTTAGCCAGAGTAGATGTACTGCTTCTATGCGTATTGTCATACGTATACATGCCGCGATACATGGATGAACTAGATATCGGTGTCATTATGGCAGCGAGAGTTCTCAGGGAGGGTCCTACCATTGTACTGATGATTATCACAGAGACCTTGAGGTCGGCTACATACTATTGCACTTATCCGGCTGGAGTGTTCACAAGTAGCTCGGTTATGCTGTAAGTGTGGTTCATGTCATACTTGAGACTGATTGGCACATTTAGACATCATGGATTTTGTTTCACCCATGAGATAGCCATGTCGCGACTCCTTTCACTACTTGGGGTGTCTGATCTCAGATCTTGGTTCGCTTTCTTGGCAGAGATTGGAGATCCGTTTGATATATTGCCGTGTTCAGGGCTTGGCTCACCCTACAACTTCATTACTCATGCTCCGGGCATGGATTATCTCCCTCTGGCTGGTTTGAGGGGCATGATTACTTACCACCCACTGTCCGTGATGTGTCAGTTTGACCAGTTTTAACACTTCCATCCGTATGAGGGGACAGTGAGTCAGCGCTTCGCGTCTCACCATTTGTCAGCGGAGGATAGATCCAGGTTGTATGCTTGCTGGGATCAGCGAGAGTCGGCTGATTTTTCTGTCAGTCATCTATGTTGTTCTGTAGAGTATTCCGCATGGATGGAGACGGAGAATGCATTGGCTGCGGCAGTATCCACAGTGCAGGAGACTAATTCTGACGATGAGGAGCCTATAAAGGAGGCTGTCATTCCCACCGATGACTTGACTGCTGGGCTGCTAGCATTTGTGATAGATTCTCCCACCCCGAGTTCCAAAGTGTTACTTCAAAGATTATTAAGACAAGATTTGGAGCAGAGCTACATCGATGACCTATGACAGAGATCAGGCTAGGGCCACGATGTTGACAGCTCTTGATGAGAGAGATACCGCTCTGTTAGAGAGGGATGAGGCTAGATCAGCCAGGGATGCATTGATAAATGAGCGGGATGCCACCTTATCTGCTAGGGATGTGGCCATTGTAGATAGTACTTCAGTGAGATCCCAGATGACGGTCAGTCTGGCCGACATGAGTGCCTATATTGATGAGCATTTTGCCACCATGCAGTTAGCCTCTGATCTGCTAGCTCGTGTAGATACCCTTGGGTAGGAGCTTGTAGCGTTACCTCCATCTTTCGAGAGGGATGCTATGTTAGATCTGATAGTCCTCATCTATACAGATCTGTAGGTAGCTTTATATTTTCCTACACAGACTAGCTTAGCCATTTTGTCATGTACAACATAGATGTATATATCAAACAGTATTATGTATGGCAGGGAAATATATTTTGATTCACTTCCGTTTTAGTTATGTCTTGATACTTGCTTGTTATTATCCTGTTTCTTAAGGGCCTTTGATCTTGATGCATTTTGAACTTATCCTTGATAGATGGACATTGAGACGTCGAAATGTCTCTCAGAACGGATCATTGATTACTGAAAATCCCTACCGTCTTTGGTGTCTTAGGACTGGTATCTGTATGGCAAAAATGGAGAGGAGGGTGGTTTCTTCCTCTCTAAGATTGACCGCACCACAGATGGTAGCCAGTACTTCTATTTGTGAGAAGCCTAGTTAATTCCATCTCTTATGGGTTGGTATTGCTCTTTGAGGCACGATCGCAGCATAGATGGTCACCGAATCTTCTATTTGTGAGAAGAGGTTGGATAATTCCATCCCTTTAATCTGAAACCGATTAAGTGGGGCAATTTGAAGGTTGATCCCAATACCGTGTGATAAGTATGTTTGTTCTGATAGGGGTTAGACTGCACCATGAATGGCTGCCTACGTACTCCTATTGAAGAGCAGATCAAGTCTGCGTAGTTCGAACCTGGTATAAGAGGTTCAACGCTGAATGCGGAAAGCAGATGGGTGTAGAAGTATTTTTGTTGTTTTTGTAAAGAAAGGGCAGAAATGTTTTTGTTATTTTTCTTTATTACGACTGGGCCATATATAATATGGTTGCCTACGTACCCCCGGGTATCAGGGAGATCAGGTCGATGTAGTTCGCCCCTCAGGACGAATCGCAGCTGATGAGAAGCATAAATCCCACGTGTAGGCTATACTGCAGGGAGAAGAAAGTTTAATCCCATAGAGGGGATAAACTGCAAGTGTGGAAAAAGTTTAATCCCAACTTGAGGATAAACTGCAGGGGTGAAAATTTAATCTCGTCTTCAGGAGAAGCAGGTGTGAAAAGTTTAATCTCGTCTTCAGGAGAAGTAGGATTGTATGAAAGGTTTGAAATGAAGTAAAACCAGGCTGCTGGATTGAAGTGTATGTTTCCCTGAGGGGCAGAAGAGTTTATAAAAAGGAGAGAGGGTTCAAAACCGGAATGTCTGGTGATTGGATGACCAAAACTAGGATGTTTGTTCGATGGTAACTTCAGACATAGTACCGTTTCACGGTGTCCAAGTTAATAAGCTGTGGAAATTCATCGCCATCCATTTCCTGCAACCTGAGAGCACCTCCTGTCAATACTTCTTTAACAATAAATGGGCCCTCCCAGTTAGGAGAAAATTTTCCCTTAGATTGATCTTGGTTGTCAATGATCTTCTTCAAAACCAAGTCATATTGTTTGAATTGCCGTAGTCGGACTTTTCTGTTGTAGGATCGTGCAATCCTTTACTGATATAACTGACCATGGAAGATAGCCGTGGTTCGCCTTTCATCTATCAGAGACAATTGGTGATACCTATCTTGTACCCATTGGTCTTCATCCAACTGAGCATCCATCAATACTCTGAGGGATTCTATTTCCACTTCTATGGGGAACACTACTTCCATCTTATAGACTAACGAGTAGGGGGTTGCCCCAGTGGAAGCACGCATTGAAGTTTTGTAGGCTAATAAAGTTAGGGGCAAGAGGTCAGGCCATCCTTTGTGATTGGCGGACATTTTCTGCATGATCTTCTTAATGTTTTTATTAGCCGCTTCAACAGCACCATTCATCTTTGGATGGTAGATGACAGAGTTGAGATGTTTGATGTAGAATTTTCTGCATAATTCCTCCATCATGTTGTTGTTGAGGTTTTTAGCATTGTCTGACACAATGACCTCTGGTTGTCCATATCGACAAACAACATTGTTTTTTATGAAAGCAATGACGACTTCTTTAGTAATCCTGGAGAAGGAAGCTGCTTCAACCCATTTGGTGATGTAATCAATCATGATGAATATGAATCGATGTCCATTACTGGCTTTGGGCTCGATGGGCCCGATCACGTCCATTCCCCACATTGAAAAGGGCCATGGTGAACTCATATTGTGGAGTTCCCTTGGAGGGGCGTGGATAGCATTCCCATGGATCTGACATTGATAGCACCTCTTGACGTGATCATCACGATCGACTTTGAGTGTAAGCCAATAATGTCCTGCTCGAGAATTTTTGACAAGTAGAGGGTCTGCTAATGTGAGGCCGCATACTCCACCATGGATCTCATCTATGAGTCGTTGAGCTTGGACTTTGTCCAGACATCAGAGGAGACCTAATCCTGCATCTCTTTTGTAGAGTGAATCTCCTCTCAGGTAGAATTTCATAGCAAGTCGATGAATCCGCCTCTTCTCAGTTAGGCTCGCCTCAGCGGGTGTAGATCCATCTCGTAGATATTCTTTGATATGTTGATACCAAGGGTTGTGGATGGGAGACAACTCATCCGATACTTCTCCAATGTAATTCCAATAGACTGGGGCTTTCTGCATAGCAATCGTGATGCTTAGCATGTTTTCCTTGTCCGACATGTAAACCAAGGAGGCCAACATTGCTAATGCATCTGCAAAGTCATTCCTATTACGAGGAATGTGGAGAAAGGAGATTTCTTCAAACTCCAAAGCCATCTATAGAACTTGTTGATGGTAAGGCAGTAAATGTAATTCTTTGATTTGATAGATTCCTGTGGATTGCTTGATTACCAATTCGGAATCCCCAAAGACAGTTAACCGCCTGATACCCATTAAACGGGCAAGTTTGAGTCCCATGATATAGCCTTCATACTCAGCTGTGTTATTGGTGTTGACAAACTGCAATTTGATGGCGACGGGATACCGCCCCATGCACAGATATTAAAGCCGCCTGGCTCGAGCCTTCGAGTTAATGACTCCATCAAAATACATTTTCTACTAACAAGATGTATCGCATCGATGTAGTAAATGAATTATCATTACTCCTTCATCAGGAAAGTATGTTTCTAAGGGTTTGTAATCCCCTGCAGGTGTAGCGGCCAATTGATCCGCAATTCCTTGACCTTTGACCAACTTTTGAGTCACGTAGACGATGTTAAATTGATGTAGGATCAACTGCCATCTGGATAGTCGATAATTCAGTATGGGTTTGCTGAACACATACTTGAGAGGATCCATTCGGGATATGAGATAGGTTGTGTGACCATGGAGATAATGCTGTAATCTCATGGAAGCCCATGCTAAAGCACAACAAGTCTTCTCGATCAGAGTGTACTTGTGTTCACTGATGCTGAATCTTTTGCTGAGGCAATAGATAGCTCGCTATTAGCCTCTATTGTCTTTTCTTCGCCTCTTGAGATACTGATTTCATAGCATTGTCATTTATGGATGAGTACATGAGCAGGGAACATCATCCCAGGAGGTACGAGCAGGGGCGTTGATCGATTGCTCCTTAATTGTGAGGAAGGCTTTTTGACACTCGTCATTCCATTTCATGGAGGAGTTCTTCCTTAACAATTTGAAGATTGTCTCATAGGTTGCCGTGAGTTAAGAAATGAATCAGCTAATGAAGTTAATCCTTCCCAAAAATCCCCGTATTTCCTTTTCTGTCTGAGGAATGGGCATTTCCTTGATGGCCTGGATTTTGGTAGGATCCAGTTCAATCCCTTTGTGGCTGACTAGAAAGCCTACCAACTTGCATGACTTAACACCAAAGGCGCACTTAGCGGGATTCAACTTCAAGTTGTACTTACGCAACCTGTTGAACAGCTTTTTGAGATGGTCTAAATGGTCATCCTCATTCCGGGATTTGACAATGATGTCAACCACACAGATATCTATCTCATTGTGCATTAAATCGTGGAAAAGAGCCACCATAGCTCGCTGGTAGGTTGCCCCTGCGTTGATGAGGCCGAATGACAACCGTCTGTAGCAAAAGGTTCCCCAAGGCATGATGAAAGCGGTTTTCACGATCTTCCTCGTGATTATAATTTGATGGTACCCATAAAGCAATCAAAGAAAGGAGTACATGCCGTATTGAGCAGTATTATCAATGAGAATGTGGATAAAAGGCACGGGAAAGCTATCTTTAAGGCAAGCTTTGTTCAAATCCCGATAATCCACGCAAACTCGCACCTTTCCTCCTGGTTTAGGCACGGGAAAAATGTTGGATATCCACTCTGGATATGTAGACACCATGATGATGCCTGCTTGAAATTGTTTCACAATTTCTTCTTTAACTTTTAAACTCCACTCAGGTTTTAATCGCTTGAGCTTTTTCCTAACTGGCTTGAATCCGTCTTTAATGGGAAGGCGATGAAGAACAATGTCAGTGGATAATCCCACCATGTCTTCATGAGACCATGAAAAGACATCATAGAATTGGGTTAACAGTATAACCATGTCATTCTGTTTATTTGTGGTAAGGTCTGAACCAATCTGGATTACCTTATGGTTGTCTAAGGTTCCGAGATTGAAAGGAGTGGTTTGATCAAGATTGGGTTTGGGTTTGTCGGTGACCCATTCCTTAATCTCTTGTGGTGTGTCAATGTCCTCTTTGATGTCCATCAATTCTGAGTCCAACTTTGCATCAAAGTTACAGCCCTCGTGGAGAGAAGACACCTCATCAGCAAGTACATGCACATCTAAATTCAGAGTCTTGAAACAAAATATGCTTTCACTTAATATATGCAACTGTTCGATCATACAAAAGTGTTAGCATGTACGTGATAAAATAAGCGCTAGTCTTTGTGAAAGGAAAGCAAGCAATTAAAGTTATCTACAGGGCAGAGGGATTTTCTGCCCATTTTACCCTCGTCGACCAATGCAAGGAGTGCTGCTCCAATTGTTGAGGGAAAAGTCCTGATGGCCTCGGGATCAGGAATCAGCATTTCTTTAGCTTTGATTGGCCTTCGGGTTTGAAATAGCATAGCACAACAACATGGGGTGGTACCTTTTTTCGAGAGACCGATCAACTCATGTGGTAAAGGTGTAGCAAATCGCCGTGCGGCGGAAGTTTGAGGAACTTGTTTATGCTTATGAGGATTCCTACGAGTGGAATTAGTAGAATAGCCTAGCCCGGCTGTCCCAATTTGATTGGACATTTGGATAGGGTGCTTAATACCCTGTTGATCCTTACCAAGCCCTTGTCCAGGTTGGTAACCCGATAACATCATCTCTTGAGTGGCTGACATAATCTCGTCAGAAATCTTGGGTACAGGAAGTGGCACTCCAATAGGATGGTATTGCGTGTTACTCACTTCCAGAGTATGGAAACTGGCCGGCTCAACTTCTGAATTAAAGCTGATAATTGGTAGAGTTCCTGGTCTAGGACATTCCCGCTCAGCATTGACAGTGACTAGACTATTGTTGATGATGTATTTGAGTTGTTGATGTAAGGTGGAGGGAACAACTCCAGCCATGTGTATCCATGGTCTCCCCAATAGAAGGTTGTATCCTGAATCTATCTTGAGGACGTGGAAGGATACGTTGAATGTATTAGGACCAATCTCAATTGGCAATTCAATCTCTCCAATGGAATTTCGCCGAGATCCAACAAAAGCTCGGATGATCGTATGGCTACTTTGGATTCGCTTGAGATTGATATTCATCTTCACCAAGGTGGCATAAGGATAGATATTTAGAGATGAACCTCCATCTATCAATACTCCAGCTAGCATGTACCCGGAAGATAACAACGCGCAATGTGCGGTGGTTTGTAATAATAGGTCCCTTGGGAGGTATGTCATCATCGATGAAGGATATCACATTGTTGTTGAAAATGTGATCAACCAAATGTTGAAATTTTTCCACATTCACTGATTTTGGCAGGTAGGCTTCTTCCAAAACCTTTAGCAAAACCTTCCGATGCTCCTCGGAAGAGAAAACCAGGTCTAGTATCGAAATCCGGTGTGGAGCTTCTCGCAAGCTTAAAACCACTTTGGCTTCATTATGGCCCATAGTACGGAGGAATTTTTCAATCTTCTCCATGGGCAACTTCCCCTTTGCTTCGTAAGTAGGCTTGACAATCCGTTGAAGAAGGTACAGTGGATTCTCTTTTGACACTGTAGCAGTAGTATGAGATGTGGATCCTTCAGCTTCTCCATAATTCCATGGAACTTTGTGTAAGCTGACAACAGGATGTTGTAGTCTGCAAGGTAAAGGAATTGGCTTTGGTGCAACCACTTTCAAAGGATTGTCACCTCCTTTGAGATGAATTGGTTGTATGGGTAATACTTTGACAGTCTCATCATACACTTTGGATATAACTGCTACTGATCCTTTCCATTGAATAGGGCATGCATTCCCACCCTTAAGTTGCACAGTGTAATCATCTGTTATTTGCAGGACACCGCTATCAATAAGATTCTGAATGAGGTGGCGGAGTGCCCAGCATTCTTCTGTGCTGTGACCGCGAGAATGTGAATGATATTGACACATTTCATCAGGATTGAACCGCCCTGAGCGGGGATTTATTGGAGGTAGAATGAATGTGATTCTTCCTTCGTTGATCAACATTTGAAGTATCTCCTCCATAGATTGGCCCAAATATGTGAATTCCCTTTTATTGGCAAAATCCCGACGGGCTTTCGCACTTGCTCGCTTTGCAACCTTATCCTCCATAGCTTCACTTTCTGAAGGTGTTGATGAAGTATTCATAACAAATGGAAGGAGATAGGCATGCTCCTTCCTGATTAATTGGCGTGTGACTTGATGATGGTGGGTCACCAGTTTTGCCAATTGCTCAATTTGTTTGCCAAGATCTTTCATCTTTCATTCCATGATAAACTGGAACTTTGCATAATCCCATTTGTCAACACCATCTTTGATGGGTTGGGATGATTCACCAGTAGAATTGGAACCATGTCCAGTGCTCCAACTGATCATGTTAACCTCTTCTTCTTTGTGTTGAGGGAGAGGGTTGTCTTGCACATGAGGTTGACCTAGCTTGGTGACTACGATCTCACCGTTGTCTATCAGATCTTGGATCTTGTGTTTCAAGGCCCAACAATCTTGAATATCATGTCCGGGTGCCCCGGCATGGTAAGCACACTTCCGAGTAGCATTAAAACCCTTCACATTAGGGTTGGCTGGTGGAAGAAGATGCGTAATTTTCTTATGAGTAGTCAGAAGAGCAAGAATATTCTCGAGCGAGTCCCCTAAGGGTGTGAACGTTCGAGGTCGCTTTACTTCTCCACTTTTAGGCAATGGAGGGTTTGAAGATTGTGCTGGAAAAGGGGAGTAGTTTCTCCTCTGCATAGGAATGTTTGGATTGCCTTTTTGTCCTTAAAGTATCAAGGAAACATCCTCCTCTTTCTTTTTATGGACCCTCCGGGATTGTTTCCATAAGATCTGGACTGGATGTGCTCAGCAACAGCTTTAAGAGCGGCTAGGTCTTGAATTTTACCGGACTTCAATCCCATTTCAGCCATCTCGCCGTGTTTCATCATTTCAGAAAATGGTTTGCCAATACCAGCTAGAACTCTTTTATAGAAAGGAGCTTCCTGTATATTTATGAAAGGCTGATCACCTTCATTACCATTCGGTCCAGATATAATTGTTATGTTCATGTACAATGTTAGTCCAGCTATGAAAATTTATTCATGCTAGTTCACAGCTATATTGTTGAATGTTAGCCATCTTTTATTCAATTCTTTCAATCATGATATATCCTCAATTAAACATATACTTGTTGGGTAAACTTGTTGCTCACCCTTGCTATATCATGATAAACATTGCAGATTAAGGCGAATATGTTTGATAGATTTGTAACAGTATTGTATAATAATAACATTGTATGTTAGATAGGATAACGATTCAGGTATTACGTGAAGGTTCTCGACCTTGGGGATAGTGTGTAAAGTTTAATGCATAAATAATTTATGTTTATATCTTCCACAATAGTTATAGAAATATTATACCAGATCCTTGGTGATTAGGACCGAGATCTGGGGATGCTACAGAAAGTTGGTCGCGTAAACTTAGATTACAAGAACGCGAACCCTAAGAAGTAAAGTTAAGTAAACCAATGCGTAAAGTCAAGTATATGACTAATTGGTGTATGTGTTATTCCTTATGTGCTATATAGGAATTGGAATGAGTAGTTCAGCGTAAACTCTAAGCTTTAGATGTGCGTAAGGAAAGTTTCCTAACTTCATTCATATTCTAAATGGATTCTAGTTTTTAAAACTTTATCAAATGTTGAACTTGAGAAGTTTTACTGATGTGTAAATATGCGATATTTGTATAAGGTGGTAGAATGTATAAGGCCTTGTGCCAATTTTTTAACACTTCGGTGTTTCTATGAGATGAACTGCTCTGTGATTGAACTATTCAATATGAGAATGGTCTGTTTATATATGAACCGTTATTGTTAAGTCTGTGTTAAAGATTCTAGCCAGACAGGATGTGTATGGAAAAAGGTAGAAGAATGAAAGGATTTCAAAGTGAATGTGACTAATGTTTTAAAATGATAGGAATCAAAGATTATTCCTATTATTCAAGCAACTTTATAACCTTTGTTCGATTATTGAAGTCTTAAAAGAATGTTTAAATTCTTGAAGTTGTTTGTTCAACTGCTATGACTTGCTGAGCAATTGAATGCTCACACTTGCTTTAAATAAAAACATTTTTAGCGAATGATGTTAGAAAGAACTTAAGGATCCCATAAAAATCAAGCTGACTGGTATCCAGAAGAAGTGTCATTCAGTAAATGAATGTGCGTGAAGATCAAGCCAAGACTTGTAATGTAGAATAGTTTAATTGAACTATAGATTAGTTTAATGAACTGTTATGTATCCTTGGTGGCGTATGAAAGTCACTCTTGTAAGAGATAAAGAATAATGTAATTATCATTATTGTAATGAACAAGGTTATAAGGTATTAGAACCTAGGATTTGAGAATGTATGTTGTTATATTTAGCTATATAATGATGTATATTTGGAAGAAGATGGGATCGTGATGTACGGAATCTGGGTATGATAATAGACCAGATTTCGGGCGTTATAGTTTCTGAATATGCCGCCAAGTTTAACGAGTTAGCGAGATTTGCACGTCATCAGGTGGATACGGAGGCAGGAAAAGCACAAAGATTTGAGAATGGGTTGAAGCTAGGGATATTCAACAATGTAGCCATGTTGCAGATTAATACATTTACGACTTTATTGGAGAAAGCAATTATTGTTGAAGGAGGAAGCGAAGCTGCATCCCGATATCATCAGGAGAAGAAGAAGAAAACAAATGAAGGAGGAATTAGTGGTGGAAGTAATCCAAATAAGTGGAAGTGGAGTGAGAATACCCAATTGGGTAACAAGTCAGAAGAGAATAAAAAAGGAGGTGAGCCTTGTGCGATTTATGGAAAGAACCATCCGGGAGTTTGTTTGAAGAGAAAAGGAGTTTGTTATAACTGTGGTCAAGAGGGACACATGTCTCCCAATTGTCCTAGTCTGAATAAGATACAAGGTTGTTTTGCGTGTGGATCAATAGATCATTTGGTTTAAAATTGTCCGAAGAAGAATGTGGATAAGGGAAGTATCAACAAGGAACCGAGCAGCAGAACCCTGACGATTAGAGGACCTGCTCAGCCAAGAAGACCAACGACCCGTACATTCAATATGACGGTGCAAGATGCAGTAGCTTCATAGGAGATTGTGGCAGGTAAAGAATACGTTTAGTACTTGAATTACGCGAGTAATATTGGATAGATATCGCAGTGAATTATTTTCTTTTACAGATCCAGGTCACAGGTTAGTATATGAGACACAAATTAATATTGTGTTTATAAGAAGGAATTGATGATACAACTTTAAAAGATCTTAGACAGTAAGAAAGCGGTGATTCCGAGGATGAAATCCTTATAAGGAGGGGAGAATGTGATGACCTAGAATTTTAAATAATTCAAAATTTACAAATAATTTTTTTTATTTAATATTGGTATTGACTATCAATATTGTGTTGAGTATTTGTGATACGAGTTTAGTAAAATGGTCAAACTATGTATTGACTAAGTAATATGAGTGGAGATATGATTTACAGATAATGAAAACCCTAACCCTAGTGGCGGATAGGGACTCAATAGTTAATACACTGATTGCATGTGCATCTGTGTGTATGTGTTCGTACATTATAGAATTGATGATCAATGGTTGATCAGATAAGGTATAATGTTGGGTAAAATCTAATTACGCACAACACGCAAGTATACGTGGTCAACAAGTAATAAAGTGAAAGTAGAGTATCGTTCTCATAGAGAATTATTTATTAAAAATCACCAAGTACTAACCCGTAACCAACTCAATCTTATTTAAATGAATGAATTTAATGTTATAAATGAAATTATTTTACTAAACTAATTCTAATTACCACTAATTAAAAATCAGATTATGGAGATTTAAGATCACAACTTCACCTATTGCTTCATTTAAGTTATTACACTCCTCATCAATTATTTTCTATCCTGAATTGTTAATCAAGAACACTAAAGCAGATAAAACCACCTCTCGATGTATAATACCCATACTCACTTAAATCCACAGATGATAGAATTAAGCAAGACACCCTAATTAACTAATCCACTATATCTCTATGTGAATTACAATTAAAATGGATTTAAAGCACAAGTTCTCTATAAGATTACCTATGGCGTAAAGGCATATCTCTATCCTAAACATGAATCATGAATTCCATCTATGCAAAAATCACAAACACATACTATTATGATCGAATCTAAATCTAAACTTCATCTCTCGAGTTCGTATAGATTATCACGGTAATTGACGACCAATCAATTAAATAATTAATTCCAAATCACAATAGACAATCCTCACAATAGAACATAATAATTGATAACAAAGCATACTAAAATAAACTACACAATAAGATCCATTGTAATCTCAAACAAAGAATTAGTACATTGAATTAAAACTAAGAATCAACAATTGAATAAAAAATAAAAGACAAAGATAGAAGAAGATAAGAAGATAGAATCTATTGTCTGTAGATTTGATGCTCTTTCCTTGCTCCTACTTTGAATCTTCAATGGTCTCCAAGTCGCTTCAATCTCCCAATCTCATAAGAAGTAGTGTTTTCTCATATTCTACTCTAATCTAATCTAATGGAATCCTCTATCTCTCCTCTAATCCTTGTGATTCTCCCCCTTTTATAAGTATCTTTATCTATCTTTAAGTCCTCTTGGAAGTCCTTGAGTCAATCGGATCGAAACATTCCTTCTCCAACTCAAAATCGGGCAAAAAATGGCTTTTCTGCGCATTCCCACTTCCTACCGGGGTTTATACACTAAAGGGCCATACTCGTGGGGTCTTTTATGTTTTCAAGTGGTATGTATATTTTACGGGGTTTTGTTAAGGAAAAGCCACCCCATGAGGGTCCATTCTCACGAGACAACCCGAGAAATTAGACAATTTATTAAAATATTAAATGATGGATTTAAAGTCAAATAATAGACCTAGACAAAAAATTAAGTGTATGCGTTCAGAATTTTTTAGAAGGAATTTTGAGGAATTAAAAATTTTCTGTGGGATTTAGATGAATTATTCAGGCTTAAGTGTATATGTGAATATGTTCTGTGAATATGGTTATGTATGTGTACCGAATGTAGTTAAGGGTCAAGGGTTGACCAGATAAATTTTATCAGTGTCAAACCCTAATTTTATTGTCGAATATCGACGTTCAGTTAGAAAACCCTAATGACTGTTAAGAAACCCTAGAAACCGGTTCTAAAACCCTAATTTTGGTTCTGGGAATTTGAAACCCTAATTCAGAAATTGAAAATCCTAGATTGGGAATGCAAATGTTGGTATAAGGTTTAAACGTTACGAATGATGACCTAATTAGGGATAACCCTAATTGATTTAGAAAAACCCTAATTTCTGGTTTAGAAACCCTAATTTATAATTAGGGAAAACCTGTTTGTTAGTGTAATAATTTTAATATTAATTAGGAAACGTTAATCCTAATTTTTAAGTTATAAGAAAACCCTAATCTAATTAGGAAATCTAATTTCTAAATTAGAAAGATTATTTTTTTATTTAAAAACCTAATTCTTGGGTTATAAACCCTAATGTTCAATTATGAACCTAATTGCTAAATTAGCAAATTTAATTAGGATATATTAATCCTAATTATCAAGATTGAATTAGGATTAAGAAATTTTAATATAATTAGAGAATTCTAATTATAATTAAGCAATTTTAATTTCCTATTTTGAACATCTAATTTTGGAATCTTAGAAACTAATTTGCAAAATCTTTAGGGTTAAACCCTAAGGATTAAACCCTAAATCCTAAGGGTTGTACCAAATGTCAAATATACCATTAAAATTAGAAGCTAAATGACCATATTGCCCTTTTTGAATTCTTTATTGGGTAACTTGTATATCTAGCCAAGATTGGAGTTGCTCAACAACTCTATCTAACCCATATGACTTAAAAAAATATCCAACATCTCAGCCAACTTGCTAAATTAGATGCACTGTATCAATTTATATAGACTAAAGAGAGAGAAAGAGGCACTTTACTTCTCATTCTCTCCCAAAATCATTCTCTCTCTAAAATCCAAAAATGTAGTGAGGAAATGAGATAAGATAAGCTAATGTCAGTCTTTAGCTTAACAAGATCAAATCAGTGAGATCAGAATAAAAAATGGGACATCAAATAGGTATAAACCCTAAAATTTTTAAATCATGAGATCTTATGTTATATGTTATGGTTTGATGTTTTAGGTTGTGTATAAGGGTGTCATATAGTGATCTGGGTGGTTAGATCATATATCTATATCATCTAGATACACGAATTTAAAGATTTTTCAAATCTGGAAAACTGGAAAAATGGTGTCTGACAGTCAAATGTCAGGTCTCCTAGATCTGTCTCTGTTAATTGTTTTTGTGTTTTAAAGGTTTGTACTTGTTGTATGTTATAAGGTCTTGGATCTGGAACTTCAATCAAGTTCAGATCATGTGTAGATTGAGAGTTATTGTTGGTCAAACATCGTTAACCGATCACAAACTTTGGAATCTGGGCAGCCCAGATTTTTCCAGAAAGCTTCTGGCAAGTTTTGTAGACATTTAATATTGTTGGTATTTGATGTTTTGGCTATGTTGTTGTTTGATCCTTGTAGTCTGACATGAGGAGTACCTATTAAAACCTTTAGATAACCATGATCGTGCTTAGAATCATAGAAATTTGTGGTCAAACAACCGTTGACCAAACTGTTCAAGAACATTTCTAGAAAAACCCAAAAATGTTCAAGAACAATTTTTGACCCCTAGTTTGACCGGTCCAGATCTTGCGGTTAGGATGTTGTTAGGATGATCTGGTGTTATATAAATGGACCCTGACACAAACACTACATGTAGGAACCACTAGATTACACAAACAAGAACTAGGATGTAAGATATGAGGATTCAAAGTAGCAACCCTAACCTGTTCTTCATTTCTGGGTAACCCAGAAATGAAGAACAGATTCTGACAACATGTTTGGTGCTTTATATCTTCTGGATCTGTTGCAGTTTAGCTATGAAATGAATTTGTGGTTGTAGTATTACGTAAATACTACAACATTAACACTTTATACAAACCAGAATCCTTAAGATCTATGATATGTGAGTGGTCAAACCTAGCATCCGGTAAACTGACATGATGTTCTGGGTTTCTTCAAGAACACCTATAGCGACAGTTTCGTCGCTATAGGGCCCTTAAGTGACACTTATTTTCTGGAAATTAATTATTTTAATAAATAATTAGAGAAATATAATTTTTAATTATTAAAAATACATAATAAATTATGAAAAATTATTTTAAAGCCTGAAAATTAGTTTTTAATTATTCTGAGTATATTTCACAAATATTTAATATTTTTAGAATATAAATTTTATTTAATTTATTTAATTATAATATTAAATAAATTAGTTAAAAATGATTTTAGTACTTGAAAAATCATGAAAAATTATGTTATGGTATAAGAAAATATTTTAAGTTATTTTTAATAAATTTTGATATATTTTGATGAAATTCATTAATAAATTAATATTAATGTTAATTAGTTTATTTAATAAATATATTAAATAAATTGTGAAAAATAGGATTAATGAGTTAAAATCATACAAAAAATGATTTAAGTGTTAGAAAAATATTTGAAGTTATAAAATATAACTTTTGATATTTTGCAATAAAAATATTAATATTTTAATATTAATAGCAATTATTAGATAATGAATTTAATTGTTTAAAAATCATATAAATATGATTTTAAGGTATTAAAAATACTTTGTGACATTATAAATATATTATAATATTATATTATGATTTTCATTAATATTTAATATTAAATAAATATTAATGATTAAGGAATTATGTGGTATTTAATTCATTTAAACACGATTTTAATGATTGAAAAATTATGATAAATGATAATAATTACTTGAAAATTATTATAAGCTTATGAAAAATAATTTGACTGATAATAAATTATCTAAGATATCTGTGAACCAGTTTAGATCGAGCCTTAATGATTTTAGACTCGAGTTTTATCCGACTAGACCATCGGGATGTTAGAATTGTGTCGGATTCAAGTCAGACTGAAATAGTTTTACCTGATACTAAGTCTTATGTGTATTGTAGACTGATAGGGTTATGTGTTATGTGTTTAGGTTATTCTGATGTAATACCCCGAATTTTATGAAATAAAAGTATTCAATTTTTCTTATAATTATTATTCAGTAAATGGTTAAATTGATAAAAGTTTAAAGTTAAGGGTGATATATTTAAAATATTTAGAATACGCAAGTGGTTATAAAATACTTATTTCTGTCGGAGAATATTTGTTTGGTCGTGAAATTTCTTGTTTGTGGAAATATTAAATGCGACGGCCTTAATGATCATTCATGGGCCCCATACAGAATAAGCATCGGATGAAGAAAATGACAAGTTTAAGTTTTTATAAATAACGGCATAGTTGTTACTGTTAACACTGTTGGAATACCCGGTGGTTAAAAAATACAGTAATATGTGTGGTTGCACAGTAGCACACGGTATTGCACAATATTTTTGAATTATTGATCATTACGTAAGAAGGCACTACTCAATAATTGTTATAGTAGTTACTGTTCAATATTTTATTTTTTTGATTCAATAATTATTGCGTTGATATTTAATATTATTGTTGTTTCAATAATTGTCACTACACAGTATTTCCCATTATCAGATGAATAATTCATATTATTTGAATAATATTATTATATAGCATTATTGGCAATGTCTAGAAAGTTCTGTCTAAGGAGAGGTTTGGTCACCTAATGCACGCTAGTAAGGAAAAATCCTTATTGGAAAGCCCCCTCTTTCCTGGGAACTGTCTGGTTGTCATAATTGTGATTTTGTAATATTATTTGTGAATAATTAATTATTAATTTATATGATAAGGAAATATTTATTTGATGTGGATATAAATGATGGATTTATTTATGTGATTATAAATGAAGGAATTAATGTTGAGGTGTTTTATCAGTATTTTGTCGGATTGGAGGTATTAAAAACTCAAATCGGTGTTCTTAAAGCTTTATTGCGTGAGTTGTAATTTTAATTCGACAGTTGGATCGTTGTGATTTTTGAATATGTTATACATATATAAGTTGAGTATATGTCCACAAATTTTGAACCGTTGAAAATTAACGCATGATTTGTTATGAATTTTAAAAGGTGTTGAAACGGTATTAAAAATCACCCGTTTGTGGATTTTGGATATTCTTTGTTTGGAATTTGGAGAAACTCAAAGCTACAAAGTTGTAGAGAATTCGATTTCGTGTGGAAAGGACATAAAATTCGTATTTTTCTGATAAACGGGCTATTTTCTATGAATTATTTTAGTTTTAAAAAATAAAATGATTTTTATTAAATTTGGGTGGGACCCACTTTGGTTGGTGTAGAAAAAAAAACATGTGCTGAATTTTGTTCAAGGTTGTCTGCTAAGATTTTCAGCAAGTATGGGCGTAGAAAGTAGAAAAAATTAAATAATATTATTTTATTATTTTAGTCTTCTTTGGCGTTCTAGCATTTTCTTATAAATAGGCGCTTAAGTTAGAATTGAAAATCACACCAGAAACAAGTTTTCTTTCTCTCTATATTATCGAGTGTATTTTTGTGAGTATTTAGATACTTTGAGAGTTGCTGTTCAGTGCAAGTTTTTTTCGACTTTACATCCGATGTTTCGATCAGAAGTACTGCTCTTTTGAGGTAAGGGATTTTAAGGATTATTATGTTTATCATGTTTTGTAATTTTTCTGACCTTCAAAAATTCAGAAAAAATTTGAAATGATAATTTGATGAGTTTCCTTGATTGTGTCAAAAAATTACGATTTTTGGATGTATTGATTAGGAGTTAAGGATTTTATGAGAAAAGACTATTTTAAAAGTAAACCCTTATAACTCCTTGTGGTTAACTCCAAAATTGGTGAAATTTTTATTGGGAGTACATCTATATAACATTAGTATATTCTGTAAATTTCGAAATTTTTGGAAAAAAGTACAATTTATGATAAATGTCTAAATATTCGGCAGTTTTGGCCATTTATGAAAAATAGTAAATAAATTTTAAAAATTCCAAGAAAAATATATGTTCAATATGGGACTATATTATGCTAAATCCTAGAAAAGAAATATTTTTGGAACTGATTTGGTATTTTTCATGAAAATGGACTAGTTATGAATAAATAAATTAAATATGTTATGTGAAGTAACAAAATTGAAAAATAGGATTTTATGGCTTATATATGGTATATGCAGATTTTTGATGAGGTTGTTGGTTATTGGTGATGAAATCTTATGAGTTTGGCATTTTATTATGATTAAATGCATTAATTAGTAAAGTGTAAACAATTAAAATAAATTTTTTATAAGTTTAAGAAATGATTAAAATATTGTGGTAATATTAATAATATTAGATTATGAGATTATTAAGTGATTTATAACATTTGGATTAAGGTGTTATGAAATCATTGATTCATGAATATTACTCTTGAAATTAAATTCAGTTGTTGATCGTATTGTTTTTATTATCATATATAACATTTTTAGAATCCTGGTGAAGAAATTTCTCTTTGACAGAAGTGTAAAGATGGGTAGATAATTGGTATGATCGTGACTATGGGTTCTCTTTGGCCTGTAGTGCAAAGATGAATTGTTGACTGGTATGATCATGACCATTGAATTGATCAACATGGTTATAATTGTTGTTTATATAAATTTTTGAAATGGTTATATATTTCTTTGAGATATGAATATCTTTGGCCTGTAGTGCAAAGATGAATTGTTGATGAATATCTTTGGCGTGTAGTACAAAGATGACTTGTTGTTGAATATCTTTGGCATGTAGTGCAAAGATGACCTGGTATTGAATATCTTTGGCCCGTAGTGTAAAGAAGACCTATTGCTGAATATCATTGGCATGTAGTGTAATAACTCGAGATTTTCTATATAAAATAAATAAGAAATTTTGCATATAAATTTTTTTTTTATTTAATGACGAGAATAAGTGTCAAGTAATGTGAACGATAAACGCAAATATATTTATTACTTGAAAAATTAGAAATAATTTTGGAATTATTAATTACTACAAATTATATTGTATGGTAATTAATTTCTGTAAACCGAAATTTTTTTATTAATTATTTTCTATGAAAACATGATTGGAAATAATATATGAAGTGATAATTAGATTTATATATTAAATATTTTATTATATGAATTGTCAGAATATTTAAGTTAATTATTTTAACTTGATTATTGATGCTGTGTACGAAGAATAAGTCAGATATGGAATCCAAACCCTGAATTGGGATTGTGATCAAGAGATGAGAATAATAATATTATATTATCTATATTATGATTTTACAGTATCATAAATATGTACTGTGTATGTGCGAACAGATAAGGTTGAGCAATGACGGTCCATTAGGTCATAGCATATTACCGTGCAGTGAAACCCTAATTATTAAACTCAGTTATGAGATATGACTGGGTAGTGACTGTGTATATGAAGTTACTGTGTATAAGAATGTGGGTAATTAGGACAAACCCTAATTACTGTTTTTACGCCGATAATTAGGACAAACCCTAATAATTATAACCCTAATCAGTTGAAGTTAGAAACCAGAACGACTGTGTTACTAACACAAACAGATAATTAGAGAACTCTAATGGTCAATTAGAAACCCTAAATGATGACGTTAAGAAACCCTAATTATAGAACCCTATTTTTCCTATAGAAAACCCTAATTTAAATTACCGGGTTTAATTTCGATGTTGTTATATAAGTGTTTTAATTTACCAAAGGGTAGAAATTAATTGGTAAATGATAAGAATTACCATCTAGTGATTAAATATTACATTTAATTGCCTTGTACAAGATTGCCCTTGAATTTATATAGGAAATTACCAAAATACCCTTTTTGGTTTATTAGTGTATTATTAGTTACATTGTTGATGGAATCTTGCAAAAATCATGGCCAACATCCCTACCCCACCAAACTTATCAGCTAAGCAATCAATTGTACCAACCAATTTGAGCATCCAATGCATTTGGCTTAGCTTATATAAAGAATGGAGAGAGTTAGTATATTTTGTACACTTGAATTTTCCTAACTCTCATCGTAGACTCTCTCAAGTTCAAACCTACGAATTCATCTTGCCCATACACTCATAATCAAAGCCCAACCATCACAAACAACAAATCAGAAACAAGGAATCAAGAATTTTTGTGCATAAAAGGTATAAAACCCTAAGCCTAGAAATCCTTTGATTCGATGTTATTTGATGTAATTGATTGTTTAAAGTTGTGTAATAGGATGTTAATTGATGATATGGGTTGATAAATCAAAGACCCATAACATCAAAGTACACGGATTTGAAGATTTGAGAAATCTGGAAAATTCCATTTCTGTGATTTTTCGTCAAATGTCAGAGCTTATAGATCTTTGATCGATCATGATTTTTGTTGTTTTTAAGTTGTTATATGTAGCTTGTTATGTGGTCTTTAATCTGAAAAAAAGAATCAAGTCTGTATCATGTATAGATTAGAAGTTATAAATGGTCAAACATGGTTGGCCGATCATGAGAAACTATTTTTGGGCAGTCTGTTACGGGGGCATTCTTGTCCACTTTTTGTACTTTAAAAGGTCTGGGCTTTTGATATGTTGTAGTACACTGAATAATCTTTTCATAGACTCCGAAACGGACTAAATCCGATATTGGAGGAGAGAGTTATGACATTTCAAAGTAGTAGTGTCAAAATTGTCCAACAAGTGCGGTGCAGTCCACTTGAACGGAATTTTTGGGCTGATGTGTTCGGAATTTGGAAACAAGTCAGTAGGGAAGAGTTGTAGTCTCAGAAGATAGCTTCGCGTGGGCTCAAGAATCGTCTAAAAATGTTTTAAAACGAAAGAGTTATGACTGTTTTAGCGAAAGAGGGTAAATCTGAGAAATAGATAAAAACGGTTGCGAGTGGACATTTTTGGGGTCTGTTTTAGGCTTCCTAAGAGATCCGAAATTACTGGGTTATATTTTTTAAAAATACTTTGGTATATCATGTATAACATATTCAAAGTTGGGAATTTTCTGATAAATGAGCAAGGCGTGAGAAAATCGCAAAGTGAGCTATTGAAAAATTAATATAAACCAAGTCCCACATCGACTAAATTGAGAACTTCATCATTTTCCAAACCTATAAATAGAAGGGCTTGGCCTTTGTTTCATTCACCAACAATAAGGCATCTAATTTTGAGAAATGCTTTGTTGTGGGAGGACTTTTTATAAAGATCTCCTTAGTTAAATCTTGGTCGAAAGTCATTATTAGGTTTGTGGAATTCAGTATTTTTAGTATATATTTCTTATTTAATTTTTTTGTAATGTTATTATTTTAAATATTGTATTTAGTTGTTAGTTAAAGTTTGAATTTTTGAAGTTTAGTTAGTTTTGTTAATAAACTAATTAGTTTACTATGTTTATTTTGGCTTGGAATTGATTATGTAAATGAGTTATTTGTGATGACTTTTAATATTTTGGGATGAATTTCATTAATTAAGTATTATTAATGATATTAAAGTTATTTATTGATTATATTAAATAATTAGTTTAAAAATAATTTTATTATTTAAAAATCATTTTAAATGAAAATAAAGTGTTTAAAGATATTTTGAGTTATAAAATATAACCTTTAATATTTAGAAGATAATTTCATTAATAATTATATATTAATGATATTTAGTTAATGATTTGTGATATTAAGTTTATTTAATAAATAGTTTAAAATGGTTTTATTTATTTAAAATCATTTAAAAAGGATATTAAGGATTTAAAAATATTTTAAGTTATAATTAATGACTTTTAATATTTGGATAAATAATACAATATTATTAATAATAGTATTGTTTGATGTTTAAATCATTTAATTATGATTCCGATATTTGAAAATGCATGATAAATTTTAATAAGTGTTTTAAAATTATTTTAAGTCATTTAAAAATAAAATGATTGATATTTACAAATGTTGAGGTACAGAATAAGAGTCTTAGACTCAGTATTTACCCGATAAAGCTGTCGGTACATCGACAATTGTCAGAAATTGACTCGAACTTAGATATTTGACTGTGTTAATGATTGTTTAGGACGTAATGACGGTTAGATATATGTGATGATGTGATTAGACTATGTGCTGACTGTAATAGGCAGTACTATATATTATTATATATTGTTCTAATCGAACGAATGATCTGATTAATGATAGGTTGTGATATAAAGAGATAGAACCTAAGTTGAGATTTGTAATTAGCGAATCAGGCAAGTATCTTACCTTTGCATTTCCTTTACGCAATGGACATGAGTAAGAAGTTTCAGAATTATTCTATTCCTGTACAGATTATTTACTCTTTGATTATCAATATGTTAGCTCAGATATATATTCTGTTCATTAATTTCTAAATGGTTATACAAGTGTCCCTACTTGGATAATCATGGTATTTATTCACATGTTGATACACCTTTGTCAATTACCCGTATATATATATATATATATATATATATATATATATATATGTTGAATTACATATTATTGTTGAGCAAGATTAAAAACCTTCGGGTTTGGAACCAGACATGTATGAACATCCCTATATGGGAAAAGTTTTGCGCCCAAGGCGGATAGAGTGAGCGATGAATTTCATTCAGGTTATGTAGTATTGATCAATACAGGTACAACAGGATGATCACCCTCCGTGTACTTAAAGTAAGTTATGATGGTTTTGGATGGATTTCGCTAAACCTTTTCGAAAATGAAAAGAATGTTCATAGTATGTTTCTTAAACCCTATTCATGGATAGAGCCAAATTTCAAGAATTTGAAAGAGAGTTGTTATGTGAATTTTTTATCAGTACAGATTACTTCACAACTTTCAATTCGTTGTTGAAGTGTTATGTAAAGAGAATACTTATATTCTTTCAGCTTATATATATAATTGCTATTACTTGTTGGGCACTCAAATGCTCACCCTTGCTTAAATTAAATGTTTTAAGTTATGTATGAGCAACTGAAGGCTCGAGAGCACCGAACAAAGGGAAAGGAAAGTCGCTTTGAATGAGTTTATATTATGAGTTAATGGTTATAGTCAGTATTGGTATCTATTCAAGTATTGTAAGGAATGTATTTTAAGGTCTCGTACCTGGGAAATAAACTTTAATGTATGTAAATTAAGTTTGAATGTATTATTATTTGTATTATTCAGCTTATAGAAATGGTATCATGATGCACCGAGTTCGGGTTTCAAGTACCCAGATTTGGGGGCGTCACATGTAGTGCACAGATGAACTATTAATGAATATCTTTGGCCTAAAGTGCAAAGATGAACTTATTAGTATGATTATGAACAAGAACTGTGAATTGGTATAACCATGATCTTTGATGTTTCAGGTAAAGACTTGTGATGAAAAATATCTTCGTCTTGAATGAGAAGAGAAAATTAGAACTACAATTATGATTATGAGTTATTCACATGACTGTGAACAAGATTTGCTGATAAATGTTACAGGGTTAAAGCATTGTTGGTGGACTTTTAACATGGAGAAGATAATAGACTTTATGGTCTATTTGACTCTTCTAATGGATTGCTCGTTCCGCTGCAACTATGGTTGAAAAGTCTTATCATCTACCATATGTTCTAAATCTCTGAATTATTACTGATGAAGGCTATTGATAATTTAATTATATTTATTTATGATATGCTTTACTGGGCTAGTTGTGCTCACCCTTTTTGCTTCACAATTCCTTTTAGGTAATAGGAGTGTAGCTGGGTCGAGCGAGGATAACAGGGGAATAGTGTGGTGGTCTGAGACTATCAAAGTTTCTCAACACATTAAAGAATGGCATGACATACAATATATAATTGTATTGAGTACCTAAGATGTGTGTGTCGTATATTATACGTCACTTAATTATTGATTTTGGTGAATAACAATAGGATGAGGTGAACCCAACTTTGGAAGGGTGTTTTGCCATTATCACACAAGATTTCTAATGACATACAATCTCGTGTTATCATAAGAAAGGGTTGTGCACATCCACTTGCTGAGTATATCTACGAGCACTACCTATATGATCTTGGAGTTGGGTTGAAACATAATGTTCAATCGTAGACGGTGGAGATAGTTATATGTCAAGAGAAGACTCGCCATTGGAAGGAACATGATAGTAACCTTCTCATTTTTCTTTGGGGTCTATTGGATCAACCAAGGATAATTCTCTGGACATATGATATCTATCATAACTTAGATTCATGGCCTCCAATGTACGAAGGTTTCCTTGAGCACTTCCCAAAGATTTTAATTTCTAAAACAGTTCTAGATTGTACCTTTATGTAAGGTATCACTGTGAGGTGATGTCCATAGTTAGGACATGAGTCACAGTTGGTATTAAAACTCACAGTATATGTGTTGTTGTATTTTGCACGATAATTGTAGTAATAAAGTTGTAGTTATTTTATGTACCATGTATTTGGCGACTCAGAATAGGTTGGACGGATTGGACCTATTTTGGGGGCTTCACAGTTGGTATCAGAGCTTAGGGATATGATCTCCAAGGAGATCGGGAATAGAACTAGGAGGGGTGAGATGAGTAAATCCTTCGCTAGTGTGTCCTACCTAAGCTTATTTGTTGGTCAGTCATACTATCGGGATATTATGTGATATGTTAATTTGTTCAATTAACCCTTGTTTTGAAGTTGTATTATTGAATGATATCTGAAATACAAGAGATGAGCAATGGAGAAACATGATGACAGGGAAGATGGAATCTTAAATGAAAGCAAGGTATTCTCAACTCTTTGAAATACCAGGTACGTAAATTTCGGGGACGAAATTTTATAAGTAGGGGAGATTGTAATACCCCGAATTTTATAAAATAAAAGTATTCAGTTTTTCTTATAATTATTATTCAGTAAATGGTTAAATTGATAAAAGTTTAATGTTAAGGGTGATATATGTAAAATTTTCAAAATACACAAGTGGTTATAAAATACTGATTTCTGTCGGGGAATATTCGTTTGGTCGTGGAATATTCTTGTTGTCGGGGAATATTCGTACTACGACGCAGTCATTTGTGGGCCCCATAACAGAATAACTGTCGGATGAAGAAAACGACAAGTTTTAGTTTTTATAAATAACGGCGTAGTTGTTACCGTTAACACTGTTGGAATACCCGGTGGTTAAAAAATACAGTAATATGCGTGGATGCATAGTAGCATACGGTATTGCATAGTATTTTTGAATTATTGATCCTTACGTAAGAAGGCACTACTCAATAATTATTACAGTAGTTACTGTTCAATATTTTATTTTATTGATTCAATAATTGTTGCGTTGATATTTAATATTATTGTTGTTTCAATAATTGCCACTGCACAGTATTTTCCATTATCAGATCAATAATTCATATTATTTGAATAATATTATTAGATAGAATTATTGGCAATGTCTAGAAAGTTCTGTTTAAGGAGAGGTTTGGTCACCTAATTGCGCGCTAGTAAGGAGAAATCCTTATCGGAAAGCCCCCTCTTTCTTGGAAAGTGTCTGGTTGTCATAATTGTGATTCTGTAATATTATTTGTGAATAATTAATTATTAATTTATATGATAAGGAAATATTTATTTGATGTGGATATAAATGATGGATTTATTTATGTGGTTATAAATGAAGGAATTAATATTGAGGTGTTTTATCAAGATTTTGCATCTGATTGGAGGTATAAAAACTCAAATCTGTTCTTAAAGCTTTATTGTGTGAGTTGTAATTTTAATTCGACCGTTGGATCGTTCTTATTTTTGGATATGTTATACATATATGAGTTGAGTATATGTCCACAAATTTTGAACTGTTGAAAATTAACACATGATTTGTTATGAATTTTAAAAGGTGTTGAAACGGTATTAAAAATCACCCGTTTGTGGATTTCGGATATTTTCTGTTTGGAATTTGGAAAAAATCAAAGCTACAAAGTTGTAGAGAATTCAATTTCGTGTGGAATGGACATAAAATTTGTATTTTTCTGATAAACAGGCTATTTTCTATGAATTATTGAAGTTTTGGAAAATAAAATAATTTTTATTAAATTTGGGTGGGACCCACATTGGTTGGTGTAGAAAAAAAAAACATGTGCTGAATTTTGTTCAAGGTTGGCTGCTCAGATTTTCAGCAAGTATGGGCGTAGAAGAGGAAAAATTAAATAATATTATTTTATTATTTTAGTCTCCTTTGGCGTTCTAGCATTTTCCTATAAATAGGCGCTTAAGTTAGAATTGAAAATCACACCAGAAACAAGTTTTCTTTCTCTCTATATTATCGAGTGTATTTTTGTGAGAATTTAGATACTTTGAGAGTTGCTATTCAGTGCAAGTTTATTTCGACTTTACATCCGATGTTCTAGTCAGAAGTACTACTCTTTTGAGGTAAGGGATTTTAAGGATTATTATGTTTATCATGTTTCGTAATTTTTCTAACCTTCAAAAATTCTGGAAAAATTTGAAATGATAATTTGATGAGTTTCCTTGATTGTGTCAAAAAATGACGATTTTTGGATGTATAGATTAGGAGTTATGGATTTTATGAGAAAAGACTAATTTAAAAGTAAATCCTTATAACTCCTTGTGGTTAACTCCAAAATTGTTGAAATTTTTATTGAGAGTACATCTATATAACATCAGTATATTCTGTTAATTTCGGAATTTTTGGACAAAAGTACAATTTATGATAAATGTCTAAATATTCGACAGTTTTGGCCATGTGAAAAATAGTAAATGAATTTTAAAAATTATGAGAAAAATATATGTTTAATATGGGACTATATTATGCTAAATCTCAGAAAAGAAATATTTTTGGAACTGATTTGGTATTTTTCATGAAAATGGACTAGTTATGAATAAATAAATTAAATATGTTATGTGAAGTAACAAAATTGAAAAATAGGATTTTATGGCTTATATATGGTATATGCAGATTTTTGATAAGGTTGTTGGTTATTGGTGATGAAATCTTATGAGTTTGGCATTTTAGTATGAATAATTGCATTAATTAGTAAAGTGTAAACAATTAAAATAAATTATTTATAAGTTTAAGAAATGATTAAAATATTGTAATAATATTAATAATATTAGATTATGAGATTATTAAGTGATTTATAACATTTGGATTAAGGTGTTATGAAATTATTGATTCATGAATATTACTATTGAAATTAAATGTAGTTGTTGATCGTATTATTTTTATTATTATATATAACATTTTTATAATCCTGGTGAAGAAATTTCTCTTTGACTTAAGTGTAAAGATGGGTAGATTATTGGTATGATCGTGACTATGTGTTCACTTTGGCTTGTAGTGCAAAGATGAATTGTTGACTGGTATGATCATGACCATTGAATTTACAATTGAATATTTCTAGCTTAAGTGCAAAGGTAAATTGATCAACATGGTTATAATTGTTGTTTATATAAATTTCTGAAATGGTTATATATTTCTTTGAGATATGAATATCTTTGGCCTGTAGTGCAAAGATGAATTGTTGATGAATATCTTTGGCGCGTAGTACAAAGATGACTTGTTGTTGAATATCTTTGGCCTGTAGTTCAAAGATGACCTGTTATTGAATATCTTTGGCCCGTAGTGCAAAGATGACCTGTTGCTGAATATCTTTGGCCTGTAGTGCAAAGATGAACGTATTAGTATGATTATGAACATGAACTGTGAATTGGTATAACCATGATCTTTGATGTTTCAGGTAAAGACATGTGATGAAAAATATCTTCGTCTTGAATGAGAAGAGAAAATTAGAACTACAATTATGATTATGAGTTATTCACATGACTGTGAACAAGATTTGTTGATAAATGTTACAGGGTTAAAGCATTGTTGGTGGAATTTTAACATGGAGAAGATAATAGACTTTATGGTCTATTTGACTCTTCTAATGGATTGCTCGTTCCGCTGCAACTATGGTTGAAAAGTTTTATCATCTACCATATATTCTAAATCTCTGAATTATTACTGATGAAGGCTATTAATAATTTAATTATCTTTAGTTATGATATTCTTTACTGGGCTAGTTGTACTCACCCTTTTTGCTTCACAATTCCTTTTAGGTAATATGAGTGTAGCTGGGTCGAGCGGAGATAACGGGGGAATAGTGTGGTGGTCCGAGACTATCAAAGTTTCTCAACACATTATAAAACGGCATGACATACAATATATAATTGTATGGAGGACCTAAGATGTGTGTGTAGTATATTATACGTCACTTAATAATTGATTTTGGTGAACAACAATAGGGTGAGGTGAACCCAACTTTGGAAGGGTGTTTTGCCACTATCATACAAGATGTCTAATGACATACAATCTCGTGTTATCATAAAAAAGGGTTGTGCACATCCACTTGCTAAGTATATATACGAGCACTACCTATATGATCTTGGAGTTGGGTTGAAACATAATGTTCAATCGTAGACAGTGGAGATAGTTATATGTCAAGAGAAGACTCACCATTGGAAGGAACATGATAGTAACCTTCTCGTTTTTCTTTGGGGTCTATTTGATCAACCAAGGATAATTCTCTGGACATATGATATCTATCATAACTTAGATTCATGGCCTCCTATGTACGAAGGTTTCCTTGAGCACTTCCCAAAAATTTTAATTTCTAAAACAGTTCTAGATTGTACCTTTATGTAAGGTATCACTGTGAGGTACTGTCCATAGTTGGGACATGAGTCACAGTTGGTATTAAAACTCACAGTATATGTGTTGTTGTATTTTGCACGACAATTGTAGTAATAAAGTTGTAGTTGTTTTCTGTACCATGTATTTGGCGACTCAGAATAGGTTGGATGGATTGGACCTATTTTAGGGGCGTCATAGATAGGAGATCGTAAAACAAAACGATCAAGATATAGAAATGAATCATAATATATATGATGAGATAACCCCGTGATCTAATAAGGTTATAGTATAGGATAAGAATCAATCAAATGATTGAAAGGTTTACAGCAAGATTGTTGTGTGACAGTTGTACTATGAATTGGTACAGATTCAAGAAAGGATTATGAATACAGATTAAATGAAATTCGTATTGAGAAGGGAGTTAGTATTAGGTGGGGATTTCAAATAAGGACTCATGTCAGCAGATGAGTTGTAGGATTCCTTGTATGGGCGGGGAATTTTACTTGGTGTAAAAAACACTTAGTTTCTGGCACTGATAATCATTGAAATGTTTGTGTCACGCTATTTGCTATATGTATGTTAAGAGGGTGATTCATTACTCATGTATATAACAAATAGATAGGTTATAGGTAGAGGATATAAGGTTAAGTACGAGTTCTTAAAACTCATACTTATGTGACATTCTTGACTCATAGTTATATGAATGTTTATGAACCCCTCAGCGAATGGACGCCAAAGGTCTGACTAGGGTAAGTTCTTAAACTCATATGATTGTGGCAAGTTTATGAACTCATAAGTGTGGTTTGACGAACTGGGTATAGTTGTGTGTGAATGGAGTATTGAGGATTATAGGAACAGATAGATTGTTAAGCAAATGATCATTAGTGGAGACATAAGTTTTCCAAAACTCCAAGCTATGCTAGACTTTGAAATTTTGACATCAAGCTAAATATGCACTATGTGTTTTTTAAAAAAATATGTAGACTCGTAATCATTTTTGGAACGGTTTAATGTATAGTCTATGCTACTTATTTCGGCTAGACGCAAAATGATTTGAAATATCAAAATATATTTTATTTATCACTCATGTTACATGTAACCTGGTGCAGAGATGATAAAACTTGATAGAGTTATAAATGCAGGAATTCTTAGTGTGAATTTGATCTAAAAGTCATTGTTCCACTATTGTATGATGTGTCATGACAAAGTCATACAATGACGACATCCTCAAACGGACTGTTAATACAATACGACATCATGACGTCATTCTCAAAAATATTTTCAAAAATTTTAATTTGCCAACGGGGTTTGGCTACACCTAAATAATTCGATTAAATTGAATTATTGATATGAGTCTATGCTATTCGATTCAGCTAGACCAAAGTTTATGAAAACTCTAAGTGTTCTTTGAAAGAAATTTCCCGAACCAAATTGTTTTGGTGCGGAATCCAATAAGACTGAGGTAAGAAATTTTGTGCGCCTAAGGCGAATAAGAGGAACAAATTGTTCCGACCAGCAGTACTTGGCCAGTACAAGGCATAATGAGCTAATCACCCACTATGTCCGTAAGTTATGACGATTTACGGAAGAATTTCCATAAAACCTTTGCGAAAATGACAGACAAATAGTCTATATGACTCCTCAGCACAATTTGAAAATTTTTACTCTTGTGAGTGGTGTATTGGGTAGCATGTGATGATGTGTATGAATGGTGCAAGCTGTATGGTGTAGGTGTAAGGTGAGTTTTGGGGACAAAATTCTTAGAAGAAGGGGTGAATGTGACAACCCGAGAAATTAGACAATTTATTAAAATCTTAAATGATGGATTTAAGGTCAAATAATAGACCTAAAAAGAAAATAAGTGTATGTGTTTAGCATTTTTGAGAAGGAATTTTGAGGATTTCAAAATTCTATGTAGGATTTAGGTGAATTATTCAGGATTAAGTGTATATGTTAATATGTTCTCTGAATATGTTTATGTATGTGTACCGGATGTAGTTAAGGGTCAAGGGTTGACCAAATAAATTTTATCAGTGTCAAACCCTAATTTTATTGTCGAATATCGACGTTCAGTTAGAAAACCCTAATTACTGTTAAGAAACCCTAGAAACCGATTTTGAAACCCTAATTTTGGTTCCGAGAATTCAAAACCCTAATTCAGAAATTGAAACTAGATTGGGAATGCAAATGCTGGTATAAGGTTTAAACGTTTCTAATGATGACCTAATTAGGGATAACCCAAAACCCTAATTTCTAGTTTAGGGACCCTAATTTATAATTAGGGAAAACCTGATTATTAGTGTAATAATTTTAATGTTAATTAGGAAACGTTAATCCTAATTTTCAAGTTATAAGAAAACCCTAATCTAATTAGGAAATCTAATTTCTAAATTAGAAAGATTATTATTTTTATTTAAAACCCTAATTCTTGGGTTATAAACCCTAATGTTCAATTATGAACCTAATTGTTAAATTAGCAAATTTAATTAGGATATATTAATCCTAATTATCAAGATTGAATTAGGATTAATAAATTTAAATTTAATTAAACAATTCTAATTATAATTAAGTAATGTTATTTTCCTATCTTGAAAATCTAATTTTGGAATCTTAGAAACTAATTTGCAAAATCTTTAGGGTTAAACCCTAAACCCTAAGGGTTGTAGCAAATGTCAAATGTACCATTAAAATTGGAAGCTAAATGACCATATTGCCCTTTTTGAATTCTTTATTTGGTAACTTGTATATCTAGCCAAGATTGGAGTTGCTCAACAACTCTATCTAACCCATATGACTTAAAAAATATCCAACATCTCAGCCAACTTGCTAAATTAGATGCATTGTATCAATTTATATAGACTAAAGAGAGAGAAAGGGCCACTTTACTTCTCATTCTCTCCCAAAATCATTCTCTCTCTAAAATCCAAAAATGTAGAGTGAGGAAATGAGACAAGATAAGCTAATGTCAGTCTTTAGCTTAAAAAGATAAAATCAGTGGGATCCGAATCAAAAATGGGACATCAAATAGGTATAAACCCTAAAATTTTTAAATCATGAGATCTTATGTTATATGTTATGGTTTGATGTTTTAAGTTGTGTATAAGGGTGTCATATAGTGATCTGGGTGGTTAGATCATATATCTATATCATCTAGATGCACGAATTTAATGATTTCTCAAATCTGGAAAACTGGAAAAATGGTGTTTGACAGTCAAATGTCAGGTCTCCTAGATCTGTCTCTGTTAATTGTTTTGGTGTTTTAAAGGTTTGTACTTGTTGTATGTTATAAGGTCTTGGATCTGGAACTTGAATCAGGTCCAGATCATGTGTAGATCGATAGTTATTGTTGGTCAAACATCGTTGACCGATCATGAAGTCTGGAATCTGGGCAGCCCAGATTTTTCTAGAAAGCTTCTGACAAGTTTTGTAGACCTTTAATCTTGCTGGTATTTGATGTTTTGGCTATGTTGTTGTTTGATCCTTGTTGTCTGACATGAGGAGTACCTATTAAAACCTTTAGATCACTATGATCGTGCTCAGAATCACATAAATTTGTGGTCAAACAACCGTTGACTAAACTGTTCAAGAACATTTCTGGAAAAAACCCAGAAATGTTCAAGAACAGTTCTTGACCCCTAGTTTGACCGTTCCAGATCTTGCGGTTAGGATGTTGTTAGGATGATCTGGTGTTATATAAATGGACCCTGACATAAACACTACATGTAGGAACCACTAGATTACATAAACAAGAACTAGAACAGATTCTGACAACATGTTTGGTGCTTTATATCTTCTAGATCTGTTGCAGTTTAGCTATGAAATGAATTTGTGGTTGTAGCATTACGTAAATACTACAACATTAACACTTTATACAAACCAGAATCCTTAAGATCTATGATCTGCGAGTGGTCAAAGCTAGCATCCGGTAAACTGACATGATGTTCTGGGTTTCTTCAAGAACAGCCCAAGAACACCTATAGCGACAGTTTCGTCGCGATAGGGCCCTTTAGTGACACTTATTTTCTAAAGATTAATTATTTTAATAAATAATTAGAGAAAAATAGTTTTTAATTATTAAAAATTATTTTAAAGCATGAAAATTAGTTTTTAATTATTTTGAGTATATTTCACAAATATTTATTATTTTTGGAATATAAATGGTATTTAATTTATTTAATTATAATATTAAATAAATTAGTTAAAATGATTTTAATACTTGAAAAAAATCATGAAAAATTATATTATGGTATAATAAAATATTTCAAGTTATTTTTAATAACTTTTGATATTTTGTGATGAAATTCATTAATAAATTAATATTAATGGTAATTAGTTTATTTAATAAATATATTAAATAAATTATGGAAAATTAGAATTAATGATTTAAAAATCATATAAAAAATGATTTAAGTGTTAGAAAAATATTTGAAGTTATAAAATATAACTTTTGATATTTTGCTATGAAAATAGTAATATTTTAATATTAATAGCAATTATCGGATCTTTGAATTTAATTGTTTAAAAATCATATAAATATGATTTTAAGGTATTAAAAATACTTTCTCGACATTATAAATATATTATAATATTATGTTATGATTTTCATTAATATTTAATATTAAATAAATATTAATGATTAAGGAATTATGTGTTATTTAATTCATTTAAATATGATTTTAATGATTGAAAAATTATTATAAATGGTAATAATTACTTGAAAATTATTACGAGCTTATGAAAAATAATTTGACTGATAATAAATTTTCTAAGATATCTGTGAACCAGTTTAGATCGAGTCTTAATGATTTTAGACTCGTGTTTTGTCCGACTAGACTGTCGGGATGTTAGAATTATGTCGGATTCAAGTCAGACTGAAATAGTTTGACCTGATACTAAGTCTTATGTGTATTGTAGACTGATAGGGTTATGTGTTTCGGTTATTCTATATATATATATAATAGTATTATATTGTGATGATAATATTGTAATTTATATATCGATATTATTTATATATTAGGTCTTCGATCAGACAAAGCTTATTATAATGCGTAACGATAATCAACGAAACAGACAAGTTTTTCTTAACTCTACTTAGAGTTGTTTTATTCAGATATGCTTATGGTTAATCATTTGCTGATTGCCATGTAGAATTGTACTATGTACATATTGCATGTATAAGTCAGGTATGAAAGGCTGACCACCTTCATTACCATTCGGTCCAGATAAATTTGTTCATGTTTAATACTTGTTCAGTCAAAAGTTTGTTCATGCTAGTTCTCAACTATATTGATGAATTATAGCCAGCTTATTATTCAGACTCTTTCAATCATGATATATCCTTAATTAAATTTAAACTTGCTGGGTAACCTTCATGCTCACCCTTGCTATATCATGATAAATATTGCAGATTAACGCGAATACGACGGATACAAGGAAAGGTTAAAGACAATTACAACGTTAGTTTTTATGTTCAGCTAAATTTGTAGCAGTAATGTATGATAATATCTTTGTATGTCAGATAGGTTAATGAATTATTTATAAGTGAAGGTTTTCGACCTTGGGAAAAGTGTGTAAAGTTTACTGTATAAACAATTTATGTTTATATCTTCTGCAATAGTTATAGAATTTGTATACCAGATCCGTGGTGATTTGGGACCCGAATTTGGGGCTGTCACACCTGCCACAGTGTCCTCTGGTAAAACGACCATAACTTTTGATCCGGGAGGAGTTACGGGGTCTGCGACCTATCAAATCGAAGATATCGACGAGCTCTACAACTTTAATTCTTTGAGATTTGAGAAATAACGAACGGATGAAGGTCAAAATTTGGCTGCAAGTGACTGCTATCCAAATGGCCACCCAAAACAGTGACGTTCGACGTCCGTTGGTATAAATGTCATAACTCTTGCATCCTAACTCCGATTGGAATGATTCAAGTTATTCCGAAAAGCTAAAAAGAAGCTCTAAAATGTAATCCAAGTCCCAAGCCAAAAATATGAAATGAACATGAAAGCCCAAACGATGTCCGATTTGATTTTCTTTGCTATTTCAGCTCCCAAGCATACAATCTACAAAATGAACATAAAATGCATGAAAAGTAACTAAGAAACATGAGATTAAACAACTAATTCAAGTAACAGATACCAGATAAATAGGTATAAAACCTACTTATTATATAACCTTAGTAAACCCTAATGAGAAATTATAAATCCTAATCTGAGATTAAGAAACCCTAACGAACAGTTAAGAACCCTAATTGTGTTTCGGGAAACCTTAATATTATATTCGAGAACGCTAAACCCTAATTAGCAAACCCTAATTGAGATTATCAAACCCTAATGGTTAAGATTAGAAGAAGATATGTCAAATGACTAGAATATCCTTATAATCATGAAGGAAATTACTAAAGTACCCTTTTGCCGGCAAAATGACCAAAATACCCTTTACTTATATTTTATGTTAAGAGATATGGATAAATCTAGTGAGTCATCACATTAGATCTCACCATGTGCTGGAAAATCAAACAAAAATCTGATCTAGAGTGCCACCTTGCAAGTATTAGATTCATTGAATCATATATGAAACATTAAAGAGAGAAAAAGTTCAAAAACATAGCTTATTTGTTATCCAACACTCAACCAACTCCTTCTCTCTCTAAAGCCACGAGTTAGATTAGTATTTCAGTCACTAACAATGTAAGACCCCAACTTTTATGAATAAAGATGCATTTTCAATAAATATCATTTTTGAATATTATGGAGTAAATTTGATATAATGTTATAGTTGTGTGTAATATTTATAAATTTTGAAAAGTATACAAGTTGTTATATAATATTCGATTGCTTCTGGGAATATTCATTTTAACAGGAATATTAAATGACAAGCACAATCATTGGTGGACCCGAACGGAATTATTGTCGGATTGAGAAAACGATAAAAAATATTTTTATGAAAATAACGGCGTAAGTTTTACCATTAACTGTTGAAACACACTTTGTTAAAAATACGATAAGAATACGCGTGGTTGCATAGTAGTAGCACCAGTATTGATTATTGATGCTTACGTGAGAAGGCACTCGCTTTTGTTCAATTATTGCTATAGTAATTATTGCATAGTATCTCACGTTATTTGATTCAATTATTGTCGATATTTTATATATTATTAAATCAATTATTGAGATAACAAAGTTATTAATATTATTATTTGCAATATTAACGATGTCTAGAAGTTCTACCAAGGAGAGGTTTGGTCACCTAATTGCGCGCCAATAGGGAGAAATCCTTATTGGAAAGCCCCCTCTTTCTTGGGAACGACCTGGTCGATTAATATTGTGAATTATAAAAATGATGATAAATATTGTTAAATATATTGAGGTGTCTTTTTATGAACTCACGTAAGTTTATATATATATATATATATAAATTTTGTTTTATTAGTATTATTAATGTAATAAAACAGAAAAACTTTTTATATAAAACAGAATACTTTTATAAAGTTATTTGATTTATTAGGCAATAATTAGAATATAATATATTTTATTATGCACAAGTAAAATCTTTTTATATAAAATGTAATACTTTTACGAAGTTTTTTGTTTTATTAGACAATAATTAAAATATAATATATTTTATTATGCATAGTGTTTGGATAAGTACTGCATAAGGTCTCAGATAGTAAAATATTTTTATATAAAACATAATTCTTTTATAAAGTTAAATGTTTTATTAGATTTTAAATAATATATATATATATATATATATATATATATATATATATATATATTATATTATATTTTATTGCATAGTATCCTTTCTATTTTCCTATAAATAAGATGCTTAGTTAGAATTGAAATCACACTAGAAATTAGAGAATTCTCTTCTATAATCTTGAGCGTATTTCTTTAGAGTTTTAAGAAGCTTTGAGCGTAGTGTAAGTTTTCTTCAAGTATATCCCCACCCTACCCGCTTCTGAGTACTCTTTTTTATAAGGTAAGGGGTATTATTTCTTTCATATTCATGAAGAGAACTTCTGTTATTCCATTATTTATTATTCTATTGGAATAACTCAGTATATGCCAATACCGCATACATGGTGAAATTCTTCATTATTCCATTCCTTATTATTCTCGGCTTTTGAATAACTCGTATATGCCAAGCAACGCATACATGGTGAAATTCTTTCGTTATTCCATTCTTTATTATTCTCGTTGAAATATCATGTATGCATGCGTGATTACGCATTTGATTCGGGTTCCATTATTTATTATTCTGTTGGAATAACCTGTCTGTGCGGTCTATCGCATGCCTGGTGAAGTCTTTTGTTATTCCATTCTCTATTATTCTGTTGGAATATCCTGTCTGTGCGTTTACGCATGACCTGGTTCTATTATTTATTATTCTGTTCGAATAACCTGTCTGTACGGTCTATCGCATGCATGGTGAATTCTTCTAGTATTCCATTCTTTATTTTTCTGTTGGAATAACCTGTCTATGTGGATTACCACATGCATGGTAAATGACCCTTTGTATTTATTTCTTATTAAATTATGGAAATGATCTGTCTACGTGGATTACCGCATAGCGGGTGAAAATCCATTGCAATTTCATATATTCTATGATACTCATTTGGTTAAAATTTTGGCTTCTATACTGCATAAAATTAGTGGATATCCTTTATATTTGCGCTTCATCCAGTATCTTTTCATGGAAATATTCTTCTGAGCATTCTTGAATTTTACTCCACAAAGCAGTATCATGTTGGCAATCTGGACATTATTGAGTTCAGGATAAATTAACTTATAAATCTTTAAAATTTATTCTTGAACTTGTTTTATTAAATTATTATGTCATTGTCACCATCCTCATGCTTATATTGTGATGAAAGTCATCTTTGGCTTACGTGCATAGATGGACTTGGTATGATTATGACCAACGATTATTCGGTATAATCATGACTTGTAATGTTAAAAATGATGTGGTAAAAGTCCTCAGTGGCCTGCAGTGTATTGACGGACAATTTTTGGTATGATTATGACCAGGGATTATTCGGTATAGTCATGACCATTGATAATTTAATAAATATCCTTTACCCGTAAAGCAGGGATGACTCGATGATGTTGTTTATTTATTAAGCTGAGTCTCAGCGATAAAAAATAATGAAAACATTTTAAATCATAGAAGATAGTAGATATCATGCTCTACTTGACTCTTCTAAAGGATTACTTCTTCCACTGCAGTTAAACTTGATGTCTATTGTATTTTATCAGTTTAACATTGTTGAAGACTAATGATAATTTATTCTGCATTATCTTAGTCATAATATTTCTTAATGGGCTAGTTGAGCTAACCCCTTTCTTTCATTGTTCTCTTCAGGAAATGAGAACGTAGCCGGGACTAGTCGGGGAATGGAGTGATGGTCCAGATGATAGTATTAGTAGTCCTCACTATTCTGTTAAATAGTGTGACAATAAATGTATTGAGGACTCCTTTGAGTGTGGATATTGTCTAGATGATAATATTCTTATTAAAACTCTCAATTTATGTTTTGTCGTATTTTACACGACTGTTGTATAATTAGTTTGTATTTGTATTCAGTACCTTGTATTTGACGACCCAAGATGGGTGATGTATACCTATTTTGGGGGCGTCACAGTTGGTATCAAAGCTTAGGGATATGATCCCTGGCTGAGATGTGAGACAAGAACTAGGAGGGGAGAAACGGGGAATTCCTTCGCTAGTATGACCTACCTAAGTTTATTTGGTATTTAATTGGTCGGTCAGAGTATAGAGATAATATGTGATATGTTAATTAACCCTTATTTTGTGGCAGTATTTGAAAATGGCATCCAAAAATGTTGAGATAAGCAATGAAGCACATGAGACCGTTGAGTCACCAACGATCAATGCCCAAGATAATGTGCAACAGGAAGACAATAATCCTCATGAAAACAATAACACCGATGAAATGGTGAACGATGGGATGTTTAGAGGCTTTATGCAATTCATGCAACATCAGGCGAGAGCGGCTCCTATTCAAAATGAAAGTACTTTCCTGAAAGTATTCGTCACATGAAGGAGGTGGAGTTCATCAAGCTTAAGCAAAATTATATGACTGTGGCGTAGTACGAAGCTAAGTTTGCCGAGTTGTCTCGGTTTGCGTCTCACTTGGTTGATAATGAGGAGAGAATGACGCGGATATTTCTAAGAGGTTTGAAACCCGAGATACGTCAATACCTTATATCTCATAAATTGTGTTTGTATTCAGATGTTGTGAATAGGGCTTAGTTATTGGAGCGCAATAATGAGTCAACCCAACCAAGAGAGAGCAGTCGACAAGTCGATAATACTAGTGGTAGCAGTCATCGAAGCGGTGACAACAAATATGGAGGGAATCAACATGCCAGAAATGATAACCACTTCGGTGGTAATCATGGCCAAGACAATATAGTGGAAAGTTTAAGAAGAGAAGGTTCAGCAAAGATGGAAAGACGTCAGCACCAACACTCACTGTTAAGAAAGGAGAACGACCACCGGTCGTATGTTACAAATGTGGAGGGGAAGGACACATTAGTCCAAACTGCACGATGCAGTCCAAAGCATGTTACAATTATGAAAAAGAAGGTCACCTAGCCTTATTTTATCGTGCACCAAAGTCGAGTCCAGCTGGGATGGAGGCATCCAAGGGTGTCCCAAACAAGATAAAACAGTTAGTTCAAGGGAGAGCGTTTGTCATAACCTCCCAAAAAGAAAGGAATCCGAACGAGGTGATCACAGGTAAGCTAATCATAAACTCTAACGAAGTTTATACTTTATTCGATACCAGTTCTACCCATTCCTTTATTTCTCCTACTTGCGCTTAAAGTTTAAATTTGACTCTAGAGAAATTAGACTCTGATTTATCTATTGAAACTCCGTTGGGAGAAACCTTCATTACATCCATAGTTTATAAGTCTCATTTGATTCAAATCGGTAACCGCACGTTACCTGTCGATCTTATTTCTTTGAAAATACTTGAATTTGATGTGATTCTAGGGATTGATTGGTTAACTACTCATCATGCAAAAATTAATTATTTTCGTAAGGTTGTTAGCTTTCATATTCCTAACCAACCTATTATGCGAATTCAAGCAACCAAACCATTAAAATCCATCACTGTCATCTCAAGCTATAAAGCTATTCGTTTATTGAAAAACGGATGTCAAGCTTTCTTAGCTCATGTCGCGGATCTAAACAAAAATACGTCAGTTTGGAATGATATTTCTATTGGTAATGAATTTCCTGACGTATTCCTGGAAGAACTTCTTGGCCTACCCCCAGAGAGTGAAAATGAATTTTGTATCGACCTTGAACCCGATACAAAACCCATTTCTAAACCCTATATCGAATGGCTCCTATTGAAGTTCAGGAGTTAAAGACCCAACTGCAGGAATTGTTAGACATCGGTTTCATTCTTCCTAGTACGTCTCCTTGGGGTGCTCCTGTTCTATTTGTGAAGAAGAAAGATGGGAGTATGCGACTTTGTAGTGATTATAGGGAGTTGAACCATGTCACTATCAAAAATAGATATCCATTGCCTCGCATTGATGACCTGTTTGACTAGTTGCAAGGCGCCAAATTTTTTTCAAAGATTGATCTTCGTTCCGAATATCACCAATTGAAGATTAGAACTGATGACATTCCAAAGACGGTTTTCAGAACTTGGTACGGGCATTATGAATTCCTAGTCATGGCTTTTGGATTGACTAATGCTCCTTCTGCCTTCATGGATATGATGAACTTAGTATTCAAGGAATATTTGGATCACTTTGTGGTCGTCTTTATTGATGACATTCTCATATATTCCAAAAGCCATGAAAATCATGAGCAACACTTGAGGCTGATACTCCAAAAGCTTCGTGAAAACAAGCTTTATGCCAAGTTAAAGAAATGTGAGTTCTGACTTGAGGAAGTAGCATTCCTTGGGCACGTAGTATCAAGTCATGGAATATCTGTTGACCCAACAAAGATTGAAGCAATTCAAAGCTGGGAGCAACCTAAATCAGTGACCGAAGTACGTAGCTTTCTCGATTTAGCTGGTTATTATCGGAGATTCGTGGAAGGATTTTCTCGAATCGCTACTCCATTAACTCAGCTAACTCGGAAAGATACAAAGTTTGGTTGGAGTGAAGAATGTGAGAAGAGTTTTCAAGAACTGAAGAGAAGACTCATTTCAGCACCTGTTCTGACAATACCTTCTGGCTCGGAGGGATTTGTCATCTACAGTAATGCTTTGGGCAAAGGGTTAAGATGTGTTCTCATGCAACATTGGAAAGTCATAGCCTATGCCTCTCGGAAACTCAAAGAATATGAGAGGAATTATCCTACTCATGATCTAGAGTTGGCAACTGTTGTCTTCGCACTTAAAATTTGGAGGCATTACTTCTATGGGGAGAAAGTGGAGATCTTTATGGATCATAAAAGCCTCAAATACTTCTTCACTCAAAAGGAACTCAACATGTGACAACGACGTTGGCTTGAACTGTTGAAAGATTATGATCATACCATCCAATACCACCTTGGAAAAGCGAATGTGGTAGCTGATGCATTGAGTAGAAGATCATATACGGGTACGAGTGCAATATTGTCAACGCAAAGGCCCATTTTGTATGACTTACAAAGGATGAAGATAGAGTTAAAGACTCCAGGGACCCATGTGATGATGGCGAATATACGAGTAGAACCGACTTTAATTGATAAAGTTAAAGCTGCTCAAGCTACAGACATAGAGCTGATGCGTATGAGGAAGAAAGTGCAAGAAGGTGCTATGCCGGAAGCAAGAATCAATGAAGAAGGAATACTTCGAGTTAACTCCAGACTTTGTGTCCCTAACGACCCTGATTTAAAGTATAAAATCATGATGGAGGAACACAACACACCGTTTGCAATCCATCCTGGGAGTACTAAAATATATCATGATCTTCGTCATACATTTTGGTGGAGCAATATGAAGAGAGAGATAGCGTTGTTTATCTCAAGGTGTCTAACTTGTCAATGAGTCAAGGCGGAGCATCAAGTGCCAAAAGGTCCATTGCAACCACTTAAAATTCCAGAATGGAAGTGGTAGCACATTACCATGGATTTCGTTACTGGTCTTCCCAAGGTTTCTCAAGGCATAGATGCAATTTGGTTCATTGTTGATAGATTGACCAAGTCTGCTCACTTCTTACCAATACGAGAAACTTATACACTTGAACGTCTTGCTTGTATGTACATAAACGAGATTGTAAGACTGCATGGTATTCTAGTATCCATAGTTTCTGATCGAGACCCAAGATTCACTTCAAGATTTTGGGTTAGTTTGCAACAAGCTATGGGCACGGATTTACGATTTAGTTTGGCATATCATCCTCAGACGGACGAACAATCAGACAAGACTATTCAAACTCTTGAAGATTTATTAAGACTTTGTGTCCTTGACTTCAAGGGAAGTTGGGACAAGTTCTTACCGTTGGTGGAGTTTTCCTACAACAACAGCTATCAAGCAAGTATTGGCATGGCTCCATTCGAAGCGTTGTATGGAAGAAAGTGTCGTTCTCCAGTATGCTGGGGTGAGGTGGGTGAATCAATGTTGTTGGGACCCGAGTTAGTACGTATGACTACAAAAAAGATTCAAACGATCCGACAACGTATAAAAACCTCACAAGATCGACAAAAGAGTTATGCTGATCTTTATCGAAAGGACGTGAATTCGATATTGGAGATCATGTGTTGTTACATGTTACTCCATGGAAAGGAGTTACGAGATTTGGAAAGAGAGGAAAGCTCAATCCTCGATTCATTGGCCCATTTTTAATCCTCGATCGAGTAGGAACTGTGGCCTATAGACTCGCTTTACCGCCAAGTATGTCTCATGTTCATAACGTTTTACATGTATTCATGTTACGTAAATATGTGAAAGACCCGAACCACATTATTGAGTTAGAACCAGAATAAATAGCGGAAGATTTAACGTATGAAGAGATTCCTGTTCAAATCTTGGATAAGAAGGAACATATTCTACGCTCCAAGGTTATACCTCAAGTCAAGGCTTTGTGGATAAACCACGATGTTGGGGAAATGACCTGGGAGTTAGAATCTGAAATAAAATTATGGTATCCTTACCTCTTCGACATACCAGGTATGTAACCTAATTTTGAGGGCGAAATTTCATAAGAAGGGGAGGTTGTAAGACCCCAACTTTTATGAATAAAGATGAATTTTCGATAAATATCATTTTTGAATATTATTGAGTAAATTTGATATAATGTTATAGTTATGGGTAATATTTAGAAATTTTGAATAGTATGCAAGTTGTTATATAATATTCGATTGGTCGGGGAATATTCGTTTTAACAGGGAATATTCGTATGACGTCACAATTATTGGTGGACCCCACAACAGAATTATTGTCGGACTGAGAAAACGACAAAAATATTTTTATGAAAATAACAGCGAAAGTTTTACCATTAATTATTGAAACACTCAGTGTTAAAAGTACAGTAATACGCGTGGTTGCATAGTAGCACACGATATTGATTATTGATGCTTACGTGAGAAGTCACTCAGTTTTGTACAATTATTGTTACAGTAATTATTGCATAGTATCTCACGTTATTTGATTCAATTATGGTCGATATTTTATATATTATTAAATCAATAATTGAGATAACAAAGTTATTAATATTATTATTTGCAATATTAACGATGTCTAGAAGTTCTGCCAAGGAGAGGTTCGGTCACTTAATTGCGCGCCAATAGGGAGAAATCCTTATTGGAAAGCCCCCTCTTTCTTGGGAACGACCTGGTCGATTAATATTGTGAATTATAATATTGATGATAAGTGTTGTTAAATATATTGAGGTGTCTTTTTATGAACTCACGGAAGTTTATATATATATATTATATTATATATATATATATATATATATATATTAGTATTATTAATGTAATAAAATAGAAAATCTTTTTTATATAAAATGTAATACTTTTATAAAGTTATTTGTTTTATTAGACAATAATTGGAATATAATATATTTTATTACGCATAGTGTTTGCATAGTACCTGTATAAAGGTCTCGTAGATAGTAAAATCTTTTTATATAAAATAGAATACTTTTATAAAGTTAATTGTTTTATTAGATTTTAAATAAAATATATAAATATATATTATATTATATTATATTATATTATATTATATTATATTATATTATATTATATTATATTATATTATATTATATTATATTATATTTTATTGCATAGTATCCTTTCTATTTTCCTATAAATAGGATGCTTAGTTAGAATTGAAATCACACCAGAAATTCAGAGAATTCTCTTCTATAATCTTGAGCGTATTTCTTTAGAGTTTTAAGAAGCTTTGAGCGTAGTGCAAGTTTTCTTCAAGTATATCCCCGCCCTACCCGTCGGAGTACTCTTCTTTATAAGGTAAGGGGTATTATTGCTTTTATATTCATGAAGAGAACTTCTATTATTCCATTCTTTATTATTCTGTTGGAATAACCTGTATATGCGAAGTACCGCATACATGGTGAAATTCTTCTGTTATTCCATTCCTTATTATTATGTTGGAATAACCTGTATATGCAAAGTACCACATACATGGTGAAATTCTTCTGTTATTCCATTCTTTATTATTCTGTTGGAATATCCTGTCTGTGCGTATTACGCATGACCTGGTTCCATTATTTATTATTCTGTTAGAATAACCTGTTTGTGCGGTCTATCGCATGCCTGATGAAGTCTTTTGTTATTCCATTCTCTATTATTCTGTTGGAATATCCTGTCTGTGCGTTTACGTATGACCTGGTTCCATTATTTATTCTGTTGGAATATCCTATCTGTGCGTTTACGCATGACCTGGTTCCATTATTTTTTATTCTGTTGGAATAACCTGTCTATGTGGTCTATCGCATGCATGGTGAATTCTTCTGTTATTCCATTCTTTCTTATTCTGTTGGAATAACCTGTCTATGTGGATTACCACATGCATGGTAAATGACCCTTCGTATTCATTTCTTATTAAATTGTGGAAATGATCTGTCTACGTGGATTACCGCATGGCGGGTGAAAATCCATTGCAGTTTCATATATTCTATGATACTCATTTGGTTAAACTTTTGGTTTCTATACTCCATGAAATTAGTGGAATATCCTTGATATTTAGGCTTCATCCAGTATCTTTTCATGGAAAAATTCTTCTGAGCATTCTTGAATTTTACTCCACAAAGCAGTATCATGTTGACAATTTGGACATTATTGAATTCAGGATAAATTAACTTATAAATATTTAAAATTTATTCTTGAACTTATTTTATTGAATTATTATGTCATTGTCATCATCCTCATGCTTATATTGTGATGAAAGTCATCTTTGGCTTACGTGCCTAGATGGACTTGGTATGATTATGACCAGAGATTATTCGGTATAATCATGACCTGTAATGTTAAAAATGATGTGATAAAAGTCCTCAGTGGCCTGCAGTGTATTAACGGACAATTTTTGGTATGATTGTGACCATGGATTATTCGGTACAGTCATGACCATTGATAATTTAATGAATATCCTTGGCCCGTAAAGCATGGATGACTCGATGATGTGGTTTATTTATTAAGCTGAGTCTTAGCGATAAAAATTGATGAAAACATTTTAAATCATAGAAGATAGTAGATATCATGTTGTACTTGACTCTTCTAATGGATTGCTTCTTCCGCTGCAGTTAAACTTGATGTTTATTGTATTTTATCAGTTTAACATTGTTGAAGACTAATGATAATTTATTATGCATTATCTTAGTCATAATATTTCTTACTAGGCTAGTTGAGCTCACCCCTTTCTTTCACTGTTGTCTTCAGGAAATGAGAACGTAGCCGGGACTAGTCGGGGAACAGAGTGACGGTCCAGATGATAGTATTAGTAGTCCTCACTATTCTGTTAAATAGTGTGACAATGAATGTATTGAGGACTCATTTGAGTGTGGATATTGTCTAGATGACAATATTCTTATTAAAACTCTCAATTTATATTTTATCGTATTTTACACAACTGTTGTATAATTAGTTTGTATTTGTATTCAGTACCTTGTATCTGACGACCCAAGATGGGTGATGTATACCTATTTTGGGGGCTTCACAAACAAAGCTCATAATACCTTATGATCAGTAGAGGAAAGCAAGAATCAAAGCTTGTGCAAGAGAGGTATAAAACCCTAATCCTATTTGATCTTTTATGCTAAGACAAAATTTATGTTTATGTGTTTAAATTTATGTTATAAGATGTTATTTGGTGATCTATGATGTTATATCATAGATCCATAACATCAAAGTGCTTTAAATTGGAGTTTTGAAAAAAACTATTAAGAGCCCTAAATTTTGGCCTGATAGCCATATGTTAGAGGCCATAGATTCTTACCTGTTAATGATTTGTTATGTTAGATGTTTTAGACTTGTAGTATGCTGTGTGGACTGTAATCTGGAAGTGGAATCATGGTCATACCATGTCCATATTACAAGTTATTTATGGTCAAAGTGGGTTGACCGACCATGACTTTGAGTTTATGGGTAACCCAAAATTTCTTCATCAGTGTCTGACAAGATTTTCTTGAGCCTATATTTGACAGATGTTAGGTGATTTGTTTGTGTTGTTATATCAAAGTTATACTCTTATATATGGACTATAGATTCATGGCCTTAGATCACTTAAACAAAAAATAGATTGAAAGTAGTGGACAGTCAAAGTACCTTGACCGAACACAATTTGTATTTTCTGGAATTTCTAGAAAACGTATGAACACAGTTTCTGACAAGGTTTGACCAGCTTAAATCTTGAGATTGGGATGTAGTTAGACTGACCTAGTGTTGTATAGTTGTTCTTTGACATGAAGTATACATGTTTGGACAATTTAAACACCAAACAATTACCTGAAATCAAGTTATGGAAGCCACAATGTGGGTACAAACTGTCTGGGTTTCTGGATAACCCAGAAAACCCAAAAACTTTCTGACAGTTAGTTTGAGCCATTAGATCTTCATGGTGTGTTGTTGTATGACCTTGATGATTGTTGGATCATGTAATATTACATTAATATTATAAGATTTGTGCTTAAGCTAGCCCAGAAACACTTTGAGCTGAGAATTAAAGGTGGTCAAACATGGCACCTTGAGGCTGTTTGTCAGTGTTCTTGAGGCTCAAGAACACCAACAGTGACAGTTAGTGTCGCTAAAGGCTTTAGCGACCATTTTAATTAAATTAGTTATATTAATTTCCAAAAAATCATTAAAAATAGAAAATAAATTCTAAAAAAGTACAAAATGAGTTTTAAAAATTATTTTAAGTTATGAAAATTAACTTTTAATAATATGACATATTTTTCATTAATATTAATATTTATTTGAATATTAATGATATTTAATTTATTTAATAAGTATATTAAATAATTAGTGAAAAATGATTTTAATATTATAAAAATCATTTTAAATGAGAATAAAGTGTTTAAAAATATTTTAAGTTATAAAATATGACTTTTAATATTTTTGATTAATTTTATTAATAGTTTAATATTAATGATATTAGATTTATTTAATAAATATATTAAATAAATGATTAAAAAATGGTTTTATTGATTTAAAATTATTTAAAATGATATAAGTGATTTAAAAATATTTTAAGTTATAAAATATGACTTTAATATTTTGATGAGAAATACATTAATATTTGAATATTAATGGTAATTAGTTAAAATAATTTTAAATGTTTTAAAAATCATTTAAGGGGAAATATTGGTGATTTAAAAATATTTTGAGTTATTATAAATAACTTTAATATTTTGACAAGTATATTATTAATATTTTAATATTAATTAAATATTAATGATGATGGGATTATTTAGTATTTAAATTATTTAAAATGATTCTAGTATTTGAAAAATTATTATAAAATATAATAATTACTTGAAAATTATTAAAAGCTTCCAAAAAATATTATGAATGATATTTGACTTATCAAAAATAATATTGAAGCTTTGAGACAAAGTTTAATTGATAATAAACTTGTTAATTGTCGGATAGGGTAATCAAGACCTAGAATTGAGACCAAAGTTCAACCAGACTGAACTAGATTGACCTGATAAGTGTTTGTATAGGTTATAAACACTAATATGACTATGTGATTATATGTCTAAGTGATATAGTGACTTTAAATGATAGAGTTATGTGTTGTGATATGTTATGCTAATTGCGAGACCGATATTATGGATTATAGGTCTTTCAAACGCAACTATATTATATTGTGTAGCAGTAGACAACAGCCAAGTCAAGTTTCTTTAACTCAATCTCGAGTTATTACTTTTCAAATATGGTAGTGGTTAATTATTGCTATTTATACCATGTCTGAGATTTATTGTTGATTATTCGCAGTTAGTGTATGTTCATTAACTCAAACTGAGTTTTTAATTCGAAAGCGTGACTGGGGAATAACTATTGTTGGTTATTCACATCCGTAGGAGTTATTGTTGATTGCAAATATTATAGTTGATTTCTATCTATTGTTGAATAGTGTTGAGCTATGTCTTAGCTAATTGTTTTGGCTAGACGAATATTTGTTGAAAATTAATAGGTTCGAGAATTTGAAATTAATTATTATTGAAAGGTCAATACCAATTATTTTGGCTATATCGAGATAGATATTAGATGTTGAAATCATAGTATTTCGTTAAATCCAAACTATATTATTGTGATACGAATTTTTGTTGTAAGACTAAGAAGAACAACCTTTTATATAAAGGGAACCTTGTGGTCGGATATACGGCCGTTGCTAGCATGTTAGTGTTATATATAATATTGGGTACAATGAAGATGATCACTTTATGTACTTGTGGAGGGGTATGATTTAATCTTTATGGTTATCTAATACACCTGGGTAATTTCAACAATAAATAACTGTTAATTACTCGAGAAGTTCAAGATCCAGTGGGATCTCTCAACATAAAATCTGGAAAATAATCCACTTTGTTATTGCGTAGGATCATCTATTGATAATCGATTGAACATTGTTGAAACTTCAAAAGCATTTTACTCTTTCACCATTCAATTATTGTTTAGCATGAAATGCGATAAAGTCTTGTTATTGATTAACGATTTGTTCAGCTATTTCAAAACCCATGGAGATTTGGTAAAGTTCTATCAAATCGATAGTCTAATATTCTTATTTTATATACTTTATTATATGTCTTAACGTGCGGAGCAAACTCGTTGCTCACCATTTCTTAAATATAACATTTCAGCTAAGAACGAAGTAGCCGGAGGGTCGAAGAAAGACAAACGCAAAGGCAAACTACAGGAGTAGTTAATATGAACATTATTTACTATACTGTTATATGTAACCCTTTTTGTATATCTAAGGGTATGTTTGTAATGTTAAGGTTAGAAAACCTGGTATGATGTTATAAAGTTATTAATTAATGAGATGTATGGTTATATTCATTTATGAATGGGTAGTTATATGTTATATATATGATGGATCGTGAACTCCAAACTCGGGGGTTAGGTAATTCGGATTTGGGGGTGTCACAATTGATCTCATGATCGTTTGTGTGGAGACACTAAAGCAAGTTTGTAACTGCTTATTGGAGAATAAGTTCACTGAGTGTGACTGATAAAGAAATCCTAATGGAGTTTTACTTGTCTGTAAATACGAGTTCCTAATGTGATAGTAGTACACGTGATCCATGGTCTTGAGATAATCATAGTATCTTGTATATACTGAATTAAGTTTTGACATATTCCTTAATACTCTTGAGTATGTCGTAGGGTATGTGTAGAAACTCAAAATTTTCTGCACACCTGTTACTGACCTTGCAGGAGGGAAGATTCGTCTTTCGAAGATAACCCTGGAAGATAGCTCACATCCATTCCGGATAATACTGGAAGTTCAGTCTCAACCCCGAAATACACACTGGGAGTATCTTTTCCAACCTCGGAGATAACCCTGAGTTTCATCCTTGGAGATAACCCCAAGGAATGTTGTTGCAGTTCCGGCGATAACTCCAGAAATGCTTGTTTCAAATGCATGTGATCAGCTTCAATCTTAGACCTCCTGTCGAGGAACTCATACCTCAGACCCGGAGCTAACACCGGGCAGACAGGCACATTTACAGATGACCTTACCGCATTCAACCACTTGCAGTAGTCTAATCTCAGATATAACCCTGAGCAACGTCCGCTTTCAACTCAAACCGGAGATAACCTCGGTGAGGAGTTAAACATCATCTTGCCACCTCAACACCTGCGCATTGTCTCAACACTTTATACATATATACATACAACAATGTCCTATAAGAACCAAGGAGTTCCAATCCCGAGTGACTATTACGCGTGGTAGCACACCAGATAGAATTTGAAGCTTGAAGACCACGGGCATGTTCCCCTCTTCCTGACTTTGTACAACCTCTAATCCTATGTTATTGAGTAACTCTCGACACAAGCGGTCTGAAGAAGGTCTTATATACCTCGTTCAGATGCTCGGATTGAAGTTCTGCAAGTTCGAGTGGACATTATAGTGCACGAGTACACGTACTTCGAGACGATAGGACCCGCAGAGCCCGGGGCACCCCGGGCAGCCGCAGGTACACCTATGGCTCCCCCTCTATAAAAAGAGGGCTTGGGGTGGCCATTTGGAAAAAAAGAGAGGCAAGGAAGCCCTGTCCAATTTGCTCTGTACACACCCCATATTGAGTTTTTCCTCATTTTAAACATCTGTTAGCTCACATTTAGCAATATTTTTGCCGGCGGGAGCTGAGTGTTTATCCATATAGAGTCATGTAAGAAACTGCATTGGCATGCACCGTAAGCCTTCTCACACTCTATAAAGCCTTTCTCTTCATCTTTGCACAAACTATTCTACACATCGAGAGTCGTGTTGTGTGTGTATGTATGCGGACTTCTATTCCGTGGTTTTTATTTTTGTCTGTATATATATATATATATATATATATATACACTTATATATGTATATATATTTATATATGGACTAACATTATCGAGTTATACCTCGATTGAGCCTAAAATTATGTCTGGAGCGTTTATTGCTTTATATGTGTGTATATATATATATATATATATATATATATATATATATATATATATATATATATAAACTATTGTCGACTCTCATCTCGATGAGACTAGATTTTACATCCAAGCGTTTACTTGCTTATATATGTGTATATATATATATATATATATATATATATATATATATATATATATATATATATATATATATATATTTACATTTCTGTGTGCCTAGAGTTTATTTCAAGGCCTTTTACTGCTTTATTTACATTTAGTCCCGTTTGGAGTTTACTTCGTGGCAGTTGATCGTCTTTACTGCTTTATTTATATTTAGTCCCGCCTGGAGTTTACTTAGTGGCGGTTGATCGCATTTACTACTTTATTTACTTTTCTGATCCCCCATGGAGTTGCTTCGTGGTGGTTGATCATATATATATATATATATATATATATATATATATATATTTACCGCTTTTATATATTTACATTTCCGATCTCCCATGGAGTTGCTTCGTGGTGGTTGATCATGTTTGTATATATATATTTACAACTTTTATATATAACTGCTTACTGCTTTTCATATAAATTGCAGTATCCTGTGAGCCTAGGAATCATGTGATCACAAATTCAGTCTACTGAATCTAGATTCGGTTACCGTGATGGATATTTTTAGCTGTAAGCAGCTTGTACATTATTTACGGTGTCCGAATTTCCTTGGATGGCTGTCATGCCCGTGAGGAGTTCGGCACTGTTGCATATTATTTTCTCGAGGATGCCTCGCATCTAGAAAATAAAAGCAAACAAGCCAAACATTTAAGAATAAAATGGAAGTATCAAAGGCCTCAATTACTATTGAACACAGGGTTTGAAAAACCTCTTTTACAAAACCTCATTGCTATATCTTGTTTAAAATTGAATTTTTATATAAATTCAAATCCTTTGTATATAGGTGCGAACGAGGCATAGCACTACTTCCAAATAAATTGCACATTGATCCACACACACACACACACACACACACACACACTCATATAACTGTTTCTTGATGGCAGTCACCGTGGCAACACAGATGTCGGGTGGTGCCTAACACATTCCCTCCGCATAATCAAGCCCCCGAACCCAAATGAATCTCGGTTTCACAGACCCGTTTAGCACTGTCACATCACTGGGTCAATGTGCAAACCTTTTCCGATTGCGTTGGTGCAACCAATTAAAAACACCAACTGGCGACTCTTAAAGTCAAATCGTCGACATTACACGTGTCAGACCCTTTTCACTTATTTTTTCAAAAAAATCTCACCTAAAATGAGAACAACAAAGAACAAGTAACGAAAAGGGACAACTAAAAATCCCGACGTCGACTGGTGGTGACTTTGCTGGGGACTCCAGTAAGAGGGCTTAAGCCGCTATTACAAGCTTTTTAAAACTGTTATATGCTTGTGTGTGAATGTTGCATTTATATTTATGATGAATGTGTATGAATGCATTTTACTTTCTGCACTGCAAAATATCTATCTGTGATATTAGTGCTTTGCACATGTCATCATTTGCATAAACGGTGAGACACGTTGTATGTGAATGTATGTTGTGTGGTTCTTCCATCAAGAGGCTATCATGTCGGTGATTGATTACTGGACTCGTAGGGAGACTAGTTCTAATGAGGCTCAGGAAAGGCACCACCCAGATTCGCTCCAGTTGAAAGAACAAATTAACTTTCCGTCAAGTAGATTGCGATGATCTGGGGACCTTCATGCCAAAAAGCCGCGCGAGTAACCCTAAGATAGGTCAACCTTTGATAAACCAAACGCGGAGGAAAGTCACTTCATGATTTCCATTTTCAATTACTTGTAAAAGCATTTACTTGTAATTTTATTCCATGTTCATCTTTTTGAAATGGAAAATATGAAGAATATTTGTGTATACATGTTATCAATTAACACCCATTTTTACAGGACAATATTCCTAAAATGGGCAAATTATAATAGCATTTACATTATCCCTATGACTAAACTACATAAGTCTTTTATAGGGAAATCATTGGGCCTGTTACCCGCTCAAATCCAAAAAGGCCACGAGCCTACAACTAATCATGTCTTCTTCTGACTAGTCTTATCCTGTTTCTCGAGAAGAATTTGACGGATTAAGTAAACAAATCACAGATTTGGTTGTTTTGCTGAAAGAATTGCATCAATCTACTCAGGGTACAAAGATGTCTACCCATATAGAATCCTCTGCACAAGGAGGAGCTCAAGGTTTGGAAAAAACAAATCTAGAACCTCAGTTGGATACGACCAACAAAGACTCTGAAAACACCCATCTCAAAGGAGATCTAGACATCGGTGATATCAGGAAGAAGGTCCTCCAAATGGAGGAAACTATTCATGCTCTCAAAGGGATTGGAACGCATAGAAGTGTTTCATATGCTGACCTTTGCATATTCCCTGGTGTTCATTATCCAGAGAAATTTAAAACCCCTGATTTTGAAAAGTATGACAGATTAAGGGATCCTTATTCACATTTGAAGGTGTTCATTGGAGAACTGGGATCTTATGCGGAAAATGAGAAGCTCAGAATGCAGCTGTTCCAGAAGAGTCTGACTGGAGAAACCTGTTCATGGTATACCAGATTAGACAATTAAAAGATCCATAGCTAGGAAGAGCTAGCTCACGCCTTCCTCACTCAATACAGTTTTCAATCTCAGATGGCTCCTGACCGGTACCATATTACCAAGGTCAAGAAACAGTCTAATGAGTCTTTTAGAGAGTATGCTCAAAGGTGGAGGCGCCTTGCTACTCAAGTTATTCCTTCCATGACAGATTCAGAAATGGTCATGACTTTCATAGACATACAGGAAGCTCCTTTCTATGAGAGAGTCTTAGCTGGTATTGGGAAACCATTCTCTGAAATGATCAAACACAGAGAGATGGGATTGAAGTCAGGTAAAATTCAAGACCTAGCCGCTCATAAAGTAGTTGCTGGGTACATCTAGTCTAGATCTTATAGAAACAACCCCAGAGGGTCCATAAAAAGAAAGAGGAGGATGTTTCCTTGATACTACAAGGTCAAAAAGGGAACATGCCTATACAGAGGAGAAACTACTCCCCTTTCCAAGCATAGTCTTCAAACCCTCCATTACCTTAGAGTGGAGAAGCAAATCGCCCTCGAACGTTCACACCCTTAGGGACTCAGAAGAAAATTACACGTCTTCTTCCACCAGCCAACCCTAATGGGAGGGTTTTAATGCTACTCGGAAGTGTGCTTATCATGCCAGAGCACCTGGACATGATACTCAAGATTGTTGGGCCTTGAAACACAAGATCCAAGATTTAATAGACAACGGTGAGATCGTGGTCACCAAACCAGATCAACCTCATGTGCAAGATAACCTTCTTCCTCAACACAAAGAAGAAGAGGTCAACATGATTAGTTGGGGCACTGAACAAAGTTCCAGTTTTAATAGTGAATCATCCCAGACCATCAAAGGCGGTGTTGACAGATTGGATTACACAAAGTTCTAATTTACTATAGAACGAAAGATGAAAGCTCTTTCCTTTTGTCACAGACCAATTAATCATCCAGGAGCATGCCTATCTCCTTCCTTTTGTTATGAATGCTCCACCATCACCTTCAGAAAGTGAAGCTATGGAGGATAAGGTTGCAAAGAGAGTAAATGCTAAAGCCCGTCAAGATTTTGCCAATCAGAGGGAATTTACCTATCTGGGCATATCTATGGAGGAGATATTTCAAATGTTGATCAAAAAGATGATAGAGGCCAAGAACGAGCTATCAATTACCTCAGCAAAAGATTCAGCATAAGTGAACACAAGTACACTCTGATTGAGAAGACTTGTTGTGCTTTAGCATGGGCTTCCATGAGGTTACAGCATTACCTCCATGGTCACACAACCCATCTCATATCCCGCGTGGATCCTCTCAAGTATGTGTTCAGTAAACCCATATTGAATTGTCGACTGTCCAGATGGCAGTTGATCCTACATCAATTTAACATCGTCTACGAGACGCAAAAGTTTGTCAAAGGTCAATGAATTGCGGATCAACTTGCCGCCACACTTGGAGGGGATTATAAACCCTTAGAAACATACTTTCTCGATGAAGGGGTAATAGCAGTTCAGCAATACCATCAATACGATGCATGCCACACATGGAAAATTTATTTTGATGGAGATGTTAACACAGAAGGCTCTGGAGCTGGAGAAGTTCTAATATCTGGAACCGGGGAGCAAGATCCGTCATTTGTCAAATTACGGTTTGTCAAAGACCAACAAAACAAATTGAGTATGAAGGTCAGATCATGGAATAAAACTTGCCCATTCAATGGGCATCAGGCGGTTAACTGTCTTTGGGGATTCTGAATTAGTAATCAAATAATCCACGGGAATATATCAAACCAAAGAATTACATTTGTTGCCTTACCATCGACAAGTTTTACAGATGGCTTTGGAGTTCGAGGAAATCTCCCTTCTACATATTCCTTGTAATAGGAATGATTTTGCGGATGCGCTAGCAATGTTGGCCTCCTTGATTCACATACCTGACAAGGAAAACATGCCATGTATTTCATTTGCCCTACAAAAGGCCCCATCTTATGGGAACTATGTTGGAGAAGTATCGGATGAGCTACCTCCCGTCCACAACCCTTGGTATCAGCATATCAAGGAGTATCTGGGAGATGGATCTACACCCAATGAGGCGAGCCTGACTGAAAAGAGGCGGATCCATCGACTTGCTATGAAATTTTACCTAAGCGGAGATGCACTCTATAAGAGAGATGCAAGATTAGGTCTCCTCAGATATCTGGATAAAGACCAAGCTCAGAGGCTCATGGATGAGATCCATGGTGGAGTATGTGTCCCACATATGAGCAGACCCTTACTTATCAAGAAGATCCTCAGAACAATGCATTATTGACTTACGCTCAAAGCTGATTGTGATGATCACGTTAAGAAATGCTATCAATGCCAAATTCATGGGAATGCTATCCACGCCCCTCCAAGGAAACTCCACAATATGAGTTCGCCATGGCCCTTCTCAATGTGGGGAATGGACGTGATCGGGCCCATCGAGCCCAAAGCCAGTAATGGACATTGATTATATTCACCATGATTGACTACTTCACCAAATGGGTAGAAGCAGCCTCCTTCCCCAGGGTTACTAAAGAAGTTATCATTACTTTCATCAGAAACAATATCGTTTATCGATATGGACAACCAGAGGTCATTGTGTAAGAAAATGCTAAGAACCTCAACAACAAAATGATGGAGGAGTTATGCAGTAAATTCCACATCAAACACCTTAACTCCGTCATCTACCGTACAAAGATGAATGGTGCTGTTGAAGCGGCTAATAAAAATATCAAGAAGATCATGCAGAAAATGTCCGCCAATCACAAAGGATGGCCTGACCGCTTGCCTCTGACTTTATTAGCCTACAAAACTTCAATACGCACTTCCACTGGGGCAACCCCCTACTCATTAGCCTATATGATGGAAGCAGTGCTCCCCATAGAGGTCAAAATGGAATCCCTCAAAGTGTTGATGGATGCTCAGTTGGATGAAGACTAATGGGTACAAGACAGGTATCACCCATTATCTCTAATATTTGAAAGGCGAACCGCGACTATCTTCCATGGTTAGTTATATCAGCAAAGGATCGCACGATCCTACAACAGAAAAGTCCGGTTACGGCAGTTCAAACAATATGACTTGGTTTTAAAGAGGATTATTGACAACCAAGATCAATCTTAGGGAAAATTCACTCCTAACTGGGAAGGCCCATTTGTTGTCAAGGAGGTATTGACAGGAGGTGCTCTCAGACTATAAGAAATGGATGAAGATGAATTTCCACAGCTTATCAACTCAGACACCGTGAAACAGTACTATGTCTGAAGATATCATCAAAAAAACATTCTGATATTGATTCATCCAATCACCAGTCATTCCGGTTTTGAACCCTCTCTTTTTACAAACTCTTCTGTCCCTCAGGGAAACATACACTTCAAACCAGCAGCTTATTTTCACCTCATTTCAAATAGTTCATACAATTTCGGTTATCCTGAAGATGGGATTGAACTTTTCTACGCTTGCAGTTTGTCCTAAAGATGGGATCAAACTTTTTCCACACCTGCAGTTTGTCCCAATCATGGGATCAAACTTTTTTCTCCCCGCAGTATAGCCTGCACATGGGATTTATACTTCTCTTTGGCTGCAATTTGTCCCGAGGGGCGAACTACGTCGACCTAATCTCCCTGATACACGAGAGTACGCAGGAAACCATATTCTATATGGCCCGGTCACAATAAACAAAAAACAACAAAAACATTTCTGCCCTTTCTCTACAAAAACAAAAAACCACAAAAACACTTCTACACCCTTCTTCATCAATAAAACTTCTACACCCATCTGCCTTTCACATTCAGCTTTGAACCTCTTACACCAGGTTCAAACTGCACAGACTTGATCTCCTCTTCAATAGGAGTACGTAGGCAGCCATTTATAGTTCAGTCTAACCCCTACCAGAACAAAAATGCTTATCACATGATACTGGGATCAAACTTCAATCCATTACAGTTCATCGGCTTCAGACCAAAGGGATGGAATTATCCAACCTCTCCTCACAAAGAGGAGATTCGGTGACCATCTAAGCTGTGGTTGTGCCTCAAAGAGCAACACCAATCCATAAGAGATGGAATTAACTAGGCTTCTCATAAATAGAAGTACTGGCAACCATTTGTGGTGCGGTCAATCTCAGAGAGGAAAAGCCACACTCTTCTCCATATTTCCATACAGAAACCAGTCCCAAGACACCAAAGATGGTAGGCATACATACAGATCAATGATCCGTTCTGAGAGATCCTGTGATGGCTTAATGTCCATATATCAAGGATGAGTTCAGAATGCATCAAGATCAAAAGCCCTAAAGAAACAAGCAAATATCAACCAAGTATCAAGGCACAACTGAAAGGGAAGTAAATCAAAATATATTTCTCTACCATATATAATACTGTTTGATATATACATCTGTTCTGTACATGACAAAATGGCTAAGCTAGTCTGTGCAGGAAAATACAAAGCTATCTACGGATCTGTGTGTATGGGGACTATTAGATCTAACATAGCATCCCTCTATGAAGAAGGAGGTAAAACTGCAAGCTCCTACCCAATGGTATCTACACGAGCTAGCAGATCCGAGGCTAACTACATGATGACATGATGCTCATTGATATATGCACTCATATCGGCAAGGATGCCAGTCGTATGGGATCTCACGGAAGTACTATCTGTAATGACCATATCCCTAGCAGATAGGGTGGCATCCCGCTCCACAATCAATGCATCCCTGGATGATCTAGCCTCATCCCTCTCTAATAGAGCGGCGTCTCTCCCATCAAGAGCTGTCAACATTGAGGCCCTAGCCTGATCTCTCTCATAGGTCATCGATGTAGGCTCGCTCCCAAATGTCAGGTCAATAATCGAATAATAGTGGCACTTTCGGGGTGGGAGAATCCATCATAAATGTTGGCAACCAAGTAGTCAAATTCTCATCGATGGGAATGTCAGCCTCCTCCATAGGCTCCTCATTGTTTAATCAATATCCTGCGACCGTGGACACTACCATAGTTGATGCGATCTGTCTCCATCCATGTGAATACTCTGCAGAATAACCCGGATGATCGACAGAAAAACTCATTTAGCTCACGATCCCAACAGCATACAACCCGGATCTATCCTCTCACGATAAATGGCGAAAGCTGTTACCGACTCAATGCCCCTTAAAAGGATGAAAATCCTGGAACTGGTCAAACTGACACATCATGGCCAGTGGGTGGTATGTAATCATGCCTATCAAACCAGCTAGAGGAAGATAATCCATGTCCAGAGCATGAGTAATGAAGCTGTAGGGTGAACTAAGCCCTGTACATGGCAGTATAGCGAATGGATCTCCAATCCCTGCCAGGAAAGTTGACCAAGATGCAACATCTGTACACTCCGCAGGCTGAAAGGAGTACGACATGGCTATATCATGGCTGAAATAATACCCATGACGTATGAATGTGGCAATCAGTCTCAAATGTGACATAAACCACATGTACAACATGACCGAGCTGCCTATGAACACTCTTACAGGATAAGTGCAGCAATAGGTGGCCGACCTCAGAGTCTCTGCCATAATCATCGGTATGATGGTGTGACCCTCCCTGAGAGCTCTCACTGCCATAATGACGCCAATGTCCAACTCATCCATGTACAGTGGCATGTAGACGTATAACAATACGAACAGTATCAGTACATCCACTACGGCCAAACGTCAACGATCCTCCGGCGTGGTAAAATCCTCAAAATGCCATACATAACTATCCTCAGAGCCAAATCTGTCAAATAGAAAATGCTGGGATATCACATGGCCAGATGTAATCTCGTCATGTACCACCCTACACCTCAATCCGGTGAGGGTCATGAACTGCCCACTCATGTCTCTAATCGCCATGTGCACGCAAGGTTTGTCCAACTACAGCATCGTCAACCATGCATACTCCTCTAGAGTAGGAGTAAACTCTTGGGTCCCGAATCAAAAAACCTGTCTCTCCAGTACCCAATGCTCTAGCATACCCTCCACGAATCCTATGGGAACCTAAAACATCAACAGGGTCATAGTATGTTGCAACAAATGATCTATAGTCACCCTGTCTGATGGTGACATGCTATCATACCACGATCGCATACCCGGTGCCACCAAAAATGGCGGGGTATAATTAATATGGCTAACTGTCGAAGAAGACATCTGTACGAGATATGTCATAAGACCATCCAGGGGTCAATGCTGAATATCTCTGGACATACATACATATGCATAACATAATAACATGCATGATATAATAGATGGCAATATGATATAGGGAATGGAAAACTATACATACATTCCTAAGTATATCATCATCTAATACATCTTTGTACAACTAAAATACAGGGAAATGGGGCAAAGCTACCCAGCAACTAACAGAGGCCTATCAAAAGATATAGCGAGAATGGGGCGAAGCTACCCAGCATCTAAACAGAGGCTTATCAAAAGAGATAACGAGAAATATACATTAGAAGAAGTCAATGGTATTGATGTCTACATCGTCAATCCTGTCCACCTAATGTAACTCCTCCTGAGTCACTAGATCTCTATCTATAGGGATGTCAAGCCTATACAAGGGAGGATCTGCACCAGCAAAGCCATATGGGTCACCTGAGGGGCCAATGCCAGAGCTAAAAGGATCAAAAGTGTCTTCCTCTGAAGGATCTCTACCCAAATGCCGGATAAATAAATGTGCCCGGTCCAAATGCTGGGTCAAACTGTCAATCTATGTCACATGGGTCGGATCTCTAACACAGGCTAGCCAATCCATCATCATCACGGATCTTGGAACCATATCCCCCATAAACTGTGTGGCGCGGGCTGAGCTCCAATGGTACGAGGGAACCACCAATGCTGGAACATCTCCTAAGTACAGGGACCCTCTGACAATGTGAAACCGTCAACCCCCAACAATGGGATATCAATGATGGGTAACTAGGAAACAGGCCAATAATGCCTGGCAGGAGGCAAGATCGGCATGCAAATCTCTCCTGTAGTGCTCCTGATAACACGCTCTCCTAAATAGAGCTCCCATCCTCCATCTGTGAAGAGAGGAATCCTACGGGTGGATATAATGTACTCAACTCCAGTCGGGTACCCATCCTCAAATCCAACACTCAAGTGCTCCCCAGAATAGGGAACCCATGTGATGACATCCGCTGTCAACAACTCCAGCTGTAGGCAGCAATGGGTGAAAACCTCAGCAACAGGGACCTCCGCCAGTATGGAATGATGCCATCTCTGTCCTCGTGGATAGGTGTCTAAACCTAACACGCTCACATGACGCAAATATGGAAGCCTCTCATAGGCCTAAAATTGCCAACACAAAGGCAATATCTGCTGTCAGTCAACACTCTTAACCTGTACATGGGAAAAGACAAGAGAAATACTCACCAGCAGAAACGGGTAGAATCCTAGCCAAGCCTCGGTCAAGCCCTGCGATCGCATGTGCATTCCCCTGAGGAAGTAGGCAAAGGTGTAGGAACCCCAATCATAGTCTCCTATACGGTCCATGTGTCGAGTGGCGCTGATCAAAGTGAAGGACACCATAGAAGAGTTATCTACTATGAAGCAGCCTCTAATGATCATTAGGAACAATCGCTGAAGAATGTGATCCTTGACTCTCATATCATCGGGTATAGGCCCACTCAACAGCCCGCTCATAGAATCTACTCTCAAAGGACCTGTACGTACAGTCCTGCCCTTGAGCGCCTCCGCCGAAACTCCCAACAAGGATCTGATGGCAGTAGGGGTTATATCCGCCGTACAAGGTACTGGATCCACTCCAAACACCATACTTGGGATAAATCGCTAATCCATCGACGTCATCATCACCTCACAGTCCAACAAATGGAGTGACTGAGTCTGGTGAAACCAGCGCTCAGACAATGCCCTGAGGTAACCCCAGGGACAACGATGGGGAAGAATGAAAAAGAACATCCCAAATCCCCAGCCATGTACAATCGCTCTATAGTCATCATGCAAAGCCTGATATATAGAGTGGATGTTGAACCAGTTCCCTCGAGGTTGTGTAAAGCCAGGGACCTACATAAAATGTAGATCAATATCAAGACCCTTTGCTCTTCATCAATAGGAAATAAGGAAGATTAAGATCTAACTTCATACCCCATTTGCGTGCAGGTAGACTGAAGGATGCCGACTCAAGTCACCAGAAGATCTGGGTTCGCCACTTGAATACCTGGCAAATCCCTACGGGGAACACGTGCAGCAGGGGCAGGAACCTTAATCGATACATCCTCCTCCTCGTCCTCGACATCCGGCACTTCAACCCGGATAGGACGTATCACCACCTCCACCAAACGACGAGGTTGTCTAACAAAATGGGGTCGAGGTACTTTAGAAGCCCTCCTCCGTACACTAGAAGTGGTCCTGCGAGAACTACTCGGCTGATCTGGATCCATAATATTTAGACAACAAGTCTCCAAATCACCTCAGAAAGTGTGTGGTAAATTCTTATCTAGAGCTTTTCAAAATGCATTTTTATGATTACATGCATGCATGCATTTAACATACATCTACAGTTGAGTTAAAAATGCATGACTACCCAATGCCTACGTTTTGGAAAATTTTTGCCATAGCCCCCTTTGTAAATGGGACTATCCACATGCACATTGGCATGAATAGGTGGCCATTCAGTAGCACACCTACCAATCATCATATACTTCCTAAATGCATTTAATACATCATAGTAAAAAATTCGTAAATGTAGTCTAATTACCAGGGTTATTTTACTTTTCAACCTTTACTCATTTGTCCTCAAATAGGATAAGAAATGACAGTAAAAGGTGCCAATTTGACTATTTCAAAAGTCAAATTTTTTTACACCATTATGTTCAGCATGGTTTAATACTAACATTTACTATGTTGAATATTTTTTGTAAAGTCATATCAGTATGCATATTCACTACTATGTGTCTAAGTGCATTTCATGTGATAAGTCATTTTTCAACGGATAGAAATTGGAAAAAAAATACATGCATATGTTACCAGGACAGTGAAGAACACTTTTGCGGTGGTAGAATATGTAGAAAGTTGCCTGAACTCAGCAGGTCTCAAGAAGAGCTCTCAGATTTCCTTCGTAGCGCAGCTTAAAAATAACTTATGAAAGCAACCTGCAGGCTTTACATAGCCACGGTTGGCCGCAGATCCACCTGTGGCTGCTGTAGGTGTACCTACGACACCTTTATATAGGTCCCACACCTCCGGCTCGCTCCAGTTAGAGTTGCAAAGGAGGTCTCACAAGCTGAAAAGGCCAAATCAGGAATAAAAATGCTACGCGATTGAGCGAAATAGCCTGGAATCCTGGTTTTCATGGGCCAAACTTTGGCTCCACATCTAATTCATTGGTATTCACCTGCATACAAGGTATACTATACCAATGGCCTCAGCTGTTACAAATCATACTCAGCAATACCTCATAGAGGTCCGATGATGTCAGTGAAGGGTCACAACCCTAATATGTATCTCGACGGAAGTTACAACGACGGTTATTTAATCGATGATGTATTCCGATTGGGGTTACAACGCCGGTTATTTAATCGATGATGTATCCCAGTCAGTTACAATGCCGAAGTTATAAGTTGACAAAGTATCCCCGGCGGGGGTCACAACACAAGTCTTTCAAGAATCCACGTATCCCCGGCGGGGGTTACAGTGCATTCTCAACCATTGATACACACATCAATGAAGGTCAAACAACCTTGACGTTATCTTAGCCGGTGGCAAGTAAACCCATTGAAGCAGCTGCTCCAAGCCTATGTATCCCCGGCGGGGGTTACAACGCCGAAGTCAAACTTATCCAAGTATCCCCGGCGGGGGTCACAATGCGATGTAACCATTGATACACACATCAATTTAGGTCAAGCAGCCTTGACAATGGACCGAACAGGGATCTATCCGGTGATACACACATCGTCAAGGTCAGCAAATGACGACAACAATACATACTGTATAAGCGTGACTCCAACAGGATGGCTCACATCCATTTCGGATACTACCGGAAGTTCAGTCTCAACCCCGGAACACACACCGGGAGTATCTTTTCCAACCTCGAAGATAACCCCGAGTTTCATCCTTGGAGATAACCCCAACGAATGTTGTTGCAGGTCCAGCGATAACTCCGGAAATGCTTGTTTGAAATGCATGCGATCAGTTTTAATCTCAGACCTCCTGCCGAGACACTCATACCTCATACCCGGAGCTAACACTGGGCAAACAGGCACATTTATAAATGACCTTGCGGCATTCAAACACTTGCAGCAGTCCAATCTCAGATGTAACCCTGAGCAACATTTGCTTTCAACTCAAACCGAAGATAACCCCAATGAGTCAAATGTCATCTTGCCACCTCAACACCTGCACGTCGTCTCAACACTTCATACATACATACACACAACAATGTCCTTCAAGAACCAAGGAGTTCCAATCTCGAGTGACTATTACGCGTGGCAGCACACCAGATAGATTTTGAAGCTTGAAGACCATGGGCATGGTCCCCTCTTACTAACTTCGTACAACCTCTAATCCCATGTCATTGCGTAACTCTTGACACAAGCGGTCCGAAGAAGGTCTTATATACCTCGTTCGGATGCTCGGATTTAAGTTCTGCAAGTTCGAAGTGACATTACGATTGCACGAGTGCACGATTTTGAGACGATGGGACCAAGCAGAGTCTGGCCACATGTAGTACACTGCTGCTCCCCCTCTATAAATAGAGGGCTTGGGATGGCCATTTGGAAAAAAAGAGAGGCGAGGAAGCCCTGTCCAATTTTCTCTATACACACCCCATATTGAGTGTTTCCTCATTTTAAACATCTGTTAGCTCACATATAACTATATTTTTACCGGCAGGAGCTGAGTGTTTATCCATATAGAGTCATACAAGCCTGCATTGGCAGCCCACTGTAAGCCTTCTCACACTCTATAAAGCCTTTCTATTCATCTTTGCACAGACTATTCTACACATTGAGAGTCGTGTTGTGTGCATATGCCTGAACTTATATATGTATATATATACTTATATATGTATATATTTATATATGGACTAACATTATCGAGTTATGTCTCGATTGAGCCTAGACTTTATGTCTGAGAGCGTTTATTTTGTCATATATATATATATATATATATATATATATATATATATATATATATATATATATATATATATATAACTGCTGTCGACTGCCCGATGAGCCTATATTTTACATCCGGAGTGTTTACTTGCTTATATATATATATTTATACTTATATATATAAACTGTTATCAGACTCTATCTGATGAGCCTGGATTTTACATCCGGAGCGTTTGCTTGCTTATATATATATATATATATATATATATATAACTGTTGTCAGACATATCTGATGAGCCTGGATTTTACATCCGGAGTGTTTATTGCTTATATATATATACACTTATATATATATATATATAATTACATTTCTGTTAGGCCTAGAGTTTACTTCGAGGCCTTTTACTGCTTTATTTAAATTTAGTCCCGCCTGGAGTTTACTTCGTGGCGATTGATCATCTTTACTGCTTTATTTACATTTAGTCCCGTCTGGAGTTTACTTCGTGGCGGTTGATCACATTTATCGCTTTATTTACTTTTTCTCGATCCCCTTGAGTTTCTTCGTGGTGGTTGATCATGTCCATATATATATATATATATATATATATATATATATATATATATATATATATATATATATATATATATATATTTATCGCTTTTATATATTTATATTTTCGATCCCCATGGAGTTGCTTCGTGGTGGTTGATCATGTCCATATATATATATATCGCTTTTATATATTTACATTTCCGATCCCCCATGGAGTTGCTTCGTGGTGGTTGATCATGTTTGTATATATATATATTTACTGCTTTTATATATATAACTGCTTACTTCTTTTCATATAAATTGCGGTATCATGTGAGCCTAGAAATCATGTGATCATAGATTCAGTCTATTGAATCTAGATTCAATTTCCATGATGGACATTTTTAGCTGTCAGCAGCTTGTACATTATTTACGGTGTCCAAATTTCCTTGGCTGGCTGTCATGCCCGTGAGGAGTTTTGCAATGCAGTATATTATTTTCTCGAGGATGCCTCGCATCTCAAAAATAAAAGCAAACAAGCCGAACATTTATGAATAAAATGGAAGTATCAAAGGCCTCAATTACTATTGAGCACACGATTTGAAAAACCTCTTTTACAAAATCTCATTGTTATATCGTGTTTAAAATTGAATTTTATGTAAATTCAAACCCTTTCTATATAGGTGCGAACGAGGCATAGCACTACTTCCAAATAAATTGCACATTAATCCACACACACAGACACACATTCATATAACAGTTTCTTGAAAAGTGGCAGTCACCGTGGCAACACAGATGTCGGGGGGTGCCTAACACCTTCCCTCCAAATAATCAAGCCCCCGAACCCAAATGAATCTCGGTTTCACAGACCCGTTTAGTAGTGTCACATCATTGGGTCAATGTGCAAACCATTTCCGGTTGCGTTGGTGCAACCAGTTAAAAACACCAACTAGCTACTCTTAAAGTCAAATTGTTGACATTACACATGTCAAACCTTTTTCACTTGTTTTTTTTAAACAAATCTCACCTAACATGAGAACACCAAAGAACAAGTAACGAAAAGGGACAACTAAAAATCCCGACGTCGACAGTATGCTCGAATATAATAAAGTATATATATGGATATATTTGAATGATCAACAAAAGGATCTACTGTAAGACCCCAACTTTGTATGGATAAAGATTGAATTTCTCTAATTATTATTTTGAATAATAAGTTGTTGATTTGATATAATGCTTTAGTTATGGGTGAAATGTGCAAATTTTACAAAATAGGCAAGTGGTCATAAAATATTCTTTTGGTCTAAGAATATTCTTTTTGTCGGGGAATATCCGTATGACGGCGCAATCATTGGTGGACCACATAACGGAATAACTGTCAGATATAGAAAGTGACAGAAATAACCTTTTTATAAAAATAACGATAAAACTTTTACCGTTAACTATTGAAATATCCGATGATAAAAGTACAGTAATACGTGCGGTTGCACAGTAGCACATGATATTGCACATTATTTTTTATTATTGATTCTTACGTAAGAAGTCACTCAGTTTCATTCAGTAATTGCCACAGTAATTGTTGCATAGTATCTCATATTATTAATTCAATTATTATCACAATATCATCTACATAATATTTTATATTATTAAATCAATAATTGACGAAACACAATTATTCATATTATTAGTTAGCATTATTGGCAATGTCTAAAAAATTTTGTAGAGGAAAGGTGTTAGGTTATATAATTACGCGCCAATAAGGATAAATCCTTATCGGAAAGCCCACTCTTTCCTGGGAATGATCTGATTGTTAATATTGTGAGTTTATAATATTATTTATGAATAATTATTATGTGGTGGATATTGGTTCAATTTTGATATAAATGAAGGAATTTAGCATGAAATATTTGTTGAAAGTTTGGCAATTATTTTATCTTATAAAATATTCATTCAAATATATTATTATAATATTACAATTTTTTATAATGGTAATATTATTATAATAATATATAATCTTTATCATGTGAATAAAAGTGAAGTGAAGTGAAGGTTATCATTTTGATTTGATATTTTTCAAAACCATGTGCTGGTAATCATATTTACTGCTTAATTATTTTTCTTCTTTCTTCCAAGTTGGTGGGTGGCAACTTATCATGCAATTAATATCCAAATTATAGGCCCCAATTATTGAAAATGAGAGGATTTAGGCAAAATTAGACAGAGAACAAAAAAAAAGAAAGTTAGGCAACTTATTTATTTTTCCTTCGAAGATGCACTATAAATAGGGGGTAACCCCTCCTTCCTAAAACACACCTTCAATGTCAGAAATTCTTATTCTATAGTATTGCGAGTATTTTTCTTGAGTATACGGATACTTTGAGTGTAACTTTTTGCGCAGGATTTTCTTAGAATAATATATGATATTTCAGTCAAATCTAGTTTCTACTAAGGTAAAGGATATTATTTTATTGCAATACTCGTAAGAAATATTATTTTCTTTCATACTCCATATTATGTTAGGGATATTATTTTATTTCATATTCCTAAATTTAAACTTACTGTAGACACTCGAAATTTTTGTATTCCTGTTAATAACCTTACAGGAGGGTAGAGTTATCTTCCAAAGATAACCCTGGAGGTAAAGTCAACTCAATCCTGGAGACAACCCCGGGATACACAGTTGTCCATCTCGAAGACAACCCCGAGATACTCAGTTCCAGTCTTGGAAACAATCTTCGGAGTTTCAGTTTCAACCTCAGAGACAACCCCGAGGAATGCAATTGCAGTTCCGAAGATAACCCTAGAAAAGCTCGTTTCAACCTCAGAAGTCAGCTTCAACCTTAGAGATAACCTTGAGGCAGTCAGTACCAACCCTGGAGATAACCCCAGGAGGTTAGGCACACCTCAGAGACAACCATGAGGACCTTCAGTACTCACAGCAGCCCACTCTCAGAGATAAACCTGAGTAACGATTACTAAATAAGCCCAGAGCTGGAGATAACCTCGGTGAGGGGAAAAATCATCATTTTACCACCTTCATCCCACATTCACACCATCTCAACAACATTTCAACCTACATTCTACACAGAAGTGTCCTACAAGAACCATAACTCAAAATCCTTAGTGACTACTGCACAAGACAGCACACTGGATATAATTTGAAGACCTGAAGATCTGGTCATGGACCTATCTTCCCGGCTTCTTACAACCTCTTATCCCATGTCATTGTGTAGCTCTCGACAATAGTATTCCGGAAAGGTATTATACGCCTCAATCGGATGCCAGATTAAAAGTTATGAAGGTTCAAACAGAAAATGTGTTGCATACATGCATGTACTTTGAGACGGCGGGGCCCACAGAGCCCGGGGCACCCTGGGCAGCCGCAAGTACACCTGTGGCTCCCCCCTTTATAAATAGAGGGCTTGGGGTGGCCATTTTCAAGAGAGAAAAGGCAAGGAAGCCCTGTCCATCTTGCTTTGTACACACTTTAAACTGAGTGCTTTCTCTTTCCAAACCACTTTGAGCTTGTGTTTTGCTATATTTTACCGGTGGAAATCGAGTATTCATTCATTTAAAGCCATTTGAAGTTTTCTTGGCAGCCCACTGTAAGACATCTCACATTTCTTAAAGCCTTTCTCCACTTCCATTCAAACAAAATTATTCACATTGAGAGTCGTGTGTTCACATAGTATGTATGCGGATGGCTTCGATCCGTCTTTTACTTCTTATATATATATATATATATATATAGAGTCTGGATCTTAAGCTCTATACTTTTAGCGACGCTATATGTTGTCCGTCGCTAAAAGTATAGACGACGGTTGTATGACCGAACCGTCGCGTCCGTCGCTAAAAGGGGGTGAGCTCGGGTGAGTTGGATAAGGGGTGAGCTTAAGATCTGAACCGTATATATATATATATATAATTTGAATTCGAATTCGATTGAGCTTGGATCGATATATCCGGTGCGTTTACAACTTATATATATATATATATTTACATTTCACATCCTGCCTAGAGTTTACTTCCTGGCATTTGATTGTTCATTATATATATAGTTATAGCTTATATATATATATAACTATTTACAACATTTTGCACATATTACTTTATCATGTGAGCCTAGGAATCACATGATCACAAATTCAGTTTCTAAATCTGGATTCGGTTCCCGTGATGGACATTTTCAGCTGATACCATCTTGTAAATTATTCACAGTGTTTGAATATCCTTAGATGGCTCTCATGCCCATAAGGAGTTCGGCATTGCTATGTACTTATTTTCTCGAAGATGTTTCGCATCTTGAAAATAATAAAAGCAACCAAGCTTGTTACTATTGAGCACAAGGGTTTGAAAAAACCTGTTTTACAAAACATAATTGCTATATCTTGTTACAATTGAACTTTTATACAATATTCAAACCCTTTGTATATAGGTGTAAACGAGGCATAACACTACTTCCAGACAACAACACATAGACCTACACACGCACACATTCAGATAATAGTTTTAATTGAAAAGTGGCGGTCACCGTGTCACCACGGAAGTCGGGGGGTGCCTAACACCTTCCCTCCGCTTAATCAAGTCTCCGGACCCTAACGAATCTCGGTTTCATAGACCAGTTAAAACAGTGTTACATCACTAGGTGTATATGCAAACCATTTCTCGGCTGAGTTGGTGCAACCATTTAAAAATACCAACTGGCAACTCTTACAGTCCAATCATCGACTTATACATGTCGGACCTTTTCAAATATTTTTTTTCAAACAATTATCACCTAACATGAGAACACCAAAAGACAACAACAGAAAGGGACAAATAAAAATCTCGACGTCGACAGGTGGCGACTCTGCTGGGGACATCCAGTAAGAGGGCTTAAGCCGCTATTCAAAACTTTTCTAAACATTTTATCTGCTTGTGTGTGGATGTTGCATTTACATTTGAATGAATGTGTACTAATGCATTTACTTACTACACTTATTGCTTTGCACTATATCTGCCTGTGATATTTCTGCTTCGCACATGTCATCATTTCCATATGGTGAGACGCGTTGTATGTGAATTTCTGCTGTTTGATCCCTCCACCATGAGGCTATCTTGTCGGTGTTTAATTACTGGACTCGTAGGGAGACTAATTCCAATGAGGCTCAACAAAGGCACCACTCAGATTCACTCCAGTTGAAAGATCGGATTAACTTCCCATCGAGTAAATTGTGATGATCTGGGAACCTTCATGCCAAAAAGACGCGAGAGTAACCTAAGATAGGTCAGCCTCTGATAAACCAAACGCGGAGGGAAGTCTCTTCATACCTTCCAATTTTCAATTACTTATAATTTTAATTACTTATAATTTCATTTCCATGTCAATCTCAATGTAATGGAAAGTATAAAGGAATATGTGTACATGCATTCCCTTTCATATCAAAACCTGTCATGCTATTCTGTCATGTAAACAACTGACATCCGTTTTGTAGGATAATACTCCTAAAACGGACACATTACATAGCATGTAACATTTCTACATTCCCTAAGACTAAACTACATAAGTCTTTTTATAGGGAAAAAATTGGTCCAATAACCCATTCCAAGTCTAAAAAGACAAAAAGCCTACAGCCAAACATGGCTACATCTGGTCAGCCTAATCCTACTCCTGTCTCTCATGAGGAGTTCGATGGATTAAGCAATCAAATTATAGAGTTGGCTGCTCTACTCAAAGAACTACACAAGTTTACTTAGGGTCCACAAATACCCATACATACAGAATCATCTGCACATGGAGAAACGCAGGGTCCGAACAAAGAAGTTCTAGTACCCGAGTCTCAATTAGACAGAACCAACAAAAACCATGAAATCACCCATCTCAAAGAAGATCTAGACACCGGTGATATTATGAAGAACGTCCTTCAAATAAAAGAGACCATTCGGTCTATCAAAGGGATTGGAGGACACGAGAGTGTTTCATATTCAGACCTTTGCATATTTCCTGGTGTTCATTATCCAGAGAAGTTCAGGACTCCTGACTTTGAAAAGTATGATGGGTTGGGGGATCCTTACACACATTTGAAGGTATTCATTGGAGAACTCAGATCTTATGCCGAGGATAAAAAGCTCAGAATGCAGCTATTTTAGAAAAGTTTAACTGGAGAAGCCAGAGCGTGGTACACAAGATTAGACAACTCCAAGATTCATAGCTGGGAGGAGCTAGCTAATGCTTTCCTCAGCCAGTAGAGTTTCCAAACATATATGGCTCCAGTGTGGTATCAAATTACCAAGGTCAAGAAACAAGTCAATGAGTCTTTCAGATAGTATGCCCAAAGGTGGAGGCGCCTTGCTTCTCAAGTTATTCCATCTATGACTGAGTCTAAATTAGCGATGACCTTCATAGACATTCAAGAAGCTCATTTCTATGAGAGGGTCTTAGCTGGCATAGGCAGACCATTCTCTGAAATGATAAAACATGGAGAAATGGCTGAGACCTTGTTGCATTAAAAGCGGTGGCTGAACATATCCAGTCTGGAAGTTATGGAAACAACCCCAGGAGGATCCCTAAGAAGAAAGAGGAGGATTTTTCCTTGATACTACAAGGACAAAAAGGCAGTCAGAACATGCCTATTCAGAGGAGAAATTACTCCCCTTTCCAAGCACAGTCTTCAAACCCTCCATTTCCAAAAGGTGGAGAAGTCAGGCGAAATCTAGTGTTCACACCCTTAGGGGACTCACTCGAGAACATTCTCAAACTTCTGACAACTTAGAAGAAAATTACTCATCTTTTTCCACCAGCCAACCCGAGTGGAAAGGGTTTTAATGCTAGCAGGAAGTACACTTATCATGCTGGTGCTCCAGGACATGACACCCATAATTTTTGGGCCCTGAAGCATAAAATCCAGGATTTAATTGACAATGGTGAGATCGTGGTGACCAAACCCGACCAACCCCATGTGCAAGATAACCCTCTCCCTCAACACAAGGAAGAAGAGGTTAACATGATTAGTTGGAGCAGTGGACATAGTTCCCATTATATTGGTGGATCATCCCGAACCAGCAAGGACAATGTTGACAAATGGGATTATGCACAGTTCCAGTTTATGATGGAACAAAAATTGAAGGCTCTTAGCGAGCAAGTTAACCAATTAGTAGAACTGGTGGTTCATCAACACCAAGTCACACATCAATTATTCAGCCAGGAACATGCTAACCTCCTTCCTCTTATTACAAGTACTCCACCACTTACTCCAGAAGGTGAAACCTTGGAGGATAAAATTACAAAAAGAGCAACAGCTAAATCTCATTGGGACTTCACCAATAAAAGGGAATTCGCCTATTTAGGCCAACCGATGGAAGAGATATTACAAATGCTGATCAATGAGGGAAGAATAATAGCTTTATTACCTCCAATTAGCTCCTGCTCAAGACGATTTGATTCTGTATGCCAATACCACTCCCACTTTCGCGGTCACATCACTAAGGAATGTTGGGCAATTCGCCATCTTATTTAGAACATGATTGACAGCGGTGTCCTGTAGATGGCAGACAATGATGTTGTATTACTTGATAGTGGGGACACATTTCCTAAGAAATTGAAGGATGTCATAGCAGTTGTATCCTCTGAGGAAGATTTGGCTACCACACCACGTGCAATACAACTAATTCAGCTCAAAGGTGTTGAAAATCCTTTAAAAGTGGCTGCGCCAAAGCCAATTATGTTGCCATTCAGGCCACAATATCCTGTTGTCAGCCTCAAGAAAGTTCCATGGAATTATGGAGAAAATGAACATCAATCTCAACAGGATCTGAAGCAACCATACAATTATCAAAGCTTTTGATGGATCCTGATGAAATGCTATCTGAGAGATTGAACTACCTGTGGAGATTGGGCCACATTATTCTATATATCCTTCCATGTGCTCAAAATAGCCACAGGATACAACCTACTTTTGGGAAGACCGTGGATTCACATGGCTAGAGCCGTCCCTTCCACCCTTCATCAGCAGCTCAAATACATTATTAACAATAGCCTGGATCGGAGTTCGTATGAAAATGTTATACCATTTGACCAGAACAGGTCAAAACAGTCACACATTGGGCGAGGCCGCGCCTAATTCTTCTATAGTCCCAGTGTGCCCATGCCATTTGGCAGTCCCAGCCGCTCCCCAACGCTCTTGCACCACGCGGCCGTGCATGGCCTTGCCCAGATTACAGTGTTCTATATGTTTTTACTTCAAATCTCCATAACTTCTTCATCCTAAGTCAGAATGAGTTGGTTTTCGATTCGTTGAACTCGTTAAACTCTTAGCTACCCATCTACAAAGTAATTATAACACTTCAAGCACATTAACTAACCCAAAGATTAATCCAAAACTCATATTCATACTAAATTTTTATGTTTTTGAAGAGTTTAGCAAATTCATTCACCACGAATTCGTTTTCCAACCAAATGGGTTCATTTAACTTGCGTTCATTTCTTTTTTCAATATATTATCCACATATACTATCAATTTACAAATTAAAACATTGATTAACCATCAATTTTGTCTTCAAAATAAGCCATAATGTACTTATTACACCTAAAAGTTCAATTCTTCTTCTTCAACACATTCTCATGGATTCAACTACTCTAAAATGGATTGTATAATCTATACAACAAATTAGTCATACTCAAGAGTGTAAACATATAATCATCACTCAATTCATCTACCCAATCTCTAACCATAGAGAAAGTATTTTGAGAGAATATAAACTAGAACTTGGAATTGGTTTAAGAATTATACCTCTTGAATGCTTGGAATTGGCTAACCATAGCTCCTCAATCCTCCCATTCTACTGACTCTCCAATTTTACTGACTTCCAATAGCAAGACTTAGACATTTCAAAACAATGTGAAGGAGAATAAGAAGGCTCTATTTATAGAGGATTTATTATTCAAGCAATAGCTTTGCCCAACAATTCAAACCAAGAGAAAGAAGAAGAAACTAACGGGTAGTGAAGAGTTGATAACCTGCTCCATCAACCTCCATCATCACTGCTATCTAGCCTTTACCAAGCTTAAGCAACATAGGAGTAGGATAGGCCAATGGCCTATTCACGTGAGAAGGAAATGACTGAGAAATGAGACTCTCTTATTGGGACAAAGGCTTATAACTCAGCATTTTAGCAATTTGGCTCATGTAGTAATTTTTCCTAGCTCAATATTGCTACATTAAATTAAGTTATGGGCACTTATATATATATATATATATATGTGTACCTACCCACATATAGGAAGTATACTTATATTTTAAGTATACACCAATACATAATATCATGTACTTCATGTACATTGGTTTAATTTAATTAATATTTTAATATAATTCAGTTGGGTACTCTCAACACATTATTTCCTATGACACTTTAATATCACAATGATTATTAACAATCATCTATTATATTTCTATTAATTATCTTTTAATAATTTCAGTTAAACCTTCAGTCTGGTTTAACTTTAATACTCAGGCCACACAAGGCTCATTTACTAGAGTTATATAACTCAAGCTCATTATTTCTATAATAAAATATTAGGGGTCTAGGCCACGTTTGGCTTTTTCCCAATTCCACATTATTTTATTATTTATTTAATATAAAGTTTGTCACACTTTATCATAATGCTAAATTATTTATCTTACTTAAATAATTACATACATATAATATGTACAACCTTTACACTTAGAATAATTAATATTCACTCTATTAATTATTTAAATTATACACTATACGTATAATTATTCGATTGTCCCAAGACAACATCCTAAATCTTTACATTCACAGCTTTCAAATATTAACCCTTTCACATATTACCATATTATGTAATATATAAAAATACTAACATTACTTAACATAATCATTTCATTTTCTTTACGCAACACAAAATCCTTAATTCACCATTTATGACCTTTATACGAGTCCTCGGTATATTTTTCTTACATTTTAAATTTCAAAAACTAACTCAGGACTTCCCATAGACCGACACGGTCACGCTGGTCTTAGGCATGAGAGTGGCGCGGCCGTGCCACCTCAAGTTAGGACGCAGACAAGTTATGCCTTAATGGTAACAAAACTTAACTCGCAAATCCTTTAACATTCTCCATACATGCTATCTCATTATACTAACCAAAATGAATCTCCAATGACTACATTCTTGAATAACTTAGAGATTAAACTTCAAGTTCAAACTCTTTTTTCTTTAATCTATACATTCAACCAAATCCCAATATTAGTCAATAAATCTCTAATCAATATTTATCTAAAGATATATCGACTTTCTTCTCTAGTCAATAACATACATATACACAAGTCTAAACCAAGCACACGTAGAGTCTTTAATAGTATTCAATATAGTACACTGAGTTGTTTCCCACAAACAACCAACAAATTTGTTTTCGTCTCGTCTACACTGTTTTCACAGTGAGTTAGATTGGTTACTAATTCGTATATACCTCTGCTCTCTGAAGGAATTGTTTAGCCCAGCTTCTATACATCCACCATTAAAAGAGTATGATTGCACTACTTTAGACTAGATACTCACTCGTACAAATACTCAGAAATTGGTGATTATCAAAGATACCAATTGTTAGTTCCCAAAGGCACAATAGTTATCGAGAAGGGTGGTTGAATAGATATTTAAATTAGTTAACTCATTTAAAATGTAAAAAGGGTATTTTTAACATTTGATAAAAATATTTAATGTCATTCTTGTCCAATACACAGACCCTTAGGGTTTAGGGTTTGGATTAGGGTTTAGGGTTTGAACCCTTTAGGTCTAAAATTCTAATTCCCATAATTTGCAAATTTAGGGTTTAATTAGAAAAATAAATTTTCTAAAATAAAAAATTAAGGTTTCTAAAATAGAAATTTAACATACAAAAATATAATTAGAGTTTTCTAATCATATTTAAGTTTAACAAACACTTTAGGAATGCTAATAAAAATTAGGGTTGCCTAATTAGGGTTTAGAATTCCCAATTTTGAAATTAGGGTTTCCCGGCGTACAATTAGGGTTTTTAACTGTACATTTTATTTTCTAAATTTTGATTAGGGTTTTAAATCCCTTATTAAGGTTTATTAAATACAAACCTTATCCAGTCAACCATTGATCAACATTTCTATACAGTCCAAACACATAATCAATAATACAATTATTTTAATTGTATTTTCTATCGAATCCCTATCCGAAAATTAGGGTTAGGGTTTTCTAAAGCTGTTAAGCACAACTCTACTCTATTTTCTCAGTCAATACACAAATTGACTAATTTTTTAAAATTCGTATCACAGATACACAGAACCTTATTAACAGTCAATGTTAATAATAATAATAAAAAAAATTATTCGTAAAATTTTAATTATTCGAAATCTCGGGTTATCACAATCCTTATGCTTATATTGTGATGAAAGTCATCTTTAGCTTACACGTATAGATGGACTTGGTATGATTATGACCAAGGATTATTCGGTATAATCATGACCTGTAATGTTATAAATGATGTGGTAAAATTCCTCAGTAGCCTGTAGTACATTGATGGATAGTTTTTGGTATGATTATGACCGTGGATTATTTAAGATAGTCATGACCATTGAAGATTTAATGAATATCCTTGGCCCGTAGTTCAGGGATGACTCGATGATGTGGTTTATTTATTAAGCTGAGTCTCAGCGATAAAAATTGATGAAAACAGTTTAAATCTTAGAAGATAGTAGATATCATGCTCTACTTGACTCTTCTATTGGATTACTTATTCCGCTGCTGTTAAACTTGATGTCTATTGTATTTTATCAGTTTAACATTTTTGAAGACTAATGATAATTTATTCTGCATTATCTTAGTCATAATATTTCTTCTTGGGCTAGTTGAGCTCACCCTTTCTTTCACCGTTCTCTTCAGAAATGAGAACGAGGGACTAGTCTGGGGAACGGAGTGATGTCCAAATGATAGCATTAGTAGTCCTCACTATTCGTTAAATAGTGTGATAATAAATGTAATGAGGACTCCATTGAGTGTGGATATTGTCTAGATGACAATATTCTTATTAAAACTCTTAGATTATATTTTGTCGTATTTTACACGACTGTTGTATAATTAAGTTGTATTTGAATTTTGTACCATGTATTTAGCGACTCAAGATGGGTGATGTATACCTATTTTGGGAGCGTCATAATTGGTATCAAAGCTTAGGGATATGATCCCTGGTTGAGATGTGAGACAAGAACTAGGAAGGGAGAGACGGGGAATTCCTTCGCTAGTATGACCTACCTAAATTTATTTGGTATTTAATTTGTCGGTCAGAGTTTAGGAATAATTTGTGATATGATAATTAACCCTTGTTTTGTGACAGTATTTGAAAATGGCATCCGAAAATGTTGAGATAAACAATGAAGCACATGAGACCGTTGAGTCACCACAGATTAATGCCCAGGATAATGTGCAACAGGAAGACAATAATCCTCATGTAAACAATAACATCGATGAAATGGTGAACGATGGGATGTTCAGAGGCTTTATGTAATTCATGCAATATTAGGCGAAAGCGGCTCCTGTCAAAAATACAGGTGGAAACACTGACAACTCTTGGACGGTCACCGCTAAGCAGTTCAAGGAGTTGGGACCACCGAAGTTTTTTGGAGAGCCAAAACTACTTAAGACAGAGACATGGATAAAGCGAGATCAACAAGATATTTGATGTCTTGGGATGCTCGAGGAGTAAAGGTTCCCTTTGCCACCTTCATGTCATGGGCGCAGAGGCAAATTCATCGGGTGGGAATACGTGAAAGCGACTCAACTCCGCCCAGACCGAAGATGTCTTGGGAGAAGTTCCAAGAACTGTTCAACGACAAGTACTTTCCTGAAAGTATTTGTCATATGAAGGAGGTAGAGTTCATCAAGCTTGAGCAAAATAATATGACCGTGGCGCAGTACGAAGCTAAGTTTGTCGAGTTGTCTCGATTTGCGTCCCACTTGGTTGATAATGAGGAGAGAATGACGCGGATGTTTCTAAGAGGTTTGAAACCCGAGATATGTTAATAACTAATTTCTTATAAACTATGTTTGTATTCAGATGTTGTGAATAGGGCTCAGTTATTGGAGCGAGATAATGAGGCAACCCAACCAAGAGAGAGCAACCGATAAGTCAATAATACCAGTGGTAGCAGTCATCGAAGTGGTGATACCAAATGTGGAGGGAATCAACATGCCAGAAATGATAATCACTTCGGTGGTAATCATGGCCATGACAATAAAAGTGGACATTTTAAGAAAAGGAGATTCAACAAGGATGGAAAGTTGTCAGCACCAGCACCTGTTGTTAAGGAAGGAGAACGACCACCGGTCGTATGTTACAAATGTGGAGGGGAAGGACACATAAGTCCAAACTGCACGATGCAGTCCAAAGCATGTTATAATTGTGGAAAAGAAGTTCACCTAGCACGATTTTGTCATGCACTGAAGTTAAGTCCAGCTGGGATGGAGGCATCAAAGGGTGTCCCAGACAAGACAAAACCGGTAGTTCAAGGGAGAGCGTTTATCGTAATCTCCCAAAAAGTGAGGAATCTGAACGAGGTGATCATGGGTAAGCTAATAATAAACTCTATAGAAGTTTATATTTTATTTGATACCGGCTCTACCCATTCCTTTATTTCTCCTGCTTGTGCTCAACATTTAAATTTTACTCCGGAGAAATTAGACTTTGACTTATCTGTTGAAACTCTGTTGGGAGAAACCTTCATTACATCCATGGTTTATAAGTCTTGTTTAATTCAAATCGGTAACCGCACGTTACCTGTCGATCTTATTTCTTTGAAAATACTTGCATTTGATGTGATTTTAGGGATTGTTTGGTTAACTACTCATCATGCTAAAATAGATTATTTTCATAAGGTTGTTAGCTTTCATATTCCTAACCAACCTATTATACGAATTCAAGCAATCAAACCACTAAAATCAATCACTATCATATCAAGCCATAAAGCTATTCGTTTATTGAAAAACGGATGTCAAGCTTTCTTAGCCCATGTCACGGATTTAAAAAAAAAAATACGCCGATTTGAATGATATTTCTATTGTTAATAAATTTCGACGTATTTCTCAAGAACTTCTCGGCCTACCCAGAGCGTGAAATTGAATTTTGTATCGACCTTGAATCCCAGACAAAACCTATTTCCAAAGCCCCATATCGAATGGCTCCTATTGAACTTCAGCAGTTAAAAACCCAACTACAGGAATTGTTAGACATCGGTTTCATTCCTCCTAGTACGTCTCCTTAGGGTGCTCCTGTTTTATTCGTAAAGAAGAAAGATGGAAGTATGCGACTTTGTATTGATTATCGGGAGTTGAATCATGTCACCATAAAAAATAGGTACCCGTTGCCTCGCATTGATGACCTGTTTGATCAGTTGCAAGGAGCCAAATTCTTTTGAAAGATTGATCTTCGTTCCGGATATCATCAGTTGAAGATTAAAACGGATGACATTCCAAGGACTGCTTTCAGAACTCGGTACGGGCATTATGAATTCCTAGTCATATCTTTTGGATTGACTAATGCTCCTGCTGCCTTCATGGATATGATGAACCGAGAATTCAAGGAATATTTGGATCACTTTGTGGTCGTCTTTATTGATGACATCCTCATATACTCCAAAACCTGCAAAGACCATGAGCAACACTTGAGGCTGATACTCCAAAAGCTTTGTGAAAACAAGCTTTATGCTAAGTTGAAGAAATGCGAGTTCTGGCTTGAGGAAGTTGCATTCCTTGGGCACATGATATCAAATCATGGAATATCTGTTGACCCGGCAAAGATTGAAGCAATTCAAAGCTGGGAGAAACCTAAGTCAGTGACCAAAGTACGTAGCTTTCTCGGTTTAGCTGGTTATTATCGTAGATTCGTGGAAGGGTTTTCTCGAATCGCTACTCCATTAACTCAGCTGACTCAAAAAGATACAAAATTTGGTTGGAGCGAGAAATGTGAAAAGAGTTTTCAAGAACTCAAGAGGAGACTCATTTCAGCACCTGTTCTGACAATACCATCTGGCTCGGAGGGATTTGTCATCTACAGTGATGCTTCAAGCAAAGGGTTAGGATGTGTTCTCATGCAACATGGGAAAGTCATAGCCTATGCCTCTCGACAACTCAAACAATATGAGAGGAATTATCCTACTCATGATCTAGAGTTGGCAGCAGTCGTTTTTATGCTTAAGATTTGGAGGCATTACCTGTATGGAGAGAAGGTGGAGATCTATACGGATCATAAAAGTCTCAAATATTTCTTCACTCAAAAGGAACTCAACATGCAGCAACGATGATGGCTTGAGCTGTTGAAAGATTATGATCATACCATCCAATACCATCCTGAAAAAAACGAACGTAGTAGCTGACGCATTGAGTAGAAGATTATATGCGGGTATGAGTGCAATATTGTCAACACAAAGACCCATTTTGTATGACTTGGAAAGGATGGAAATAGAGTTAAAGACTCTAGGGACCCATGTGATGATGGAGAATATACGAGTGGAACCGACTTTAATCGATAAAGTTAAAGCTGCTCAAACTACAGACCTGTAGCTAATGCGTATGAAGAAGAAAGTGCAAGAAGGTACTATTCCAGAAGCAAGAATCGATGAAGAAGGAATACTTCGAGTTAACTCCAGACTTTGTGTTCCTAACGATTCTGACTTGAATTATAAAATCATGATGGAGGCGCACAACACACCGTTTGCAATCCATCCTGGGAGTACTAAAATGTATCGTGATCTTCGACATACATTTTTGTGGAGCAATATGAAGAGAGAGATAGCAGGGTTTTTCTCAAGGTGTCTAACTTGTCAACGAGTCAAGGTGGAGCATCAAGTGCAAAAAGGTCCATTGCAACCACTTGAAATTCCAGAATGGAAGTGGGAGCACATTACCATGGATTTTGTTACTGGTCTTCCCAAGGTTTCTCAAGGCATAGATGCGATTTGGGTCATTGTTGATAGACTGACCAAGTATGCTCATTTCTTACCGATACAAGAAACTTTTACACTTGAATGTCTTGCTAGTATGTATATAAACAAGATCGTAAGATTGTATGGTATGCCAATATCCATAGTTTCTGATCGAGACCCAAGATTTACTTCAAGATCCTCAAACAAATGGGCAGTCAGAAAGGACTATTCAAACTCTTGAAGATTTATTAGGAAGTTGGGACAAGTTCTTACCATTGGTAGAGTTTTCCTACAACAATAGTTATCAAGCAAGTATTGGCATGGCTCCATTTGAGGCGTTGTATGGAAGAAAGTGTCGTTCTCCAGTATGCTGGGATGAGGTGGGTGAAGCAATGTTGTTGGGACCAGATTTGGTATGTATGACTACGGAAAAGATTCAAATGATCCGACAACGTATAAAAACCTCACAAGATCGACAAAAGAGTTATGCTGATCTTCATCGAAAAGACGTGGAATTCAATATTGGAGATCATGTGTTGTTACGTGTTGCTCCATGGAAAGGAGTTACAAGATTTGGAAAGAGAGGAAAGCTCACTCCTCGATTCACTGGCCCATTTTTAAGCCTCAATCGAGTAGGAACTCTGGCCTATAGACTTGCCTTACCGCCAAGTATGTCTCGTGTTCATAGCATTTTTCACATATCTATGTTACGTAAATATGTGAAACACCCGAACCACATTATTGAATTAGAACCAGACGAGATAGAGGAAGATTTAATGTATGAAGAGTTACCTATTAAAATCTTGGATAAGAAGGATCATATTCTACGCCTAAAGATATACCTCAAGTCAAAGTTTTGTGGAGAAACCACGATGTGGAGTAAATGACCTGGGAGTTAGAATCTGAGATGAAGTCAAGATATCCTCACCTCTTCGATATACCAGGTATGTACCCTAATTTCGAGGATGAAATTTCATAAGAATGGGAGGTTGTAAGACCCCAACTTTTATGAATAAAGAATAATTTTCTCGAAATATATTTTTGAATATTATGGTGTGGATTTGATATAATGTTATAGTTGTCGGTAATATTTACAAATTTTGCAAAGTAAGCAAGTGTTTATATAATATTCGATTAGTCGGGGAATATTTATTTTTAACAGGGAATATTCGTACGACGATACATTCATTGGTGGGCCCCACAACAGAAGTATTGTCGTAATTAGAAAACGACATAATTATCTTTTTATAAAAATAACGGCGGAAGTTTTACCATTAAACTGTTGAACTACCCGGTAGTAAAAGTACAATAATACGCGTGGTTGCATAGTATCACATGGTATTGATTATTGATGCTTACGTGAGAAGTCACTCAGTTATACTCAATTATTGCTACAGTAATTGCAGCATCATATCTCTCATATTATTGATTCGATTATTGTCACAGTATCATCTGCATTATATTATATATTATTAAATCAATAATTGAGACGACAAAATTATTCATATTATTAAATTGAAATATTTACAATGTCTAGAAGTTCTGTCAAGGAGAGGTTTGGTCATCTAATTGCACGCAAATACGAAGAAATCCTTACCGGAAAGCCCCCTCTTTCCTGGGAATGACCTAGTTGTTAAATATTATGAGTTATAATAGTAATGATGAATAAGTTCGTGTTGATTAAAGATGAAATTAATAGTTCCATTGTGTTGGAATTATTAGTGTTAGTGGATATCGACATTTATTTCGATATTAATTGATGTCTGGAAGTTATACTGACCAGTCGGGTAATTAACCGGATAAATGAGCAATTAATTGCTATTAATTCACATGATTATAACTGTTCACATGTGTGTACTATTGATTCACATTTTTGTACTATTAGGGGAGTTGGTGCAAGATTGATAATACTTGCATGACTAAGTTAAAAATGGAGGTATAGATGGAGGTACTATACTATAATTCGTATTTTCACATGATTATAACTATTTATTCACATGATTGAACTATTGATTCACATTATTTACTATTAGGGGAGGTGGTGCAAGTTTGATAAGAATGCTAAGACACTGCTCCCAGTACCTCAAGGCCGGGCATAGGCCTATTTTAGGCGCCCTACGCGCGCTGCCCCATGTGAGGACGACACATTTTCTGCTCCGATATCCTCTGGTAAAACAGCCATAACGTTTGATCCGGGAGGAGTTACGGATTCTGCCACCTATCAAATCGAAGATATCGACGAGATCTACAACTTTCATTCTTTGAGGATTGAGAAATTATGGGCGGATGAAGGCGGAATTTGAGCTGGAAGTGACTGCTATGCAAATGACCACTCAAAATCATGACGTTCGACGTCCGTTGGTACAACGATCATAATTCTTGCATCCGAACTCCTATTGGAATGATTCAAAATATTTCGGAAAGCTAAGACAATGCCCTTCAATGTAAGCTAAGTTCCAAACCAAGAACATGAAGTAAACATGAAAGCCCAAATGATGTCCGGTTTGCTTTTCTTTGCGTTTTCTTTGCTTTTCCTTACCAATAGTCGCTCACACCGCTCCCAAACGTATAACCTACAAAATGAACACAAAATGCATGAAAAGTAACTAAGACACATAAATATAAGCAACTAATTCAAGTAAAAGACACCGGATAAGTGTATATAAAATCCACTTATCAGACCACCGGAGTTTTTGGGAAAGCCAGAACCACTTAAGGCGGAGACGTGGTTAAAGCATATCACCAAGATATTTGATGTCTTGGGATGCTCCGAGGAGCAAAAGGTTCCCTTTTCCACCTTTATGTTGCGTGAAGAAGCAGATTACTGGTGGGAATCTATAAAACGTACCCAGCCTAACGAACTCAAGATGTCTTGGGAGAAGTTCCAAGAGTTATTCAATGACAAGTACTTTTCCGAAAGTATTCGTCACATGAAGGAGGTGGAATTCATCAAGTTGGAGCAAAACAATATGACCCTGTCTCAATACGAGGCTAAATTTGCGGAGTTATCCCGGTTTGCATCCCATTTGGTCGATAATGAGGAGCAAATGACGCGAATGTTTCTAAGAGGTTTGAAACCCGATATACGTCAATACGTCATTTCTCATAAACTTTGTTTATATTCAGATATTGTGAATAGGGCTCAGTTATTGGAGCGCGATAATGAGTCAGCACAACCAAAAGGTAATGACCAACAACACGATAATAATCATACCGGTGGCAACGACCATCGGAACAATGATAACCATCGTGGGGGAAATTATCATGCCCAAAATGGTAACCACTTCGGTGGTAATCATGGCCAAGATAATAGGAGTGGAAATTTCAAGAAGAGAAGGTTCAATAATGATGGAAAGACGTCAGCACCAACACCCGTTGTTAAGAAAGGAGAACGACCACCGGTCGTATGTTACAAATGCGGAGGGGAGGGACACATCAGTCCAAACTGTACGCAGCAGTCCAAAGTGTGTTTCAATTGTGGAAGAGAAGGTCACCTAGCCCAATTTTGTCGTGCACCAAAATAAATTCCAGCTGGGACGGTGGCTCCAAGGGCGGATACAGACAAAATAAAGTCAGTGGTTTCAGGGAGAGCATTTTTCGCGACTTCTCAAAAAGCGAGTAACCCGAACGAAGTTAGCACGGGTTAATTAATTATAAATTTTTGCGAATTTTATACCTTATTAAATACCGGTTCTACCCATTCTTTTATCTCTCTTGCTTGCGTTCAACGTTTAAATTTGACTCCAGAGAAGTTAGACTTTGACTTATCTGTTGAAGCTCCGTTAGGAGAAACCTTCATTACGTATGTTATCCAAGTCTTGAATGAGAGTCACAGTTTTGAATGATATTTCTATCGTTAGTAAATTTTCTGGCGTATTCTTGAAGACTTCCTAACCTACCCCTAGAGCGTGAAATCAAATTTTGTATTGACGCAGTACAAAACCCATTTCTAAAACCCTCAAATATTTCTTCACCTAAAACGATCGTAGCATGCGCCAAAGACGTTGGCTCGAGCTGTTGAAGATTATGATCGTACCATTCAATACTATCGTGGGAAAGTGAACGTGGTAGCTGACGTGTTGAGTAGAAGGTCGTATGCATTTACGAGTGCGATGTTGTTAACACAAAGACTCATTTCATATAACTTACAAGTGCTGAAGATAGAGTTAAAGACTCTAGGGACCCACGTGAAGATAACGAATATACGAGTAGAATCGACTTTAATCGATAAAGTTAAAGCCACTCAAGCTACACACCCGAAGCTGATAAATACAAAAAAGAAGGTTCAAGAGGGCGTTATTCTAGAAACAAGAGTCGATGAAGAGAGAAAATCTTAACCCTCGATTTAATTGGCACATTTGAAATCCTCGATTGAGTAAGAACAGTGGCCTATAGACTCGTTTTACCGCCAAGTTTGTCGCGTGTTCATAAAGTTTTTCACGTATCTATGTTACGTAAATATGTGGACGACCCGAACCACATTATCGAATTAGAATTAGACGAGATAGCAGAAGATTTAACGTATGAGGAGATACGTGTTAAAATCTTGGATAAGAATGATCATATTCAACACTCAAAGGTTATACCTCAAGAGTTAGAATCTGAAATGAAGTCAAGGTATCCTCATCTCTTCGGCATACCAGGTATGTATGTAAATTTTGAGGGTGAAATTTCATAAGGAGGGGAGATTGTGAGACCCCAAATTTTATGAATAAAGATTTAAATTTCTCGAAATATTTTTTTGAATATTATGATGTGGATTTGATACAATGTTATAGTTATGGGTAATATTTATAAATTTTGAAAAGTATTCAAGTTGTTGTATAATATTCGATTGGTCGGGGAATATTCTTTTTTGTGGGGAATATCAGACGACTAAGACAATCATTAGTGGACCCCATTAACGGAATTATTTGTCGGATTGAGAAAACGACAAAAAAATATTTTATGAAAATAACAAAGAAGTTTTACCATTAACTGTTTGAAACACCCAAAGTGTTAAAGTACAAGAATAATGGCGTGATTGCATAGTAGCACACGGTATTGATTATTGATGCTTACATGAGAAGTTACTCAGTTTTGTTCAATTATTGCTATAGTAATTGTTGCATAATATCTCACGTTATTTGATTCAATTATTGTCGATATTTTATATATTATTAAATCAGTAATTGAGATGACAAAGTTATTAATATTATTATTTGTAATATTAACGATGTCTAGAAGTTCTGCCAAGGAGAGGTTTGGTTACCTAATTGCGCGCCAATAGGGAGAAATCCTTATTGGAAAGCCCTCCCTTTCCTGGGAACGACCTAGTCGATTAATATTGTGAATTATAATAATGATGACAAATGTTGTTAAATATATTGAGGTGTCTTTTTATGAAGACACTGAAGTTTATATATATATATAAATTTTGTTTTATTAGTATTATTAATGTAATAAAATAGAAAAGCTTTTTATATAAAACAGAATACTTTTATAAAGTTATTTGTTTTATTAGACTATAAATAGAATATATTATATTCTATTATGCATAGTGTTTTACATAGTAAAATCTTTTAATATAAAAATGTAATACTTTTATAAAGTTATTTGTTTTATTAGACTATAAATAGAATATATTATATTTTATTATACATAGTGTTTTGCATAGTAGTAAAATCTTTTTATATAAAATGTAATACTTTTATAAAGTTATTTATTTTCTTAGACTATAAATAGAATATATTATATTCTATTATGCATAGTATTTTGCATAGTAAAATCTTTTTATATAAAACAGAATACTTTTATAAATAGAATATATTATATTTTATTTAAAAGATTTTGTTTTATTAGAATATTTTATTAATAATACATAGTAAATCAATATGGACCATCCGTTTAAAAGTAAATCAATCTGGACCGTTCAAGAATTAGTTATTATTTAGACCATTCTCCTATAAATAGAAGCTCATTCCTTCATTATTTCAAACGAATTCACTGAAACTCTAGAGAGAGAAACTATAGAGAGAAAGAAGAAAAGTATTTTGCTACTTCACTACTCCTATATCCAGTTTCTTCTAAGGTAAGGGGTATTATTTCTTTCGTATTCATGAAGATAACTTTTGTTATTCCATTCTTTATTATTCTGTTGGAATAACTTGTATACGCGGGTTACCCCATACATAGTGAAATTCTTCTGTTATTCCATTCTTTATAATTATATTGGAATAACCTGTCTATGCGAAGTATCGCATACATGGTGAAATTCTTCTGTTATTCCATTCTTTATTATTCTGTTGGAATATCATGTCCGCATGCGTTCTGAATGACCGTTCCATTATTTATTATTCATTTGAATATCTCACATGCGTGCGTTTACGCATAACTTTCGTTCCGTTATTTATTATTCTCATTATAATAACCTCGCATCATGCGGTTCATCGCATGCCTGGTGATTTCTTTTGTTATTCCATTCTTTATTATACTCAGTTGGTTAAAGTTTTAACTTCTATACTCCATGAAATTAGTGGAATATCCTTGATATTTGCGTTTCATCCAGTATCTTTTCATGAAAATATTCTTCTGAGTATTCTTGAATTTTACTCTATAAAGAAGTATCATGTTAACAATTTGGACGTTATTAGTTCCTAGATAAATTAATTCTTGAACTTGTTTTATTGAATTCTTATATCATTGTCATCATCCTCATGTTTATATTATGTTGAAAGTCATATGTGGCCTGTAGTGCATAGATGGACTTGGTATAATTATGACAAGGGATTATTCGGTATAATCATGACCGTAATGTTACAAATGATGTGGTAACAGTTCTCATTGGCCCGTAGTGCATTGATGGACAGTTGTTGGAATGATCATGTCCATTGATGAATACACGAATATCCTTGGCCCATAGTGCATGGACAATTTGTGTTTGTGATACTAATGAATATCCTTGGTCGAAAAGTGTGGATGATGTGGATTATTTATTGTCGAGTCCCAATGATAAAAGTGATGAAAAGCCTTTTAAATCATAAAAGATAGTAGATTTTATTCTCTACTTGACTCTTTTAATGGATTGCTTGTTCCGCTACAGTTAATCTTGATGTTTGTTATATTGTATCAGTTTAACACTGTTGAAGGCTAACGATAATTTATTCTGCATTATCTTAGTCATAATATTTCTTACTGGGCTAGTTGAGCTCATCCTTTTACTTTCATTGTTCTCTTCAGGAAATGAGAACGTAGCAGGGACTAGTCGGGGAACGGAGTGATGGTCCAGATGATAGTATTAGTAGTCCTCACTATTCTATGAAATAGTGTGATAATAAATGTATTGAGGACTAATTTTGAGTTTGAATACTGTCTTGAAGACAATATTTGTATTAAAACTCAGAGCTCATGTTGTATATTTAAGATTGTATTTGTATTCTGTACTATATATTTGGCGACTCAGAATAGGTGATATATACTTATTTTGGGGGCGTCACACAATTCCTCTATAATCCCAGCACGCCTGTGCTATTTGGCAGTCCCAGCCGCGCCCCAACGCTCTTACACCACGCGGCCGCGCATGGCCTTGCCCAGATTACAGTGTTCTATATGTTTTACTTAAAATCTCCATAACTTCTTCATCCTAAGTTAGAATGAGTTGGTTTTCGATTCGTTGAACTCGTTAAACTCTTAGCTAGCCATCTACAGAGTGATTATAACACTTCAAACACATTAACTAACCGAAAGATTAATCCAAAACTCATATTTATACTAAATTTTCATGTTTTTGAAGAGTTTAGCGAATTCATTCACCACGAATCGTTTTCCAACCAAATGGGTTCATTTAACTTGCGTTCTTTTTGTTTTTCAATATATTATCCACATCTACTATCAATTTATAGATTACAACATTGATTAACCATCAATTTTGTCTTCAAAATAAGCCATAATGTACTTATTACACCTAAAAGTTCAATTCTTCTTCTTCAACACATTCTCATGGATTCAACTACTCTAAAATGGATAGTATAATATATACAACAGATTAGTCATACTCAAGAGTGTAAACATATAATCTTTACTCAATTCATCTACCCAATCTCTAACCATAGAGAAAGTATTTTGAGAGAATATATACTAAAACTTGGAATTGCTTTAAGAATTATACCTCTTGAATGCTTGGAATTGGCTAACCATAACTCCTCAATCCTCCCATTCTACCGACTCTCCAATTTTACTGACTTCCAATAGCAAGACTCAAACATTTCAAAATAATGTGAAGGAGAATAAGAAAGCTCTATTTATAGAGGATTTGTTATCCAAGAAATTGCTTTGCCCACCAATTCAAACTAATAGAAAGAAGAATACTAACAAGTAGTGAAGAGTTGTTAACCTGCTCCATCAACCTCCAACATCACTGCTATCTAGCCTTTACCAAGCTTAAGCAACAGAGGAGTAGTGTAAGACCCCAACTTTTATGAATAAAGAATAATTTTCTCGAAATATATTTTTGAATATTATGGTGTGGATTTGATATAATGTTATAGTTGTGGATAATATTTACAAATTTTGCAAAGTAAGCAAGTGGTTATATAATATTCAATTAGTCGGGGAATATTCGTTTTAACAGGGAATATTCGTACGATGGCACAATCATTGGTGGACCCCACAACGAAAGTATTGTCGTAATTAAAAAATGACATAATTATCTTTTTATAAAATAACGACAGAAGTTTTACCGTTAAACTATTGAACTACCCCGTAGTAAAAGTACAGTAATACGCGTGGTTGCATAGTAGCACACGATATTGATTATTGATGCTTACGTGAGAAGTCACTCAGTTATACTCAATTATTGCTACAGTAATTGCTGCATCATATCTCTCATACTAATGATTCGATTATTGTCACAGTATCATCTGCATTATATGATATATTATTAAATCAATAATTGAGATGACAAAGTTATTCATATTATTAAATTGCAATATTTATAATGTCTAGAAGTTCTATCAATGGGAGGTTTGGTTATCTAATTGCGCGCTAATAAATGACTAGTCGGGTAATTAACTAGATAAATGAGCAATTAATTGTTATTAATTCACATGATTATAATAATTTGTTCACATGTGTGTACTATTGATTCACATTCTTGTACTATTGGGGGAGTTGGTGCAAGATTGATAATACTTGCATGACTAAGTTAAAAATGGACGCATAGATGGAGGTACTATACTATAATTTGTATTTTCACACGATTATAACAATTGATTCACATGATTGAACTATTGATTCACATTATTTACTATTAGGGGAGGTGGTGTAAGTTCGATAATACTTGCAAGGCTAAATTAAAAATCAAAAAAAAGTTGAAGGTATTGTCTTTGTAATATTTGAGCCCCAAAACGTGCAATTATCGAAACTATATTTTCCTATAAATAGAAGCTCATTCTTCCTTCATTTCTCACCAATTCACTAAAGCTTTAGAGCAATTATTATAGAGAGAAATTATAGAGAGAAAAAAGAAGAGAAGTCTGCTACCTCACTATTCCAATATCCAGTTTCTTCTAAGGTAAGGGGTATTATTTTTTTCGTATTCATGAAGAGAGCTTCTGTTATTCCATTCTTTATTGTTATGTTGGAATAACCTGTCTATGCGAAGTACCGCATACATGGTGAAATTCTTCTGTTATTCCATTATTTATTATTATGTTGGAATAACCTATCTATGCAAAGTACCATATAAATGGTGAAATTCTTCTATTATTCCATTCTTTATTATTCGGTTGGAATATCCTGTCTGTGCGAATTACGCTAGACGTGGTTCCATTCTTTATTATTCTGTTGGAATAACCTGTCTATGCGGTCTATCGCATGCATGGTGAATTCTTCTGTTATTCCATATTTTATTATTCTGTTGGAATATCCTGTCTGTGCGGTCTATCTCATGCACGGTGAATTCTTCTGTTATTCCATTCTTTGTTATTCTGTTGGAAAATCCTGTCTGTGCGGATTACGCATGACCTGGTTCCATTCTTTATTATTCTGTTGGAATAACCTGTCTATGTGGATTATCACATGCATGGTGAATGATCCTTTGTATTCACTCTTTATTAAATTGTTGAAATGATCTCTCTACGTGGATTACCGCATGGCGGGTGAAAATTCATTTGCAGTTTCATATATTTTATGATACTAATTTGGTTAAAGTTTTGGCTTCTATACTCCATGAAATTAGTAGAATATCCTGGATATTTGTGCTTCATCCTGTATCTTTTCATGGAAATATTATTCTGAGCATTCTTGAATTTTACTCCACAAAGCAGTATCATGTTGACAATTTGGACGTAATTGATTTCAAGATAAATTAACTTATAAATCTTTAAAATTTATTCTTAAACTTGTTTTATTGAATTATTATGTCATTGTCATCATCCTTGTGACGCCCCCAAATCCGGGTTACCTGACCCCCGAGTTTGGTGTTCACGATCCAAATATAAATAACATTTAACTACCCATAATATATAGATAGTAACTTACATAAGTTTTTATTAGAGTTTAATAATACATTACCCAGGTTCTCTAACCTTAACATTACAAACATACCCTTTAGATATACAAAAAGGGTTTACAATACAACATATTAAATATGTTTAACATAACTAATTTATAACTACGCCTTTGCCTTTGTTCTGCTTCACAACACCTCCTGCAACTTTGTCCCTAGCTGAAATGTTTTATTTAGCAAGGGTGAGCAACAAATTTTCCCCGCAAGTTAATACATACAATAAATGTATAAGTATTCAAATCACCAGACTATCTATTTTGATAGAATGAAACCAAAGTTCGGGAAACTTTGAAATAGCTGAACAAATTGTTATTCAATAACAAGTCTTCACAATAATTCAATAATGAAAGAGTACAACGCTTTCAAAGTTTCTACGATATTCTAATGAATAATCAAGAATCAATTCTACGAAATATCAAAGTGGAATGTTTTCTAGATTTATACTGAGCGATCCATTGGATCTTGAACTTCTTCTCTAGAAACTATCAAAATTATACTTTGATATACCCGGTGTATCGGATAACCGTAAAGATTAAATCATACCCTCCTCGCAAGTATAACAAGTGATCGACTTTATTATACCCTATATTATGCATAATATTTAAGTCATTGCGCAATGATCGAATATACGATTTAATGATATTCCCTTTTTATAAAAGGTTGTTCTTCTCGATCTCGTAATCAAGATTTTGATTTAACAACGAAATATCGTGATTTCAAATTTATTTACTTCTCGATCTTAAGCCGAAATAATTGGCATCGATCTATCAATAATAATTGAATTCTCTTCTCGAACTTATCAAGTTCTAACTAATATCGCTCAGCCGTAATAATTAGCTAAGACATTTCTCAAAGATAATTTGACAATAAATGAGGATTATCTCAGATTGTCAATTCTAACTTCTGAGATATGAATATCCAATAATGATTATTCTACAAATATATATTTCGAATCAATAATTCAATTTGAATTATTAAGCATGCACTAATCATGTAATAATCAACAATAAATTCCTCGGATGTGGTGTAATTAGCAATAATTAACCACTATAATAATTGAATAAATTTAACTCAAGGTTGAGTTAGAAACTTGCCTCTCCGGCCGATTACATTTACACAAAATACTTATCCGCTTTGAAAGACCTATAACCAATAATATCGGTCTTACAATTAGCACAATTATTCATAACACACGTAATCGTAGTTCACAGTCAAACTTCTCCTAGGCACATTACCACATAGCCACATCAGTGTTTATAACCTATATATAAACACATAACAAGTCTAACTATATCAGTCTGGTTGGACTTCGGTCCATTCTCGGTGTTCTGGTCACCCTATTCGACAATTAACACATTTATTGTCCATTAAACTTGGTCTCTAAGCTTCAATATTAATTTAGATAAATCAATTATCAATTATAATATTTTTCGGAAGCTTTTAATAATTATCAAGCAATTATTATAATTTATAATAATTTTCCAAACATCAGAATCATTTTTAAATGATTTACTTATCAAATAATCTTATCATTATTAATATTTAATAATATTAAAATATTAATAACATACTTGTCAAAATATTAAAGTTATTATCAATAACTTAAAATATTTTTAAATCAACAATATTCCACTTAAATGATTTTTAAAGTAATTAAAATCATTTTTAAATCACCACCATTAATATATAATATTAATGGAATTATCATCTAAATATTAAAAGTCATTAATTATAACTTAAAATATTTTTAAACTATTTTTCTCATTGTTAAATGATTTTTAAATCAATAAAATCATTTTTAATTAATTTATTTAATATCATAATTAAATAAATCAAATATCATTAATATTAATTTATTAATGAAAATTCTCCAAAAATATTGAAAATTATATTTTATAATTTAAAATATTTTCTAACACTTTATTCTCAATAACAATGATTTTTAAATCATTTAAATCATTTTTATCTTATTTACTTAATTTAATAATCAAATAAATCTAATATCATTAATATTAAATTATTAATGAAAATTCTCCAAAAATATTAAAAATTATATTTTATAATTTAAAATATTTTCTAACACTTTATTCTCAATAATAATGATTTTAAATCATTTAAATCATTTTATCTTATTTACTTAATTTAATAATCAAATAAATCTAATATCATTAATATTAAATTATTAATGAAAATTCTCCAAAAATATTAAAATTATATTTTATAACTAAAAATATTTTTAAATACATTTTTCTTATTTAATTTTTTTTTCATAATATTAAATCACTTTTATCTAATTTATTTAATACACTAATTAAATAAATTAAATACCTTTTAATATTTAAATAATTATAAATATTAAAGAAAAATATTCCAATTAATCGAAATTATTTTTCATAATTTAAAATAATTTTTAAAACCATTTTGGTAATTTTAGAATTTATTTCTAATTTTATTAATTTTCGGAATATTAATAAAATAAAATTAATTAAAACCGTCATTTAAAAGCTTTATAGCGATACAAAGCGTCATTGTTGGTGTTCTTGGCTCAAGAACACCGACAATACGGCGATTCACAAGTCATCGTTCAATCGCTTTCCATTCTCGATCCAAACAGCTTTTACGAAATCTTTAAGCACGATCTTGTAGCGTTTATGTAACACTACAAGAATCAACAACAATCAAGGTGATATCACTCAACACCATCAAGATTCAAGCCCTAAAATCACCGACAACGTGACACAGGAATTTTACGGGCATGAAAGCGATTCGAGTTGCCATATTCAAGCTCGATTTAAGCTATGTTCTGGTCTTATTTTAAGTCGTTTGATGGCTCAAAGTTATAGTACTAGTGTCAAGGTACATTACTAAAATATAAACTCAGGTTATCATCAACAGAACCAACCTACAAGACACGGTGAAAGTATGTCAGACAGCTCGTTGCCCAGGATTCTGGGTTTTACCCAGATTTTCAAAATCTGCTTGAGACGCCTACTTTGACCAAATTTTCTGAGCAATCCTGTGACGCCCCCAAAATAAGTCCATTCCATCCAACCCATTCTGAGTCGCCAAATACATGGTACAGAAATAACTACAACTTTATTAATACATTTGTCGTGCAAAATACGACAACATATATACTGTGAGTTTAAAAAAAACAATTATTGTCTTCTAGACAATATACATACCCAAATAAATCCTCATCACAATTATTTATACATTATTTTACAAAATGGTGAGGACTACTAAACAACTCTTTCTAGAACCTTTATTCCATACCCCACTAGTACTCGCTACATTCTCACCTCCCGAGAAGAAAAATGGAACAAAAAGGAAAAGGGTGAGCTCGACTAGCCGGTAAAGAAAGAATATTATGACTAAGATAATATACAACAAAATTATCGTTAGTCTTCAAAGAGGAAAAATATAATAGAATACAATAGACAACAAGTTTTAAATCAATATTCGCAATGAAATAATAATTCATTAGAAGAGTTAAGTAGAGAATGCAAACTACTATCTTCTATGTATGAATTTTAAAGTTCATCGTCTATTTTTATCCCTGTAACATCAATCAATATATATCTGAGATCAAATATTCATCCTTGCACTACAGGCCAAGGACATTCACCAGTTGGTCATGTTCATCTAAACACCTGTTCATCTTTGCACTACGGGCCAAAGATATTCATCAGAAATCATTTATCTTTGCACTACGGGTCAAAGATATTCATCAGAAATCATTCATCTTTGCACTACAGGCCAAAGATATTCATCATAAATCATTCATCTTTTAAGACTGAGGATGATGAAAAATATTTTTTTTTAAAGAAACGAATCCAGTGAAACAAAATGACAAGGATTAAGGATTCGTACTTTGTTTTATCCACATCCAAAAATACCTCAAAATAATCATAGTGGTGTAAAATTCAAGAATGATCAAAACATGGATACAATCAAAGCTAGTTTCCAGAATAGATATTTTGGACGAAAAGAAGAAATTTCATTTTTCGATGAATAGTGCCGTATTCGAGAATAGTCTCAGATATCGTGAATAGGCTTGATATCGTGAACAAGAATCTCACACCAAAAGATAGAAATTTCACAAAAAAACATCTTCACGCTTCGTGAATAGTACTCATGAATATTAACTCGTGAATAGTAACTCGTGAATAGTAACTCGTGAATAGTAACCCCGACATGAAAAAGTTCCAAATTTGATAAAAAGTTTCAACCAATATTTCAGCATAATGATATTGAAGAAATAATATCATTTGAGAAGAAAATAACATCCCTTACCTCGAAAGACAAGACTTTAGTTGAAAACACAGGATATATGCTATGACTTGAACTTGCACCGAGTATAGCAATACCCAAAGTATACTCAAAATACTCACAAGAATAATTTCGATAATATAGAGAGAAAACTTGATTTCGGTGTGATTTTCAATTCTAACCTAAGCACCCTATTTATAGGAAATTGCTTAGAACACTAAAGCGTAAAATTAAATATAATATTAATATATTTAATAAATTCTCTACGCCCATCTAGAAAATCTGATCTTAGCCATCAACACATGTTAAAGATGCCCAAAAACATTTAAAAAACGTTTTTCTAATTTAAAATAATTTAAACTTCCAAAAATCAATTATTTCGGAGCTTTGGAACTTCAATAATTCACAATAAATAGCCCTTTTCCCAGAAAATTCGAATCTCGCGAGTTTTTATAGGAAATTCAATTCTCTACAACTTTCCAGAAGAAAGTGTTTCCAAATTCCAAACAAAAATTGACCAAAATCCACAAACGGACGATTTTACAGGCTATAATCAAATTTCAGTCAATAAATGGGGTCCACCGACATGTTTAACATGTTTTAAACATTTATTGCAACAAAAATACTCTTCCTCCTCATATACTCATATATCCCACATTCGTTGTAAAAATATCACCATTATTATATTATTAAAATATAATAATATATATTTAAATGAATTATTTTATCAGAAAAAGATAAAATATTAATTTTCAACAATTGTCACATTAAAAATTTTCTCCATGTATATCCACATAAAATCAATATTTTCCTCATCATATGAATCAATAATTAATTATTCACAAATAATATTACAGAATCACAATATTAACAACCGTGCGGTTCAGGAAGAGGGGCTTTCAATAAGAATTTCTCCTTATCAGTGCGCAATTAGGTGACCAAACCTCTCCTTAGATGTAACTTTCTAGACATTGCCAATAATGTTATCTAATAATATTATTCAGATAATATGAATTATTGCTTCGATAATGAAAAAATCGTGTAATAACAATTTATTGAAACAACAAAGAATATAAAATATCAACGCAAAGCAATTCTTGAATCAATAAAATAAAATCTTCGAATAAGAATTATCGTAACCATTATTGAGTAGTGCCTTCTTACGTAAGAGTCAATAATTGGTGCAATACTGTCAGTGTGCTCATCGCGGCAACAACGCCAGACTTGTGTTTTAACCAACGGTATTCCAACAAAGGTAAGCAGTAATAACTACGCAAGTTATTTTTAAACAACTTATTATTGTCGTTTTCTTCCTCCAATCGCTTTCGCGTTATGGGGCCCACACATGGTCATTGCGTGCCATAATACGAATATTTCCCAACAAAGATTTAATATTCCACGACCAAACGAATATTCCCCGACAACAATAAATATTTTATAACCACTTGCTTATTCGAAATATTTGCATATTTACCCATAACTATCCACATTAATCAAATTAACCCTTACTATTTCAAAATAATAAATAGAGGAAAATAAATTTCATTTATTAATAATTTGGGGTCTTACAAATCCAAAGAAGTTATAAGCCTTCTATGAACCCAGATCTACATCCCACACTATTATATACAATATCTATCAATTAACAACAACAAAAGCTACACCGACTGACTGATCTAAGAACACAAAGTTGCTGTCAGACGTGTTTTCAAGTTCTGGGCTTGCCCAGATTTTGGTTTCGGTAATCCCGGCCAGCGGGTTTTGACCGTTAATAACTCCTAATCCAAACCATTCAATTGCTAATCTACCACTTGGATATGAAAGACAACATAGCAAAGCTATCGATTAAAGCTTTAAAACAACTAAAACAACAATGAGTAACGATCATGGCGCTCGACATTAGGTTGTCGGACCACGATTTTGTTCTCGACAGCTTTTTGAAAACACCATTTTAAAGCCATTTGATGTTATGGATCCGTGTTATATCAACACGGATCAACTAAAAACATCTTCTAGCAATATCTTAAACACATAAACACAAAATTTCTCAAGCAACAAAGATCAAAAATAAAAATAGGGTTATACCTTTCTTGCTTCGATTTTTGATCTTAGCTCCCCAATATGTTTATGATTGATCTAGAAATTTGGTATTAGGGACGATATACTATCAAATTTCGTGGGTTCTAGTATGAGAAAGATTTGGTGAGAGCTAGAGTAAAAATTAGCAACTTTTGGCCACTTTTTCTCTCTAAATCTTATATATAATGACCTTAGTTGTTTTTGGTGATCATTTGGACGATTTTGGTGACTATATAAATTTGATTCTTTGGATTTCTAGAGTCACCAAGTCAAATGGTTAGGTGAACAACTTAAGATTTTACCAATTTTGCAAGTTAACTCATTTAAAATGTAAAAAGGGTATTTTTGACATTTGATAAAAATATTTAATGGCATTCTTGTCCAATACACAGACCTTTAGGGTTTAGGGTTTGGATTAGGGTTTAGGGTTTCAACCCTTTAGGTCTAAAATTCTAATTCCCATAATTTGCAAATTTAGGGTTTAATTAGAAAAATAAATTTTCTAAAATAAAAATTAAGGTTTCTAAAATAGAAATTTAACATACAAAAATATAATTAGAGTTTTCTAATCATATTTAAGTTTAACAAACACTTTAGGCATGCTAATAAAAATTAGGGTTGCCTAATTAGGGTTTAGAATTCCCAATTTTGAAATTAGGGTTTTCCTACGCATAATTAGGGTTTTTAATCGTACATTTTATTTTCTAAATTTGAGATTAGGTTTTAAATCCCTTATTAAGGTTTATTAAATACAAACCTTATCCAATCCAACCATTGATCAACATTTCTATACGGTCAAACACATAATCAACAATACAATTATTTTAATTGTATTTTTCTTGAATCCCTATCAGAATATTAGGGTTAGGGTTTTCTAAAGTCATAAGCACAACTCTACTCTATTTTTCTCGGTCAATACACAAATTGACTAATTTTTTAAAATTCAGTATCACAGATACGTAACCTTATTAACGATAAATAATGTTAATAATAATAATAAAAATTTATTCGTAAAATTTTAATTATTCGAAATCTCGGGTTATCACATTCACCCCTCCTTAAAAGGATTTCGTCCTCGGAATCACCGCTTTCTTATTCTCTACAATCTTTTAAAGTTGTATCATCAATTCATTTTTATCAACACAATATTCATTTGTGTCTTACATTCTAACCCGTGAGTTGAATCTATAAAAGAAGACAATTCACAACAATATTTATCCAATATTAATCGCGTAATCTAAATATTAAGCAAAATCGTTACCTGCTGCTACCTCCGGAGTAGCCACTACTTCCAGCGCCGTCATGTTAAATGTACGGGCGGTTGATCTTCCTGGCTGTGCAGGTCCTCGGATTGCCAAGGTTCCACTACCGGGTCCCTTATTGGCGCTTTCCTTCTCAGCATTTCTCTTCGGACAATTCCTTACCAAATGATCAGTTGATCCACAGGCATAACAACCTTGTATCTTCTTCGAATTGGGACAATTTAGCGACATATGCCCCTCTTGTCCGCAGTTATAACAAACCCCCTTCCTCTTCAGACAAACACCAGCGTGGTTCTTTCCACAATTCGAGCATGGTTCTCCCCCCTTCCTATTCCCTTCAATTTTACTACCCGATTGGGTATTCTCGCTCTACTTCCTCTTGTTTGGGTTACTGCCACCGCTGCTTCCACCCTCATTGGTCTTCTTCTTCTTCTCTTGATGAAAACGAGATGCAGCCTCGCTTCCTCCTTCAGCAATTAATGCTTTCTCCAATAGAGCCAAGAAAAGTGTTAATCAGAGTATGACTACTTTTGTTATAAATCCCGGCTTCAACCCATTCTCAAACCTTCTCGCTTTTCTTCAGATCCACACGATGAGGTGCAAATCGCGCCAATTCATTGAATTTAGCAAAGATACTCCTAAAATGCACAAATTCTCTCGCTTAAGTTCCAAGAACTTAACTTCCATCCGAAAGCCAGATATTTCGGTGAGAAGTAGTTCTCAAAGAACAACTCCTTAAATCTTGTCACAATACCACCTCTCGTATGCAGCTCTTGCTTGGTTCGTCTCCCACCAATAATTGGCTTCTCCTTCATTAGATAGGTTGCAAAAGCCGTATTTTGCTCTTCTCGCCACCCCAAGCAATCACGAACGCTTTCTCCATTTCCTTTACCCAAGTCTGGGCTTCAATTGGATCTGTAGTCCCCTTAAATTCCGGCGGTCCCACAGCTTTAAAATCCTTGAAATTAGCTAATCTATCTATTTGGTGATTCTTGCCCTTCCACGGCCGGAGCCCTATTTTCCATAGCTGGGGCCAAGATATCCACAAAATTTCGTGATCGGGTCCGCTTGACCTCCATCATTATTCACTGACTGCTCTTCTCTTTGGTTTCGATTCTGTCGTCTAGGCGGCATGATCTGATTTAAATGAAAATCTTATATTAATTCTCTTTCTATACACAAATTCTTAACACAATAAGAATTCAACACATAGTTCTCATTTAATCGCATATTTATTCAAATAGAACATAGTACTTATAGTACTAACACACATTTACTATCCCTGTTAAAATATTTTAGGATTAACGTTCACAACTTTACAAAAGTTGCAATTCTCCAACTTTACACAAAAAGTTGACATTCTCCATTTTCAAATTACCATTTCGGTTCATCAAACTTACCACACTTATGAGTTCATTAACTTGCCACAATTATATTAGTGTATGAACTTATCCTAGTCGGAACCTTCAAGGCGTCCATTCATTTGAGGGGTTCAAAACATTTCATATAATTATGAGTCATTAATTTATCATAAGTATGAGTTTTAAGAACTCACAAATTTATCTTAATCTTATATTCATATAGAAAATAAAGATTTTATTCATTACAAACATATATTTACATATGTTCACACATTATTCTCGATATTACAACGCTTAATATCAAAAGCTTCTACCAAAAGATACTACACTTATATCTTAATTATCTATCGACCACCGCCTTCTCCGGTCTTCTTCTTGCTAGGACACTTATTGAATCCGCGCCCCGCTTGCCCACTGTGAAAAACACTTTCATCATATTGGCTTAGGACAATGCAAAGAGATATGTCCTTCTTGCTTCTGATTAAAGCAGACATTCTTCCACATCATGCATTCTCCAACGTGAGTCTTTCCACACTTGACATGGTGGCTTCTTCTTGGGTTTGAATTTCCAGAGTTGTCATTTGTCTTTGTTTCTCTTCCTTTTCTTCTTGTCTTTCTTCTTTGGTTCCTTCAGACGATCCTCCACCTTCGGTCTTCATCCTTTCAACTTGGCTACCGAGCTCATTCCGTTCTTCCGTCATTTCACGTAACGCTCGCTTCCGCGTCTTCCATAACTCCTCCAAAAGAAATACCTTACTCGGAGTTCTGGACTTTCTACAGATAATTGATCTTGTTCACCAACCTTGATCTTATTCTTTAGTTCCACCTTAGCTTCTTCAGACTCGCCTCCTCATCACCACTTAGATACATCTCGGGATAATCGTCATGATTACTCCCAAGATTGATCATTGGTTCATCTTTCCCCACTTCTTCAACAGACTCGCTATGTCTTTGGCACCTCGCCATCGGCATTGGTGCAACAATTATTTGGCATCTCCGCACTCCATTTCGTCTTTTCCAGACATCCTACAATCAGTTTAAACAACTTGATTAGTACTTCACCAGTACAAACTTCTCACACTATGTGCCCACTTTTCTCACTATCGTTGCACTTTGGCAATCTCTCACTTAGTACTCTATTTGAGTATTCTCTATCTTGCTTTTGGTTATAATCATAGGGTTTTTCCCCACCCCACTTAAGGTTTATAACCTACAGCTCTGATACCAACCTGTGACGCCCCCAAATCCTGGTTACCTGACCCCCGAGTTTGGTGTTCACGATCCAAATATAAATAACATTTAACTACCCATAATATATAGATAGTGACTTACAGAAGTTTTTATCAGAGTTTAATAATACATTACCCAGGTTCTCTAACCTTAACATTACAAACATACCCTTTAGATATACAAAAAGGGTTTACAATACAACATATTAAATATGTTTAACATAACTAATTTATAACTACGCCTTTGCCTTTGTTCTGCTTCACAGCACCTCCTGCAACTTCGTCCCTTGCTGAAATGTTTTATTTAGCAAGGGTGAGCAACAAATTTGCCCCGCAAGTTAATACATACAATAAATGTATAAGTATTCAAATCACCAGACTATCTATTTTGATAGAATGAAACCAAAGTTCGGGAAACTTTGAAATAGCTGAACAAATTGTTATTCAATAACAAGTCTTCACAATAATTCAATAATGAAAGAGTACAACGCTTTCAAAGTTTCTACGATATTCTAATGAATAATCAAGAATCAATTCTACGAAATATCAAAGTGGAATGTTTTCTAGATTTATACTGAGCGATCCATTGGATCTTGAACTTCTCTTCTCGAGTAACTATCAAAGTTATACTTTGATAAACCAGTGTATCGATAACCGTAAAGATTAAATCATACCCCTCTCGCAAAGTATAACAAGTGATCACTTTTATTATACCCTATATTATGCATAATATTTAAGTCACAAGAATGATCGAATATACGATTTAATGATATTCCCTTTTTATAAAAGGTTGTTCTTCTCGGTCTCGTAATCAAGATTTTGATTTAACAACGAAATATCGTGATTTCAAATTTATTTACTTCTCGATCTTAGCGAAATAATTGGCATCGATCTATCAATAATAATTGAATTCTCTTCTCGAACTTATCAAGTTCTAACTAATATTCGCTCAGCCGCGAATAATTAGCTAAGACATTTCTCAAAGTATAATTTGACAATAAAGCAGGGATTATCTCAGATTGTCAATTCTAACTTCTCTGAGATATGAATATCCAATAATGGTTATTCTACAAATATATATTTTCGAATCAATAATTCAATTTGAATTATTAGCATGCACTAATCTGCGAATAATCAACAATAAATTCCTCGGATGTGGTGTAATTAGCAATAATTAACCACTATAATAATTGAATAAATTTAACTCAAGGTTGAGTTAGGAAACTTGCCTCTTCCATTGATTACATTACTACACAAAATACTTATTCGCTTTGAAAGACCTATAACCAATAATATCGGTCTTACAATTAGCACAATTATTCATAACACGTAATAATCGTAGTTCACGGTCAAACTTCTCCCAGCACATTACCACATAGCCACATCGGTGTTTATAACCTATATATAAACACATAACAAGTCTAACTATATCGATCAGTTGGACTTATTCCATTTCTAAAGTGTTCGGTCACCCTATTCGACAATTAACACATTTATTGTCCATTAAACTTGGTCTCTAAGCTTCAATATTAATTTAGATAAATCAATTATCAATTATAATATTTTTCTAAGCTTTTAATAATTATCAAGCAATTATTATAATTTATAATAATTTTCCAAACATCGAGAATCATTTTTAAATGATTTACTTATCAAATAATCTTATCATTATTAATATTTAATAATATTAAAATATTAATAACATACTTATCAAAATATTAAAGTTATTATCAATAACTTAAAATATTTTAAATCAACAATATTCCACTTTAAATGATTTTTTTAAAGTAATTAAAATCATTTTTAAATCACCACCATTAATATATAATATTAATGAAATTATCATCTAAATATTAAAAGTCATTAATTAGAACTTAAAATATTTTTAAACTATTTTTCTCATTGTTAAATGATTTTTAAATCAATAAAATCATTTTTAATTCATTTATTTAATATCATAATTAAATAAATCAAATATCATTAATATTAATTTATTAATGAAAATTCTCCAAAAATATTGAAAATTATATTTTATAATTTAAACTATTTTCTAACACTTTATTCTCAATAACAATGATTTTTAAATCATTTAAATCATTTTATCTTATTTACTTAATTTAATAATCAAATAAATCTAATATCATTAATATTAAATTATTAATGAAAATTCTCCGTAAATATTAAAAATTATATTTTATAATTTAAAATATTTTCTAACACTTTATTCTCAATAACAATGATTTTTAAATCATTTAAATCATTTTATCTTATTTACTTAATTTAATAATCAAATAAATCTAATATCATTAATATCAAATTATTAATGAAAATTCTCCAAAAATATTAAAAATTATATTTTATAACTAAAAATATTTTTAAATACATTTTTCTTATTTAAAATGATTTTTCATAATATTAAATCACTTTTATCTAATTTATTTAATACACTAATTAAATAAATTAAATAACTTTAATATTTAAATAATTATAAATATTAAAGAAAAATATTCAATTGGTCGAAATTATTTTTCATAATTTAAAATAATTTTTAAAACCATTTTGGTAATTTTAGAATTTATTTCTAATTTTTATTAATTTCCTAATATTAGGAAAATAAAATTAATTAAAAGCCGTCATTTAAAAGCCTATAGCGACATTAAAGCGTCATTGTTGGTGTTCTTGGCTCAAGAACACCGACAATACGGCGATTCTCACGGGTCATCGTTTGACCGCTTTCCATTCTCGATCCAAACAGTTTCTGGGAAATCTTTAAGCACGATCTTGTAGGGTTTATGTAACACTACAAGAATCAACAACAATCAAGGTGATATCACTCAACACCATCAAGATTCAAGCCCCTAAAATCACTGACAACGTGACCTGAGAATTTTCTGGGCATGAGCAGTTCGAGTTGCCATATTCAAGCTCGATTTAAGCTATGTGTTCTGGTCTTATTTTAAGTCGTTTGATGGCTCAAAGTTATAGTACTAGTGTCAAGGTACATTACTAAAATATAAACTCAGGTTATCATCAACAGAACCAACCTACAAGACACGGTCAAAGTATGTCGACTGACTCGTTGCCCAGATTTCAGGTTTTACCCAGATTTTCAAAATCGCTTGAGACGCCTACTTTGACCAAATTTTCGAAAGCAATCCAAAGAAGTTATAAGCCTTCTATGAACCCGGATCTACATCCCACACTACTAGATACAATATCTACCAATTAACAACAACAAAAGCTACACCAATCGATGATCTAAGAACACAAAGTTCTTCACGATCGGGCGTGTTTTCAAGTTCAGGCTTGCCCAGATTTTGCTTTCACTAATCCCTACCAACCAAGCCGGGTTTTGGTATTAATAACTCCTAATCTAGCCATTCAATTTCTAATCTACCACTTGGATATGAAAGACAACATAGCAGGCTATCGATTAAAGCTTTAAAACAACTAAAACAACAAACGAGTAACGATCTGTGGCGCCTGACATTAGGTTGTCAGACCACATATTTTGTTCTTGACAGTTTTTGAAAAACACCATTTTAAAGCCATTTGATGTTATGGATCCGTGTTATATCAACACAGATCAACTAAAAACATCTTCTAGCAATATCTTAAACACATAAACACAAAAATTTCTCAAGCAACAAAGATCAAAAATAAAAATAGGGTTATACCTTTCTTGCTTCGATTTTTGATCTTAGCTCCCCAATATGTTTATGATTGATCTAGGGCTGGTATTAGGACTGATTTACTATCAAATTTCGTGGGTTCTAGTATGAGAAAGAGTTGGTGAGAGCTAGAGTAAAAATTAGCAACTTTTGGCCACTTTTCTCTCTCTAAATCTTATATATAATGACCTTAGTTGTTTTGGCTGATCATTTGGACGATTTTGGTCGACTATATAAATTTGATTTCTTTGGATTTCTAGAGTCACCAAGTCAAATGGTTAGGTGAACAACTTAAGATTTTACCAATTTTGCAAGTTAACTCATTTAAAATGTAAAAGGTTATTTTTGACATTTGATAAAAATATTTAATGGCATTCTTGTCCAATACATGACCCTTAGGGTTTAGGGTTTGGATTAGGGTTTAGGTTTGAACCCTTTAGGTCTAAAATTCTAATTCCATAATTTGCAAATTTAGGGTTTAATTAGAAAAATAAATTTTCTAAAATAAAAAATTAAGGTTTCTAAAATAGAAATTTAACATACAAAAATATAATTAGAGTTTTCTAGTCATATTTAAGTTTAACAAACACTTTAGGCATGCTAATAAAAATTAGGGTTGCCTAATTAGGGTTTAGAATTCCCAATTTTGAAATTAGGGTTTCCCGGCGTACAATTAGGGTTTTTAACTGTACATTTTATTTTCTAAATTTCAGATTAGGGTTTTAAATCCCTTATTAAGGTTTATTAAATACAAACCTTATCCAGTCAACCATTGATCAACATTTCTATACAGTCCAAACACATAATCAACAATACAATTATTTTAATTGTATTTTCTATCGAATCCCTATCCGAAAATTAGGGTTAGGGTTTTCTAAAGTTGTTAAGCACAACTCTACTCTATTTTCTCAGTCAATACACAAATTGACTAATTTTTTAAAATTCGTATCACAGATACACAGAACCTTATTAACAGTCAATGTTAATAATAATAATAAAAAATTTATTCGTAAAATTTTAATTATTCGAAATCTCGGGTTATCATAATCCTTATGCTTATATTGTGATGAAAGTCATCTTTAGCTTACACGTATAGATGGACTTGGTATGATTATGACCAAGGATTATTCGGTATAATCATGACCTGTAATGTTATAAATGATGTGGTAAAATTCCTCAGTAGCCTGTAGTACATTGATGGATAGTTTTTGGTATGATTATGACCAGGGATTATTCGGTATAGTTATGACCATTGAAGATTTAATGAATATCCTTGGCCCGTAGTTCAGGGACGACTCGATGATGTGGTTTATTTATTAAGCTGAGTCTTAGTGATAAAAATTGATGAAAACATTTTAAATCATAGAAGATAATAGATATCATGCTCTACTTGACTCTTCTATTGGATTGCTTATTCCACTGCAGTTAAACTTGATGTCTATTGTATTTTATCAGTTTAACATTTTTGAAGACTAATGATAGTTTATTCTGCATTATATTAGTCATAATATTTCTTACTAGGCTAGTTGAGCTCACCCTTTCTTTCACTGTTCTCTTCAGGAAATGAGAACGTAGCCAGGACTAGTCAGGGAATGGAGTGACGGTCCAGATGATAGCATTAGTAGTCCTCACTATTCTGTTAAATAGTGTGATAATAAATGAAATGAGGACTCCATTGAGTGTGGATATTGTCTAGATGACAATATTCTTATTAAAACTCTTAGATTATATTTTGTCGTATTTTACACGATTGTTGTATAATTAAGTTGTATTTGAATTTTGTACCATGTATTTAGCGACTCAAGATGGGTAATGTATACCTATTTTGGGAGCGTCATAATTGGTATCAAAGCTTAGGGATATGATCCCCGGTTGAGATGTGAGACAAGAACTAGGAGGGGAGAGACGGGGAATTCCTTCGCTAGTATGACCTACCTAAATTTATTTGGTATTTAATTGGTCGGTCAGAGTTTAGGAATAATTTGTGATATGATAATTAACCCTTGTTTTGTGACAGTATTTGAAAATGGCATCCAAAAATGTTTAGATAAACAATGAAGCACATGAGACCGTTGAGTCACCACAGATTAATGCCCAGGATAATGTGCAACAGGAAGACAATAATCCTCATGTAAACAATAACACCGATGAAATGGTGAACGATGGGATGTTCAGAGGCTTTATGTAATTCATGCAATATTAGGCGAAAGCGGCTCCTGTCAAAAATACAGGTGGAAACACTGACAACTCTCGGACGGTCACCGCTAAGCAGTTCAAGGAGTTGGGACCACCGAAGTTTTTTGGAGAGCCAAAACTACTTAAGACAGAGACATGGATAAAGCAGATCAACAAGATATTTGATGTCTTGGGATGCTCCGAGGAGTAAAAGGTTCCCTTTGCCACCTTCATGTTGCGAGCAGAGGCAAATTACTGGTGGGAATCTGTAAAGCGTACTCAACCTGCCGCACTGAAGATGTCTTGGGAGAAGTTCCAAGAACTATTCAATGACAAGTACTTTCCTGAAAGTATTTGTCACATGAAGGAGGTAGAGTTCATCAAGCTTGAGCAAAATAATATGACCGTGGCGCAGTACGAAGCTAAGTTTGTCGAGTTGTCTCGATTTGCGTCCCACTTGGTTGATAATGAGGAAAGAATGACGCGGATGTTTCTAAGAGGTTTGAAACCCGAGATATGTTAATAACTAATTTCTTATAAACTATGTTTGTATTCAGATGTTGTGAATAGGGCTCAGTTATTGGAGCGAGATAATGAGGCAACCCAACCAAGAGAGAGCAACCGATAAGTCGATAATACCAGTGGTAGCAGTCATCGAAGTGGTGATACCAAATGTGGAGGGAATCAACATGCCAGAAATGATAATCACTTCGGTGGTAATCATGGCCATGACAATAAAAGTGGACATTTTAAGAAAAGGAGATTCAACAAGGATGGAAAGTTGTCAGCACCAGCACCTGTTGTTAAGGAAGGAGAACGACCACCGGTCGTATGTTATAAATGTGGAGGGGAAGGACACATAAGTCCAAACTGCACGATGCAGTCCAAAGCATGTTATAATTGTGGAAAAGAAGTTCACCTAGCACGATTTTGTCATGCACTGAAGTTAAGTCCAGCTGGGATGGAGGCATCAAAGGGTGTCCCAGACAAGACAAAACCGGTAGTTCAAGGGAGAGCGTTTATCGTAATCTCCCAAAAAGTGAGGAATCTGAACGAGGTGATCATGGGTAAGCTAATCATAAACTCTAGAGAAGTTTATATTTTATTTGATACCAGCTCTACCCATTCCTTTATTTCTCCTGCTTGTGCTCAACATTTAAATTTTACTCCGGAGAAATTAGACTTTGACTTATCTGTTGAAACTCTGTTGGGAGAAACCTTCATTACATCCATGGTTTATAAGTCTTGTTTAATTCAAATCGGTAACCGCACGTTACCTGTCGATCTTATTTCTTTGAAAATACTTGCATTTGATGTAATTTTAGGGATTGTTTGGTTAACTACTCATCATGCTAAAATAGATTATTTTCATAAGGTTGTTAGCTTTCATATTCCTAACCAACCTATTATACGAATTCAAGCAATCAAACCACTAAAATCAATCACTATCATATCAAGCCATAAAGCTATTCGTTTATTGAAAAACGGATGTAAAGCTTTCTTAGCCCATGTCACGGATTTAAAAAAAAATACGTCAGATTTGAATGATATTTCTATTGTTAATAAATTTCCTGACGTATTCCCTGAAGAACTTCCTGGCATACCCAGAGCGTGAAATTGAATTTTGTATCGACCTTGAATCCGGTATAAAACCTATTTCCAAAGCCCCATATCGAATGGCTCCTATTGAACTTCAGCAGTTAAAAACCCAACTACAGGAATTGTTAGACATCGGTTTCATTCCTCCTAGTACGTCTCCTTAGGGTGCTCCTGTTTTATTCGTAAAGAAGAAAGATGGAAGTATGCGACTTTGAATTGATTATCGGGAGTTGAATCATGTCACCATAAAAAATAGGTACCCGTTGCCTCGCATTGATGACCTGTTTGATCAGTTGCAAGGAGCCAAATTCTTTTGAAAGATTGATCTTCGTTCCAGATATCATCAGTTGAAGATTAAAACGGATTACATTCCAAGGACTGCTTTCAGAACTCGGTACGGGCATTATGAATTCCTAGTCATATCTTTTGGATTGACTAATGCTCCTGCTACCTTCATGGATATGATGAACCGAGAATTCAAGGAATATTTGGATCACTTTGTGGTCGTCTTTATTGATGACATCCTCATATACTCCAAAACCTGCAAAGACCATGAGCAACACTTGAGGCTGATACTCCAAAAGCTTTGTGAAAACAAGCTTTATGCTAAGTTGAAGAAATGCGAGTTCTGGCTTGAGGAAGTTGCATTCCTTGGGCACATGATATCAAATCATGGAATATTTGTTGACCCGGCAAAGATTGAAGCAATTCAAAGCTGGGAGCAACCTAAGTCAGTGACCAAAGTACGTAGCTTTCTCGGTTTAGCTGGTTATTATCGTAGATTCGTAGAAGGGTTTTCTCGAATCGCTACTCCATTAACTCAGCTGACTCAAAAAGATACAAAATTTGGTTGGAGCGAGGAATGTGAAAAGAGTTTTCAAGAACTCAAGAGGAGACTCATTTCAAAGACTGTTCGACAATACCATCCGCTCGGAGGGATTTGTCATCTCGGTGATGATGCTTCAAGCAAAGGGTTAGGATGTGTTCTCATGCAACATGGGAAAGTCATAGTTTATGCCTCTCGATAACTCAAACAATATGAGAGGAATTATCCTACTCATGATCTAGAGTTGGCGTGAGTGCTTTTATGCTTAAGATTTGGAGGCATTACCCGTATGGAGAGAAGGTGGAGATCTATACGGATCATAAAAGTCTCAAATATTTCTTCACTCAAAAGGAACTCAACATGTAAAAGAACGATGATGGCTTGAATTTGTTGAAAGATTATGATCATACCATCCAATACCATCCTCGAAAAAACGAACGAAGTAGTGCACGTATCGAGTAGAGTAGAAGATTATATGGGTATGAGTGCAATATTGTCAACACAAAGACCCATTTTGTATGACTTGGAAAGGATGGAAATAGAGTTAAAGACTCGGGGACCCATGTGATGATGGAGAATATCTGAGTGGAACCGACTTTAATCGATAAAGTTAAAGTCGCTCAAACTACGGAACTCAGAAATGATGCGTATGAAGAAGAAAGTGCAAGAAGGTACTATTCCAGAAGCAAGAATCGATGAAGAAGGAATACTTCGAGTTAACTCCAGACTTTGTGTTCCTAACGATTCTGACTTGAATTATAAAATCATGATGGAGGCGCACAACACACCGTTTGCAATCCATCCTGGGAGTACTAAAATGTATCGTGATCTTCGACATACATTTTTGTGGAGCAATATGAAGAGAGAGATAGCAGGGTTTTTCTCAAGGTGTCTAACTTGTCAACGAGTCAAGGTGGAGCATCAAGTGCAAAAAGGTCCATTGCAACCACTTGAAATTCCAGAATGGAAGTGGGAGCACATTACCATGGATTTTGTTACTGGTCTTCCCAAGGTTTCTCAAGGCATAGATGCGATTTGGGTCATTGTTGATAGACTGACCAAGTATGCTCATTTCTTACCGATACAAGAAACTTTTACACTTGAACGTCTTGCTAGTATGTACATAAATGAGATCGTAAGATTGTATGGTATGCCAATATCCATAGTTTCTGATCGAGACCCAAGATTTACTTCAAGATCCTCAAACAAATGGGCAGTCAGAAAGGACTATTCAAACTCTTGAAGATTTATTAGGAAGTTGGGACAAGTTCTTACCATTGGTAGAGTTTTCCTACAACAATAGTTATCAAGCAAGTATTGGCATGGCTCAATTTGAGGCGTTGTATGGAAGAAAGTGTCGTTCTCCAGTATGCTGGGATGAGGTGGGTGAAGCAACGTTGTTGGGACCAGATTTGGTATGTATGACTACGGAAAAGATTCAAATGATCCGACAACGTATAAAAACCTCACAAGATCGACAAAAGAGTTATGCTGATCTTCATCGAAAAGACGTGGAATTCAATATTGGAGATCATGTGTTGTTACGTGTTGCTCCATGGAAAGGAGTTACAAGATTTGGAAAGAGAGGAAAGCTCACTCCTTGATTCACTGGCCCATTTTTAAGCCTCAATCGAGTAGGAACTCTGGCCTATAGACTTGCCTTACCGCCAAGTATGTCTCGTGTTCATAGCATTTTTCACATATCTATGTTACGTAAATATGTGAAACACCCGAACCACATTATTGAATTAGAACCAGACGAGATAGAGGAAGATTTAATGTATGAAGAGTTACCTATTAAAATCTTGGATAAGAAGGATCATATTCTACGCTCTAAAGATATACCTCAAGTCAAAGTTTTGTGGAGAAACCACGATGTGGAGTAAATGACCTGGGAGTTAGAATCTGAGATGAAGTCAAGATATCCTCACCTCTTCGATATACCAGGTATGTACCCTAATTTCGAGGATGAAATTTCATAAGAATGGGAGGTTGTAAGACCCCAACTTTTATGAATAAAGAATAATTTTCTCGAAATATATTTTTGAATATTATGGTGTGGATTTGATATAATATTATAGTTGTCGGTAATATTTACAAATTTTGCAAAGTAAGCAAGTGTTTATATAATATTTGATTAGTCGGGAATATTTATTTTTAACGAGGGAATATTAAATGCGACGATACATTCATTGGTGGGCCCCTAGCGTAAGTATTGTCGTAATTAGAAAAGCGACATAATTATCTTTTATAAAAATAACGGCGGAAGTTTTACCATTAAACCTGTTGAACTACCGGTAGTAAAAAAACAACAATACTGGCGTGGTTGCATAGTATCACATGGTATTGATTATTGATGCTTATGTGAGAAGTCACTTTCGATTATACTCAATTATTGCTATAGTAATAATAAAGATCATATCTCTCTATTATTGATTCGATTATTGTCACAAAGATCATCTCGCATTATATTATATATTATTAAATCAATAATTGAGACGACAAAGTTATTCATATTATTAAATTGAAATATTTACAATGTCTAGAAGTTCTGTCAAGGAGAGGTTTGGTCATCTAATTGCGCACGAAATAATCCTTACGGGGAAAGCCCCCTCTTTCCTGGGAATGACCTAGTTGTTAAATATTATGAGTTATAATAGTAATGATGAATAAGTTCGTGTTGATTAAAGATGAAATTAATAGTTCCATTGTGTTGGAATTATTAGTGTTAGTGGATATCGACATTTCTTTCGATATTAATTGATGTCCGGAAGTTATCTTGACCTATCCGGGTAATTAACTTAGGATAAATGAGCAATTAATTGCTATTAATTCACATGATTATAACTGTTCACATGTGTGTACTATTGATTCACATTCTTGTACTATTAGGGGAGTTGGTGCAAGATTGATAATACTTGCATGACTAAGTTAAAAATGGAGGTATAGATGGAGGTACTATACTATAATTCGTATTTTCACATGATTATAACTATTTATTCACATGATTGAATTATTGATTCACATTATTTACTATTAGGGGAGGTGGTGCAAGTTTGATAATACTTACAGGGATAAATTAAAAATGAAAGAAAAGTTGAAGGTATTATACTGTAATATTTCGAGCCCCAAAACGTGTAATCATCAAAACTATATTTTCCTATAAATAGAAGCTCATTCTTCCTTCATTTCTGACCAATTCACTAAAGCTTTAGAGCAATTATTATAGAGAGAAATCATAGAGAGAAAGAAGAAGAGAAGTCTGTTGCCTCACTATTTCAATATCCAGTTTCTTCTAAGCTAACGGGTATTATTTTTTTCGTATTCATGAAGAGAGCTTCTATTATTCCATTCTTTATTATTATGTTGGAATAACCTGTCTATGCGAAGTACCGCATACATGGTAAAATTCTTATGTTATTCTATTGGAATATCCTGTCTGTGCGGATTACACTAGACCTGGTTCCATTCTTTATTATTCTGTTGGAATAACCTGTCTGTGCGGTCTATCGCATGCATGGTGAATTCTTCTGTTATTCCATTCTTTATTATTTTGTTAGAATATCCTATCTATGCGGATTACGCTAGACCTGGTTCCATTCTTTATTATTTTATTGGAATAACCTATTTGTGCGGTCTATCGCATGCATGGTGAATTCTTCTGTCATTCCATTCTTTATTATTCTGTGGGAATATCCAGTCTGTACGAATTACGCATGAACTGGTTCCATTCTCTATTATTCTGTTGGAATAACCTATCTATATGGATTATCACATGCATGGTGAATGGTCCTTCGTATTCATTCTTTATTAAATTGTGGAACTGATCTATCTACGTGGATTACCGCATAGCGGGTGAAAATCCATTTGCAGTTTCATATATTTTATGATACTCATTTGGTTAAAGTTTTGGCTTCTATACTCCATGAAATTAGTAGAATATCCTGGATATTTGCGCTTCATCCGGTATCTTTTCATGGAAATATTCTTCTGAGCATTCTTTTATTTTACTCCACAAAGCAGTATCATGTTGACAATTTGGACGTAATTGATTTCAAGATAAATTAACTTATAAATCTTTAAAATTTATTCTTGAACTTGTTTTATTAAATTATTATGTCATTGTCATCATCCTCATGCTTATATTGTGATAAAAGTCATTTTTAGCTTATGTGCATAGATGGACTTGGTATGATTATGACCAGAGATTATTCAGTATAATCATGACCTGTAATGTTATAAATGATGTGGTAAAAGTCCTCGTGAGCTTCTGTGAAGTGCATTGATGGACGCTTTTTGGTATGATTATGACCGAGGATTATTTGGTATACGATCATGACCATTGATGATTTAATGAATATCTTTGGCCCGTAGTGCGAGGATGACTCGATGATGTGGTTTATTTATTGTTGAGTCTCGGCCGATAAAAATTGATGAAAACAGGTTTAAATCTTAGAAGATAGTAGATATCATGCTCTACTTGACTCTTCTATTGGATTTATTATTCATTCTTTGTTAAACTTGATGTCTATTGTATTTTATCGGTTTAACATTTTGAAGACTAATGATAATTTATTCTCGCATTATCTTAGTCATAATATTTCTTCTTGGGCTAGTTGAGCTCACCCCCTTTCTTTCTTTGTTCTCTTGAGGAAATGAGAACGAAAGGGACTAGTCGGGGAGCGAGTGATCGGTCCAAATGATAGCATTAGTAGTCCTCACTATTCTGTTAAATAGTGTGATAATAAATGTAATGAGGACTCCATTGATTGTGGATATTGTCTAGATGACAATATACTAACCAATATGCTCCATACATGCTATCTCATTATACTAACCAAAATGAATCTCCAATGACTACATTCTTGAATAACTTAGAGATTAAACTTCAAGTTCAAACTCTTCTTTCTTTAATCTATACATTCAACCAAATCCCAAAATTAGTCAATAAATCTCTAATCAATATTTATCTAAAGATATATCGACTTTCTTCCCTCGTCAATAACATACATATACACAAGTCTAAACCAAGCACACATAGAGTCTTTAATAGTATTCAATATAGTACACTGAGTGGTTTCCCACAAACAACCAACAAATTAGTTTCCGTCTCGTCTACACTATTTTCACAATGAGTTAGATTGGTTACTAATTCGTATATACCTCCGCTCTCTGAAGGAATTGTTTAGCCCAGCTTCTATACATCCACCATTAAAAGAGTATGATTGCACTACTTTAGACTAGATACTCACTCGTACAAATACTCAGAAATTGGTGATTATCAAAGATATTTTAATGTCGCCAACTTACTATAATAAAATAATTCTATAAATTATTTAATGCCGATAGATAAATCTTATCCATCCTCTTACTAATTCATCTCTACAATTTATAATAAATATATAATAATGATATATATATATATATATTTATTAAACACAACATCACTTATCACATAGCTCATATTAACCTATATAACACAATACCACATCCCTCGTAACACATTTATATATTTTTGTTTGAACCCTTCACATGCCTTAATAATTTTATCTACTAAATTCTTATTTTAATATTTTCTGAAAATTCAGGTTCTTACAAGTTGAGCCTGTCAGCTTCCAGGCCCTTGAGGTGAGCAACACTGACTATCAACCCATTGAGGCGCCACTTCTGAAACCCAGAGTTTCTACCGAAATTATGTCGACAAGTAAAGAGAAGATATCTTTGAGTTTTTAACCTAGACAAGGGTTGTGAAAGGATCATCAGAGCATCAAGCACCCAATTCAAATTCCCAATCAAACAGGGACAGCCGGGCTAGGCTATTCTTCTGGGTCCACTCACATGAATCCTCACAAGCACAAACAAATTCCTTCATCTTCAGCCACAGGGCGATTTGTTGGGAGATTGCATATTTAAATTTGATGTTGAAAATAAATATTCATGATTATATGTTAAGTCCTTAAAAGGATGCATGCACAAGGACTTAGTGATAGATCAAACTTGTTAGGTTGATCTGGTCTTTAATGTTTATCATTCTATAAATGAATGTATAGAAGAAAAGATCAAAGATGTTAGGTTGATCTATATCTTGAGATGTAATCGATAGGGTTCAACTGAATCGTAGTCTATCGAGCTGATTAAAATATTACAGAAGCCAAGGAAAAATCGTAGAGCATCGAGGATCATAGTGTATCTGCTTTGACGGGCCTCTCCTGAAATCGTAGAGTGGTCCAAACGTTTGCCGAGCCAACTCAGAGATCGTAGTACGCTCTCAGAAGCGTATAGTCTGCAAAGACAAGCAAGTAAAGATCGTAGTGTGCCAGTCCGTAAGAGAAATTGTAGTGTTCTCATTTGCCAGTATCAGATCAAGCACTAAAGTGGCAAGACATCATGATCAAAATCGTAGATCATAATCTGTCTGTGTCAGAAGCATCGAGCCTTGTCAATTTATTTAAGAATAAATCCCAACAAATGAGGAACGAATTATAAATGTTGAAGTCCTCGGGAGTCCCAATGACACGACAGTCATCCTTAGTATGTAACAAAGAAGCGTATTGAAGAAGCTAAGGAAAGTACTATAGGTCAGCAGAAAACACCTTTTTAGGTGTTAGGTGAGATAACAGTCTGATGTGTCAGTGGGCAGTCTGCTAATCAAAAACTATGCAAAAAGTCTCCATCAAAGCTCAGAAATGTCAAATGCATTTAATGCTTCAACGGATGTCTTCAATGGATACATTTCAAAGACATCTAATATACACAGGTTCAGCTGACGAAGAAGATCAAGCAAGCATTGAACAAAAAGTTGAAGAACACTCAACGATTAAACTCTACGATCCGAAAAGAGAAAGCTTGCTCAGCTATTCAGTTCTTTCGAATAAGAGCTTAACTGCAACTGGATAACACCATTCAAGAACTCATCAACTAATATCAAGTAAAGTAAGAAGTTCTAAGTCAGAAGGACTTGAAGAGTTCTAAGTGAACTGTGAAGATCTGTTGGACTTGAAGAGTTCAAAAGTGAACTGAGAAGTGCCAAGACTGCTGGTCTTGAAGGAATCTATGAGATTCAAAAGTTGTAAAGATATCCTTAGTGGATTTCCTACTCAAGGAGTAAAAGAGTGGACTAGGAGCTTTGAATGCTCTGAACCACTTAAAATCTATATTTCTTCTATAACTACTATAATTATTATAACTGCCTCACTCTCATTAACTCACTATATCTTAAAGGGAAAACAAACAAATCTTAATTCCGCTGTGCTTAGATTATTCTCAAAATTAACAAGTATTTTGAAACAACAGAATTTAAATATCTATTCAACCACCCTTCTCGATAACTATTGTGCCTTTGGGAACTAACAATTGGTATCAGAGCATGTTCTATCAAACAAGCCTACAAAGCTTAAGTAGATCCAATGGCACATCTGATAAACGAATCAAAGACTAGAGGAGGCAGCAAGCCACCTATGTGCAACAAAGATAAATTCGACAACTAAAGTTCACATGAAAGCCTACATGGACTCAATAGATGAAGATCTATTTGAAACTATTCAAAATGGGCCCTACATCTCTTCCAAGCTTGCTCCTACTATAGATGATCCAAACAGAATCCAGATCAAGATCAAAGAAGAATGGACTAATAGCTAAAAGAAAGCTGTCCAACTCGACAAAAAGGCCAATAACATTTTGTTCAAATCTTTAGAAGATGACATGTTTGAGAATGTGGTCAATAGCAAAACAACAAAGGAAGTATGGGAAGCATTGCTAATCATCCATGAAGGAACAGAAGAAGTCAAAGAAAACAAGCAACCTCTCCTTACTCAGCAATATAAAATATTGAAACACATTCAAGGAGAAGATGTCACTTCCACCTACGAAAGATTCAATATATTGCTCAACTCTCTCCGAGCCTATGGAAAGATCTATCCAAATAAAGATCTAATCATAAATTCCATGAGAGCTTTACCTAGTAAGTGGGATGCCAAAACCACTGCCATCAGAGAGTCAAAGAATCTCCATGAAATGACTTTTCAACAGTTATATGGCAACCTTCTCACATACGAACTAGAGCTGACTCAACGAGCAGAAACTCTATCCGAAGGAAGAAAGAAAGACAAAGGAGTTGCTCTAAAAGCAACAAACAACACTTCCAAAGCTAACAATGAGAATGACTCTGACTGTGATGAAGATGATGATGAGGACTTTGAAATGTTGGTAAAAATACTCAAAAGGTTCACGTGTCAAGGCAAAAGCAGCAAACCTAAGAAATTCAACAACTATTATAGCAAGGAAAAAATAAACGACTTATGCTAAAACTGCAAAAAGCCTGGCCATTTCATTTCAAACTGCAACAAGCCTCTCAAAGAAGAACTCAAGAAAAGATCAAATTCAAAGGCAACAAGAGGCTTCAGAAGAAAGACAAAGGTCTTGTAGCTAGAGGATCGTGGAGTGACACATACAACGACTCAACTCCCGAATCTGGAGATGATGAAGATCCTCGAATGAAAAATATTTGCCTAATGGCCAAGCATAATAGGGATAAAAAGTACTCCAACATTCATGAAGTAAGTATAGATGAGGTATTTGACTTTAACTCTCCTGATGTAGACATTGATGATTTAAGAACTGCACTATATGGCATAACATCTGATGTGACGCCCCCAAATTAAGGTATCTTCCAAACCAACAGATGGTGCTACACGGTACTCATAACTGTACATTAATTCTATTGAAACGACATCAAAATGTGTGTATCAACGACATTCTTATTGCATTAATAATATTACATCCCGTTCCCAGGTTCTAAAACCATTACATTCTTTGTTCATCATTCTATAATATATATAACTTACTAGTTTATTACAAGGTAAACTAATCGTTTAGCTTCGTCTTTCCTCTATCCTTGTCAGATCTCTCAGTTCGTTCGGTCCTAGCTGCATTCATATGGTTCAAGCAAGAGTGAACATAACAAGCTCAGCAAGTACAACAATTTCTTTTAAACGACATGCTTGAAACATATGAATCGTATATCTTTAATAACTGGACAATAGTTATGAAGTACTATCGATAATTCAAAATATCACTTCTTTTCTTTCAAAACATTTTATAATAACAATATTCAGTAAAACATCAATTCTGGCTCAAGACCATGAGCAGTTCATAATTTCATTGAAAAGGACAACCCGACACTAAGTCCGTAAGTCCAACATATCTTACGAGCACTTTTTGGTGATCAGCCCATAGTACTCTATGTTGATCAACACTACATTCATTAAACGTGTATACGTTTAAGTTTTGGCAACCTCGCGTGCCCATCGAATAATCAATAAAAAATACATTTGTTTATTCATACTCAGGCTTACCTTGAATCTGTACCAAACAATTGGCGTAGGATAGCGTTAATAATTCTATATTGAAAGACTTGTAAATAAATCAATCAATCTTCAATATTAGTCTAGTCGAGTTAAAATTGGCATCAACTCTTTCTTTTAAAATCATTCATGCATCTCATAACATGAATCACAGAAAACCTGGCTAACACGAAGGTTAGACAAGCATTTAAGAAATACTTGCCTTCAGCGTCTGCTACAGTAAAATTACTTTTCCTTTGAGTCTTTATAGTCTCTACAACACATAACCACATAACATACCACATTAGGTCACGAATGAATATACATGGTTCCTAATGAATCTTACCCTTCTTCTCAATCTAAATCTTGACTTAGATCTGCTATTATGGGTTCCAGTTTTTCATTACGTCATTCTCATTACGTTCATCTTCAATTGATTATTAACCTTTAATCAACAAACATTAAGTGTTTAACAATGACTTAACAATGTTATGTTACACTTTAGTTCATTACTAATGAGTTATCTTTCATTCTATACTTGTAAACATTCTTGTATGTCGAAACCCTAGGACTGGCGCCGCGGCGCCACACATAGCTCTCATTCTCATGCCGTGGCGTGAGTTTACAGTATGCAAGTCCCGGACTTGGCACTGCGGCATCACTTATTGGCCTTGGGTTGGCGCTGCGGTGCCAACTCTGTGCCTTAGAAAAATTTGACAGATTTTTAACTTTGCGAAATTCCCGGACGCATAACTTCTTCGTTATAAGCCCGAATTAGCTCGTTCAAAAGCCTACGGTTCACAAATTACATACTCTACGTGTTCTTGCAAGAATTTTATTTATTTGACTTCGTTTTCTCAAAATTCACCTATTAGTCCATTTTTAACAAAAACTGTAAATGTTCGTGAACGTTCAACACTCGTTTCTTCGTTCTAAGTCGAAATTCGGTCATTTTTTAGTCTGGAACTCTATAATGCCAAATATGACTTGTCTCCATTGAAAACGAATCTTTCCAAGATCAATATCAAAATTTAACTTCCATTCCGAGAATTTCACAAATTCGACGATTATCGTCCAAACTCATAAATTTCGCCTTAACTTCATTTCTTATAATTTGTTCATCATTTTAAATGGATTCAATACATCATATTAACATCTTGACATACATACTTCATTAACTTTATTGACATGATAAGTTATTACTTGTTCTTCATTAGTCTATAACTTGTAAAAGTATGAACAACTTAAGAATTCACTTTGCATGACTTATCATAGCTTAAATCTTTTAACCATCATCCTTACTTCTTATTATCATACAACCTTATTATTTCAACATAAAACAAATTCCTACAAGTTCTTCTTTATTTCATAACTTATATGATTACGAATTGCTTATTCATGACTTATACGGCTTATTAAGACTTAAGCCCTTTGATTACTCATTCTTATCATTCCTTAGCATACAAGTTCTACCACTACCCATTTCCCTATCAGTAGAAGAGAAAGAGAATTATGGTTTAAGTCCGTACCTATGAAGATCACTTGATTAATCCTTGTTCTCCTTCTTACTTCTTAAATTATGAAGACTAGCTTTCTATCTTTTCTAACTTATTATCACTTATTCTCTCTAACCAATAAGCTCTCAACTTGTTGGTGTTTTTGAACAAGGAATAAATGAAATCCAAAGCTTGCTATTTATAGGAGCTGATAGATTAGGGCATAAGGTTCATTAATCCACTCCACCTCCTTAATCACCTTCTTACTATTCATTACCTAGCTATTAAGTAAACTTGGCCACCACACTTACTTAGCTCTTAAGTATACTTGCTTAGCACATAGCTTATCATTTGCTTGCTCATCAAATTAATTACTTGGCCATCACAACACTTAGCCATTAAGTTTACTTAATCATCACATATAAGCACTTTGTTTGTTCATCACACATAAGCACTTTACTTAGCCTTTAAGTTACTTAACTTATCATTTGCTTAACCCTTAAGTCTACTTGCTCATCACACAAAGTTCTTGATCACCAATTCACCCATATGATCATGGGTTGCCCCATGGATCCTCCTAATCCATTGGATTCTTACTTTGGGCTTAAGGTTTAATTAACCTAACTTATACATTGGGCTTGCATTAACAATTCTTTGTGCTTTAACATTAATTCGCATTGGGCTTTATTATTATCCCAATTAGACATTACAATCTCCTACACATTCCTACAAGTCCATTACATTTAGCTTAAAGCCTTATAACGTATAATCTATGTATAATTCTCGTATTCCAACTCGTATACTTACTTAATATATGACATTCCATGGTTCATACATAGTCGCATAATACCTAGTATTATACTTGTATTCATTACCTCGTATAATACTTACGTATTATACAATCATAGCTTTAATTCATTATACATATTCCATTTCATTCTCGGAATTCATTTTCCCTAATCGTTAGGTTTTAAGTCCGCAGGCAAAAAACTGCATTTCCCATAACTGAAATATTATTGGATTTTCTATCTCACCTCGATATTCTATCATTACGTATTTCTCAGAAGTTCAAAAATAATTCCCGAGCAGAAATTCGTGAATAGTGTTTTTTGAAAAATTATTCGGAAAGGTTTTATTTTCGTCTTGGAACTTCAAACACTTTAATTCTATCACGTAGCCAAAATACTACGACATTCCGATATGTCTAGGTCATAGAATGACCTTTAAATAGCTTACTCCCATAATTAATTAATTAAATTCATTTAATCCACATAATCAAATAAAAATTTAATTCTCAAAAATTCGAATTTTACTGGGGCGTTACACACTTCCCCCCTTATAAGGATTATGTCCCCAGAATCATGCTAATAATACATACACCATTGAGGAAACATTTTTCTTTATTTTAATCTCAAGCTCCCACAATGCTTCTTCGACATTGTGGTTCTTTCATTTCACCTTCAACGAAGGTATTATGTTATTTTTCATGACTTGTCACTTCCTATCAATAATTTGAGTTGGAAGTTTAAATACTTATTGACACATTACGTTATAACCCTTTCATTAGCTTTTAACTTAGAATTATTTGGAAATCAAATTCCTCCTTCAAAACAAGATTATACTTGATCTTCTCTTCATCATGCATCCTCTTCTTCATTCGCGTACATTACTCATTACCTAGTTGTAGTTACTTAACTCGTTCAAGTATCGTGGATTGAGTATGTTGTGAATAACATTTCTACCTCTTCATTCCACAATTAAACCTCTAACTTCGCCACCTCCGTTATTAACTCATTGTGAGTCGCTAATATCGATAGCTTTTCCCTACCCTTCCTACTTAACGCATCAGCTTCTACGTTTACCTTCCGTGTATGATATAACCTATCACAGTCATAACCTCTTATCCATTCTAATCACCTTCTCTACTTCATATTCAACTTCTTCTGTGTGGAGATATATTTCAAACTCTTAGAGTCCGTGTATATCTCACACTTCTCCCCGTATAAATACTATATTTCGATTTTTAATTCTAAAACTACAGCTGCCAATTCTAGACCATAAGTAAGATAGGCCTCCTCATAATTCTTTAACTGGCGTGATGCATATGTAATGACATTGCCATGCTACATGAACATGCAACCCCATCTTCTATGTTAAACATCGAGATACACTATAAAATCCCCCGTACCACCTGATAAAGACAGTACAGATGTCTCACTTAATCTTCCTTTTAGCTCTTAAAAACTATTTTCTCACTTCTCATTCCCAAGACACTTCTCAATAACAAATTTTGTTTATCTCTTTAAGCTACAATTCACACGTAGTGAATTTCGTATCCAACTTCTCCTTCCGTAGTGTTTCTCACACTATCTTCAAATGTTCAACGTGATCTTCTTACGTCTTAAATTAGACTAGAATATCACCAATGATCAGTATGACACCCTCATCCAAATATTATTTGAACACCCTGTGACGCTAATGGTACTTTTAATCATAGCACCTCATAAAGGTACCTATCAATTTACCCCTTACTTGCTTAGCGCCTCTTACAAAAAATCTAACTTCCGTACATCAGTCCACCCAATTTACATAACCAGAAACTTGTCATAACTATAACGAGTTCTGAATGTTATCTTAGGTACCTCCTCCTTCTTTCTTACTTTCAACCGACTATACCCTGTACGCAAATCTATCTTAGAAAAATTCTTTTCCCTCTTCAATTGATCAAATAGATCATCGATTCTGGGCCATGGGTATTTATTCTTAACCGCTAACTTACTCCTATTACGATAGTCGATACGAAACCGTAACGACTCATCCTCTTCCTTAACATCCTCCTAACTTGCGTCACCGTTAGACAACAAGAGCGTCGCGGTATTTTATTACCATAGATTACTACCTTGGATTTTCTTAGAAAACCGAAGATCCATACTTTTATTCTAACAATTTATTAAAGTTCTATAGTTAATCAACTCATTCATACCGAGAATTACCTCAAATTCTCTCAACTTTATCGGTACTTATCTACTAATACTTGCTTACATTCCTTATTCATGAAGCCATTTCCACGAATATAATTAACGAAAGTTATTTCCCCATTCTCTACCTTAACGTATAAATATATTTATAATCCCTTCCGAGAATGAACTTAATCACTTAGCAAACTCTTATGCTATAAAAGAAAAGTAGCACTCCAATCAAACAGCACATAAGCATTCATTGTATTGACCGGAATGATACTTGCTACTAAATCCGTTGATGCAATCGCATCATGGCTAACTTACCACTACTAACACCTTTACTTTCCTCCGACCCTTTCTTTGGGCAATTTCTTGCCATGTGGTCCAACGACCCACATACAAAACAACTATGGTTTTTCTTAAAATTTAAGACAATTGGGTAATATATGACCCTCTTGTCCACAGTTATAACAAAACGATTTCCTTTTTTGACAGACTTCTAGATGAGTCTTTCCACATGCCTTACATACGTCGATACTACGCTTAGGATTCCCCTTGTTCTTATCTTTTCTCTCTTTGTGGTATTGGGTTAACGCCTCACTACCATCCTCCGTTATAATCGCTTTCTCCATAATGGTCCCATAGGATGCACCCTGGAACATAGAAATTCCACTATAGAGCAAGGGTTTCAGGCCCTGCTCAAACCTACAAGTCTTCCTCTCCTCCACTGCATACTTGTAGGGAAATAATTCTCGATGAAAACCTTCTTGAATTATTCCCACGTTACCGCATCTATTCTAGTCCCACCCTGGTGAACCTCCCACCAAAAGTTGGCTTCCCCTTTCATCATGTAAGTTACAAAAGAAGTCTTTTGTGCCTCACCTACATTTTGTAATAACAAACGCCTTCTTTATTTCTATTACCCATGTTTGGGCTTCTAATGGGTCCGTCGTTCCTTTGAACTTCGGCGGACCTACGCTTTTAAATTCTTTAAAGGTAGTCATTCTGGCTAACCTAGGTTCGGTGGGTACTCTACCCTCGGTTTAATTAAATGCAGCCGTTAATAAATTAACGAACTCTTGCATAGGGTTGTTTTTACCCCCTTGATTTTTATTACGTGATTCCGCTTCCTGATTACGTTGTCTTCTCCTTGGAGGCATTTTCTGATTAAATAGAATTTCATTATTATCTATTTACTTACTTCGTTACTATTCGCCACATAACAACTCATACCATAACAAAGCATATTAAATTAAAACTTCATTATATGCATATGCTTCTTCATAGTCTGAAACTATTTACACTTTACTTCCATAGCCAACGGCTAGTACATTTCTATCCCGCAATTGAACTTCTCAAAAGTTTGGATTTACAAAAAGACTACCCTTTTATACAAAGGAGGGTTTTACGTCACTATGTACATATTTATAACTCTAGCTTTCTAATAATGCATAACAGCGTCCTCGTGTTTCTCATTCGCAATCTTCGCTACAGTATCCCGACTAATAGTATGTCGAGTCTGCCCTGACTCTATAGAATAACAAACAACTTTAAGCTTGAAATCATTATGAGCACTCTCATGGATGTAAGACATCCGTGCTATCTTCCAGTCTTTCTTAATCAGTTTCTTACGAAGCTCATCGACCTCTTCCTTATAACCCTTAGCCTGCTCTGTCATAAGCACCTGCCTATCGTGCTCTGACTTAAAATATGCTTCTGCAGACACCTTAGCTTCATGGAGATAATTAATCTCTTCACTCGATTACACGCATAACTTTGCATTTGATTGCACATTCGAATAAATCGCCGGATACAATACTCTCATTGCATCTAGAGGTATTGACTCTAGTGTAGGTACCATCGTATTAACTGATGTTACCCCAATTTCCTCCTCCTCATAGACAATCATATTAAGATATGACGTTATATCCATATCTCCCTCGGAGTAGTCCTCAGAAAAGTACTCCACTATTTCTGACTCCTCTAGAATCACTAATGGTACCCTCCGCCATTGCAAGCATATAAGTACGTGCTCTACTGTTCACAACTTCTTCGCTCACCGCGTGTATATCTCTATACATCAAGCTATCGATCGACATCCTAATATAACACATATGTTGATTAGTACATAACACACAATAGTATAAGCACAAATCACATTTAATTTATTTAGGGTTACTTTCCATCTTTTAAATCTTTCGGTACTGAGTTTCCTCAATACCTTATTAACTCATTCAACTTAAGTAAAGCTCGAGTTTACTTCCTTCGGACTTTCTTTCCTTAACGAGGTTATTAGCCTAAATGCAAATGCAAGAGTTAAACCAGAGCTGCTATCTAAGCTTTCTGTCACAAATGGAACCAAAGAAGATAGAAGATGCTATGGAAGACTCCAGCTGGATAGAAGCCATGCAGGAAGAACTAAATCAGTTTGAAAGAAGCAAAGTATGGAGATTAGTTCCAAGACCAAAAAATCATCCTGTCATTGGCACCAAGTGGGTCTTCAGGAACAAGATGGATGAAGATGGAGTAATAACATGAATAAGGCAAGACTAATGGCTAAAGGTTACTCTCAGGAAGAAGGCATTGACTATGATGAGACCTTTGCACCTGTTACCAGATTAGAAGCCATCAGAATATTCCTTGCCTTTGTTGCTCACATGAAATTCAAAGTCTGTCATATGGATGTCAAAAGTGCATTCCTGAATGGTGAACTTCAAGAAGAAGTATATGTAGAACAACCTCCAGTTTTCATTAATCCAACTCTCTCTAATTATGTCTATAGATTAGACAAAGCCTTATATGGTCTTAAACAAGCACCTAGAGCATGGTATGAAACATTAACTAACTTTCTTATTGAAAATGGGTTCACAAGAGGTAGAGTAGACACCACATTATTTCTTAGAAATCATAAAGACAAAATCTTATTAGTTCAAATATATGTTGATGACATTATCTTTGGCTCTACTGATGAAAAATTATGTAAGAGATTAGCCAAGCTTATACAGAGAAAGTTTGAAATGAGCATGATGGGTGAGCTGAACTTCTTCCTTGGACTGCAAGTAAAGCAGACTGGTGAAGGAATCTTCAAAAACCAAGCCAAGTACATTAAAGACTTACTTAAAAAGTATGGCATGTAATCAGCCTCTCCCATAAAAACCCCAATTGCTCCATCAACTAAGCTTGACAAAGATGAAAAAGGTAAAAGTATTGATATAACTCAATACAGAGGTATGATAGGCTCTCTTCTATATCTAACTGCCAGTAGACCAGACATAATGTTTACAACATGTATATGTGCTAGATTTCAAGCCAATCCTATGGAATCACATTTAACTGTTGTAAAAAGGATTTTCAGGTACCTCAAAGGCAAACCTCACTTGGGGCTTTGGTATCCCAAGGAGTCCTCTTTTGAACTGACAGGATATACAGATGCTGATTTTACAGGCTACAAAATAGACAGAAAAAGTACTAGTGGCACCTGTCAACTGCTGGGAAACAAACTTGTGTCCTGGTTTAGCATGAAACAAAACTCAATAGCTACATCTACAGTAGAAGCTGAATACATTGCTACTGGCAGCTGTTGTGTAAGGTATGGATAAAAAATTAGCTAGCAGATTATTGGTTTGATTTCAAATCTATACCTGTTTATTGTGATAACACAAGTGCCATAACAATAAAACACAATCCTGTCATGCATTCTAGGACTAAGCATATAGAAATAAGATACCATTTTATTAGGGATCATGTTCAAAATGGAACCATATATCTACAATACATCCCTACTGAAAATTAACTTGCTAATGTTTTTACAAAGCCTCTAGATGAATCCAGATTTAATAAATTAATAAGTGAACTAGGCATGCTAAATTTACAACCATAAAATATATGCTCTAGTTTGTGCTAACTATGCAAATATAAAGGCTATGTTCGAAATCGTAGACATGAACAAAGAAAAACCACAATCGTAGAGCTTCATCAACAGAACAAAAGAAGCATCCTGTGATGACAAAGTTCCAACAAATCAAAGCAATCTCTTTGTCAAGCGCCTCATAGACAAACCTAACCCTTAATTCACTATAAGAGGTTAGCCCTTCTTGAGCTACCTTAACTTGAGAGAAATTCCAAGTTAAAAGTTCATCATAAGGACCAGAGCAGACAACATTCGTAGAACAGATTTAGAAGTAAACTCAACGATAGTAGTTGTAACGTCCACGAATTTTAAACTCCTTATTAATAAAAATATGTGATTTAATTTTAATGAGTTAGTTTTGAGAGTTTATTTAAACCTTATGTGGTTATGAAAATTTATGAAATCATTAAAGGGAGTCACTAATAGTTATTTAAATTAGTGGACTAACCCTAAGAGTTTTAAAATCAAGAAATTGATAAGATTATTAATTAAATATTTAATTTATTTGAATATGGTGGCAAGATTTGAACATATTGATTAATTGTAATTATGAGTAATTAATTGATAATGTGTTATTTGATAATTATTATTGGATAAATAATAATTAATGAGTAAGAGTTTAATAATTTGTAAAGTGATTATATGTTTGTTTGATTTATTTGTGCCAACATACAATGTAGTAAACCTTTATTATACGGTGGTTAACTATATATTTTATATAATACAAGGTGGCACATTAACATGTCTATATATTATATATATAGACTATATAGTAAGAGTTATTTGCATTAATGTGAGTTGCATAATAATATTGTTATATGTATGTGCACTACTTGAAACATTGTAAATTAGGAAATACAATGTATACTCTTTAAATCATTATACCTATGTTATATGAAATAAATTGTGTAGACATGTTTTATAACCAAAGTTTATATTATGTGTATATTTGTTATAAGCCAAATGTTACATTTAATTATTTTGCTAGTGCTGGAAATTTCTTTGTCCCATATTAGAGTCTCATTTCTTCTTCCCATGTGAACAAGCCTAGCCTAGCCTATCTCCACCTCAAAATCAACCAACATAGATGGGGATTGGGATTCATGAGTAGAATTACCAACTCTCTCTTAACCCTTGTGCATTCTTGAAATTCTTTGGTTTGATTTGGGAGGAAATCTCATTGTGTAGATAATTAATCTTCTATAAATGGGACATCATCCTTCCTTGTTACAATTTGCTGAGAATTAGTTTGCTAGAAGTGGGTAGATTGATAGAGGGCAGCTGAATTGAATCCCAAAGGTATAACTTCCATTCCCATTCTTAATTTTTGGTAAATTGTTTCATGGATTGATTCTTTGAATTAAGCATGAATTGGTTGTTAGTTGATATTTGATTTGGGTTATGTTACTATGTGTTATACAAGCTTCTAAATATGTGGAATTATGTTAGAAACCCTTTCCATTGGGAAATTGTGTGATAAGTTGATGAACTACTAAAGTAGAGCGTGTTTGTTTGTCGACAGATCGACAAATCAATTTGCATTGCCTTGATTTTATACTATCCAATGGCTAAATTGCACTTATATACTAGATCAGTCCGATGTGTTCTGCTATGATTTTGTTGTGCTAACTTATTGACACTTGGTTGGAGCAAGCATGAAAACTGTTTAACACTCACACATAAGCACATGCATGTAGTATGAACAAGTATAGCAATAATGGGCACAATACTTGGGGTCTTGAAATGAGGTTTGTGATTTCAAAAGTGAACTTTGTCACGAAACACATCATGTGAGTATTTTGACTTTATGAACATGATTATATGGTTTATATTGACATGAAAGGCAAGACTAAAGTGGTTGAACACACTAGCATACATGATTGAAAGATTAGACTAGTTCAAAGATAAGATACTTAAGACTTTTCAAAAGTGAACTTGACCAAGAATTTTATCTAGTAAGTTCTGAACTTAGAAGACCATTTACATGACTGATTTAGCACCTAAGTGAGCATGATATATGATGTATTGTGTCTTTATCATGATTCAAACTTGTTAGATATATGTTAGGAAATGTACTAAAAGAAAAGTTGTTATATTGTAGTAATATACATGAATACTACATGGTGTAGGTTCTGGTGTTTAAAGATGTTAAGCATAACATAATCACACATGATATGAGTTCTAAAGTTGTCTTATATATGTATGTTGCATCATTCGGCTAAAATGATTTCAAAGATAACCTTGGGCATGTTTTCAAACATAAGTTGCATATTATTTGAGTACTTAGATACTAAAGTAGTAAGATGTCATGTTATAGCTATATTACTCCTAAACATGATTCATATGTATTAAGCATGATGATTATATAACTTTTTATGTTTACTGACATACAAGTTGTAAGTTAAACTTGTGGTAATGAACTCAAGTATGATCATGTGTTATATGTGAAACTCTAGCATGGATGTATGTTAAGATATGTGTGGAATTAGTGTTAGAGTTGGACTAAAGTCAGGAAGTGCAAGGCTCAAACTGAATGCGGCGGGGACAAAGAAGTATTGTTGCAAATCCCTATGATCTTTCCAAGATGAGCTATTTTTGGTTCTGAAAGTTAAGGCATGATTATATGATTACTTTACTTTATAATGTGTGACCAATAGGTCATATAATGTGTTAAGAAACATGCTATGTGATGACTGGATTCTTTTAAGTGTAGACTCGTATTAGTTTACACATACTAATTGAAAGACCGACTTGTTAATGTTAGGTCGTTTCAACGCAAGTTAATTAAAGCTAGAATTATATTGTAGCTGAGCAAACAGGTAAGTATCGTAAACCCTTGCATTACTTTATTCGATGCATACCGTAAGCAAGTTCCTTGAACCCTACTTTTGTTAAGAAAGTTTCCCTAAACTTACTCTAAATTATATTGAGCAAGTATCCAAATTTATTGTGTTGCAAGTAATAGAGTTTGAACCTTTGTCCGGTCAGACAAGCCTATGAAGTTTTATAAAAGCTATCCAAACCAATTGATGGTAATGATTCTTAGACTGAAAGAACACCCCCTTCTATGATAAGGGATTGCAGGTATCTAATAAAGATACAATGAACAGATTTAAATGTTATGCATATATATAGAGTACGTGAGGTGATCCCTCAAGTACTTATTCGTAGAGCCGAGAACCAAAGGGTGAATTAGCTATTGATTCCATTGGAGTGTTATAGTTCGAAGTCTATTTGACTAGCAGTTATTCTAAAAGCAATCATTATCTTTGCTTATGATATTCATATTATTGAATCCTTCAGATATTATATTGTTGAACCCTTTGCCAGACATTTTTCCATTCATCATGATATATCCTTATTGTTGTACTTAAACTTGTTGAGCAAACTTGTTGCTCATCCTTGCTATTTCATGAATTATATTGCAGCTAGGCCCGAGACCTCAGGAAAGGACAAGGGTAAAGGTAAGATGTAGGATTATTACGAGAAGCAAAATTTATCTTCTGCTTAGTTTAAATTACGATTATGTAATATGAACCCTAATGTTTATTTTAGGGTATGTTTGTAGAATGATATTAAGGTTATCGTATCTTGGGACTAGTAACACCTTTTGAATGAACGACGTACGTTTATTATATTTCGCATTTTAGTTATTGTATGTTGTTTAGAGGTGGATGTTAGCATGTTATCGTGATGGCCCCAACTGGGGTCGAGGACCCGCTTTTGAAGCGCCACAGTTAGTATCAAAGTCATAGGTTATAAACGCTAGGAATGTGAAACCTAGGTTATAACCTTAGTAGAAAACTCAAGTAGAGTATGCAAATGATGGGTTGAGGAAATCCATCAAGTTTTATTGTGATACTGAAGTTGTTTATTTAAATCAAGAATGATTGATAGACGTCTTAAACATCTTAATGCTAACATGGATAGCATATCACACAAAGCCTAATAATTTTCTTCCTTTCCTCAGATCATGCCGCCTAGGAGAATTCAGCGGAATCAGAGGGAAGAAGGAGCCGTTAACAATGGTGGAGGGGCAAATTTTGATCCAATGCAGAACTTCGTTAACTTGTTAACTGAGGCAATGCAAAAAAAGACCCCCGCCAGCAGCAGGGCAGCCAGCACAACACTTCGCTAGCTTTAAGGACTTTAAATTGGTAGGACCACCGGAATTCCGGGGAACCTTGGATCCAATTGAAGCCCAGACATGGATAGAAGAAATGGAGAAGGTGTTTGAAGTGGCACGCATGGTCGAAGCACAAAAGACGAGTTTTGTCACATTCAAGATGAAGGGCGAAGCTAACTATTGGTGGAAAGCCAATAAGGGCCGAGAAGACGAAGGAGTTATTCCTTGGGAGAGATTTAAGGAGCTATTCCTCGAGAATTACTGCTCGGAGAATACACAACAGGATATGGAAGTTAAGTTTTTGGAACTGAAACAATGTAGTATGTTTGTCGCAGAGTACGCGGAAAGATTTAACGAGTTAGCCCAATTCGCTTCACGTCAGGTTGACACGGAGGCTAGAAAAGCAAGAAGGTTCGAATTAGGACTGAAACCATGGCTGCAGAAGGTAGTGGCTGTGTTGAAGATCAAGACTTACTCTGATCTTTTGGAAAGGGCTATCATTGCCGAAGGAGGCAATGAAGCCATCGCTCGATTCAAGCAAGAAAAGAAGACTGGTTAGAAAGGTCAGAAAGGGGGAAGCAGTGGAGGCATCAACCCCAATAAGCGTAAATGGACAGAGAGCCAATCCTCTGGAGGTAATAAGTCCGGGGGAGAAATTAAGAAAAAGTATAAATTGTAACAACTATGGGAGGAATCAATCGGGGGATTGCATGAAAGGAAAGAGTGTTTGTTATCATTGCGGACAACTGGGGCACATGTCTCCTCAGTGTCCAAATAAGCAGAAGGGAGGATGTTTCTCGTGTGGAGCCACGGACCATCAAATTAAGGATTGCCCGAAGAAAAAGGGCGATGCAGCTAGCGACAACTGCAACAAAAACAATAATGGACTGAAAATTGGAGGGCCAACCAGTCAAGCCAACATGCCAACAACACGAACGTTCAACATGACCGTACAGGATGCGGTGGAGTCTAAGGACGTGCTGTCAAGTATCATTCCGATCAATGATATAAATGCATACGTGTTATTTGATTCGGGTGCTACCTGCTCTTTTGTTTCTGAAGAATTTTCTAAACGGTTAGACTTACCCCATGAGAGATTAGAACACCCAATGAACGTAGAAGTAGCGAACAAGGAAATTATTACTGTAGAATACATTCATAGGAATTGTTATACCGAATTGCGATGATTTAAGCTCAAGGTGGATTTGATATCGATTCGTTTTGGGGAGTTCGATGTAATCCTTAGAATGGATTGGTTATTAGTTCACGAAGTAGTTATAGACTATAAGAAGAAGTGTGTACACCTTAATACTTCGAATAAGTCAAAGGTGGTATTTTATGGTAGTAAATCGCTGAGATAATCTTATTGTCTGACGATCGTGCAAGCATAGAGATTACTTAGGAAGGGTTGTATAGGTTATTTGGCTCACGTGGTTGATACTCGACGAGTTGAGGGTGAATTGAGTCAGAAACCTATTATAAGGGATTTCATTGATGTCTTCCTAGACGAGATTTTGGGATTACCACCGGATAGAGAGATTGAGTTTGTCATTGATTTGGCACCAGGGACAGCACCAGTTTACAAAGTGTCGTATCGTATGGCACCGGTAGAGATGAAAGAACTGATGACTCAATTACAAGAGTTGTTAGATAAGGGATACATTCGACCGAGCGTATCACCGTGGGGAGTACCAGTCTTATTCATAAAGAAGAAAAATGGGTCGTTAAGACTTTGTATCGACTACCGAGAGTTGAACAAGGTCACCATTAAGAAAAAGCACCCTCTGCCCAGGATAGACGATTTGTTTGATCAGTTGAAGGGGGAAAGGTACTTTTCAAAGATTGACTTAAGGATCGGTTATCACCAACTGAAAGTGAGGTCGGAGGATATTCCAAAGACAACATTCAAAACTCGGTATGGACACTTTGAGTTTCTGGTAATGTTATTTGGTTTGACAAACTCGCCAGCAACATTTATGGATTTAATGAACAGAGTGTTCAAGTAGTATTTGGAAAAGTTTGTTGTCGTATTCATCGATGACATTCAAGTGTAATCAGAAACGGAGGAAGAATACGCCGAGCATCTTCGGATAGTGTTGGAGACATTAAGGAGGGAGAAGCTGTATGCAAAAATCTCCAAATGTGAGTTTTGGTTGCAAAGAGTGCAATTTCTATGACACGTTATTGATAAGAATGGTGTTTTGGTGGATCCAGCGAAGGTAGAAGCGGTTATCAATTGGGAATAGCCGAAGACGCCGATAGAAATTAGGAGTTTCTTAGGATTGGCGAGATACTATCGAAGATTCATTCAGGATTTTTCAAAATTAGCATCACCATTGACCAATCTTACCAGAAAGACAGTTAAGTTCAATTGGACGGAGAAGTGTGAAGAAAGTTTCCTAGAATTGAAGAAGAGGCTTAGTCAAGCACCTGTGTTGGCTTTACCGGACAACACGGGAGGGTTTGTAGTGTATAGTGATGCATCACACAAGGGTTTTGGCTGTGTACTGATGCAACATGACAAGGTCATTGCGTACGCTTCACGACAGCTAAAGGATTATGAGAAGGGATATCCAACTCACGATCTGGAGTTAGCAGCGGTAGTTTTTGCCTTGAAAATTTGGAGGCAGTATTTGTATGGTGTGAAGTGTGAGATATATACGGACCACAAGAGTCTGAAGTATATCTTCACGCAGAAGGAATTAAACATGAGGCAACGTCGATGGATTGAATTGATAAATGATTATGATTGTGAGATTCTATACCATCCAGGCAAAGCAAATGTAGTAGCAAATGCCTTGAGCAGAAAAGGCGAAGAAAAGTTATTAAAATTTATCATTCAAGATGAATTGGTGAAAGATTTTGAAGATTAAGTATCCGATGGAGACCAACAAACAAGTTTTTATAGTGACAGCGAGTCTGACTTTATTGGATAAGGCTAAAGAAGCACAAGAAAAGGACGAAGATTGCATTAACATTAAGAAGTGATTGACTGAAGGTGATGAGTTAAAATTTAAGATTGATAGCACTGGACTGCTAAGATTTGAAGGACGAATTTGGGATGCAGATTAGTACGAGGCGAGAGAAGAGATTTTGCAAGAAGCGCACAGTACGAGGTATTCGATACACCCAGGAAGCACAAAGATGTACCAAGATTTGCGTCACCATTTCTAGTGGCCAAACATGAAGAGAGAGGTTACAGAATGCGTGAGTAGATGCCTAACTTGTCAGAGAGTCAAGGCAGAGCACCAACGACCAAGCGGGATATTACAACCATTAGAGATTCCAGAGTTGAAATGGGAGCACATCATAATGGAGTTTGTGGTGGGACTTCCGACAATGCGAAAAGGGCACGACGCCATATGGGTGATTGTAGATCGTCTTACTAAGTCAGCTCACTTTTTGCCGATTAGGATTAAGTATAGTTTGGACCAGTAAGCCAAATTATATATTAAGGAAATTATCTTGAGACATGGGGTGTCGGTATCTATTGTATCAGATAGAGATCCGCGATTCACGTCAAAATTCTAGAAGAGTCTTCAAGAAAGAATGGGGACACAACTACGAATGAGTACCACGTATCATCCGTAGACTGATGGGCAGAGTGAGAGAACGATTCAGACACTTGAGACGTGCTCCGAGCTTGTGTGATGGACTTCAAGGGTAGTTGGGAGGATCACCTTCCATTAGTAGAGTTCGTGTATAACAATAGTCATCACGCTAGTATTGGAATGCCATCGTACGAAGCACTGTATGGGAGGAAATGTAGAACGCCCTTATACTAGGACGAAGTTGGAGAACGTCGACTGTTGGGACCAAAATTGGTACAACAAACGGTGGAAATCATCAAGGTGCTAAGAGCACGACTACTAGCAGCTCAAGATCGCCAGAAGAAGTATGTGGACTTGCATCGCAAGAAGAGAGATTTTGAAGTAGGAAGCTTTGCTTTTCTGAAAGTATCTCCCTAGAAAGGGAAGATTCATTTTGGGAAGAAGGGAAAGTTGAGCCCTAGGTTCATAGGACCATTTGAGATTTTGAGGCGAGTTGGTGAAGTGGCGTACGAGTTAGCGTTACCTCCTGAACTTGAGCACATTCACAATGTGTTTCATGTCTCAGTGTTACGACCGTATAAATCGAACTACAAGCAATTCAGGTCGAGAAAGACTTATCGTACGAGGAAGTTCCTTTCCAGCTACTAGATAGGAAGGAACAGAAGTTGAGGAAAAAAAAGAAGAAGCTACGTGGGAGCTAGAAGAGAAAATGAGAGCGAATTATCCATTTTTATTTGAGTAACCTTAATTTTGCAATTCCGAGGGCGGAATTTTTATAAGGGGAGAGGGATGTAACGTCCATGAATTTTAAACTCCTTATTAATTAAATATGTGATTTAATTTTAATGAGTTAGTTTTGAGAGTTTATTTAAACCTTATGTGGTTATGAAAATTTATGAAATGATTAAAGGGAGTCACTAATAGTTATTTAAATTAGTGGACTAACCCTAAGAGTTTTAAAATCAAGAAATTGATAAGATTATTAATTAAATATTCAATTTATTTGAATATGGTGGCAAAATTTGAACATATTGATTAATTGTAATTATGAGTAATTAATTGATAATGTGTTATTTGATAATTATTATTGGATAAATAATAATTAATGTGTAAGAGTTTAATAATTTGTAAAGTGATTATATGTTTGTTTGATTTATTTGTGCCAACATGTAATGTAGTAAACCTTTATTATATGGTGGTTAACTATATATTTTATATAGTACAAGGTGGCACATTAATATGTCTATATTATATATATATATATATATAGACTATATAGTAAGAGTTATTTGCATTCATGTGAGTTGCATAATAATATTGTTATATGTATGTGCACTACTTGAAACATTATAATTTAGGAAATATAATGTATACTCTTTAAATCATTATAACCTATGTTATATGAAATAAATTGTGTAGACATGTTTTATAATCAAAGTTTATATTATGTGTATATTTATTATAAGCCAAATGTTGCATTTCATTATTTTGCTAGTGCTGGAAATTGTTTTGTCCCATATTAGAGTCCCATTTCTTCTTCCCACGTGAACAAGCCTAGCCTAGCCTATCTACACCTCAAAATCAACCAACATAGATGGGGATTGGGATTCATGAGTAGAATTACCAACTCTCTATTAACCCTTGTGCATTCTTGAAATTCTTTGGTTTGATTTGGGAGGTAATCTCATTGTATAGATAATTAATCTTCTATAAATGGGACATCATCCTTCCTTGTTACAATTTGCTGAGAATTAGTTTGCTAGAAGTGGGTAGATTGATAGAGGGCAGCTGAATTGAATCCCAAAGGTATAACTTCTATTCCCATTCTTAATTTTTGGTAAATTGTTTCATGGATTGATTCTTTGAATTAAGTATGAATTGGTTGTTAGTTGATATTTGATTTTGGTTATGTTAGTATGTTTTATACAAGCTTCTAAATATTTGGAGTTATGTTAGAAACCCTTTCCATTGGGAAATTGTGTGATAAGTTCTTTGAAGCGCTAAAGCGAAAGCGATTGTTCGCTTTCTGGTCGACAGATCGCATTACCACACCTTGATTTTATCTTGGCAAGTGGGCAATTGCCATACCATACCATATCAGTCCGATGTGTTCTGCTATGATTCTGTTGTGCTAACTTGTTGACACTTGGTTGGAGCAAGCATGAAAACTGTTTAACACTCACACATAAGCACATGCATGTAGTATGAACAAGTATAGCAATAATGGGCACAATACTTGTGGTCTTGAAATGAGGTTTGTGATTTCAAAAGTGAACTTTGCCACGAACACATCATGTGAGCATTTTGACTTTATGAACATGATAATATGGTTTATATTGACATGAAAGGCAAGACTAAAGTGGTTGAACACACTAGCATACATGATTGAAAGATTAGACTAGTTCAAAGATAAGAAACTTAAGACTTTTCAAAAGTGAACTTGACCAAGAATTTTATCTAGTAAGTTCTGAACTTAGAAGAACATTTACATGACTGATTTGACACCTATGTGAGCATGATATATGATGTATAGTGTCTTTATCATGATTCAAACTTGTTAGATATGTGTTAGGAAATGTATTAAAGGAAAAGTTGTTATATTGTAGTAATATACATGAATACCATATGGTGTAGGTTCTGGTTTTTAAAGATGTTAAGCATAACATAATCACACATGATATGAGTTCTAAAGTTGTCTTGTATGTGTATGTTACATCATTCGGCTAAAATGATTTAAAAGACAACCTTGGGCATATTTTCAAACATAAGTTGCATATTATGTGAGTACTTAGATACTAAAGTAGTAAGATGTCATGTTATAGCTATATTACTCCTAAACATGATTCATATGTATTAAGCATGATGATTACATAACTTTTTATGTTTAATGACATACAAGTAGTAAGTTAAACTTGTGGTAATGAACTCAAGTATGATCATGTGTTATATGTGAAACTCTAGCATGGATGTATGTTAAAATATGTGTGGAATTAGTGTTAGAGTTGGACTAAAGTCAGAAAGTGCAAGGCTCAAACTGGTTCAGCTGGGGACAAAGACAGTACAAGACTGATCCTAAGCCTAGACCGGTAGCGCAATGCTGCCAAATCCTGATCTTGCCAAGATGAGCTATTTTTGGTTCTAAAAGTTAAGGCATGCTTATATGATTACTTTACTTTGTAATGTGTGACCAATAGGTCATATAATATGTTGAGAAGCATGCTATGTGATGACTGAATTCTTTTAAGTGTAGACTCGTATTAGTTTACACATAGTAATTGAAAGACCGACTTGTTAATGTTAGGTCGTTTCAACGCAAGTTAATTAAAGCTAGAATTATATTGTAGCTGAGCAAACAGGCAAGTATCCTAAACCCTTGCATTACTTTATTCGATGCATACCGTAAGCAAGTTCCTTGAACCCTACTTTTGTTAAGCAAGTTTCCCTAAACTTACTCTAAATTATATTGAGCAAGTATCCAAATTTATTGTGTTGCAAGTATTAGAGTCTGAACCTTTGTCCGGTCAGACAAGCCTATGAAGTTTTATAAAAGCTATCCAAACCAATTGATGGTAATGATTCTTAGACTGAAAGAACACCCCTTTCTATGATAGGGGATTGCAGGTATCTAATAAAGATACAATGAACAGATTTAAATGTTATGCATATACATAGAGTACGTGAGACTTATCCCCTCAAGTACTTATTCTGTAGCCAATAACCAAAGGGTCAATTAGCTATTGATTCCATTGGAGTGTTATAGTTCGAAGTCTATTTGACTAGCAATTATTCTAAAAGCAATCATTATCTTTGCTTATGATATTCATATTGTTGAATCCTTTAGATATTATACTGTTGAACCCTTTGCCAGACATTTTTCCATTCATCATGATATATCCTTATTGTTGTACTTAAACTTGTTGAGCAAACTTGTTGCTCATCCTTGTTATATCATGAATTATATTGCAGCTAGGCCCGAGACCTCAGGAAAAGACAAGGGTAAAGGGAAGATGTAGGATTATTACGAGAAGCAGAATTTATCTTATGCTGAGTTTAAATTACGATTATGTAATATGAACCCTAATGTTTATTTTAGGGTATCTTTGTAGAATGATATTAAGGTTATCGTATCTTGGGACTAGTAACACCTTTTGAATGAACGACGTACATTTATTATATTCCGCATTTTAGTTATCGTATGTTGTTTAAAGGTGGATGTTAGCATGTTATCGTGATGACCGGACCGGGGTTTGAGGACCCGGTTTCGGGGGCGTCACATTAGTGCAACTTCGACGATCGTAGAATTCTCAAAGGACACATCAGCTCAGGAGAAGCTAAGGGCAAATTAGTATTTCCCTACACAAGTTAAAATCGTGGAGCTAAGCAGAACTCGACACATGCCCCTGTAACCTGATCGAGTAGAGGGAACTTACAAGTATAGTTTAAAAAGGCCTTTTTGAAAACTCAGAAGTTCAAAAAAGCTTATCTCTCTCTCTACCAGTAGAAACCCTAGCTTTCAAATCGCTAAATCATCCTCAGTGAAAAGACATCTATGGCGGCTTCAAATGTCATCTCTGGGTACCGACTCTATTTTGACGACTTTAAGACAGATGATCCCAAATTCCACAAAACATTATCTCTGATAAAGAAAGCTGGTCTTGAAGAAGCTCTAGGTACTGGCACATGGATCTACCCAAAGCTAATAAAAGAATTCTACAATAATGGAACGTTTGAGAATGATATCATTACCACAAGGGTCAAAGGAGTGGGAATTAAACTCAAAGTTGAGGATATAAACCCAGCCCTAGGTTTCAAATCGAAAGGATTTCCATTCATTCAAGGTATCAATTTTCATGAAGGATTAAAAAAGATGCACCACAAAAATCTTCCAACTGTCAGAGGTTATAAAAAGAAGGAGTTCCCCCAATGGTATTAATTTTTAGTTGACATTATTGGGAAATGCATATGCTGCAAGAGTTATGGCCATGACTCTATAAATGAAGTATAACTTAAGCTCATGACAGCAATCAGTTGTGGGATTCAACTCAACTATGGAGCCCTACTACTCGACTGGATTGGGAAATAGATACTCAGTTTAAAGAAATCAAAGAGCTCTGGAAAGATGCTCTACGGGCTATTTATAAGCATCATCCTTTAGTCAGAATTGGGAGATAAGATTGGGGATGTGACGCCCCAAAATAGGTATACATCACCCATTCAAAGTCGCCAAATACATGGTACAGAATACAAATACAAACTTAAATATACAGCATGAGCTATGAGTTTTAATATAAATATTATCTTCTAGACAATATCCACACTCAGATAAAGTCCTCATTACATTTATTATCACACTATTTCACAGAATAGTGAGGACTACTAATGCAAACATCTGGACCGTCACTCCGTTCCCCGACTAGTACCAGCTATATTCTCATTTCTTGAAGAGAACAATGAAAGTAAAGGGTGAGCTCAACTAGCCCAGTAAGAAATATTATGACTAAGATAATACAGAATAAATTATCGTTAGCCTTCAACAGGGTTAAACTGATAAAATACAATAGACATTAAGTTTAACTACAGCGGAACAAGAAATCCATTAGAAGTGTCAAGTAGATCATGATATCTACTATCTTTTATGATTTAAAGTTATCACCAAGTTTATCGCTGAGACTCAGCATAATAAATAATCCACATCATCGAATTATCTATGCACTACGGGCCAAGGATATTCATCAGTTGGTTATGTTCATCTCAACAAATGTCCATCAATGCACTACGGGCCAATGGTGACTTTTACCACGTCATTTGTAACATTACAGGTCACGATTATACCAAATGATTCCTGGTCATAATCATATCAATCAATAGTCCATCTATGCATGTAAGCCAAAGATGACTTTCATCATAATATAAGCATGAGGATGATGACAATGATATAAGAATTCAATCAAAAGAAAGTAGAGGATAAATTTTAAAGATTTATAATTTAATTTATCCAGAATTCCATAATGTCCAAATTGTCAACATGATACCGCTTTGTGGAGTAAAATTCAAGAATAATATTGTATCAAAAATGATTTGGACATAAAAGAAATTAATTTTTGTCATGAATAGTACCCCGGATGAATAGTATCAGAGTGAATAGTACACCATGAATAGTACTTTGGGAATAGTATCCCATGAATAGTGTTCTGACATGAAAAGTTTAAAACTTATCAAGAATGCTCAGAATAATATTTTCATGAAAAGATACTGGATAAATCGCAAACATCAAGGATATTCTGATCATTTTAGGAATTATAGAAGCAATACTTACCATAATAAGTTTAGATTTAGGAATCTGAAATGAATAATATACAAAACTACAAATGAATTTTCAACTATCATGCGGTAGTCCGCGTAGACAGATCATTTCCATAATTTAATAACAATTGAATACGAAGGGTTATTCACCAGGCATGCGGTAGTCCGCGTAGACATGTTATTCCCATAAAATAATAAAGAATGGAATAAAAATAGGATTTCACCATGCATACGGTAGTCCACGTAGACAGGTTATTCCAACAGAATGATAAAGAATGGAATAACAACAGGATTTTACCATGCATGCGAGTCCGCTGAGATAAAGTTAGCGAGTTATGTAATGATAAAGAATGGAATAACAACCCTTATGAGTATTGAAAGAAATAACTCTCTTCATGAATACGAAAGAAATAATACCCCTTACCTTAGTAGGAGATTGGATACTACAATAGTGTAGTAACAGAATACTCTTCTTCTTTCTCTCTTATTCTCTCTATACTTTCTCTCTCTATAGCTTGAATGAATTGGTGAATAATAATGAAGAAATAGGCTTCTATTTATAAAAGATTTCTAGCTTAGCTCTTGCAATGTGAAAAGGCAAGTGGCTTGACGACTGGTGATGTGAAAGGAAAAGTGGTTTGATGCCTGTAATATGAAACAACAAGTGGTTTGACGCCTGTAATATGAAATGATAATCGGATCGACGCCTGTAATGTGAAACAACAAGTGGTTCGACACCTGTAATATGAAACGACAAGTGGTTTGACGTTTGGTAAAGGCAATTACTATTGGCGAAAGTGACTCTTAGATGATGACATATGGGCCCCCATAGAATAAACCAAACTTACCACAAACTTCTCATAACAGACTTCTTATTTATATCAAAGATTGAATAAATATTACCACAAATCATTTTATCTTCAATCAACATATATTTAATCTTTCAACAATTATTCATCATTAATATTATAACTCACAATATTTAACAACCAGATCATTCACAGGAAAGAGGGGGGTTTCCAATAAGGATTCCTCCCTATTGGCGTGCAATTAGGTGACCAAACCTCTCCTCGACAGAAATTTCTAAACATCGTCAATATTGTAAATAATAATATGAATAACTTTATCTTCTCAATTATTGATTTAATAATATATAAAATATTGATAATAATTGAATCAAATAACGTGAGATAATATGCAGCAATTACTCACGTAAGCATCAATAATCAATACCGTGTGCTACTATGAAATCACGCGTATTACTGTACTTTTATCACTGGGTATTTCAACAGTTAATGGTAAAATTTCTGTCGTTATTTCATAAAAGATAATTTTGTCATTTTCTAACTCCGATAATAATTCTGCTGTGGGGTCCACCAATGATTGTTTCATCGTACGAATATTCCCTGACAAAAAGAATATTCCCTGACTAAACGAATATTTTATAACAACTTGCTTTACTTTGCAAAATTTTCACATATCACCCTTAACTTTAATCCTTTTATCAATTTAACCATTTACTAAAAGAAATATTAATTATAAGAAAATTGAATACTTTCATTTAATAAATTCGGGGTCTTACAATCTCCCGTACTTATGAAATTTCACCCTCGAAATTAGGATACGTACATGATATGTCGAAGAGGTGAGGATACCTTGATTTTATTTCAGATTCTAACTCCCAGGCCATTTCCTCAACATCGTGGTTTCTCTACAAAACTTTGACTTTAGGTATAACCTTGGAGCGTAGAATATGTTCCTTCTTATCCAAGATTTTAACAGGAACCTCTTCATACGTTAAATCTTCCACTATTTTGTCCGCTTCTAACTCAATAATGTGGTTCGGGCTTTCCACATATTTACGTAACATAAATATGTAAAAATAACGTTATGAACACGCAACATACTTGGCGGTAAAGCGAGTGTATAAGCCATAGTTCCTACTTGATTGGGGATTTCAAATAGACCAAAAAAATCGAGGGTTGAGATTTCCTCTCCTCGTCGATTCTTTCTTCTAGAATAATGCCCTCTTGAACCTTCTTCTTCACATTAATCGACTCTGAGTTTGTAGCTTGAGCTGCTTTAACTTTATCGATTAAAGTCAGTTCTACTCGTATATTCACTATCTTCACTTAGGTTCTTGGAGTCTTTAACTCTATCTCCATCTTTTGTAAGTCGTACGAAATTGGTCTTTGTGTTAACAATGTCACATTCGTAACCGCATACAATCTTCTACTCAACTTGTCAGCTACCACGTTCGCTCTTCCACGATGATATTGAATGGTATGGTCGTAATCTTCAATAGCTCGAGCCAGCGTCTTTGGCGCATTATACGCTCGTTTTGGTTGAAGAAATATTTAAGGGTTTTAGAAATTGGTTTTGTACTGGGGTCAATACAAAATTCAATATCACACTCTAGGGGTAGGCCAGGAAGTTTATTCAGGAGATATGTCAGGAAATTCACTAACAACAGAAATATTATTCAAATCTGATGTATTTTTGTTCAAGTCCATGACGTGGGCTAAGAAAGCTTGACATCCATTTTTCAATAAACGAATGACTTTATGGCTTAATATGAAAGTGTTTGACTTTAGTGGTTTGGTTGCTTGAATTCGCATAATAGGTTGGTTAGGAATATAAAAACTAACAACCTTATGAAAACAATCAATTTTAGCATGATGAGTGGTTAACCAATCAATCCCTAAAATTACATCAAATGCAAGTATCTTTAAAGAGATAAGATCGACAAGTAACGTGAAAGTGTCGATTTGAATCAAACAAGATTTATAAACAGTGGAGGTAACGAGGGTTTCTCATAATGGAGTTTCAATAGATAAGTCAAAGTCTAATTTCTTAGGGGTCAAGTTCAAATGTTGAGCGCAAGCAAGAGAGATAGAAGAATGGGTAGAACCGGTATCTAATAAGGTATTGACTTCGCAAGAATTTATAATTAACTAACCCGTGCTAACTTCGTTCGGGTTACTCACTTTTTGAGAAGTCACGAATAACGCTCTTCCTGAAACCACCTTTGTTTTGTCCGTATCCGCCTTTGGTGCCACCGTCCCAGCTGCACTTGATTTTGCTACAGGACAAAATTGAGCTATGTGACCATCTTTTCCATAACTAAAACATACCTTAGAAGGCTGTGAATAGTTTGGACTTATGTGTCCCTCCTCTCCGTATCTGTAGCATCTAATTGGCAGTCGTTCTCCTCCCCTAGAATTTGTTACTGGTGCTGGTGTTGCTACCGACGTCTTCCCATCATCGTTAAATCTTCTCTTTTCGAATTTTCCACTTCTACTATCTTGGCCATGTTTACCACCGAAGTGGTTATTGTGAGACCCCGGATTTTACGAATAAAGATTTAATTTTCTCGAAATACTTTTTTCAAAATTATGGTGTGGATTTGATATAATGTTATAGTTGTGGGTAATATTTATAAATTTTGCAAAGTATGCAAGTTGTTATAAAATATTCGATTGGTCGGGAAATATTCTTTTTGTTGGGGAATATTCGTACGACGGCACAATCATTGGTTGACCCCGCAACGGAATTATTGTTGGATTGAGAAAACGACAAAAATATTTTATAAATAACGGTGTAGGTGTTACTGTTAAAACTGTTGAACTACCCGGTAGTAAAGGTACAGTAATACACATGGTTGCATAGTAGCACACGGTATTGATTATTGATGCTTACGTGAGAAATCACTCAGTTATACTCAATTATTGCTACAGTAATTGATGCATCATATCTCTCATATTATTGATCCAATTATTGTCATAGTATCATCTGCATTATATGATATGTTATTAAATCAATAATTGAGACGTCAAAGTTATTCATATTATTAAATTGCAATATTTACAATGTCTAGAAGTTCTGTCAAGAAGAGGTTTTGTCACCTAATTGCGCGCCAATAGGGAGAAATCCTTATTGGAAAGCCCCCGCTTTCCTGGGAACAACCTGGTTATTAAATATTGTGAGTTATAATATTAATGATGAATAAGTTCGTGTTGATTAAAGATGAATTTGATAGTTTCATTATGTTGGGATTATTTGTGATAGTAGAAATCGACATCTATTCCGATGATAATTGATGTCTAGAGGTTATATTGTTCAATCGGTTATTCAGGGAACTTTTCGTGTCAGAGTACTATTCACGAGTTACTATTCATGAGTTACTATTCATGAGTTAGTATTCACGAGTTACTATTCACCCGGTTACTATGCACTTTAGTATTGTACATTCAGGTATTTGGGTACAATATTATTCCATGAGGAGATGTGCTAATTTTTCAGAGCGTTGGTTGAAGTTATATTAGTGAATAAATATGGACCGCTGGTGGAAAGTTATAATAGTGAATCAATATGGATCGCTGGTTTAAAGTTTTAATAGTGAATCAGTATGGACCGTTGCTTTAAGTTTTAATCTGGACCATCCGTTTTAAAGTAAATCAATCTAGACCGTTCAGGAATTAGTTACTATTCAATCAATTCTCCTGTAAATAGAAGCTCATTCCTTCATTATTTCTTACGAATTCACTAAAACTCTAGAGAGAGAAATTATAGAGAGAAAGAAGAAGAGTATTATGCTACTTCACTGCTTCGATATCCAGTGTCTTTTACGGTAAGGGTGTTATTCTTTCTTATTCATGAAGAGAACTTCTGTTATTCCATTCTTATTATTCTGTTGGAATAACTTTGTACGCGCAGCATACCCTATACATACACTTTTGTATATGCGACATACCTATACTTGGTGAAATCCTTATGTTATTCCATTCTTTATTATTACATTTGGAATATCCTGTCTATGCATTTTACGTCGGACCTGGTTTCGTCTTTATTATTCTGTTGCAATAACCTGTATACGCGGACTCCCCTATAATTGGCGAAATCCTTATGTTATTCTATTCTTTATTATTCTGTTGGAATATCCTCGTCATGCAATGCGTTTTACGCCGGACCGTTAAAATCTTTATTATTACGTTGAATAACATGTATACGCGGACTCCCTATACTTGGTGAAATCCTTATGTTATTCCATTCTTTATTATTACATTGGAATATCCATGTCATGCATTTTACAGGACTGGTTCCGTATTATTTATTCTGTTGGAATAACCTGCCTGTGCTATATATCACATGCCTGGTGATTTCTTTTGTTATTCAATTCTTTATTATACTCAGTTTGTTAAAGTTTTGACTTCTATACTCCATGAAATTAGTGGAATATCCTTGATATTTGCGCTTTATCTAGTATCTTTTCATGGAAATATTCTTCTGCGCATTCTTGAATTTTACTCTACAAAGAAGTATCATGTTGACAATTTGGACATTATTAGTTCTTGGATAAATTAATTCGTGAACTTGTTTTATTGAATGCTTATATCATTGTCATCATCCTCATGTTTATATTTTTGAAAGTCATCTATGGCCTGTAGTGCATAGATAGACTTGGTATGATTATGACCAGGGATTATTCGGTATAATCATGACCATAATGTTATAAATGATGTGATAAAAGTCCTCATTGGCCCGTAGTGCATTGATGGACAGTTGTTGGCATGATCATGACCATTGATGAATACAAGAATATCCTTGGCCTGTAGTGCATGGATAATTTGTGGTTGTGACCCTAATGAATACCCTTGGCCGTAGTGCAGGGATGATGTGGATTATTTATTAAGCTGGGTCTCAACGATAAAAGTGATGAAAAACTTTTTAAATCATAAAAGATAGTAGATTTTATTCTCTACTTGACTCTTTTAATGGATTGCTTATTCCGCTGCAGTTAAACTTGATGTCTATTGTATTTTATCAGTTTAACATTGTTGAAGACTAATGATAATTTATTCTGTATTATCTTAGTCATAATATTTCTTACTAGGCTAGTTGAGCTCACCCTTTCTTTCACTGTTCTCTTCAGGAAATGAGAATATAGCTGGGACGAGTCGGGAAACGGAGTGAAGTCCAGATGATAACATTAGTAGTCCTCACTATTCTGTTAAATAGTGTGATAATAAATGTAATGAGGATTGAATTTGAGTTTGTATACTGTCTATGAGGACTCCATTGAGAGTGGATATTGTCTAGAAGGCAATATTCTTGCTTAAACTCTCGGTTTATGTTTTGTCGTATTTTACACGACAGTTGTATAATTAAGTTGTATTTGATTTATGTACCATGTATTTGGCGACTCAAGATGGGTGATGTATACCTATTTTGGGGGCTTCACAGTTACCATTCTTGGCATGATAATTTCCCCCATGATGGTTATCATTGTTCTGATGGTCGTTGCCACCGGTACGATTATTATCGTGTTGTTGATCATTTCCTTTTGGTTGTGTTGACTCATTATCGCGCTCCAATAACTGAGCCCTATTTACAACATCTGTGAGAAATAAAATTTATGAGAAATGAGTTATTGACGTATATCGGGTTTCAAACCTCTTAGAAACATTCGTGTCATTCGCTCCTCATTATCAACCAAATGGGATGCAAACTGGGACAACTCGGCAAACTTAGCCTCGTCCTACGACATGGTCATATTGTTTTGCTCCAGCTTGATGAATTCCACCTCCTTCGTGTGACGCATACTCTCAGGAAAGTACTTATCATTGAATAATTCTTGGAACTTCTCCCAAGACATCTTCAGTGCGGCAGACTGAGTATGTTTTACTGATTCCCACCAGTAATCTGCCTCTCCTCACAACATAAAGGTGGCAAAGGGAACCTTTTGCTCCTCGGAACATCCCAAGACATCAAATATCTTGGTGATCTGCTTTATCCACGTCTCCGCTTTAAGTGGTTTTGGCTCTCCCAAAAACTTCGGTGGTCCCAGCTCTTTGAACTGCTTAGCGGTGACCATCCGAGAGTTCCCAGTGTTTCCACCTGCATTTTGAACATGAGTCTCTCTCGCCTGATGTTGCATGAATCGTATAAAGCCTCTGAACATCCCATCGTTCATCATCTGATCGGTGTTGTTATTTACCGGAGGATTATTGTCTTCTTGTTGCACATTATCCTGGGTATTGATCGTTGGTGACTCAACGGTCTCACATGCTTCATTGCTGATCTCAACATTTTCAGATGCCATTTTCAAACACTGTCACAAAACAAGGGTTAATTGACATGTAACATATTATCCCTATACTCTTACCGACCAATTAAATACCAAATAAACTTAGGTAGGTCATACTAGCGAAGGAATTCCCCGTTTCTCCCCTCCTAGTTCTATTCTCACATCTCAGCCAGGGATCATATCCCTAACCTTTGATACCAACTGTGACGCCCCCAAAATAGGTATACATCACTCATTCTGAGTCGCCAAATACATGGTATAGAATACAAATACAAACTTAAATATACAGCATGAGCTGTGAGTTTTAATACAAATATTATCTTCTAGACAATATCCACACTCAGATAAATATTTGCCTAATGGCCAAGCATGATAAGGATAAAAAGAACTCCAACATTCATGAAGTAAGTATAGATGAGGTATTTGACTTTAACTCTCCTGATGTAGACATTGATGATTTAAGAACTGCACTATATGGCATAACATCTTATCTGTATCAGTACATAAAATGGTTCAGAATTCTATCCAAATATTATTCACTTCTTCAAAATGAGAAAGAGAAGGTTTAGGAAAGACTGGAAACAGCCCTTCTAAGTACTGACTCTCTCTCCAAGCTTGAAGCTGAAAATAAGCTCTTCAAATAGACCAATGAGCTCAATGCACAAAGAGAGTCAAATCTAACCTCAAAAATTGAGGAACTAGAAAGGACAATCTCTACATGGAATAAATCCTCTTCATCCATGGACTTCCTGATCTCTAGTCAGAGAAGTGCATCTGACAGAACAGGTTTAGGCTTTGGGGAATCCATCTCAGAGCCATATGTGGAAAAGATAAAGGAAACTAGCCCTAGTAATGCTCCAAGTTTCAGTAGAAGCATTATATTTATGAAATCCTCACAGAAGGAAGAACAAGTTCAAACCTCCTCGTCAGATCCAACCTATGTTCCAAGGAATAAAGGATCTCATGATGACCTAGGTTTCAGAAGAGAGAAGAGTAACTTAGTCTCTACTCTCCAACCTCAAAGGGTCATAGAGTCGAGTAAAATCGACTCCATGAACCCAACTGGGAAGGAATAGTAGAGTTAAGCCCCACTCTTCACAAATCATGAAATACAAGGACACATGGAAAAAGGAAGGAAGGATTGCTAAAAACCCACATAAGTCCAAATGGAGGAAGAATCCACACACACACAAGCATGTATTATATTAGATATTTTTTATGTAATAAGATTGGTCACAAGGCTGTAATATGTTACCATAATCCTATGCATATGAAACCCAGAATTAAGAAAATTTGAGTTCCCAAGGGTACTAACAAAGTAGGACCCATGCAAGTATGGGCACCAAAATGAGAGTTTTTATCTTACCATAGGAACCAAGCTCCACGATCACAACCTGGTATCTGGACAGTGGATGCTCAAGGCACATGACAGGGAAAAAAGCCCTTTTGTCTAACTATATAAAGAAGGAGGGTTCTGTAGTCATCTTTGGAGACAATGGCTCTAGCAAGACAAGAGGATATGGCTCAGCTGGGAACGATGCAGTGCCCTTCAATAAAGTAGCTTATGTGGAAGGATTACAACACAATCTTCTGAGCATAAGCCAACTCTACGACGAGGGTCATCAAGTCATATTCCTCAACAATCAATGTCAAGTCAGAGATCTAAAGACATCAGCAATAAAGCTGACCGGAACAAGGAAAGGAAATGTCTACACTATAAATCTTGGTCAACTAAGCTCTGACAAGACGATATGCTTTCTGGCTAAAGCATCTGAAGAAATGAGCTGGTTATGGCATAGAAGACTATCTCATCTCAACTTCAAAAACTTGTCTAAACTAGCTTCAAAAGATCTAGTTGCAGGCTTACCCAAGTTCAGTTTCGTCAAAGAAAGGTCTTGCAATGCTTGTCAGCTTGGAAAGCAGACGAGAAGCTCATTTAAGAGCAAAATTGTCAACTCAATTGACAATCCCCTGTAGCTACTTCACATGGATCTTTTTTGGCCAATTTCAACAACGAGCCTTTGAGGAAAGAGATACTCACTAGTCGTAGTGGATGACTACACCAGATTCATATGGGTGTTCTTTTTAAACTCAAAAGATGAAACTAGCTCCCAACTAATCAAAATGTTTATACTAGTGATGAACGAGAGAGAGGAGAAAATCAAGGCTATAAGAAGTGATCATGGAAGAGAATTTGACTTCTCTGAGATGGACCAGTTCTACATAGACAATGGCATCAGCCACAACGTCTCAGCTCCATGAACCCCTCAGCAAAACGGAGTAGCTGAGAGAAAGAACATAACATTAATAGAAGTTGGAAGAACTCTACTAGCAATGACCCATACTGCTGAATACTTTCAAGTAAAGTCATCAACACTGCATGCTACACTCAGAACAGATCTCTCTTACACTCTACGTTAAAAAAGACTCCCTACGAACTATAGAGAGGAAGAAAGCCAAGTGTCAGCTACATTCATATGTTTGGATGTGCATGCTACATACTCAACAATCGAAAACAGTATCTGACAAAGTACCAACCCAAGTTTGACGAAGGAATCTTTCTTGGATATGCCACAGACAGTAAAGCTTATAGAGTGTTCAACAAAAAAACACAGAGTGTTGAAGTCTCAATTCACATCATCTTTGATGAAATAGACTTGGACAAAGCAATGTCTCAAAACACTACGAATGATAATTCAGACACTACGAACGAAGTCATCGAGCCCAACACCACGATCGTAGTTCCAAAAAATGAGATCGTTGAGCAAGAAGAGGAGATCGTAGAGAGAATTCCGCAAGACAGCGAACCTCCACATCAAAAAGTTGAAATTCATCTTGAAGGTCTCAGACAAGAAGGCATCAGGACAGATGTTCCAATAGGAAATAGATGTGCAAGATATCACACTCAAGACTTAATTATTGGAGACCCAAATGCAAGAGTTAAAATAAGAGCTGCCACCCAAAATGAGTGTATCTATCTAAGCTTTCAATCACAAATGGAACTAAAGTAGATAGAAGATGCTATGGACAACTCCAGCTGGATAGAAGCCATGCAGGAAGAACTAAATCAGTTTGAAAGAAGCAAAGTATGGAGATTAGTTCCAAGACCAAAAAATCATCCTGTCTGTAGCATCCCCCAGATTCGGGATCCAAATCACCACAGATCTGGTATGCTAATTCTATAACTATTACGGAAGATTTAAATATAAATTGTTTATATAATAAACATACACATAATTTCCCCAAGTTCGAGTAACCTTAACTTAATACACATTTCATAACTTGTCTAACATATAACATTACTATCATAATATACTATTACAATTAAGCTGCACATAAAATCCGAAGCTGAACTTGTCTTTATCTTTTCCTTGTATCCGATGCATTCTGAGTCGCCATATATCTCACTATAAAAATCAAATACAAACTTCATTTATACAACTATTGAACTGTCGTGTAGAGTACGAAAACAGATAAGCTATGACTTTCAATACAAAATCCATGTAACTCTCATGGTGCCTCGACTACAACACCTTACAAAGGTACTTTAGATAAAAGTACAATCAATAATTGTTTTAGAAATTAAAATCTTTGGAAAATGCTCAAGGAAACCTTCATACATGGGAGGTCATGCATCTAAGTTATGATATATATCATATGACTCGAGAATTATCCTTGGTTGACCCAATAGTCCCCAAAGAAAAATAAGAAGTTTGATATCATCTTCTTTACAATGGTGAGTCTTCTATTGACATATAATTATCTCTGTTGTCTCCAACTTAGAATTATATTTCAAATAAACTCCAAGATTATATAGGTAGTGCTCGTAGATATACTCAGCAAGTGGATGTGCACAACCCTGTCTTATGATAACACGAGGTTGTATGTCATTAGACATCTTGTATGATAGTGGCAAAACACCCTTCCAAAGTTGGGTTCACCTCACTCTATTTGGTTCACCAAAATTAAATATCAAATGATGAATACAATACGACACACTTATCTAAAGTTCTCAATAAAATTATTTTTTATCTTTGTTTAGGAGAACCTCAACGACTATAGACCACCGATTCTATTCTCCTGTTACCCCTGGCTCGACCCAAATTTACACTCTTATTACCTCGAAAGGAATTGTGAAGCAAAAGGGTGAGCACAACTAGCCCAGTAAAGAATATCATGACTAAAGATAATTTACATTAGCAATAGCCTTCATCAGTAATAAATCAGAGATTTAGAACATATGGTAGAAAAGAAACCTTTTCAACCATAGTTACAGCGGAACGAGCAATCAATTAGAAGAGTCAAATAGACCATCAGGTCTATTATCTTCTCAATGTTAAAAGTCCACCAATAATATTTTATCCCTGTAACATCAATCAACAATTCATGTCCACAATCATATGAATAACTCATAATCATAATTGTGATTTTAAATTCCTATTCGCACCCAGGACGAAGATAATTTTCATCACTTGTCTCTACCTGAAACATCAAAAATCATGGTTATACCAAATCACAATTCTTGTTCATAATCATACTAATAAATTCATCTTTGCACTGCGGGCCAAAGATATTCATTAACAATTCATCTTTGCTCTACAGGCCAAAGACATACAACTGTATTATAGAAGAGTCAAGTAGAGCCTGATATCTACTATCTTCTAGAATTAAAAGTGTATTATCAATATGTTATCGCTGAGACTCAGCTTAATAATTAATCCACATCATCGAATCATCCCTGTACGACGGCCAAGGATATTTATTAGTATTACGACCATGAATTATTCATGCACTTCGGGCCAAGGATATTCGTGTTTTCAATTACGGTCATGATTATACCAAATAATCTTTGGTAATAATCATACCAAGTCCATCTATGCACTACGGGCCAAATATGACTATTACCACATCATTTGTAACATTACGGTCATGATTATACTGAATAATCCCTAGTCATAATCATACCAAGTCCACCTATGCACGTAAGCCACAGATGATTTTCAACACAATATAAGCATGAGAATCATGACAATGATATAAAGAATCAATCAACTGAGATAAAGGATAAATATTAAAAATTTATAATATAATTTATCCAGGGTTCAAGAGTATCCCAATGTTATCAATCACTAAATAATCTCATAATCTAATATCATTAATATTATAACAATATTTTAATCATTTCTTAAACTTATAAACAATTTATTTTAATTGTTTACAATTTACCAAATAATGCATTTAATCATTTAAAAATGCCATACTCATAAGATTTCATCACCAATGATCAAATCCCTCATCAAAAGTCTGCATATACCTTATATACGATTTTTAAGCCATAAAATCCTATTTACCAATTTTTCAACTTCACATAACATATTTAACTCATATGTTCGTAACTAAACTATTTTCATGAAAAATTACCAAATCAACTTATTATTTTTCTATCCTTTGTCCAAACATATATACATATATTTCATACACAACAAATATTTTTTTTATAATTTTTCAACTCCCTTAAGTATTTTTCAAAAATCAATTTCTAATTAATTCCTTAAGAAATTAGCTACCTCAAGTTTAACTCCGAAAATTCCCAAATCTTGGCAAGATCTTACACATGTTAACATGAGCTTCCAGAACTCCAGTTATAACATTTTTTGTCGGATCATTTTTGGACAGGAGGTACTTTATACCATATGTTTCCATGTCCCAAAAGGCTGGAATTTTTCTCACAAATTAAGTGGCCGAAACAGCCCTTGCAAAATTTTGGGCAGTAGCTTTTTCTCCTTTTTCACTTTTTCGTGCTTTGTTAAAAATAGTCCATACAAAAAACTACAACTCCTCTTTTAGTGATTCCACTTGGAGATGTTAGAAAACTTATCACAATATCCTCCATGCATGGAATAACAGAAGAATTCACCATGTATGCGATAGACCGCACAGACAGGTTATTCCAATAGAATAATAAAGAATGGAATAACAGAAAAATTCACCATGCATGCGATAGACCGCACAGACAAGTTATTCCCAACAGAATAATAAAAAATTGAACCAGGTCATGTGAAATCTGCACAGACAAGATATTCCAACAGAATAATAAAGAATGGAATAACAACAGAATTCACCAGGCGTGCGATAGACCACAAAGATAGGTTATTCCAACAGAATAATAAAGAATGGAACCAGGTCATGCGTAATCCGCACAGACAAGATATTCCAACAGAATAAGAAAGAACGGAACCAGGTCATGTGTAATCCGTACAGACAGGATATTAAAACATAATAATAAAGAATGGAATAATAGAAGAATTTCACCATGTATGCAGTATTTCGCATAAACAGGTTATTCCAACATAATAATAAGGAATAGAATAACACTAGCTCTCTTCATGAATACAAAATAAATAATACCCCTTACCTTAAAAAAAATTGGATACTGGAATAGTGAGGTAGCAGACTTCTCTTCTTCTTTCTCTCTATAATTTCTCTCTATAATATTTGCTCTATAGCTTTAGTGAATTGGTAAGAAATGAAGAAATAATGAGCTTCTATTTATAGAAAAATATAGTTTCGATAATTGCACGTTTTGGGGCTCGAAATATTATAGTACAATACCTTCAGCTTTTCTTTTATTTTTAATTTAGTCCTGCAAGTATTATCAAACTTACACCACCTCCCCTAATAGTAAATAATGTGAATCAATAGTTCAATCATTTGAATCAATAGTTATAATCATGTGAAAATACAAATTATAGTATAATACCTCCATTTATAACTTAGTCATGCAAGTATTATCAATCTTGCACCAACTCCCCTAATAGTACAAGAATGTGAATTAATAGTACACATATGTGAACAAATAGTTATAATCATGTGAATTAATAGCAATTAATTGCTCATTTATCCGATTAATTACCCGAAGGGTCAATATAACCTCCATACATCAATTATTATCGAAATAAATGTCGATTTCCACTAACACTAACAATCCCAACACAATGGAAATATTTTTCTCAAAAATTTAATTTTTGAAATTTCGAAGTTTGACTTTTTCTAAAAAAGTCAACTGTTTACTTTTTTTGACCAAAAAGTCAACCCCGATAAATTTTGTGTTTATAGTCTATTTCTACTAATTTCATCGTTTCGAACTCAAATAACACGTCCGCGTCTCCAAATTTAACTCTGAACTAAAATTAGATTTTTAATAATATTCATCATTAATATTATAACTCATAATATTTAACAACCAGGTCGTTCCTAGGAAAGAGGGGGCTTTCCGATAAGGATTTCTCCATATTGGCGCGCAATTAGATGACCAAACCTCTCCTTGACAAAACTTCTAGACATTGTAAATATTGCAATTTAATAATATGAATAAATTTGTCGTCTCAAGTATTGATTTAATAATATATCATATTATGCAGATGATACTATGACAATAATCGAATCAATAATATGAGAGATATGATGCAACAATTACTGTAGCAATAATTGAGTATAATTGAGTGACTTCTTACATAAGCATCAATAATCAATACCGTGTGCTACTATGCAACCACGTGTATTACTGTACTTTTATCAATTTAACCATTTACTAAATAGAATAATAATTATAAAAATTGAATACTTTCATTTCGTAAAATTCGGGGTCTTACAATCTTCATTCCTTATGAAATTTCGCCCTCGAAATTTACGTACCTGGTAGTTCGAAGAGATGAGAATACCTTGCTTTCTTTTTCAGTTGTACCTTCCCGGTTATTTTCTCTGTATCATGATTTTTCCATTGCTCATCTCTTGTATTTCAGATATTATTCTAGAATATATCTTCAAAACAAAGGTTAATTGATAGATCGCAATTTGTCGACTTATAAAATAAATAATTTCAGCTTAGGTAAGTCACACCCTAGCGAAGTATATTACTTGTCTCTCCCCTCCTAGTTCTAGACTAATATCTCCGACAACGACCATATCCCTAGGCTCTGATACCATTTGTGACGCCCCCAAAATAGGTCCACACGACCCATTCTGAGTCGCCAGATATCTCACTATAAAAATCAAATACAAACTTCATTTATACAACTATTGAACTGTTATGCAGAGTACGACAACAGATAAGCTATGAGTTTCAATACAAAATCCATGAAACTCTCATGGTGCCTCGACCACAACACCTTACAAAGGTACTTTACATAAAAGTACAGTCAATAACTGTTTTAGAAATTAAAATCTTTGGAAAAAGCTCAAGGAAACCTTCATACATGGGAGACCATGTATCTAAGTTATGATATATATCATATGACTCGAGAATTATCCTTGGTTGACCCAATAGTCCCCAAAGAAAAATAAGAATATTGCTATCATCTTCTTTCCAATGGTGAGTCTTCTCTTGACATATAATTATCTCCGTTGTCTCCAAGTGAGAATTATATTTCAAATAAACTCCAAGATTATATATGTAGTGCTCGTAAATATACTCAGCAAGTGGATGTGCACAACCCTGTCTTATGATAACACGAGGTTGTATCTCATTAGACATCTTGTATGATAGTGGCAAAATACCCTTCTAAAGTTGGGTTCACTTCACCCTATTCGGTTCACCAAAATTAAATATCAAATGACGTATACAATACGACACACTTATCTAAAGTTCTCAATAAAATTATTTCCATACTATTTAGGGAAAACCTCAACAGCTATAGGCCACCGTTCTATTCTCCTGTTACCCCCGCTCGACCCAGCTACACTCTTATTACCTGAAAGGAATTATGAAGCAAAAGGGTGAGCACAACTAGCCCAGTAAAGAATATCATGGCTAAAGATAATTTACATCATCAATAGCCTTCATCAATAATAAATCAGAGATTTAGAACATATGGTAGATGATAAAACTTTTCAACCATAGTTGCAGCGGAACGAGTAATCCATTAGAAGAGTCAAATAGACCATAGGGTCTATTATCTTCTCCATGTTAAAAGTCCACCAATAATGTTTTATCCCTGTAACATCAATCAACAATTCCTGTCCACAATCATATGAATAACTCATAATCATAATTGTGATTCTAAATTCCTCTTTGAACCCAGGACGAAGATAATTTTCATCACCTGTCTCTACTTGAAAAATCAAAAATCATGGTTATACCAAATCACAATTCTTGTTCATAATCATACTAATAAATTCATCTTTGCACTATGGGCCAAAGATATTCATTACAATTCATCTTTGCTCTACAGGCCAAAGACAGACAACTGTATTATAGAAGAGTCAAGTAGAGCATGATATCTACTATCTTCTACAAATTAAAAGTGTATTATCAATATGTTATCGCTGAGACTCAGCTTAATAATTAATCCACATCATCGAATCATCCCTGTACTACGACCAACGATATTCATTAGTATTACGACCATGAATTATCCATGCACTACGGGCCAAGGATATTCGTGTTTTCAATTACGGTCATGATTATACCGAATAATCCTTGGTCATAATCATACCAAGTCTATCTATGCACTACGGGCCAAAGATGACTTTTACCACATCATTTGTAACATTACGGTCATGTTTATACCGAATAATCCCTAGTCATAATCATACCAAGTCCACCGATGCACGTAAGCCACAGATGACTTTCAACACAATATAAGCATGAGAATCATGACAATGATATAAAGAATCAATCAAATGAGATAAATGATAAATATTAAACATTTATAATATAATTTATCCAGGGTTCAAGAGTATCCCGATGTTATCAATCACTTAATAATCTCATAATCTAATATAATTAATATTATAACAATATTTTAATCATTTCTTAAACTTATAAATAATTTATTTTAATTATTTACACTTTACCGAATAATGCATTTAATCATTCAAAAATGCCATACTCAAAAGATTTCATCACCAATGATAAATCCCTCATCAAAAGTCTGGATATACATTATATAAGATTTTCAAGCCATAAAATCATATTTAATAATTTTTCAACTTCACATAACATATTTAACTCATATGTTCGTAACTAAACCATTTTCATGAAAAATTACCAAATCAACTTATTATTTTTCTATCCTTTGTCCAAACATATATACATATAATTCATACACAACAAGTATTTTTTTTTATAATTTTTCAACTCCCTTAAGTATTTTTCAAAAATCAATTTTTAATTAATTCCTTAAGAAATTAGCCACCTCAAGTTTAACTCCAGAAATTCCCAAATCTTGGAAGGATCTTACACATGTTAACATGAGCTTCCAGTTTAAATTTCATGGTCATCGGAGTTATAGAACTCCGGTTATAGCATTTTTCGTCGAAAAAACCTAAATATTGAAATAGTCATAACTTGCTCATTTTAAGTCGGAATGATCTCATTTTTGGACAGGAGGTACTTTATACCATATATTTCCATGTCCCAAAAGGCCAGAATTTTTCTCACAAATTAAGTGGTGAGCTTGACCCTTACAAAATTTTGGGCGAGTGAAACTTCTCCTCCTTTTTACTTTTTCGTGCTTTGTTAAAAATAGTGCATACAAAAATCTACAACTCCTCTTTTAGTGATTCCACATGGAGATGTTAGAAAACTTATCATAATATCCTCCCAAATTTTTCCAGAATTTTTGTATATCCAAAAAATTACGAAACTGCAAATAGATTTTAACCCGCCATTCCGTAATCCACGTAAGCAGATCATTTCCACAATTTAATAAGGAATGAATACAAAGGATCATTCACCATGCATGTGGTAATCCACAGAGACAGGTTATTCCAACAGAATAATAAAAAATGTAATAACAGAAGAATTCACCATGCATGCGATAGACCGCACATACATGTTATTCCCAACAGAATAATAAAAAATGGAACCAGGTCATGCCAAATCCGCACAGACATGATATTCCAACAGAATAATAAAGAATGGAATAACAACAGAATTCACCAGACATGCGATAGACCGCACAGACAGATTATTCCAACAGAATAATAAAGAATGGAACCAGTTCATACGCAATCCGCAAAGACAGGATATTCTAACAGAATAATAAAGAACGGAACCAGGTCATGCGTAATCCGCACAGACAAGATATTCTAACAGAATAATAAAGAATAGAATAATAGAAGAATTTCACCATGTATGAAGTACTTCGCATAGACAGGTTTTTCCAACATAATAATAAGGACTGGAATAACAATAGCTCTCTTCATGAATACAAAAGAAATAATACCCCTTACCTTAGAAAAAAAAAACTGGATACTGGAATAGTGAGATAACAGACTTCTCTTCTTCTTTCTCTCTATAATAATTGCTCTATAGCTTTAGTGAATTGGTGAGAAATAAAGGAAAAATGAGCTTCTATTTATAGAAAAATATAGTTTCGATAATTGCACGTTTTGGGGCTCGAAATATTACAATACAATACCTTCAACTTTTCTTTCATTTTTAATTTAGTCTTGCAAGTATTATCATACTTGCACCACCTCTCCTAATAGTAAATAATGTGAATCAATAGTTCAATCATGTGACTCAATAGTTATAATCATGTGAAAATACGAATTATAGTATAGTACCTCCATCTATACCTCCATTTTTAACTTAGTCATGCAAGTATTATCAATCTTGCACCAACTCCCCTAATAGTATAAGAATGTGAATCAATAGTACACACATGTGAACAAATAGTTATAATCATGTGAATTAATAGCAATTAATTTCTCATTTATCCGATTAATTACCCGACCGGTCAATATAACCTCCAGACATCAATTATTATCGAATAAATGTTGATTTCCTCTAACATTAACAATCCCAATATAATGGAAATATTTTTCTCAAAAATTTCATTTTTGAAATTTCGAAGTTTGACTTTTTCTGAAAAAGTCAACTGTTGATTTTTTTTTACCAAAAAATCAACCTCGACAAAATTTTGTGTTTATAGTCTATTTCTACTAATTTCATCATTCCGGACTCAAATAACACGTCCACGTCTCCAAATTCAACTCCGAACTCAAATTCAATTTTTAATAATATTCATCATTAATATTATAACCCACAATATTTAACAACCAGGTCGTTCCCAGGAAAGAGGAGGCTTTTCGATAATGATTTCTCCTTATTGGCACGCAATTAGATGACCAAACCTCTCATTGGCAGAACTTCTAGACATTGTAAATATTGCAATTTAATAATATGAATAACTTTGTCGTCTTAATTATTGATTTAATAATATATAATATTACGCAGATGAAACTGTGACAATAATCGAATCAATAATATGAGAGATATGATGCAACAATTATTGTAGTAATAATTGAGTATAACTGAGTGACTTCTCACATAAGCATCAATAATCAATACCGTGTGCTACTATGCAACCACGCATATTACTGTACTTTTATCAATTTAACCATTTACTAAATAGAATAATAATTATAAAAATTGAATACTTTCATTTTGTAAAATTTGGGGTCTTACAGGTATAGCGGGGATATTCTTGATGAAAACTTTCACTATTTTCTACACTCAAAGCTTCCTAAAACTCAAAAGTAATAAGCTCAATATTATAGAACAAGAATTCTCTGATTCTGGTGTGATATTCAATTCTAAACTAAGCATCTTATTTTACTATTTAGGAAAAACAATCAAGGACTGCACAATACTTTTATACGAAATCACAGGCGTTCGTCTGAAATTTTTTTGATTTTACTATGTTGTCACTATGTAAACACTATTGATGCACTATGCAAATACTATGCATAATAAAATATAATATATTCTATTTTTCATAAAAAACAAAACTTATTATAATATATATATATATAACAAAAACTGAGATAACTTCTTCCGATAATTTTGAAAAATGGGTACGTGGGGGGGGGGGGGGGTCCAAATAATAAGCAAAATTTATAACAAATACTTCATAAAAATCTCCTCAATATTTTTAACAATATTTATTCATCATTATTATAACCCACAATATTAACAACCAGATCGTTCCCAGGAAAGAGGGGGCTTTCCGATAAGGATTTCTCCCTATTGGCGCGCAATTAGGTGACCAAACCCCTTTCCTCAACAGAACTTTCTAGACATTGTTAATTATGCAAATAATAATATGAATAAATTATCATCTCAATTATTGAGTTAATAATATAAATATTGTGCAGATGATACTGTGACAATAATAGAGTCAATAATGTGAGATACTATGCAGTAATTGAGTATAACTGAGTGACTTCTCATGTAAGCATCAAATACTATGTGCTACTATGAAACCACGCGTATTACTGTACTTTTTATCATCAAGTAATTCGACAGTTAACGGTAAAACTTTCGCCGTTATTTTTATAAAAAGATTTCTGTAGTTTTCTAACTCTTACAATAATTTTGTTATGGGTTCCACCAATGATTGTGCTGTCGTACGAATATTTCCTGTTAAAACGAATATTCTCCGACCAATCGAATATTTTATAACAACTTGCTTCCTTTGCAAAATTTATAAATATTACCCACAACTATAACATTATATCAAATCCACACCATAATATTAAAAAATATATTTTGAGAAAAATTAATCATTATTCATGAAAGTTGGGGTCTTACATATATAATCTTTAGCATGTGAATAAAAAGCAAGTGAAGGTTATCATTTTCCTGCGTAATTGTTTTTCTTCTTTCTTCCAAGTTAGTGGGTGGGAACTTATCATATAATTCTTCTCCAAATTGTGGGACCCAATTATTGAAAATGAGAGGAGTTAAGAAAAATTAGGCAGAGAACAAAAAAAAAAAAAAGTTAGGCAACCTGTTTGTTTTTACTCCGAAGATGCACTATAAATAGGGGGTAACCCCTTCTTTCTAAAACACACCTTCAATATCAGAAATTTGTATTCTATAGTATTGTGAGTATTTTTCTTGAGTATAAGGATACTTTGAGTGTAGCTTTTTGTGTAAGATTTTCTCAGAATAATATCTGATATTCCAGTCAAATCTAGTTTTAATAAAAGTAAAGGATATTATTTTATTGCAATACTCGTAAGAAATATTTTTTTCTTTCATACTCCATATTATGTAAAGGAAAAATCGTACCTTGTTAGACATGGTGCGGTCCATAATGATTTTACCGACATTTCAGTATCCTTCTAAGGTAATGTCCTAGAAATGGCTGCATATCTACGAAAAGGTAACCTCAAAATTCGGCCACAAGACTCCATAAAAGTTATGGACATGAAGGATTCCTAATTTTAAGTATGTTAAGATAAGGGTTTGTCCAGCTTATGTGAAAAGGTTTCAAAGGATAAGCTTGTGACAAGATATGACAATTACAGATTTGTGGGACATCCTAAAGTAAGTTTAAGGTATATGTTCTATAATTCTACTTAGCAAAAAGGTGTTTGTTTATCATTAAAGGGGCTAGTGGGAAGATAATAGATTTTGAAGAGTTCAAGAACCAAAAAATACTATAAGTCAAATAAGAGGAACCTGTACATAGAACTATTGTACCACAACCGAATCATAAATCTGGAATAGTACCAAATATACCTGGGAGGTATAGATTCATCATGGATGATGATGATGAGGTACATATCATAGAAGATGATGATCCAGTTACATACGATGAGGTAATATTTGTAAACACTCAGAGAAATAGAATAAAGCAAACTTCTCAAAAATGGAACATTCATTTTGATTTGATAATCAAAAGATTTTGATTTTATCAAAAACAAGAATGAACCTAATGTGTACAAAAGGGTCAGTGGGAGTGTCGTGATATTCCTGGTATTATATGTTGATATACTACGTATAAGGAATAACATACCAATGCTACAATCAGTAAAGATAAAGTTGTTTAAACATTCCTCCATGAATGATTTAGGAAGAGTATCTTAATTGGGGATACAAATCTATATAAATAGATTTAAGAGGGTGCTCGACTTAACCCAAGGAACATATATTCATTTGATGCTAAAGTCGTTTAGCATGGCAAACTCTAAGAGATGTCTCATGTTGATGAGCCCTAGAGTGTATTTCTCTTAATAGTCCCCATACACTCCTAAAAAAGAGATCGCATGAGTGACAATCATGTATATAATGAAATATACGAGACCTGATGTTGATCGGTCATATTCTAGAGAAGATCACTGTAATACAGTGAAAAACATCTTAAAGTACTTAACTGACACTAAGGATTTGATTAAAATTTATGGTGTGTCTAAATTTAAACTAGAGGGCTTAACAAACTCAAGTTTTTTTAGAAAGACCGAGACGACAGAAAATCCACTTTAAGGTAAAGCGTTACCTTAAACGGTGGTACAGTGAATTGGAAAGGTTTCAAACAACAAAGAGTTGCTGGTTTAGTGATAAAGACAAAGTATATAGCTATACATGAAGCAACAAGTTGATTGTTTGGATGAAAAGTTCATTACAGAACTAGGAATAATTCCTAAGTCTCATCTTGGATCTAAACATATGTTGTGGCACTTTCATTTGATTATAGAAATCATTGAATGATGGGAAATCACTATAGAGATAGTGAACTCTCAAGAAAAACATTACATATCCATTAATTAAAGCTTATCCAACAACAGGATAATCGTCACTTAGAGAAGAAGGGTATGAGATACCATGGCGATTGGCTTTAGTGCAAGTGGGAGATTGAAAATAGTATGCACACAAGGCAATCATGTTTGATGATAAAGCATATACTTTGTAACAATCTTATTCATTTATTAATAAAAAGTATTAATTTATTAAAGGCTTTTAATTATCTACATGATGCTGTTTTATAATATGTGATAAACCAATAGTTTTAAGTAATGGTTTTAGAATAATGATGATGATCATTCTAGTGAGATCTAAATTCTTAGAAAACTTAAAACTAAAATAGTTCCCAATCACTGGATTACTAAATTGGGGATTAGTGAATCCAGATAGATTGGTACATACGTTGCTTGCTCATTGGATGAGGATGATTAATCTCATGATCATTTGTGTGGAGACACTAAGTCAAGTATGTAGGTGCTTATTAGAGAATAAGTTCACTGAACATGGGTCGCTAAGGAAAACATAATGGAGTTTTACATGCCTATCAATAGGAATTCCTTTAGTGATAGTAGTACAAGTGATCCTTGGACTTGAGATCATCATAGTATCTTATGTATGATGAGTTATACTTTGACTTATTCCTTAAGATTCTTAGGGTATATCAAAGGGTATGCTTGGGTATAATAAGTTGTACACGGAGATAACGTATGATCAATAAAGAATCTACCACTTCTAGTAAAGAAGAGAAATGTCCTATGTGATTCGATAAATGACAACCCAGTAGTCCCTGGCCAAGGCATAATGAAATTAGAAAGGAGTTTCTAATTTGCATTTGTTGGAGTTGTGCATTTAAGAGTCGAAATGCATATAATTAAATAAAATAAGACTTGATAGTAATTCCATGTCTTATATTTAATCGGGACATTGTATGGTGGAAGGATTGAATTATACGGTAACTATTTACTCAAAGGTTCTTTTATGATTAATGTTGAAATCTTTATTATCTAAAAAGTCGTTAATCGCTAGGGAGGCTTATCCTATTGTAGAATAAATATTATTTATTTAAATAAATTAATAGTTTAATTTATTTATTTAAACAAGATTAGAATTGTTCTAATTGATTTATTCACAACTGGTTTAATATGGAGAACCTAAAGGGTCACACCATAAATGGAAGAATAATTATTTAAGAAGTTAATGACATAATCGTAATAATAAGTTAAGTATATTTAATTTAATCTATGATGAAAGAATAAATTAAATATCTTAATATTTATTATTTAATATTTTAGAAATATTAAATATAAATTAATAAGATGAGTCTTATTATTATTATTACTATTATTATTATTTAAATTCTAAAGGAGTTTGGTAATTAATTAATAAAAGTACTCTCATATATTCCTAATAGTATTAGGAGGCTAATTAATTAAAAGAGTTTAATTAATTATTCTTAAAAAGATTATGAGCCTAATTAATTAAAAGAGTTTAATTAATTAAAATAAAACTCAATTCCTTAATTATTAAGGAGGGTTGCCTACATCTATAAATAAGAAGAGTCTTATTATGGGTGGAGGTGGTTGACACTTTCACAAAACATGTGAATACGTAATTCCAATAGTTGGGAGAGTACACCCTTTTTCTATGAGAGATAGAAAAACTAGGATTTTGCCAAATACCCATCTTCTTGAATCTTTCTTCTTCCTTGGTGGATCACCTCTAGAGGCCGAACACTTGGGTGGCTAACATTGATCAAAGGAAGGAACCAAACCTGGTGGATTCAAGGTGAATGCGAAATAGATTGGAGGTGAACTTGTACCTCAGGTAGCTCAAATATTCAAGGGTATAATTCTTGTTCTTCATATTTTCATTTAATTAATAATTGTGCATAAAGGATGATCTAGGTATATGGTTTGTAAATTTTTAAAACTCTGTTTTTCATGTTTCTGCTTATTTTGTACAATTTGATTGTGTCCATGAATATTACAAATCTAACACTATACAGACCAAGAGTATGTCTACACGGGCAACATGCAAAATCACCCTCCAAAATGGTGAAGTCTCCGAAGTATCACAAATAACTTTCCAATGACCTAAATCTGTCGATCAAGAAACTCATGGACACTACATTCCCCGAGGAAATCTTGTCCAGGGCAACTCTGCACCTCAAGCCTGTAAGGGTCATAAACTGCCGACTCATGTCACAGACAGCCATTTGAATGTAAGGCTTATCCAATGGCAAGTCTGTAAGATGCTTATACTCCTCTAATATTGGAGTCAACTCCTGGGTATCCAATCTGAATACCTACCTATTTGATACCCAATGCTCTAGCATGCCCTCTACAAAGCCCGATGGAACCTAAAACGTCAAGAGGATCATAGAGTGATGCAGTAACTGATCAACTGTCACCCGATCTATGGAGGACAAACTGTCATACCACAATCTCAAGGAAGATACCACCAATATTGGTGGGGTATGCTCAATTCGGCTAACTGTGGATGAAGACATCTGTAGGGCCGTGTCATAAGACCGTCCATGGGTCAATGCTAAACTCATCTCTGGAAATGCATGTCTATAACATAATGCATGCATAATAAATAACAGATGACAATATGATATAGGGAATGGAAAATGATATACATACATTCCTAAGTACATCATCATCTAAATACATTATCTCTATATACAACTGAAAAATACAGGGAAATAGGGCAGAACCACCCAACAAATAATAGAGGCCTATCGAAAGATATAACGAGAATGGGGCACAATCGCCTAATATCTTACAGAGGCCTATCAAAAGATATAGCCAAAAATGTATCAGAAGAAGTCAATAATGTTCATGTTAACATCATCCAACCTATCCATCTGATGTAACTCTTCCTAAGTCAGTAAATCTATGCCAGTAGGGATATTAAGTTGATACAATGGAGGATCTGCGCAGGCAAAACCATCTGAATATGGGCCACCTTAATGGCCAACCCCATAGCTGGAAGGATCAAAAGTATCCGCCTCAGAAGGATCTCTGCCTAAATGATAGATAAAGAAATGTGCCCGGTCCAACTGTTGGTCAAACTATCAATCTGCGTCAGATGAGTTTGCTCTCAGACGCAGGTAATTTAATACATCATCATGATGGAGCCAGGAACCAAATCCCCTATAAACTATGTGGCGCGGGTCTGGGCTGCAATGGTGTGAGGGAACCACCAGTGGTAAAAAATCCTCCTGAGTGAAAGGTCTCTCTGACAAAGTTAAGCCATCAACACCCATCAATAGGACAATGACGCCTTATAAGAGGATAGATCGGAATGCAAATCTCTCTTGTGGTACTCCTAATAACATGTTATCCTAAATAGAGCTCCCAACCTCTATTTGTAAAGAGAGGAATCCGACAGGTGGACAATACATACTCGACACCAGACGGGAAACCACTCTCAAAGCCAATTGTCAAGTGGTCCTCAGAGTAAGGAACCCATATAATGACATCAGCTGTCAACAACGCCAACTGTAAGCGCGAATGGGTGAAACCCTCAGCTACAGGAAACTCCATCAAAGTGGAGTGATTCCATCTCCATCCCCATGGATAGGTGTCTAAACCTAACAGATCAAATATTTGTGGGAGCCTCTCGTAGGCCCAAAACTGCCAATACAGAATCAAATATCTGTGGTCAGTCAAACTCTAAATCCAAACAAGGGAAATTAAAAGAGAAAATACTCACCACCAGGAATGGGTAGAACCTTTACCAAGTCTCCGTCACGCCCTCTTAGCTTAGACGCATTCCCCTAAGGAAGTAGGCAAAGGTGTAGGAGCTCCAATCAAACTCTCCAGTACGGTCCACCTCCTGAGTGGCGCTAACTAAAGCAAATGACACCGTTGAAGAGTTATTAGCCAGGAATCAACCCCTGAGAATGATCAGAAAAAATTTCTGAATGATGCAATCTCTAACCCTTCGATCATTGGGCGATGGCTCAGTCAAAACCCCACTCACGACATCTAGACTCAAAGGACTAGTACAGACTATCCTACCCTTTAGCGCCGTAGTCGGGACTCCCAATAAGGATCTGACGACAGTCGGGGAAATGTAATCTAAAAAAGGCACTGGCGCCCCAGAAAACTCCATCCCTGTGATGAACCGCCAATCCATCGGTGTCATCATCACCTCGCAATCCAGCAAATAGAGAGACTTAGTCTGATAAAACCAACGCTCAGATAACAGGAACATCTTCTTCCTCATCACAATTATAGTTGGAAGCTCCCTGTGGGGAATAGAAAAAGGAGCAAGATCTGCAATAGGAACATCTTCTTCCTCGTCCTCAACATCTGGTCTATTAACCCGGATAAGACGAATTACATACTTAGTCAACCGACGAGGCTGTCGGGATGGGCGAGGTCGAGGAAGATCTGAAGCTCTCCTCCTCACACCTGAAAATGTCCTATGGGAGCTACTCTGATGGTCTGGATCCATATATTTGTACAAAAGTCTCCAAATCACCTCAAAAAGGGTGTGATAAATTCTAACCTGGAGCTCGTTAAATGCAGTTCATAGCTACATGCATGCATTACTTTAACATACATCTATAGTAGAGTTAAAAATGCATATTCATTCAATGCTTAGACTAGTGAAATTTTTTCACCAAAGTCTCCTTTGTAAAAATGACTATCCACATGTAGGCATGACTAGGTGGCCATTAAGTAGCACACCAACTCAAAGTCATAACCATCCTATATGTATGAAAAATATAAAAGTCATAATCCATAAGGGTATCCTAATTACCATGATTACTTTGCTTCAAAACCTTTAATCATTTGTCCTCAAATAGGATGAAAAAATAGTAGAAAAAGGTGCCAAATTGACTGTTTCAAATGTCAATTCTTTTTCACATCAATATGTTTAGAATGGTAAATTACAAACATTTACTGTGTTGAATAGATTTTATCAAGTCATATGAGTAAGCATATTCACTACTATATGTTTTGAAGCATTCTATATGATATCTCACTTTCCAACGGTTAAAACTGGAAAAGAAAACATGTAAACATTATCAGGATAGCGCAGAACGATTGTACGGTGACATATTTTATAGAAAGGAGCCCGAACTCAGTAGATCTGAAGAAGAAATCTTGGATTCTCTATGCGGCTTCAAGTTGAAAATGACTTGTGAAAGGGAAAGACTAGTGAGATATAGCCCACGGGTCTACTTGCGGCTACCCTGGGTTGGTCCCCACCCCATCTGGCTTGATCAAATTTGAGTTGTAAAGGAGGTCCCACAAGATGAAAAGTAAAATTAAGGAAAAAGATGCTACACGATTAAGTGGAAGAGCCTGAAATGCTGATTTTCAAAAGCCAAATTGCGGGTCTACATCTCAATCATTGGTATTCATCCAAACACAGGGTTCACAAAAATTGATGATCAAAGATGTTGAAAGCTACCCTTGGCAATACCTCACAAAGGTCTGATGTCATCAACCTAAGGTTGTAATTGTAATCAAAAGTATGAATCTCATCAAATATCCATCCCCAATGGAGATTTCATACATCCTTAGCCGTTGAAAGCTATTTCAATGAGGGTCAGGCAGCCCTGACATCACCATCCGTTGGCAGTAACTCTAGCAAAGCATCGGAGGTGGTCGAATGATCTTAGCCATTGAAAGCTATTTCAATGAGGGTCATTGTGACGCCCTCAAAATAGGTATACATCACCCATCTTGAGTCGCCAAATATATGGTACAAAATTCAAATACAAACTTAATTATACAATATGACCAAAAGCATATATAAGAGTTTTTACACGAATATTATCTTCAAGACAATATCCAAACTCAAATTTAATCCTCATTACATTTATTATTACACTAAATAGTGTGGACTACTAAACAACCATCTCAGACCATCACTCCGTTCCCCGACTAGTCCCGGCTACGTTCTCATTTCCTAAAGAGAACAATGAAAGCAAAAGGGTGAGCTTAACTAGCCTAGTAAGAAATATTATGACTAAGATAATGTAGAATAATTTATCGTTAGCCTTCAATAGTGTTAAACTGATAAAATACAATAGACATCAAGTTTAACTACAGCACAACAAGCAATCCAATAAAAGAGTCAAGTAAAGAATTGTGATGCTCCCAAATCTGGGTATCTTCCAACCAGACATACGGTACTCCACGGTGCTACAGTTCACACAAACATTCAATTGAAATGCCTAAAAAGAATGAATATTCCAAAACAATATTATCATTTACCAAAATCTTTATAACCATTACATTTGTTCTTGTCATAATATCAAATATTATCATTACAAACCTATACTATTACATAGGTAATCTACAGGTTCACCTTAGCCTTCCCTTTATCCTTGCCGGAATTCACACGATTGGACGATAATCGTCAAATTCGTGAAATTCTCGAATTGGAAGTCAAATTTTGATTTTGATCTTGGAAACATTAGTTTTTGATGGATACAAGTCTTTTTTGGCATTATAGAGTTGAGGACTCGAAAATGACCGAATTCTGACTTAGAATGAAGAAACGAGCATTGAACGTTCGCGAACGTTTATCGTTTTCGTTAAAAATGAACTCGTAGGTGAATTTTGAGTTAAAAAAGTTGAAAATATAAAATTCTTGCATGAACACGTATAGTATGTGATTTATGAGCTAATGGCTTTTGAAAGAGCCAATTCGGACTTAAAATGATAAAATTTGGAGTGCGGAAAGTTCGTTGTACAAATCAAAACTGTCAACTATCTAGTGCACAGAGTTGGCACCGCGGCGCCAGCCCAAGGCCAATGTGTGGCACTGCAAAGAAGTGCATAGTGTCTTGACATACTAAAGAGTCATGCCGCAGCGTGACAGATAGTACTGAGACTCGGGCCGCATCGCCGAGTCAGGAATTTAGGCACTAAAGAGTGGCGTCGCAGCGCGGCCTACTGAATAAGGACTCACGCCGGAGCGCCGAGCCCTGACCCTTGCCACTGCTAACTCGCGCCGCAGCGTGGTACAAAGAAGGGAAGCTGGCACCGCAGTGCCAGCCTTAGGGATTGCACAGTAAGGAGAGATTGTAAGTAAAGGAAGAAAATTAATTGAATGGTAATGAACTAAAACTTAAATATAACATTATTTAAGACATTTTTAAACCTTAAGTATGGTAACTAAATGTTAAAAATAATCAATCGAATGTTAATGTAATGACAATGTAAACTATAATGGCAAGCTGGAACCAATTGTAACAAATCTAATAGATGATTAGATTGAAAAGAAGGGTAAAATTCATTAGGAACCATGTATGTTTATTCATGACCTAATGTGATCATATATTGTAGAGACCTTAAAGACTTAAATAGAACGAGTAATAACAGTAGCAGACGTTGAAGGAAAGTATTCTAACCCTTGTCAATGTTCAATTTAGACAAGCTTTGTGATTCATGTATTCTTATGCATGAATTGATGTATGATGAAATCAAAGCCAATTCTTTCGGCTAGACTTAAGATTTTTTGGATTTCATATAATCTATCGAAGTATGGTCAATGTTTACCAAACTATATTGGTATAGTTTTTAAATGAAGACTGAGTATGCTAAACAAATGTTTTGTCGACAAACGACAGGCACGTGAGGTTACCACAACTTAAACGTACATACGTTTAAAGAATGTAGTGCTAATCAACATAGAGTACTATAGGCTGATCACCTAGACGTGCTCGTAAGTAATGTCGAACTTAGGGACTTAGTGTCGGGTTGTCCTTTTTAAAGAAAGTATGAAATGCTTAAGGTCTTGGACCGAAATTGATGTTTTACTGAATATTATCATTGTAAAATGTTTTAAAGAAAAGAGAAGTGCTATTTTGAATTATTGATAGTACTTCATAACTATTGTTTAGTTATTGAAGATATATGATTTGAATGTTTCAATCATGTCGTTTAAATGGAGTTGTTGTACTTGCAGAGCTTGTTATGCTCACTCTTGCTTTAATAATATGAATGCAGCTAAGACCAAACGGACCGAAGGATCTGACAAGGATAAAGGGAAGGCTAAGGCGAACCTGTAGATTACCTATGTAATAGTATAGGTTTATAATGATAATATTTGATATTATGACAAGAACAAATGTAATGGTTATAAAGAACCTGGGTATGCTAATATTGTTTTCGAATATATATATATATATATATATATATATATATATATATATATATATATATATATATAAGACATATTCGTTCTTTTGAGGCATTTCAATTGAATGATTGTGTGAACTGTAGTACCGTGGAGCACCATATGTCGGGTTGGAAGATACCCAGATTTGTGGGCGCACAAGCATAATATCTATTATCTTCTATGATTTAAAAAGTTTATCATCAATTTTATCACTGAGACTCAGCTTAATAAATAATTCACATCATCGAATCATCCCTGCACTACGGCCAAGGATATTCATTAGTATCACGACCACGAATTATCCATGCACTACGGGCGAAGGATATTCATGTTTTTATCAATGATCATGATTATGCCAACAACTGTCCATCGATGCACTACGGGCCAATGAGGACTTTTACCACATCATTTGTAACATTACGGTCATGATTGGTCATAATCATACCAAGACCATCTATGCACTACGGGGCACAGATGACTTTCATCATAATTTAAGCATGAGGATGATAACAATGATATAAGAATTCAATTAAAAGAAAGCAAAGGAAAAATTTTAAAGATTTATAATTCAATTTATTAAGAATTCAATAATGTCCAAATTGTCAACATGATACTGCTTTGTGGAGTAAAATTCAAGAATAATATTGTATCAAAAATGATTTGGACCAAACATAAATCAATTTTTGTCATGTACCCCGAGTGAATAGTACACGTGTGAATAGTACCCTGTGAATAGTACTCTGGCATAAAAAAATTAAAACTTATCAAGAATGCTCAGAATAATATTTCCATGAAAAAATATTGGATGAACGTAATTATCACGGATATTCTACTAATTTCATTGAGTATAGAAGTCAAAACTTTAACAAAATGAGTGTAGAATTCGAAATCTAAAACGAAATAATATTACTTACATACTACAGAGTATGGAAGAAAATATTATTTCATACGAATATTGAACAAAAATATTATCCCTTATGACTTTGAACGAAAATAATATTCCTTACGAATATTAAACGGATATAATATTCCTTGCGAATATTAAACGAATATAATATTTCTTGTGAATATTGAACGAAATAAAATTTCTTACGAATACGAAAAATAATATCGTAAGTGAATATGAAATAAATAATACCCCTTACCTTTAAAAAGAAGAGTATTCCAACTGGTATAGCGAGGATATTCTTGAATAAAACTTTCACTGTTTTCTACGCTCAAAGCTTCTTAAAATTCTAAAGAAATACGCTCAATATTATAGCAGAAGAATTCTCTTATTCTGGTGTGATTTTTAATTCTAACTAAGCATCTTATTTATAGGAGAATGGAAAGATACTATTTAAAAATTTTAATCACAAACGCACAGTAAAATTCATACGAATTCTTCATGGAAGATTCCTTCGGCCGAATTTTCTAAAAATTTGATTTACTATGCAACACTTTGCAATAAAATATTCTAATAAAACAAAATTTTAAAATAAAATATAACATATTTTATTTATAATCTAATAATACAAAACTTAATATATATATATATATATATAACATGTGGAAAATCAAAAGTCATGGGTTGGGGAAGAGAGTTGGTCACGGGTGGGAGTCTGATGCTGGTGGATGAATGATGAGAAAGTTTTGATAATATATATATATACACAATCACACTTCATACTACATGATCACACACACCACTCCTTTCCTCATCTTTTTTTTTCAATAACATCACCCCACCACACACACACACACCCCAACTATATATATATATATTCACATATACCCACAGACATTACACACACAGACACACACACTTTTCCACCAACATGTCACTTTCACACACATCACTCTCACAAACATCACATTCATTTATATATATATATATATATATATATATATATATATACTCCATTCTTTTCCACCATTTGAACAATTCCAACATTCCATCCGTGAATATCATCCCCTCCTCCATTTTTTCATCCAACATATGGGCCCTACATGTGGCCCCACCAATTAGAATATATATATATATATATATATATATATATATATATACCTAGAATAACTTTCTACCGATTATTTTGAAAAAAAATGGGTAAATGGAGGTCCATATAATAACAAAATTTACATCAAGTACTTCATAAAAATCACCTCAATATTTTTAACAACATTTATTATCATTATTATAATTCACAATATTTAACAACCAGATAGTTCCCAAGAAAGAGGGGGCTTTCCGATAAGGATTTCTCCCTATTGGCGCGCAATTAGGTGACCAAACCTCTCATTGACAGAACTTCTATACATTGTAAATATTGCAATTTAATAATAAGAATAACTTTGTCATCTCAATTATTGATTTAATAATATAACATATTATGCAGATGATACTGTAACAATAATTGAATCAATAATATGAGAGATATGATGCAACAATAATTGAATCAAATAACGTGAGATACTATGCCGTAATTACTGTAACAATAATTGAAAAAAACTGAGTGACTTCTCACGTAAGCATCAATAATCAATATCGTGTGATACTATGCAACCACGCGTATTAATGTACTTTTAACACCGGGTATTTCAACAGTTAACGGTAAGATTTCCGTCGTTATTTTTATAAAAATATATTTCTGTCGTTTTTTAACTTCGATAATAATTCCATTGTGGGGTCCACCAATGATTGTGTCGTCGTACGAATATTTCCTGTTAAAACGAATATTCTCCGACCAATCAAATACTTTATAATAACTTGCAAACTTTGAAAAATTTATAAATATTACCCACAACTATAACATTATATCAAATCCACACCTTAATAAAAAAATATTTCAAGAAAATTAAATTTTCATTTCATAAAATTCGGGGTCTTACAATCTCCCATCCTTATAAAAATTTGCCCTCAAAATTTACGTACCTGGTATGTTAAATAGGTGAGGATACCTTGATTTCATTTTAGATTCTAACTCTTGAGGTATAACCCTTGAGCGTAGAATATATTTCTTCTTATCCAAGATTTTAATGGGTATCTCCTTCTACGTTAAATCTTTTGCTATCTCGTCTAGTTCTAATTAAATAACGTGGTTCGGGTCGTCCACATATTTACGTAACATTGATATGTGAAAAACGTTATGAACACGCGACATATATGGCGGTAAGGCGAGTTTATAGGCCTCAGTTCCAATAAAATTGACGGTTGAGATTTTCTCTCTTCATCGATTCTTGCTCCTAGAATAACGCCCTCTTAAACCTTCTTCTTCACATTCATCAGCTCATAGTCTATAGCTTGAGCAACTTTAACTTTATCAATTAAAGTCAGTTATACTCGTATATTTGGTATCATCATGTAGGTTCTTGGAGTCTTTAACTCTATCTCCATCTTTTGTACGAAATGGGTCTTTGTGTTAACAACGTCGCACTTGTAATCACATACTATTTCTACTCAACATGTCAGCTACCATGTTCACTTTTCTAGGATGGTATTGAATGGTATAATTGTAATCATCAACAGCTCGAGCCAATGTCTTTAGCGCATGTTATGTTCTTTTTGGGTTAAGAAATACTTGAGGGTTTTAGAAGTGGGTTTTGTACTGGGGTCAATACAAAATTTGATTTAACTCTATGGGGGTAGGCCAAGAAGTTCTTCAGGGAATACATTAAAAAATTTATTAACAATAGAAATATCATTCAAAACTAACATATTTTTGTTTTAAATCCGTGATATGAGCTAAGAAAGCTTGACCCATTTTTCAATAAACGAATAACTTTATGGCTTGATATGACAGTGATTGACTTTAGTGGTTTGGTTACTTGAATTAGCATAATAGGTTGGTTAGGAATATGAAAGCTAACAACATTACAAAAACAATCAATTTTTGCATGATGAGAAGTTAACCAATAAATCCCTAAAATCACATTAAATGCAAGTATTTTTAAGGAGATAAGATCGAAAGGTAATGTGAGGGTACCGATTTGAACCAAACAAGACTTATAAATAGTGGATGTAATGAAGGTTTCTCCCAATGGGTCAGGCAGCCCTAACATCGCCAGTCGTTGGCAGTAACTCCAACAAAGCATCGGAGGTGGTCCGATGATCTTAGCCATTAAAAGCTATTTCAACAAAGATCAGGTAGCCCTGACATCACCAGCATTGTCAATAACTCCAACGAAGCATTGGAGGTTGTCTGGTGATTCAAGTCGTTAAAAGACATCTCAACGAGGGTTAGGCAGCCGGATAGTACAAATCGTTGGCAGTAACTCAAACGACCCGTTAGAAAGACCTGACGATGCAAACTGTGGAAAATCATCCTCATCGAGGAGGACCAATGATGGTATCTGTTATACAGATCCTCAGTAATCAAAACATAATTCCCTAAGAGTCACTCGCACATGAGAAGAACATCTTCGGTGGAAAGCATTCAGAAAGGATTAAGGACGTTGGTGATAGCCCTAATGTCAACATTATGTGGTCTCAAGCGTGGAAAAACCTCCATTCCAAAGATTTGGTGTGACGCCCCCAAATTTGGATACTTGAAACCCAAACTCGGTGCTTCACGATACCATTTCTATGAGCGAAATAATACTAATAATAATAACAATAATATAAAGATCAACTTAATTTACATATCATCAAAGTCTATTTTCCCAAGTACGTAACCTTTAGTCATTCATTACATGTCATAATAGATAACATATATATCATTGTCTTAATAATATAAAACTATTACAAAAACTACCACAAATCTTATTTGGTTAGCTTTCCTTTTCCTTTGTTTCAACATGAGCCTTCTGCTTCTTCACACTTAGCTGAAAACATTTAAATTAAGCAAAGATGAGCATTTGAGTGCCCAACAAGTATTAACAATTATATATATATGAGCTGAAAGAATTTAAATGTTTTCTTTATATTATCCTTCTACAACAAGTCAATAGTTGTGAAGTAATCTGTACCAAAGATAATAATAACATAACAACCCTCTTTCAAATTTTTGAAACTACGTATTGACTATATATATATATAGGGTTAATATGACATACTATGAACATTGTTTTCATTTTCGAAAAGGTTAAACAGAAATTCATCTACAAACAGTCTTAACTTACGGACACGGGGGTGATCAACCCGTTGTGCCCTGCATTGATCAATACTACATTACAAGAACGATATTATCGTTCACTCTGTCCGCCTTGGGCGCATAAAAGTTTTTCCCATGTACGGGATGTTCATACCTGTCGGGGTTCCATAACAAAGGTCTTATCTTATTCAATAATTCAATATATATATATATATATATACATATATATATATACGGGGAATTGACAAAGGTATATCAACATGTGATTAAATACAATGATTATCCAAGTGGGGACACTTGTATAACCATTTATAGAAATTAACGAACAGAATATATATCTGAATTATCATATACTAACATGTTGATAATCAATGGGCGTATATAATATAGGTTTAACAATCTGTACAGTAATAATATAATTCTGAACTTCTTACTCATGTCCATTGCATAAAGAAAATACAAAGGTAGAATATTTGCCTGATACGCTGCTTACAATTCTCAACTTAGTTTTATCTTTTATGAAATCACCTCTCAGTAATAAGATCCTTTTACTGATTAGAATTATATCATATCACATAACACTACTTATTGCAGTCAGCACATTCTTAATCACATTGTCACATAACTTTAACAATCATTGAATCACAAATAAACACTTATCTAGCCAAATTATCTAAGTCCAGAAAAAATTTTGAAACACGTCGGTCTACCGACAGCTTTATCGGGTAATAATCGAGTCTAAGACTCTATATAATAGGTCAATATCCATTTAGATAATTTAAACACCAATCGTACTATCTTTTATGGCCTTATAATAATTTTTAAATAATTATTATCATTTATCATAATTTTTGAAATATCAGAATCATTATTAAATGATTTAAATATTAATCAATTCTATTATCATTAATATTAATATTAAACTATTAATGAAACCATTGCCAAAATATTAAAGTTATGTATAATAATTCAAAATATTTTTCAACGTATTTATATTACCCTTAAATGATTTTAAAATATTTAAAATCATTTTTAAATAATTACCATTAATATTTAAATATTAATGTACTATTTATACAAATATTAAAAGTCATTAACTATAACTTAAAATATTTTTAATTCATTTATATCCCTTTTAAATGATTTTTAAATTAATAAAACCATTTTAAAACTATTTATTTAATATAATTATTGTATAAATTTAATATCATTTATATTAACTTAATATCATTAATATTAAATTATTAATGAAATTATCCTTTAAATATTAAAAGTTATATTTTATAACTTAAAATATCTTTAAACACTTTATTTTCATTTTAAATGATTTTTATAATAATAAAATCATTTTAAAACTAATTTATTTAATATAAATATTAAATAAATCTAATATAAATATTAAATAAATCTAATATCATTAATAATCATTATTAATGAATTTTACCTTTAAATATTAAAAGTTATATTTTATAACTTAAAATATCTTTAAATACCTTATTATTATTTAAAATGATTTTTAATATAATAAAACTATTTTTAATTTATTTATTTATTTCATTTATTACATAACTTAATTATCATTAATATTAATTTATTAATGAAAATTATCACATAATATTAAAAGTCATTAAAATAACTTAAAATATTTTCTTATATCATAATATAATTTTAAATAATTTTTCAAATATTAAAATCATTTTAAATAATTTATTTAATATTATAATTAAATAAATAAAATTCTTTTAATATCAAGAAAAATATTAATTATTTATGAAATATATTTAAAATAATTAAAATATAATTTTTGGACATTAAAATAATTTTTAATAATTTATTTTGTATTTTTTAGAATTAAAAACTAATTTTCTATAATTATTTAATAAAAATATGATTTTTTAATTAGAAACTGTCGCTAAAGGGTGCCTATAGCGACATAACTGTCGCTATAGGTGTTCTTGAGCTATTCTTCATGAAACCCAGAAAACATGTCAGTGACCAAAGTGTCACATTTGACCAATAATTATTCAATGTTCCTAAGGTATTCTGGTCAGCCTAAAGTTTTTAGTTTGTAGTAATATCATAATACTATTATTATCAAGTGATTTCATGACCAACACACAATGTATCTGAGAGATCTAAGCTCTCAAAAAGTCTGACAAGCTATTCTTCATTTTCTGGGTTTTCCCAGAAATGAAGAACAGATTGTGGATCTACTTTCTAGGCCTCAAATCGTTGCCTTCCAGCCATGATATATGAAATCTTAAGGTTTAATTTTGTAGTCCTTGTGTCAATTTATAATTATCAAACGCTTTTATAACATTTCTTCAAAACATAAGAGACATCTTTGCCAGTCAAACAAGGTCAGAAAACTTGTTCATGCAATTTCTGGAAATTCCAAAAATCAGAAATCGTGAGCGGAGGGTCTACTTTGACCATCCACTACCTCTAACATATTTGTTATTTTAATGATCTAAAGGAAACAATCTAAAGTTAATCTACCAGACTACAATATAGATGCAATAAAAAAAACAAAACAACAACTACCAGCAAGATCAGAAGCCAATAATTTATTGTCAGACGCCCCCGAGTAAAATCTGGGCTAGCCAAAAAATAGCAAGTCATAGTCGGTCAACGCAATTTAACCTTCCATTACTTGCAATCCACAACCGATATAGCTTTGAATAAAGTTCCAGATGAAAGATCACATGACAAACTACTTTTTTAAACATTTAAACAACAATAATACATAACAGCATAAGATCTAATGGTCTGACATTTGACAGTCAGACATAAGAACAAAAATTTCCAGATTCTATAAATCTTTAAATTCGATTCTATACATGTTATGGATCCACCATAAACCGACCCAGATCATTTATTAACATAACATACAACACTTTTAAACACAAAAACATAGCATTTAACATAGTACTCAGGATCAGATTTTAGTTTAGGGTTTTATACCTCTTATGAAAATTTTATGATTCTAAGCCTCTGATTTGTTGTGGGTGTTGATGGGACTTATTTGTGGGACGGATCTACTACCACATTTCGTGGGTTTTGGGTGAGAGAGATAGCTAGTGAAGTATTGCTTGCACAAAAGGGCTTGAAAATGAACTTTCTCTCTCCAATTCAATATATATATAATGGTGCAATGCATTGGCTAATCTATAAGGCTGATGTGCTGCAAATTTTGTCAAATGGGGTTGGTAGAATTAGGTTACCAACTAAAGTGCCCAATTTTGCAAGTTACCTAATAAATAATACACAAAGGACAAAATAGTCATTAACCTTACAATTTTAATGGCACAATTGAAACTTGTCAAACCCTTAGGGTTTGACCCTTAGGGTTCAACCCTAAGGTTTAGTATAAAAATGTATTTCTAAATTTTTATTTAGGGTTTAAAATAAAATTAGTTTCTAAAAGTAATAAAATTAGGGTTTTGTAATTAGATTATGTTAATAATTAAATTATACAGGAACATTAGGGTTTAGGGTTATGATAATTAGGGTTTCCAAAATACAATTAGGGATTTATAATTATCAAATTAGGGTTGTAATCATTAGGGTTTTAATTTACTAATTAGGATTACCTTAATTAGTAATTAAAGTCTATTATACATAATATTAATCACAGTAACACAATTTCTGACTGATCAAAATCTCCGGTTTAGGTTTCCAATTAGGGTTTAACTGTAATACTAGGGTTTGTTCATAACACAACATAATTGACCCACAGTCAACAGTACGTACACACAGTACATATTTATACCACTGAAAAATTAAAATGTAATAAATAAATTTTATTTATCACACATATAAATATAAATACACCTTACCTTGGCACATATCACCCATATTTATTTTAATAATAAAAAAAATATACCCAAAATTTATGATTTATTTATATAGAAAATATCGGGTTGTTACATTCACCCTCCCTTATAAAGATTCCGTCCCCGGAATCACCGTTTTAAAACCTATACATACTAGGGTACAAAGCATACATAATTCTCGCAAGTAGATCTCGATCAACTTTGATCGGACTGATCTTAACTATTAACTTAAAGCTTGTCTATCTGATTAAACAGAAATTTGATTTCTAGAAGAACTCAAATTCGTCCTTCAAATTTTTTTATTTATTAAAATAATTTAGTATATATAGGAAAATCATAAATACAAAAATAAAAGTTATTTGAATATTACCTGGAATTGCATTGCCAACTGCCACCGTGTCCTGGACCGTCATGTTGAAGATTCTTGATGTTGATTTTGTTGGCTTGGTTGATGATGTCGGTCCCGTGATTGCTAACGTCCCGCTGCCCTTGTTAGTATTCACACTACCTGCCTCTACCCTCCTCTTCGGACAATCTTTCACCTTGTGCTCCATTGACCGGCAAATAAAACAACCATTGTTCATTCTAGGATTACGACAGTTAGGAGATATATGGCCCTCCTACCCGCACTTGAAACAAACAAACTTCCTTTTCAAACACTCCCCAGAGTGGATCTTTCCACAAGTCTTGCATTGCACCGCCTGCTTCTTAACACCTTCTTGTTTGATCTGAACATTACCAAAGTAGTTCCCCTTCCTCTTTTCATTTTCACCCTTGCTCCCACTATTAATTCCTACCTTCCCAGCTCCCTCGACCTTACCATTGTTCTTCTTCTCCTTGTTGTAGAGGCTCATGGTCTCACTCCCTTCCTCAACAATAATTACCTTTTCCATAAGTGCTGTAAATGTTGGGATCTGCAACACTGTCACCTTGTTATAGAGCCACGATTTTAGTCCCAGCTCAAATCTCCTCGCCTTCCTAGCCTCCGTATCAACTTGATGCGGAGCAAACCTAGCTAACTCATTAAATTTTGCGGCATATTCCACAACTGACATATCCCCTTGCTTCAACTCCAAAAATTTCACCTCCATCCTAGCCTGCATACTAGCTAAAAAATAATTTTCGAAAAATAAAGTCTTAAACCTATCCCATGTTACCACACTTGCTCCTGCCCTCACCTGATTCGCTTCCCACCAGAAATTCGCGTCACCCTTCATCATGTAGGTGGCAAAAGCCCTCTTCTGCCCCTCAGCTACCCTAGCTATTATAAAATCCTTCTTAATTTCCTTAACCCAAGTTTGGGCTTCTAAAAAGTCAGTTGTACCTTTAAATTTTGGCGGTCCTACAGCCTTAAAGTCTTTGAAATTCGCCAAGTTATTACCCGGCTGGTTCCCTGCGGCTGGTATTCCTTGTTTCATAGCTTGTGCTACCATATTCGCAAACTGCTGCATCGGATCTGCTTGTTGTTGTCCCTCAACGTTGTTAACAAATTCTTCTGCCCTTTGGTTTCGAGTTTGACGTTTTGGCGGCATTATCTGATTAAGTAAAACCATAAATTAACTTACATTCTAAGCCTTATCATGTAAGTTTAATATATTAAACTTGTTTCATTTTTCAAACTTAGATTCATTTTCATTCATCGATTTCAAAATATTTTACATATCAGAATACATATTGCTTTATACATTAGCTATCCCATTGTGACTACAAAAGTTGGGATTTACATTCTTGACCAACACAAAAGTTGAGGATACTTCATTACACAGACATACTAAGCACACATATTATATTAAACATGCCTACACAACAGAACCTATACTACATATTTACTAAGCCTTTTTCTTGGACAACTTTTCGCCTGATAATCTTCCTTTCCATAAACAAAACATGCTCCCAGTTTATAGTCAGGACAATACAGAGTAGTATATCCCTCATAGCCGTAAAGATAACAAATTCTTTTCCCTTTCTTCTTATCAGGTTTTCCTAAATCATGGTCTTCTATCTTTCTTTTCCTCTTCTTGCTCGGAGCTGCACACGTAGTGTTGCTTGAGGCTCCTATCTGATCAATTTGGATTTTAAGCTTATCTTGTTCTTCCATTGTTTCTATTAATGCATGACGCAGTTGACTATTAAGCAGCTTTTCTATCTCCCACAGCTTTTCCAGAGAAAAAACCTTGTTCCTCAGATTCTGCACTTCCATTGATGCTTGATCAGATTCAACTTTAGTGCCTGAATCACTATCTGTCAGCTCCACCATCTCCGGATCTGGTACTACGTTTTCTACAACAACCATTTCGTCTGAGTCATTTTCATTGTGAGCTTCTATTTCAGCTATTGGCTTCGACATTAGCTCTGGTGTATGGATCTGATCATTCTTCAAGGTATAAGTATATAACATGCCTTTTCTACTAGACATCTACACACATAAATTATGTTGAGTAGTATATAGTACATACACACAACAAATAAGAGTTTTATATAAATTATCTTTTATTATGTTTGACGATGAATTTATCCAATTCATCTCTTTTTAAACTCTATATGAGTTATTTATATTTTCAACGTTTCCCTCTGTTCTAAGGTTATAGCCTAAGGTCTAACCCACCTAAGGTTTCTAAGCTTATAGCTCTGATACCATGATGTGACGCCCCCAAATTCGGATACTTGAAACCCGAACTCGGTGCTTCACGATACCATTTCTATGAGCGAAATAATACTAATAATAATAACAATAATATAAAGATCAACTTAATTTACATATCATCAGAGTCTATTTCCCCAAGTACGTAACCTTTAGTCATTCATTACATGTCATAATAGATAACATATATATCATTGTCTTAATAATATAAAACTATTACAAAAACTACCACAAATCTTATTTGGTTAGCTTTCCTTTTCCTTTGTTTCTGCATTAGCCTTCTGCTTCTTCACACTTAGTCGAAAATATTTAAATTAAGCAAAGATGAGCATTTGAGTGCCAAAGAAGTATTAACAATTATATATATATGAAATTTGAAAGAATTTAAATGTTTTCTTTATACTATCCTTCTACAACAAGTCAATAGTTGTGAAGTAATCTGTACCAAGGATAATAATAACATAACAACCCTCTTTCAAATTTTTGAAACTACGTATTGACTATATATATATAGGGTTAATATGACATACTATGAACATTGTTTTCATTTTCGAAAAGGTTAAACATAAATTCATCTGCAAACTGTCATAACTTACGGACACGGGGGTGATCAACCCGTTGTGCCCTGCATTGATCAATACTACATTACAAGAACGATATTATTGTTCACTCCATCCGCCTTGGGCGCATAAAAGTTTTTCCCATGTACAGGATGTTCATACCTGTCGGGGTTCCATAACAAAGGTCTTATCTTGTTCAACAATAATCTATAATTCAATATATATATATGGGTAATTGACAAAGGTATATCAACATGTGATTAAATACAATAATTATCCAAGTGGGGACACTTGTATAACCATTTATAGAAATTAACGAACAAAATATATATCTGAATTATCATATACTAACATGTTGATAATCAATGGGCGTATATAATATAGGTTTAACAATCTGTACAGTAATAATATAATTCTGAACTTCTTACTCATGTCCATTGCATAAAGAAAATGCAAAGGTAGAATACTTGCCTGATACGCTGCTTACAATTCTCAACTTAGTTTTATCTTTTATGAAATCACCTATCAGTAATAAGATCATTTTACTAATTAGAATTATATCATATCACATAAAACTACTTTATTGTAGTCAGCACATTCCTAATCACATTGTCACATAACTTTAACAACCATTGAATCACAAATAAACACTTATTTAGCCAAATTATCTAAGTCTAGATAAATTTCTTAAACACGTCAGTCTACCGACAGCTTTATCGGGTAATAATCGAGTCTAAGACTCTATATAATAGGTCAATATCCATTTAGATAATTTAAACATTAATCGTACTATCTTTCATGGCCTTATAATAATTTTTAAATAATTATTATCATTTATTATAATTTTTGAAATATCGTAATCATTATTAAATGATTTAAATATTAAACAATTCTATTATCATTAATATTAATATTAAACTATTATTGAAACAATTGCCAAAATATTAAAGTTATGTATAATAATTGAAAATATTTTTCAACATATTTATATTACCCTTAAATGATTTTTAAAAATTTAAAATTATTTTTAAATAATTACCATTAATATTTAAATATTAATGTACTATTTATCCAAATATTAAAAGTCATTAAGTATAACTTAAAATATTTTTAATTCATTTATATCCCTTTTTAAATGATTTTTAAATTAATAAAACCATTTTAAAACTATTTATTTAATATAATTATTAAATAAATTTAATATCATTTATATTAACTTAATATCATTAATATTAAATTATTAATAAAATTATCCTTTAAATATTAAAAGTTATATTTTATAACTTAAAATATCTTTAAACACTTTATTTTCATTTAAAATAATTTTTATAATAATAAAATCATTTTAAAACTAATTTATTTAATATAAATATTAAATAAGTCTAATATCATTAATAATCATTAATTAATGAATTTTACCTTTAACTATTAAAAGTTATATTTTATAAATTAAAATATCTTTAAATACCTTATTATTATTTAAAATGATTTTAATATAATAAAAACCATTTTTAATTTATATATTTAATTCATTTATTACATAATGTAATTATCATTAATATTAATTTATTAATGAAAATTATCACATAATATTAAAAGTCATTAAAAATAACTTAAAATATTTTCTTATATCATAATATATAATTTTAAATGATTTTTCAAATATTAAAATCATTTTTAAATAATTTATTTAATATTATAATTAAATAAATTAAATACTTTTAATATCCCAAAATATTAAATATTTATGAAATATATTTAAAATAATTAAAATATAATTTTAGGACATTAAATTTTTTTAATAATTTATTTTATATTTTTTAATTTAAAACTAATTTTCTATAATTATTTAATAAAAATATGATTTTTACTTAGAAACTGTCGCTAAAGGGTGCCTATATCGACATAACTGTCGCTATAGGTGTTCTTGATCTATTCTTCATGAAACCCAGAAAACATGTTAGTGACCAAAGTATCACGTTTGACCAACAATTATTTAATGTTCCTAAGGTATTCTGGTCAGCCTAAAGTTTTTAGTTTGTAGTAATATCGTAATACTATTATTATCAAGTGATTTCATGACCAACACACAATGTATCTGAGAGATCTAAGCTCTCAAAAAGTCTGACAAGCTATTCTTCATTTTCTGGGTTTTCCCAGAAATGAAGAACAGATTGTGGATCTACTTTCTAGGCCTCAAATCGTTGCCTTCCAGCCATGATATATGAAATCTTAAGGTTTAATCTTGTAGTCCTTGTGTCAGTTTATAATTATCAAACGCTTTTATAACATTTCTTCAAAACATAAGAGAGATCTTTGCCAGTCAAACAAGGTCAGAAAACTTGTTCATGCAATTTAAGGAAATTCCAGAAATCAGAAATCGTGAGCGGAAGGTCTACTTTGACAATCCACTACCTCTAACATATTTGTTATTTTAATAATCTAAAGGCAGAAATCTAAAGTTAATCTACCAGAATACAATATAGACGCAATAAACAAAACAAAACAACAACTACCAGCAAGATCAGAAGCCACAAACTTATTGTTAGACGCCTCCGAGTAAAATCTGGGCTACCCAGAAAATAGCAAGTCATAGCAACGCAGTTTGACCTTCCATTACATGCAATCCAAAACCGATATAGCTTTGAATCAAGTTCCAGATGAAATATCACATGACAAACTATATGTTTAAACATTTAAACAACAATAATACATAACAACATAAGATCTAGATGGTCTGACATTTGACTGTCAGACACAAGAACAAAAATTCCCAGATTCTGTAAATCTTTAAATTCGAGTGTATACATGTTATGGATCCACCATAAACCGACCCAGATCATTTATTAACATAACATACAACACTTTTAAACACAAAAACATAGCATTTAACATAGTACTCAGGATCAGATTTTGGTTTAGGGTTTTATACCTCTTATGAAAATTTTATGATTCTAAGCCTCTGATTTGTTGTGGGTGTTGATGGGACTTATTTGTGGGACTGATCTACTACCACATTTCGATGGTTTTGGGAGAGAAAGAGTTAGTGAAGTATTTCTTGCACAAAAGGGCTTGAAAATGAACTTTCTCTCTCCAATTCAATATATATATAATGGTGCAATGCATTGGCTAATCTATAAGGCTGATGTGCTGCAAATTTTGTCACATGGGGTTGGTAGAATTAGGTTACCAACTAAAGTGTTGCCCAATTTCGCAAGTTTCCTAATAAATAATACACAAAGGGCAAAATAGTCATTAACCTTACAATTTTAATGGCACAGTTAAAACTTGTCAAACCCTTAGGGTTTGACCCTTAGGGTTCAACCCTAAGGTTTAGCATAAAAATGTATTTCTAAATTTTTATTTAGGGTTTAAAATAAAATTACAAATAAAATTATGGTTTTGTAATTAGATTATGTTAATAATTAAATTATACAGGAACATTAGGGTTTAGTACCACTAATCGTATTTAACCTTGCTAATAAAGCAATTAGGGTTTAGGGTTATGATAATTAGGGTTTCCAAAATAAAATTAGGGATTTATAATTATCAAATTAGGGTTCTAATCATTAGGGTTTTAATTTACTAATTAGGTTTACCTTAATTTGTAATTAAAGTCTATCACACATGATATTAATCACAGTAACACAATTTCTGACTGATCAAAATCTCCGGTTTAGGTTTCCAATTAGGGTTTAACTATAATACTAGGGTTTTGTTCATAACACAACATAATTGACTAATCTGTCAATGAAGACGTATAATAAAGTACATATTTATAAGATCGAAAAAATTAAAATATATTTAATATTATAATATTATTCTCATTCATTGATCGAAACCCAGAATTAGGGTTTGGATTCCATATCTGATTTATATGCCATAAATAACCTTATTAAGTTAAAATAATTAACTTAATAATCTGAAAAAATCATATAATAAAATAATTATTATAATTATTCAAAAATCATTTCATATATTATTTAAATATTATATACTTATATTTTCATTAAAAATAATTAATAAAAATATTTCCAATATGGAATTAATTATTATAAAAATGTAATTGATAATAATCAATAATTCTAAAACAAAATTATTCAGTACTAATTAATGTAATAAATAAATTTTATTTATCACACATATAAATATAAATACACTTTACCTTGGCACATATCACCCATATTTATTTTAATAATAATAAAAAAAAATATACGCAAAATTTATGATTTATTTATATAGAAAATATCGGGTTGTTACATTCACCCTCCCTTATAAAGATTTCATCCTCGGAATCACCGTTTTAAAACCTATACATACCAGGGTACAAAGCATACACAATTCTCGCAAGTAGATCTCGATCAACTTTGATCGGACTGATCTTTAATTATTCACTTAAAGCTTGTCTATCTGATTAAACAGAAATTTGGTTTCTAGAAGAACTCAAATTCCTCCTTCAAATTTTTTTATTTATTAAAATAATTTAGTATATATAGGAAAATCATAAATACGAAAATAAAAGTTATTCGAATATTACCTAGAATTGCATTGCCAATTGCCACCGTGTCATGGACCGTCATGTTGAAGACTCTTGATGTTGATTTTGTTGGCTTGGTTGATGATGTCAGTCCCGTGATTGCTAACGTCCCGCTGCCCTTGTTAGTATTCACACTACCTGCCTCTACCCTCCTCTTCGGACAATCTTTCACCTTGTGCTCCATTGACCCGCAAATAAAACAACCATTGTTCATTCTAGGATTGGGGCAGTTGGGAGAGATATGGCCCTCCTGCCCACACTTGTAACAAACAAACTTCCCTTTCAAACACTCCCCAGAGTTGTTCTTTCCACAAGTCTTGCATTGCACCGCCTGCTTCTTAATAACTTCTTGTTTGATCTGAACATTACTAAAGTAGTTCCCCTTCCTCTTTTCATTTTCACCCTTGCTCCCACTATTAATTCCTAACTTCCCAGCTCCCTCGACTTTACCATTGTTCTTCTTCTCCTTGTTATAGAGGCTCATGGTCTCACTCCCATCCTCAGCAATAATCGCCTTTTCCATAAGTGCTGCAAATGTTGGGATCTGCAATACTGCCACCTTGTTATACAGCCACGGTTTTAGTCCTAGCTCAAATCTCCTCGCCTTCCTAGCCTCCGTATCAACTTGATGCGGAGCAAACCTAGCTAACTCATTAAATTTTGCGGCATATTCCACAACCGACATATCCCTCGCTTCAACTCCAAAATTTCACCTCCATCCTAGCTTCTCGCATACTATTTGAAAAATAATTTTTGAAAAATAAAGTCTTAAACCTATCCCATGTTACCACACACTCACCGCCTCGCTTTGATTCTGGCTTCCCACCGTAAATTCGTGATCACCCTTCATCATGTAGGTGGCAAAAGCCCTCTTCTGCCCCTCAGCTACCCTAGCTATTATAAACGCCTTTTTAATTTCCTTAACCCAAGTTTGGGCTTCTACAGGGTCAGTTGTACCTTTAAATTTCGGCGGTCCTACAGCCTTAAAGTCTTTGAAATTCGCCAAGTGATTACCCGGCTGGTTCCCTGCGGCTGATATTCCTTGTTGCATAACCTGAGCTACCATATTCGCAAAATCTTCGATCGGATCTCGCTTGTTGTTGTCCTCAACGTTGTTGGTCGATTCTTACGCCCCTTTGTTTTGAAGTTTGACGTCTTGGCGACATTATCTCGTTACGTAAAACCATAAATTAACTTACATTCTAAGCCTTATCATGGAAGTTTAATATATTAAACTTGTTTCATTTTTCAAACTTATATTCATTTTCATTCATCGATTTCAAAATATTTTACATATCACAACACATATTGCTTTATACATTAGCTATCCATTGTGACTACAAAAGTTGGGATTTACATTCTTGACCAACACAAAAGTTGAGGATACTTCATTACACAGACATACTAAGCACACATATTATATTAAACACACCTACACAACAGAACCTATACTACCTATTTACTAAGCCTTTTTCTTGGACAACTTTTCGCCTGATGATCTTCCTTTCCACAAACAAAACATGCTCCCGGTTTATAGTCAGGACAATACAGAGTAGTATGTCCCTCATAGCCGCAAAGATAACAAATTCTTTTCCCTTTTTTTCTTATCAGCTTTTCCTAAATCATGGACTTCTATCTTTCTTTTCCCCTTCTTGCTCGGAGCTGCACACGTAGTGTTGCTTGAGGCTCCTATCTGATCAATTTGGATTTTAAGCTTATCTTGTTCTTTCATTGTTTCTATTAATGCCTGACACAGATGACTATTAAGCAGCTTTTCTATCTCCCACAGCTTTTCCAGAGAAAAAACCTTGTTCCTCAGATTCTGCACTTCCATTGATGCTTGATCAGCTTCAACTTTAGTGTCTGAATCACTATCTGTCAGTTCCACCATCTCCGGATCTGGTACTACGTTTTCTACAACAACCATTTCGTCTGAGTCATTTTCATTGTGAGCTTCTATTTCAGCTATTGGCTTCGATATTAGCTCTGGTGTATGGATCTGATCATCCTTCAAGTTATAAGTATATAACATGCCTTTTCTACTAGACACACATAAATTATGTTGAGTAGTATATAGTACATACACACAACAAATAAGAGTTTTATATGAATTATCTTTTATTATGTTTGACGATGAATTTATCCGATTCATCTCTTTTTAAACTCTATATGAGTTATTTATATTTTCAACGTTTCCCTCTGTTCTAAGGTTATAGCCTAAGGTCTAACCCACCTAAGGTTTCTAACCTTATAGCTCTGATACCATGATGTGACGCCCCCAAATTCGGATACTTGAAACCCGAACTCGGTGCTTCACGATACCATTTCTATGAGCGAAATAATACTAATAATAATAACAATAATATAAAGATCAACTTAATTTACATATCATCAGAGTCTATTTCCCCAAGTACGTAACCTTTAGTCATTCATTACATGTCATAATAGATAACATATATATCATTGTCTTAATAATATAAAACTATTACAAAAACTACCACAAATCTTATTTGGTTAGCTTTCCTTTTCCTTTGTTTCTGCATTAGCCTTCTGCTTGTTCACACTTAGCTGAAAATATTTAAATTAAGCAAAGATGAGCATTTGAGTGCCCAGCAAGTATTAACAATTATATATATATGAGCTGAAAGAATTTAAATGTTTTCTTTATACTATCCTTCTACAACAAGTCAATAGTTGTGAAGTAATCTGTACCAAGGATAATAATAACATAACAACCCTCTTTCAAATTTTTGAAACTACGTATTGACTATATATATATATATATATATAGGGTTAATATGACATACTATGAACATTGTTTTCATTTTTGAAAAGGTTAAACATAAATTCATCTGCAAACCGTCATAACTTACGGACACGGGGGTGATCAACCCGTTGTGCCCTGCATTGATCAATACTACATTACAAGAACGATATTTTCGTTCACTCTGTCCGCCTTGGGCGCATAAAAGTTTTTCCCATGTACGGGATGTTCATACCTGTCGGGGTTCCATAACAAAGGTCTTATCTTGTTCAACAATAATCTATAATTCAATATATATATATGGGTAATTGACAAAGGTATATCAACATGTGATTAAATACAATAATTATCCAAGTGGGGACACTTGTATAACCATTTATAGAAATTAACAAACAGAATATATATCTGAATTATCATATACTAACATGTTGATAATCAATGGGCGTATATAATATAGGTTTAACAATCTGTACAGTAATAATATAATTCTGAACTTCTTACTCATGTCCATTGCATAAAGAAAATGCAAAGGTAGAATACTTGCCTGATATGCTGCTTATAATTCTCAACTTAGTTTTATCTTTTATGAAATCACCTATAAGTAATAAGATCATTTTACTGATTAGAATTATATCATATCACATAACACTACTTATTGTAGTCAACACATTCCTAATCACATTGTCACATAACTTTAACAACCATTGAATCACAAATAAACACTTATCTAGCCAAATTATCTAAGTCCAGATAAATTTCTGAAACACGTCGGTCTACCGACAGCTTTATTAGGTAATAATCGAGTCTAAGACTCTATATAGTAGTTCAATATCCATTTAGATAATTTAAACACCAATCGTACTATCTTTCATGGCCTTATAATAATTTTTAAATAATTATTATCATTTATCATAATTTTTGAAATATCAGAATCATTATTAAATGATTTAAATATTAAACAATTCTATTATCATTAATATTAATATTAAACTATTAATGAAACCATTGCCAAAATATTAAAGTTATGTATAATAACTCAATTTTTTTTCAAAGTATTTATTTTACCCTTAAATGATTTTTAAAACATTTAAAATCATTTTCAATAATTACCATTAATATTTAAATATTAATGTACTATTTATCCAAATATTAAAAGTCATTAACTATAACTTAAAATATTTTTAATTCATTTATATCCCTTTTAAATGATTTTAAATTAATAAAACCATTTTAAAACTATTTATTTAATATAATTATGAAATAAATTTAATATCATTTATATTAACTTAATATCATTAATTATAAATTATTAATGAAATTACCCTTTAAATATTAAAAGTTATATTTTATAACTTAAAATATCTTTAAACACTTTATTTTCATTTAAAATGATTTTATAATAATAAAATCATTTTTAAACTAATTTATTTAATATAAATATTAAATAAGTCTAATATCATTAATAATCATTAATTAATGAATTTTACCTTTAAATATTAAAAGTTATATTTTATAACTTAAAATATCTTTAAATACCTTATTATTATTTAAAATGATTTTTAATATAATAAAAACCATTTTTAATTTATTTATTTAATTCATTTATTACATAACTTAATTATCATTAATATTAATTTATTAATGAAAATTATCACATAATATTAAAAGTCATTAAAATAACTTAAAACATGTTCTTATATCATAATATAATTTTAAATGATTTTTCAAATATTAAAATCATTTTTAAATAATTTATTTAATATTATAATTAAATAAATTAAATACTTTTAATATCCCAAAAATATTAAATATTTATGAAATATATTTAAAATAATTAAAATATAATTTTCGGACATTAAATTTTTTTTAATAATTTATTTTATATTTTTCAGAATTTAAAACTAATTTTCTATAATTATTTAATAAAAATATGATTTTTACTTAGAAACTGTCGCTAAAGGGTGCCTATAGCGACATAACTGTCGCTATAGGTGTTCTTGAGCTATTCTTCATGAAACCCAGAAAACATGTCAGTGACCAAAGTGTCACGTTTAACCAACAATTATTCAATGTTCCTAAGGTATTCTGGTCAGCCTAAAGTTTTTAGTTTGTAGTAATATCGTAATACTATTATTATCAAGTGATTTCATGACCAACACACAATGTATCTGAGAGATCTAAGCTCTCAAAAAGTCTGACAAGCTATTCTTCATTTTCTGGGTTTTCCCAGAAATGAAGAACAGATTGTGGATCTACTTTCTAGGCCTCAAATCGTTGCCTTCCAGCCATGATATATGAAATCTTAAGGTTTAATCTTGTAGTCCTTGTGTCAGTTTATAATTATCAAACTCTTTTATAACATTTCTTCAAAACATAAGAGAGAACTTTGCCAGTCAAACAAGGTCAGAAAACTTGTTCATGCAATTTAAGGAAATTCCAGAAATCAGAAATCGTGAGCGGAAGGTCTACTTTGACCATCCACTACCTCTAACATATTTGTTATTTTAATAATCTAAAGGCAGAAATCTAAAGTTAATCTACCAGACTACAATATAGACGCAATAAACAAAACAAAACAACAACTACCAGCAAGATCAGAAGCCACAAACTTATTGTTAGACGCCTCCGAGTAAAATCTGGGCTACCCAGAAAATAGCAAGTCATAGCAACGCAGTTTGACCTTCCATTACTTGCAATCCAAAACCGATATAGCTTTGAATCAAGTTCTAGATGAAATATCACATGACAAACTATATTTTTAAACATTTAAACAACAATAATACATAACAACATAAGATCTAGATGGTCTGACATTTGACTGTCAGACACAAGAACAAAAATTCCCAGATTCTGTAAATCTTTAAATTCGAGTGTATACATGTTATGGATCCACCATAAACCGACCCAGATCATTTATTAACATAACATACAACACTTTTAAACACAAAAACATAGCATTTAACATAGTACTCAGGATCAGATTTTGGTTTAGGGTTTTATACCTCTTATGAAAATTTTATGATTCTAAGCCTCTGATTTGTTGTGGGTGTTGATGGGACTTATTTGTGGGACTGATCTACTACCACATTTCGATGGTTTTGGGAGAGAGAGAGTTAGTGAAGTATTGCTTGCACAAAAGGGCTTGAAAATGAACTTTCTCTCTCCAATTCAATATATATATAATGGTGCAATGTATTGGCTAATCTATAAGGCTGATGTACTGCAAATTTTGTCACATGGGGTTGGTAGAATTAGGTTACCAACTAAAGTATTGCCCAATTTTGCAAGTTTCCTAATAAATAATACACAAAGGGCAAAATAGTCATTAACCTTACAATTTTAATGGCACAATTAAAACTTGTCAAACCCTTAGGGTTTGACCCTTAGAGTTCAACCCTAAGGTTTAGCATAAAAAATGTATTTCTAAATTTTTAGGGTTTAAAATAAAATTACAAATAAAATTAGTTTCTAAAAGTAATAAAATTAGGGTTTTGTAATTAGATTAGGTTAATAATTAAATTATACAGGAACATTAGGGTTTAGTACCACTAATCGTATTTAACCTTGCTAATAAAGCAATTAGGGTTTAGGGTTATGATAATTAGGGTTTCCAAAATACAATTAGGGATTTATAATTATCAAATTAGGGTTCTAATCATTAGGGTTTTAATTTACTAATTAGGTTTACCTTAATTTGTAATTAAAGTCTATCATACATGATATTAATCACAGTAACACAATTTCTGAATGATCAAAATCTCCAGTTTAGGTTTCCAATTAGGGTTTAACTGTAATACAAGGGTTTTGTTCATAACACAACATAATTGACCAACTGTCAACAGTACGTACACAAAGTACATATTTATAGCACTGAAAAATCAAAATATATTTAATATTATAATATTATTCTCATTCATTGATCGAAACCCAGAATTAGGGTTTGGATTCCATATCTGATTTATCTGCCATAAATAACCTTATTAAGTTAAAATAATTAACTTAATAATCTGAACAAAATTCATATAATAAAATAATTATTATAATTATTCAAAAATCATTTCATATATTATTTAAATAATATATACTTATATTTTCATTGAAAAATAATTAATAAAAACATTTCCAATACGGAATTAATTATTATAAAAATATAATTGATAATAATCAATAATTCTAAAATAAAATTATCTGTACTAATTAATGTAATAAATAAATTTTATTTATCACACATATAAATATAAATACACCTTACCTTGGCACATATCACCCATATTTATTTTAGTAAATAATAATAATAAAAAATTATACGCAAAATTTATGATTTATTTATATAGAAAATATCGGGTTGTTACACTTGGAATACATCTTTGCAACTTGTCGGGAAATTAGGCTCAAAAAACACTGATTGACGGTTCAAACCGCTGGCGATAACCCCAACATTACATTAGGAGATTCCTGTGATAACAACTTTAGAAACTACCGGTCGAGTAGACATTCAAGCAGTTCAATAGGGTCATCATTGACAACTCCATCCCCCTAAAAAAGTGGCGGGAGCAGGCAGTTATCACATCTCATTAGAAATTATTCCAATAAACAACACTTAACATCATGCTGCATTACATTTGCATCATGATTAGATTGTCATATTTCAAGTGTTTAGTGATCTGTATCCTATCCATGCCATTACATTGCATGAATATGATAAAGAGGGGCATCTGTAGACACTCGAAATTTTGCATTCCTATCACTAACCATGTAGGAGGGCAGAATCGTCTTCTAGAGATAACCCTGGGAAGTACATTTTTCAATCTCGAAGATAACCCCAAGAGATTCAGTTTCAATCCTGCAGATAACCCTGAGAGATTCAATTCCAACCTCAGAGATAACTCCAAGGGAAGCAGTCCAAGTTCCAGAGATAACCCCGAAAAAGTCAGTTTTAACCCCAAAGACAACCCCGAGACACTCAGTTCCAACCCCAGAGATAACCCCAGTAGGTCAAGCACACCTTAGAGATAACCCTGAGGACATTCAACATTCACAGTAGCCCAATCTCAGAGATAACCCTGAGAAACGACTGCTACATCTCCTCAAAAGTCAAAGATAACCCCGATGGGGGAAAAAACATCATTTTGCCACCTTAACACCACATTTACGTTGTCTCAACACATTTTAATCCACACTGCATGACAAGGTGTCGCATAAGAACCATAGCTCAAATCCCGAGTGACAACTACACAAGATAACACAACAGATGGACTTTGAAGACTCGGAGATCTGGTCATTGACCCATCTTCCTAACTTCGTAAAACCTCTGATGCCATGTCATTGTGTAGCTCTCGACAACAACTTTTTGAAAAAGGATTTAATGTTATGAAGGTTCGAGCGGACAACACGTAGCCCAAATGTACATACTTCGAGATGACGGGACCCGCATGGCCCGGGGTAGACACATGTAGATCCGTGCCCACCGTGATTAGACCCACAACCATCTGGTCTTTAAATATGAGCTTTTGGCAGCTCATTTGAATAATGAAAGAAAACTCTATCCATTTTAGCTTGTAACCCTTGCTAGAGTGCTCTAAACTAAGTGATTCTTCTTTCTAAACACTTGTAAGTTCGTGTTTTATAACATACTAAAGTTTAACTAGTGAAAACCGAGTTTTTAGGCGTTAAAAGCTACCTAAAGTCTTCTTGGCAGCCCATTGTAAGATTTTTCATGTTTTTAAGCTTTTTATTTCTTCTATACGTATATATCTACGAACGTTGAGAGTTGCATTGTGTGGGTATGCCCGGATCGTCGATCCATGGCTTTTTATTGCTTATATATATGTATATATATAAGTATATATATATATATATATATACTTATATATATACTGTCGAACTCAAACTCGAACTCGAACTCGAATGAGCTTGGATAGAATATCCGGTGCGTTTACTACTTATATATATATATATATTATAAAACTCTGATTCGATTGAGCCTGAATATAATATTCGATGCGTTTACAGCTTTTATATATATATATATATATATATATATATGTGTGTGTGTGTGTGTGTATATATGTATATTTACATTTCTATTAGGCCTGGAGTTTACTTCGTGACCATTTACCACTTTTATACACACACACACACACACACACACATATATATATATATATATATATATATATATATATATAGTTCAAAGTCATGTCTGAAGTTTACTTTGTGGCAGTTGATCGTCAAGTATATATATATTTACCGCTTTTATGTAAATATATGCTTTAACTGCTTTTATAATGTAGATATTTAATCTTTTAGCCTGCGAGCTAGATTTGTCTCATTCTTGCTACTTCTACCTTTAATCGGTTTAAAGTGACTAAACTGGAACCGTTGAAGTTAGAATGGTTTAAATTTACTCAAATCTAGTTTTTTTTTCTAGATTTTGTACATATTACTTTTTCTTCTGAGTTTAAGAATCATGTGATCACAAATTCAGCCTCTGAATCTAGATTCGATTTCTGTGATGGACATTTTGCATCTGCAGCTAGCTTGTAAATTATCTACGGTGTCTGAATATCCGCAGATGGCTCTTATGCCCACAAGGATTTTGACACTACTATGTATCTTATTTTCTCAAAGATGCCTCGCATCTCAAAAATAAAAGCAATCAAGCCAAACACATAATAAAATGAAAGTGTCAAAGGCCTCAATTATTATTGAGCACAAGGGTTTGAAAAACCTGTTTTATAAAACTTTACTACTATATCTTGTTAAAATTAAAATTTTATACAAAATTCAAACCCTTTGTATATAGGTGCAAATGAGGCATAACACTACTCCCAAACAACTGCACATAGACCTAACACACACACACACACATAAACAGATAAAAGTTTAATGAAAAGTGGCGGTAACCGTGTTATCACGGAAGTCAGGGGGTGCCTGACACCTTCCCTCCACTTAATCAAGCCTCCGGACCCTAACGAATTTTGGTTTCTCAGACCAGTTAAACGGTGTCATTCATCGGGTCTTTGTGCAAACCTTTTCTCGTTTGAGTTAGTGTAACCATTTAAAAATACCAACTAGCGACTCTAACAGTCAAATCGTCGACATATATATGTCGGACCTTTTCAAACTTGTTTTTTCAAATAAATCTCACCTAAAATGAGAACACCAAAAGAAAAGAACAAAAAGGGACAAATAAAAATCTCGACGTCGACATATTCGATGGGCACACAAGGATGCCAAAACTTAAACATAGATACGTTTAACAGATGAGTGCTGATCAACATAGTGTACTATAGGCTGATCACCTAGAAGTGCTCATAAGATATATCAGACTTACGAACTTAGTGTCATGTTATCCTTTTCATGAATTAAAATCAAAAAGAATGTTCAAGGTCTTTTGACCTGCTCAGAATTCCTAAGTAACTCTATGTACTCTGCAATTGTTTTATGAGAATGAAAAGTGCTATTTCAATGTTTTATAGTATTTTATAACTATTTGTTCAGTTAATGAAGAATAATCAAATAATTGTAGATGTGGTGTATATATATTACTTATTGCTAAAATTGTTGAGCTAGTTAAGCTCACTTCTTTCTTGAATTATATGATTGCAGCTAAGGCCGAGTGAACCGAGGGTTCCGATAAGGATAGAGGCCAAGATAAGATGGATAAGAAGTTTATCCTATAATAGACTAGTATATTTGTATGAATTATACTATGACAAATGAAGAATGTATTCATTAACAGAACCTGGGGAAAGATTTATTATTATTGTAATAAGAATGCAGTAAATACACTCATTTTGATACTGTTTTAAATATATTGAATGTATAGTTAGTAGTACCATGTAGCACAATATCTGTGGGTTGAAAGTACCAAAATTGGGGGGGTGGGGTCACAAATTTGAAACTAAGGGAAATGCAAGAAGAAATAAGACTTAAACTAAAGTTGGATGTAAAAGAGGTTAAGTGTGTGAGGGTTAGATAGTTGGCATTGTAAAGGATTCAATAGGTGATGAAGGACCATTATACAAGGGTGTGCGACGTTGGTGGTGAGATAGTAAAGAGTAACAAAAAAATACAGTTGATATCAAAATAACTCGATTGAATCCAGAAGATGTTCCTAGATTTAAAAGGTTTTATGTATGTTATGATGCATTGAAAAAGGCTTGTAAAGAAGGATGTAGATCTGTTCTTAAATTGGATGGTTGCTTTCTGAGAACAGTTTGTGGTGGTCACCTTTTTTCTGTAGTTGGTAGGAATGGAAACAATCAAATGTTTCCAATAGATATGGGGCTGGTGGAAAGTGAAAATTTGGATAGCTGGAATTGGTTCCTGTAGTTATTGGTGACTAACATGGATTTGGGGGATGGATATGGGATGTGACGCCCCCAAATCCGGTTATCTTCCAACCCGACAGATAGTGCTACACGGTACTACCATTACACATACATTCAATTGAAAAGTCTCGAAAGCACGAATATGTCTTCTATATATTCAAAATAATATTAATATTCCCCAGGTTCTTTATAACCATTACATTTTACTTGTCATAATATCAAATATATTACAATCATTCACTTTATACTATTACATAATTATTCTAAGGGTTCGTCTTCACCTTGCCTTTATCTTTGTCGGAGCCTTCGGTCCATTCGATCTTAGCTGTGTTCATATAGTTTAAGCAAGAGTGAGCATGACTAGCTCAGCAAGTACAACAATTCTAATAAACAACATGCTTAAAATATAGAAAATTGTATATCTTTAGTAACTGAACAATAGTTACGAAGTACTATCGATAATTCAAAATAGTACTTCTTTTCATTCAAAACGTTTTACAACAACAATATTCAGTAAAACATCAATTCCGGTCCAAGACCTTGAGCATTTCATAAGATCTTTTGAAAAGGACGTCCCGACACTAAGTCCGTAAGCCCGACATTACTTACGAGCACGTCTAGGTGATCAGCCTATAGTACTCTATGTTGATCAACACTACATTCATTAAACGTGTATACGTTTAAGTTGTGGCAACCTCATGTGCCTGTCGTTAAACGACAAAAACATTTTATCATACACAGTCTTCATTTGAAATCCACACCAATATAACTTGGTAAACATTGACCATGCCTTGATAGAAACATAATATAAGTCTAGCCGAAAGAGTTGGCTTTGACTTCATCATACAATACTTCATGTGTAAGGATACATGAATTACAAAGCTTGTCCAGATTGAACTGGAACAAGGGTTAGAATACTTCCCTTTAGCGTCTGCTACAGTTATAACACGTTCTCGTTTAAGTCTTTAAGTCTCTACAGTAATTGATAACATCACATAACACATTAGGTCATGAATGAACATACTCGGTTTCTATTGTATCTTACTATTCTTCTCAATCTAATTATAACTTAGATTTGTTCTTATTGGTTCTGACATTTCGTTAAATCATTCTTACATACACATTACGTTTATGTTTGATTACTTATCTTCAACCTTTAGACAACATGAATAAGGTTTAACAATACCTTACAATGCCTTATTAAGTTCCTCAGTTCATTACTAATGAGTTATTGTTCATGCTATACTTGTAAACCTTCATCACTGTCTGAAACCTAGGATTGGCGTTGTGGCGCCGGTCATTGCCCTTCATCTCGCGCTGCGGCGCCACACTCAACACTCATGGTCGCACCGCGGCGCGACTCTACAGTATGTCATTGCACTGTATATGGCACTGTAGTGCCACCAATATACCTTGGGTTGGCGCCACGGCGCCAACTCTGTGCACTAGAAAATTTTGATAGACTTTTTACTTTCCAAATTTCCTAGACGCATAACTTCATCATTATAAGTCCGAATTGGCTCGTTCAAAAGCCTACGGTTCACAAATTTCATACTCTACACGTTCGTGCAAGAATTTTATCTATTTGACTTCGATTGTTAAAATTTCATCTATTAGTTCATTTTTAACGAAAACAATAAATGTTCGTGAACGTTCAACACTCGTTTCTTCGTTCTAAGTAGTAATTCGATCATTTTCGAGTTCGCAACTCTATAATGCCAAATATGACTTGTCTTCATCGAAAACCAACGTTTCTGAGTTTAAACACAAAATACGACTTCCATTCCGAGAATTTCATGAATTCGACGATTATCGTCCAATCGTTTGAATTCCGGTGAATCTGCATTACTAACGATTTGATCAACGTTCTAAATGGATTCTAACCATTATATGAAAATTTTAAATTACTTATTACATCAAGTTATTTTCAAGTTAGGTTTTGACTTATTCTTTATAAGTTCATGACTTAACAACTTATAAACTATAATTTTCATTTCTTATGACTTATTATTGATTTAATTCCTTTACTCAATGTTCCCACATCTTATCCAACATACTAACTTCATATGACAATCATATGACAAGTTTATCATAAGCTATCAATTTATTTAGGTTGAAGTTACTTATTCATGACTTATTCGACTTAAGTCCATTCATTAATCAATTCTTATATGTTCTTAGCATACAAGTTCATTAAATTACACTTCTCTTATCATCCTACAATGATAGAGATGGAAGATATTAGACAAGAGTCTTACCTTTGAAGAACTAGTACATCTCTTCTTTGATAATCTAACAAAGGTTTTCTTGACTTATGTGAACTTATTCTCTCTAACACTTAAGCACTTAACTTGATGGAAGTTGGATGAATTTGAACAAGAAAAATAATGAAATCTCACTTGCTATTTATAGACTTGCCAAAGTTAGGGTAGTATGGTCATTTGGACATTCCACCTCCTTTAATCAACCTCCTTACTATTCATTACTTTAACCCTATGTAAACTTACATGTCAGTTCTTTTACTTGGCCACCACAAAACTTATCTTATGCTTGGCCAATACTTAAAGTTCTTGCTCACCAAGTCTAACCCACATTCATCTTGGTTTGCTCCATAGATCATGGCTAATCCATTGGATCATCACATTGGGCTTGCTTTAATTAACTTAGCTTATATATTTTTGGTCTTGCATTACTTTAGTTTGGACTTTTGATTAACAAACACTTGGGCTTGTATATCACTTCCTATTGGACTTATACTTACCACCTAATCCATACATCTATTCACAAGTAGCTTAAAGCCTTATTACATATTATATACGTATAATTATCATATTCTAGTTCGTATACTAATTCGTAATATATGTTACTCAACTCTCCATACATACTCGTATAATACTTCATATTATACTTACATTCAATACCTCGTATAATACCTACGTATCATACGATCAATATAATCTCTTCTTAACGCTTAATATTCCTAACGTGTTCAAATTAAGTCCATATGCGAAATATTGTGTTTTCCATACTTAGATTATTATTACATAATCCATCTCACCTTGATATTATAACATTACGTATTTTTCAGAAGTTCAAAAATAATTCCCGAGCGGAAATCGATGAATAATGTTTTTCGAAAAATTTCTCGGAAAGCTTTTATTTTCATCTTGGAAATTCAAACACTTTAATTATTTCACGTAGTTAAAATACTACGATGTTCCTATGTTTCTAGGTTATAGAACGACATTCATCTTATCAACACGTAATAATAATAAATAATATTATTTTATTAATTATTAAAAGTATTTACAAAAGGTTCAATTTTCTGGGGCGTTACACTCTCTCCCCCTTATAAGGATTTTGTCCCCAGAATCTCGCTATATATAAAAAAAATTACACAAACAAATGTGGGTAATTCCTTTTTATCTTTTCTTCCAATTCCCACGTTACTTCTTCTGCATCGTGGTTCTTCCATATCACTTTTACTGAAGGTATTACTTTGTTTTGCAGAACTTGTTCTATTCTATCAACAATTTGAATCGGCGTTTCTTCGTATGTTAACTCCTTCTCAATATGAATAAGCTCGTATTCTATCACGTACTTATAATCCGGCTTATAAGGACGTAACACAGATACGTGAAACACATTATGTATGTGTTCTAGGTCTGGAGGTAATGCTATCATATAAGCTACCTCACCTACCCGTTTTAATACCTCATAAGGTCCTATGAACCTTGGACTTAACTTCCCCTTCTTTCCAAAGTGTATCTTTCCTTTCCAAGGAGATACCTTCAGAAATACGTAAGAGCCTACTTCAAATTCTCTATTTTCTCGATGCGAATCCGTAAATTTCTTCTGCCTGTCTTGAGCTTCTAATAGACGCATTCGTATTATCTTGACAATATCCGCTATTTACTGCACCAATTCTGGTCCTAACATCCGTCGTTCTCCTACTTCATCCCAATACAGTGGTGTTCTGCATTTTCTCCCATACAAAGCTTCGTAAGGCGGCATACCTATGTTTGCATGATAACTGTTGTTATACACAAAATCTACTAATGGTAGAGGATCATCCCAACTACCCTTGAAATCCATGACGCAAAATCTCAACATATCTTCTAACGTCTGAATTATTCTCTCGCTTTGTCCATCGGTTTGTGGTTGATACGCCGTACTCAGCTTCAACTGCGTTCCCATCTACTCTTGTAAACTTCACCAAAAGTTTGATGTGAATCGTGGATCACGATCTGACACAATCGATACAGGTACTCCATGTCTAGAAATTATTTCCTTAACATAGAGCCTAGCTAACTGATATAAGTTATACTTAACCCTAATTGGCAAAAAGTGAGTAGACTTTGTCAACCGGTCTACTATTACCCAAATCACATCATACCCTTTCATTTTAGTTGGAAGTCCCACCACAAAATCCATCGTGACATGCTCCCATTTCCACTCTGGAATCTCCAATGACTGTAACAAGCCACTTGGTCGTTGATGTCCGGCCTTAACTTTCTGACAAGTTAAGAACCTACTTACATACTTCACTATTTCTCTCTTCATGTTCGGCCACCAAAAACTCTGTCGAAGGTCTTGATACATATTAGTACCACCAGGATGAATCGAAAACCTCGAACTGTGAGCCTCTTGTAACACCTGCTCCTTTAATTCCGTCTCATTCGGAATCCAAATTCTTCCTTCAAATCTTAATAATCCCTCATTATCAAGACTGTACTTAATAACTTTTTCATTGGCTAGCCGCTCCTTTATCCTGTCACACTCATCAGTTTTGAGTTGCACCTCCTTAACTCCCTTTACGATGGTAGATTGCATCTCCGTCGCAAACAGTATTTGTCCTGCTTCACTAGGCAACTTCACATCTAATTCCATCCTAGCCATCTCTGTTATTAACTCAGTTTGAGCCGTTAACAAAGATAACTTTTCCCGACCCTTCCTACTAAAGGCATCGGCAACTACATTGGCTTTTTCAGGGTGATACAGGATTTCACAGTCGTAATCCTTTATCAACTCCAGCCATCTCCTCTGCCTCATATTCAACTCCTTCTATGTGAAGATAAATTTTAGACTCTTGTGGTCCGTGTATATCTCACATTTTTCTCCATAAAGATAATGTCTCCATATCTTTAGATAAAAAACTACTGCGGCCAGTTCCAGATCATGAGTAGGGTAAACTTTCTCATAATCCTTCAATTGCCTAGATGCATACGCAATGACCTTGCCATGCTACATAAGCACGCAACTAAGTCCTCTATGCGAAGCGTCGCTATAAACTACGAAATTTCCCGTGTCATCAGGTAATGACAAAACAGGCGCTTCACTCAACCTCTTCTTTAATTATTGAAAACTCTCCTCGCATTTATCTGTCCATGCGTATTTCACCATCTTCCTTGTCAAGTTAGTCAACGGAGTAGTTATTTTTGAAAAATCCAGGATGAATCTCCGATAGTAACCCGCTAACCCTAGGAAACTCCACACCTCAGTCGGCATTTTCGGTTTTTCCCAATTAATCACGGCTTCCACCTTCTCTGGATCTACTGAAATCCTCTCATGGTCAATAACATGACCTAAAAACTGTACCTTTTCCAACCAAAATTCACACTTAGTGAACTTCGCATACAAATTCTCCTTCCTTAGTGTCTGCAACACTAACCTTAGGTGTTCAGCATAATCTTCTGGCGTCTTAGAATAGACTAGAATATCATCGATAAACACCACGATGAACTTGTCCAAATATTATTTGAACACTATGTTCATCATATCCATAAATGCAGCTGGTGCATTAGTCAACCCAAATGACATCACCAGAAACTTGTAATGACCATAACGAGTCCTGAATGCTGTCATTGGTACATCCTTCCTAACCTTCAACTGGTGATACCTCATTCTTAAATCTATTTTAGAAAAATACTTAGCCCCTTTCAACTGATCAAAAAGATCATCAATCCTGGGCAATGGGTATTTATTCTTTATCGTTAACTTGTTCAACTCTCGGTAGTCGATACAAAGTCTTAACGATCTGTCCTTCTTCTTGACAAACAGTACCGGTGCTCCCCACGGCGAAACACTCGATTGAATGTACTTCCTATCCAACAGTTCTTGTAACTGCACCATCAAATCCTTCATCTCCATTGGCGCCATACGATATGGTGCCTTGGAAACTGGTGCTGCTCCTGGCACGATGTCTATTACAAACTCTGTCTCCCTATCCGGTGGAAGACCCGACAATTCACTTGAAAAGACATCAGCGAATTCTCTAACTATAGGTATTTGTTCCATGGTTGCTACCACTCTCTGGGTATCAACAACATGACACAGATAACTTACACACCCCTTCCTCATTAATTTCATAGTTTGTGTCATGGTTAGACAACACGAACGTCCCAGCAATCTATTCCCGTAAAATACTACTTGTGGTTATTTTAACGTTCTAAGGTTCACACATTTCTTCTGATAATCTATAATTGCCCTATGGTTAACTAACCAATCCATTCCGAGAATTACGTCAAATTCTCCTAACTTTATCGGTATCAAATCTACCAATAATTTACAACCTTTTATATCTACGCAACAACTCCTATGAACATCCTCAACATGAATTATTTCTTCGTTTGCTACCTTAATATTTAAAGGCATAGGCAACTTTTCAGAAAGTAATCCTAATCGTCTAGCAAAATCACATACTTTAACGTAAGCATTTATGTCGTTGATCAGAATAATACCTGTAACGACGTCCCCTAATGCAACTGCATCTTGTACTGTCATGTTAAAGGTATGGCCCATCGGCCTACCTGGCTGCACTGGACTACTAATAGCTAACTTACCACTATTAGTACCCCAGTTCCCGTCTGTCCCCTTCTTTGGGAAATTCTTTGCTATGTTGTCAGTTGACCCATATACAAAGCATTAATGGTTCTTCTTCGGACTTAGATAGTTAGGCAAGATGTGCCCTTCCTTTCCACAGTTGTAACATATGGTCGTTGATGAGTGAGTTTTATACCCATGAATTGGATACATTCGGGCTTAATTTATTGTTGTTCTTAAGTCTTTTAGGATGTTTTTATGTGTTTGTATCTATTCATGCATGTTTTATGTTATTTTATAGGAATTGGGACAAAAGTTACATGGATCGATGTTTGGGGTATCTAGATTCGCGTTTTCGGCTTGCCATTTACACAGCAGCCACTTCGGAGCCAATTTTACTATAGCTCCTGACTTTATTTCGACAAAATTCAAGAACGAAAGTTGTAGATCTACTTCTCCTCTTTCCGGAACATCTTGAATCATCGAAATCGGAGTTCGGACGAAGAATTTATGACCATTTTCCCAAAGGACGTCGGATCAGAAAATGTCAGATTTTGGGCCAGCGCCGGGGCGCTATTTTTAGTGCATTTTCCGTAGCAAGGGGCTATAAAAGGAACTCTCGAGTTCGTGCCCAGTATTTGGGCAGCTTGAGGAGAAAACAGTGATGGCACACGGACGCGTTTTGGGGTAATTTTAACACCTTTTGACTCAAATTGGATTGGGTTTGTTCTAAACTAAAAATTGGACTTGTAACCTATAAATACATGATGTAAGGCATAAAATAAAGGGAGATTACATAGCTTAGCCTAGAGAAAACACTCCTTTAGATTAGAAAATAACCCTAATTCTTATTAGTTTTGGAGATTGAAGCAACTTGGAGACCATTGAAGATCAAGAGCAAGAGCGAAGCAAGAGGGGAGCATCAGATTTCTTGACAATGATTCTATTCTCTTCTCTCATCTTGCTTTTATCTTTTGATGTCTATTCAGTTGTGGATTCTTGGTTTTAATTCATTAATTATGAACTAACTATTTTTGAGATTTCAATTGAACTTTTTATGGCTATGAATTAGTTATTCATTATATTCTAATTATTTATGTTAAAGTGAGTTGTTTATCTTGTCTTGTGCTTATTGCTTAATTATTTGATCAGTAATTACTTTGTTACTCTAGAAGGAATTGGAAGAGGAATTCTAGGGTTAGAACTGGGCATGATATCATGTGACTTAGTTATTTGCATGGTGAAAAATTAGGTTTGTGAATTGAATGGAAATATCATTGTCACGCATGTAACACGTAAGGAATTAGGATTGAAAGAGTTTAATTCAATTGTTTTGCATAGGAATATATCAAGATTAATCTGGATTAAATAGAAGGCAATTGATCACTTGAAAAGGACTTTTGGCATTTGAGAATTCTGTTAACAATTCAATGAGGCATAATAATTGGGATAATTGGATAATTGATTTATAATTCATAATTGGGGATATTGAAGTCTTAATCTTTATTTATTTGAATTCATTCGTTAAAATCTTAGTTTTAATTAGTTAATTTAGTTTTCTTAATTAGAAAAACACGATTTGAGATTGTTTAAATAAAATTAGTTTGGTTAAGAATTAGTACTTGGTGATTTTATTAAATAATTCCTCGGGAACGATACTCTACTTTCACTTTATTACTTGTTGAAGTGTGTATACTTGCAACGTATTCATTGATTGCGAAATCGATCAACAAGTTTTTAGGCGCGCTGTCGGAATTAATTTAATAATTATTTACCAATATTAATTTCAATCAAATTAGTCTTAATTTAAACATTTTATTTTATTTTTAATTCTCTTCTATATTTCTCTCTTTTTTGGTGCCATGGATGACTTTGTGTATCAATGGCCATATACAACATGACTCAACCAAGGGAGTGGAGATTGAAAGACTCGAGAAACTTTACGCATTGTCAAGACTGATTAAGACACTTTCGAGGATGTTTGAAGCTTTTTGAAGCTCGGCGTCGTCAAAGTATGGTGGTTACTTGTGATTATTGTCTTTGGAAATCATATGAGTCATCAATGCACCATCGTTTGGTAGTTTAAGACTGATATAGTGGTGATTATCCCAATAATTATGTCTATCCCAACAACTATCATCGAGATTGGGGTATCACACCGGATTTTTCATGGAGTAACAATCAAGATCAATTTTATGCTCCAAGTCAAACATACCCACAGATTTCTTGTGTCCACCTCCACTACAACAGAAGAACATTCAAATTGGGAGGAAGCCTTGGAAAAATTTATTAAAGCTTACGAAAAAAGGAATGAGGAACAAGACAAGAAAATGAATCAGTAGAAATTTGAATTTGCAAAGCCAAGGGCGTTGATCAAGAATTTGGAAAATCAAGTGGAGCAGAGATAGCACATGCGTTGAACAACCGAATCCTCAATACACTGGCCCTATGACATGGATTCCGAGTCAGATGGTGAGCAGAGCCAAATCTACAACCTGGATGAGCCACGAGATGAAAAAAGAGGAGACAAGTGGGGATAATGACAACAAGGTCGGTGAAGAACTAATTGTGAGAACCAATGATGATGAGCCAATGTTATTTATGCCTCAAGTGCCTTCTCCTCCACAGTTCAAGAGTCCGGTTAGATTTGCAAAACCTTGTCCGATTAGTAGTCGTGTAAATCGGCAATACTCTCTGTGATGTAAAAGCAAGTACACCATCGAAACCATGGTGCGATGAGCTAGAGAAGATAGAAGAAGAAATTGTTGTGTCTGACAAGCCTCTATGCCAGAATATATTTGCAGACACAATGGAGAAACCACCTAGATGCTGGACGTTCTTGAATGTGATCTTATCTCAAGAAAGCATTCTAGGTGACTTTAATACAATGGCTATTACAAATGGGAACCTACCAAAACTATATTATTTCCAGATGGATGGAGGGTTCCTCAACTTTCGTGAGGGGAATTAGATAGAGAATTGAAGAAGTCGGTGAGACTATAAAAACAAAGCTTATTGGGAGGCAACCCAAGTTTAATTTTTATTTTTAGTTTTTATTAAGTTTTATATTAGTAGTTTTGAATTTGCATTTATTTAGGATTTAATAAAATTGCTTCTATCATGGTTTTCTGAGTTATTCAAGTCAAATTCAAGTGTGGTGCCCAATTTGTTCCATGTGCTTAGCTTTATTCTCCAAACTTAGCGAAAAGGAGGAAGATTGCTATATTTTTTGTGGAAGTCCTCTACTTTAATTTTTTTCTATTTGGTCATTGAGGACAATGTCTAGTTTAAGTTTGGGGGCATTTTAGTGTCATATTGCATATAGTTAGTTATTTACATTGTAGTTCGTTATGTTTTTGGGTTATTTACATTTAGTTGTTGCATTCGTTTTTTATTTTTATTTTTTGTTTAAAAAAAAAATTTAAAAATCGCAAAAATAGTAGTTAGTTTACTATGTTTGTTGCAGTTAGTTTATATTTGCATGATTCCAACTGTTAGATAGTAAAAGTCAATTTTGGCCAATGATGAGACTGGAGTTAAGTAGATAAGTATAGTATTGAATATTCAGGATTCTATGTGATTTCTTGTTATGAATTGAATCTTTTCCTGTTTAAAACTGGTATAATCAAGGTTATACGTTAATAACAAATGACTATGTTAAGCGATTAAGTTTAAATTGATACATAATGGATTTCTTAAGTATATTACTAGTGTGAAGGAATGAAAGACATGAATAAGCGGAGATGGCTAAATTTTGATAAAAACTTAAGTTGGGGGAAATTTTGGGGTATATAAGCTTTAAAAAAAAACATGTTGAGTCTTGTGGTGGGTTGAGGAGAAACACTCCCCATAAACACAAGCGTGAGATGGAGCATAAAACGCACTCACCAACCATCTATAAAAAAAAAAAAAAAAAAAAAAAAAAAATTCTAAGTGGCTAGTTTTGTTTGGGGCCTTTGTTACTTGAGAGAAAGCACGCTCGAAGAAGGGTATCTTAAAACCTAAGCGCCCTAAGGTCTTATATATGGTGCGGGAGTCGTTGGTGAAAAGCTCGCTAAGGGTGACATTGTTAGCCTAATGGAATGAGACATTGCACGATTATGGTTAAAAAAAAAACAATAAAAGCGGGAAAAAAGCAAAAAGCCCCGTAATGAAAAGTAAAGCATAAGTATCCCAGTTGGACTCTTGAACTTGGTGGATGTTTGACTTTAGTTGGATATAGCTTGTTCATGAATTTTGTGAATTTGCCTTTGTATGATGCCTTCAAAGATATCTATTATGTCTTAAATTTGATTTTATATCGATTAACATTGTTGTGGAGCACACACGCACTATATATCGGTGATAACGATCTAAGATTTGATGATTGATTGGGACATTCTTGATTTGTTTTAATATGATGTATTATCATGTTTACTTGATTTCTCTAAGGTAGGTTGAAGACTTGTTTACGTCATTCTGATTGGATTCAGTAGGCATATAGATTAGTTTCATTACATTACATTGCATTGCATAACATTTTTGTGTTTTTGCTTGAGGACAAGCAAAGATTTAAGTTTGGGGGTATTTGATGAGTGAGTTTTATACCCATGAATTGGATACATTCGGGCTTAATTTATTGTTGTTCTTAAGTCTTTTAGGATGTTTTTATGTGTTTGTGTCTATTCATGCATGTTTTATGTTATTTTATAGGAATTGGGATAAAAGTTACATGGATCGATGTTTGGGGTGGCTAGATTCGCGTTTTACTTGCCATTTACACAACAGCCACTTTGAGCCAATTTGACTATAGCTCCTGACATTATTTCGACAAACTTCAAGAATGCAAGTTGTAGATCTACTTCTCCTCTTCCGGAACATCTTGAATCATTGAAATCGGAGTTAGGACGAAGAGGTTATGGCCATTTTCCCAAAGGGCGTCGGAGTAGAAAATGTCGATTTTGGGCCCGCCAGCAGGGGCTATTCTTAGTGCATTTTCAGCATTGAGGCGCTATATAAAAGAACTCATTGTGCCGTGCCCGGTATTTGAGGGTCTTTGGGAAGGGCTTAGTGATGGCTTTGGACGCGCTTTTGGGCGTAATTTTAACACCTTTTGACTCCAAATTGGATTGGGTTTGTTCTAAACTAAAAATTGGACTTGTAACCTATAAATACATGATGTAAGGAATAAAATAAAGGGAGATTACATAGCTTAGCCTACGAGAAAACACTCCTTTAGATTAGAAAATAACCCTAATTCTTATTAGTTTTGGAGATTGAAGCAACTTGGAGACCATTGAAGATCAGAGAGCAAGAGCAAGAGGGAGCATCAAATTTCACGACAATGATTCTATTCTCTTCTCTCATCTTACTTTTATCTTTTGATGTCTATTCAGGTTGTGGATTCTTGGTTTTAATTCATTAATTATGAACTAACTATTTTGAGATTTCAATTGAACTTTTTATGGCTATGAATTAGTTATTCATTATATTCTAATTATTTATGTTAAAGTAAGTTGTTTATCTTGTCTTGTGCTTATTGCTTAATTATTTGATCAGTAATTACTTTGTTACTCTAGAAGGAATTGGAAGAGGAATTCTAGGGTTAGAATCGGGCATGATATCATGTGACTTAGTTATTTGCATGGTGAAAAATTAGGTTTGTGAATTGAATGGAAATATCTGTTCGCCGCATGTAACACTTAAGGAATTTGGATTAGAAAGAGTTTAATTCAATTGTTTTGCATAGGAATATAGCAAGATTAATCTGGATTAAATAGAAGGCAATTGATCACTTGGAAAAGGACTTTTGGCATTTGAGAATTCTCATTAACAATTCAAGAGGCATAATAATTGGGATAATTGGATAATTGATTTATAATTCATAATTGGGGATATTGAAGTCTTAATCTTTATTTATTTGAATTCATTCGTTAAAATCTTAGTTTTAATTAGTTAATTTAGTTTTCTTAATTAGAAAAAACACGATTTGAGATTGTTTAAATAAAATTAGTTTGGTTAAGAATTAGTACTTGGTGATTTTTATTAAATAATTCCTCGTGGGAACGATACTCTACTTTCACTTTATTACTTGTTGACCGTGTATACTTGCACGTATTCATTGATTGCGAAATCGATCAACAGTCGTCCCCTTGAGACAGACTCCTAAGTGAGTCTTCCCACAGGTCTTGTAGGCCTCCATCCTCCTCTTCAGATCTCCTAGCTTCACTCTGGTATTCCCAGAGCTGAACATTTTCCTCTTCTGTCCCTCGCCACTACCGCTGGCTCCTTTGACCTTTACTCCCCCATCCACTTTCCCCTTACTCTTCTTGTCCATGTGGTATTGACACAGAGCCTCACTACCACCTTCGACGATTATCGCCTTCTCTAAAATGGTTCCAAATGAAGTACTTTGGAACACCAAAATACAGTTATAGAGCCACGGTTTCAAGCCCTGCTTGAACCATCGCGCCTTCCTAACCTCAGTGTCCACTTGGTGTGGAGCGAACCTTTCCAGTTCATTAAACTTAGCGGCGTATAGGGGAACCGTCATGTACCCTTGTTTCAACTCGAGAAACCGCATCTCCATCCTTCCCTACATTCTTGTGGAAAAGTAGTTCTCGAAGAATATCTCCTTGAACCTCTCCCACGTTACGTTCCCAATATCCACTCTGGCCTGATTGGCTTCCCACCAAAATTTGGCCTCTCCCTTCATCATGTAGGTTACAAAGGCAACCTTCTAGGCCTCGTCAACATTTGCTATCATAAATGCCTTCTTGATTTCATTCACCCACATTTGGGCTTTGATAGGGTCCGTAGTTCCTTTAAACTCTGGCGGACCAACACTCTTAAAATCCTTAAAGGTCGTAGCTCGTGCTACTCCTGGATTTACGGTGTTATTAGCCCCAGTTCTATTAAATGCGGCTGTTATTAAATTAACAAACTCCTGCATTGGGTTAACCGGACCTCCCTCCGGTTGATTTATATTAGTGCCTTGGTTACGTTGTGCTCTTCTCGGCGGCATTTTGATGATACAATAAATAACACATCGCGTTATTATTTCCTTCTTATTAGTTAGTTATTATTCAAGATTAAATAATAATTTCAACATCCATTGCTCAGTTATTCCGTAAAAAGGCTTTTATTCATTCATTCTTTGTAGTGTAATACTACATCAGTTTCATTACACAGCCTAAGCTGATTACATTACTTTCCCGCTATTGCTTTCCAAAAATTGGGATTTACAAAAGACTAACCTTTGTTATACAAAAGAGGGTTTTACGTCACTACTAAGTACAAAATATTTGCATACCCAAACTACTCTAGCTACTACTAGATCACATCTGCCTCAAGGCATTGTAGAAATCTTCTTTGGCAAGACCAAGAATAATATCATAATATCACGGTGATAGTATATGCTCACGCTTCCACCTCTGAGGATAACCAACTACATCTCTTTGAAATCTATGTGAGAACTCCTATGAATATAGGACATTCTCCCTATCCTCTGTTGTTTGGTCTTTAGCTACTCCTTGAGCTCAAAGACCTCATGTTTCGACTCGTGGACTTTGTCCTTAGCCAAAACCCTTTCATCGTGCTCCTGCTCCCACATGAACTCCACATCAGTCTTGTCCTCTATGACAGCTTGGAGCTCTGTCTTCAGCTCCTTAACCTCCTGACAGTAATGGATATTTCTATCTAATACTGACATGAACAACGAAATCATCGACTCCCCAGGAGCTATCTCTGCTGCTTTTGCTACTGGGTTGAAGGACACTACCTCCACCTCTTCTTCTATCATACCATCGAATACTGACATGAGGTCAGGATCCTCTGAGTCTCCAGACTCAATAACAACTATCTCAGGCTCTGCCGCTATGGGGTTCGGTATGACCTCTATTTGGTTCACAGACTCTTCACTAACAGTCTGTCCATCTATATGCATTCCATTTACTGCTGACATCTACACAAAACAATTAAGTTAATTAGTAAACATCAGTAGAATAATAAAAACACATAACATAATCATAATACATTTTTATAAGGTTATTTTTTTCTTTTACTTCTTTGACTTCTCTTAAGGTTATGACTTAAGGTTCTTAATCCCCCCTTAAGTTTTATAACCTAAAGCTTTGATACCAACCTGTGACGCCCCCAAATCCGGGTATCTTCCAACACGACAGATGGTGCTACACGGTACTACCATTACACATACATTCAATTGAAAAGTCTCAAAAGAACGAATATGTCTTCTATATATTCAAAATAATATTAACATTCCCCCAGGTTCTTTATAACCATTACATTGTACTTGTAATAATATCAAATATATTACAATCATTCACCCTATACTATTACATAATTATTCTAAGGGTTCATCTTCGCCTTGCATTTATCCTTGTCGGAGCCTTTAGTCCGTTCGATCTTAGCTGTGTTCATACGGTTTAAGCAAGAGTGAGAATTACTAGCTCAGCAAGTACAACAATTCTAATAAACAACATGCTTGAAACATAGAAATTCGTATATCTTCAGTAACTGAACAATAATTACGAAGTACTATCGATAATTCAAAATAGCACTTCTTTTCATTCAAAATGTTTTACAATAATAATATTCAGTAAAACATCAATTCTGGTCCAAGATCTTGAGCATTTCATAAGTTCTTTAGAAAAAGACGTCCAGACACTAAGTCCGTAATTTCGACATTACTTACGAGCACGTCTAGGTGATCAGCCTATAGTACTCTATATTGATCAACACTACATTCATTAAACGTGTATACGTTTAAGTTGTGGCATACGCACGTGCTTGTCGTTAAATGACAAAAACATTTTAGCATACTCAGTCTTCGTTTGAAAACCACACCAATATAACTTGGTAAACATTGACCATGCCTCGATAGAAACATAATATAAGTCTAGCCGAAAGAGTTGGCTTTGATTTCATCATACAATACTTCATGCGTAAGGATACATGAATTACAAATCTTGTCCAGATTGAACTGGAACAAGGGTTAGAATACTTGCCATTAACGTCTGCTACAGTTATAACGCGTTCTCGTTTAAGTCTTTAAGTCTCTACAGTAATTGATAACATCACATAACACATTAGGTCATGAATGAACATACTAGGTTTCTATTGTATCTTACCCTTCTTCTCAATCTAATTATAACTTAGATTGTTATTATTGGTTCCGGCTTTTCGTTAAATCATTCTTACATACACATTACGTTTATGTTTGATTACTTATCTTCAACCTTTAGACAACATGAATAAGGTTTAACAATACCTTATAATTCCTCATTAAGTTCCTCAGTTCATTACTAATGAGTTACTGTTCATGCTATACTTGTAAACCTTCATCCTTTGTCAAAAACCTAGAACTGGTATGCAGTACGATCATTATCTTCGCCTCGCGCACTACGGTGAATTAATTAGAGATGTGAGAGCGGCCTTGGCAGGGCGCCATTTCACACTCAACACTCATGGTCGTGTTGCGACGCGACTCTATAGTATGTCATTACACTGTATATGGCACTGTAGCGCCACCAACTCTGTGCACCAGAAAATTTTGACAGACTTTTTACTTTTTGAATTTCCCGGACGCATAACGTCTTCGTTATAAGTCCGAATTGGCTTGTTCAAAATTCTACGGTTCACAAATTTCACACTCTACGCGTTCATGCAAGAATTTTTTCTATTTGACTTCGTTTGCTAAAATTTCACCTATTAGTTCATTTTTAACAAAAATAATAAACGTTCGTGAACGTTCAACGCTCATGTCTTCGTTCTAAGTTGGAATTCGGTCATTTTCGAGTCTGCAACTCTATAATACCAAATATGACTTGTCTTCATTGAAAACCAACGCTTCCATGTTTAAACATAAAATACGACTTCCATTCCGAGAATTTCACGAATTCGACGATTATCGTTTAATCGTGTGAATTCCTGTGAATCTTCATTACTAACGATTTGATCAACGTTCTAAATGGATTCTAACCATTATATAAACATTTTAAATTACTTATTACATCAACTTATTTTCAAGTTGGGTTTTGACTTATTCATCATAAGTTCATGACTTAACAACTTATAAACTATAATTTTCATTTCTTATGACTTATTATTGATTTAAGTCCTTTACTCAATGTTCTCACATCTTATCCAACATACTAACTTCATATGACAATCATATGACAAGTTTATCATAAGCTATCAATTTATTTGAGTTCAAGTTACTTATTCATGACTTATTCGGCTTAAGTCCATTCATTAATCAATTCTTATATGTTCTTAACATATAAGTTCATTAAATTACATTTCTTTTATCATCCTACAATGATAGAGATGTAAGATATTAGACAAGAGTCTAACCCTTGAAGAACTAGTACTTCTCTTGTTTGATAATCTAACAAAGGTTGTCTTTACTTATGTGAACATATTCTCTCTAACACTTAAGCACTTAACTTGATGGAAGTTGGATGAATTTGAACAAGCAAAATAATGAAATCTCACTTGCTATTTATAGACTTGCCAAAGTTAGGGTAGTATGGTCATTTGGACATTCCACCTCCTTTAATCAACCTCCTTACTATTCATAACTTTAACCTTAAGTAAACTTGCTTGTCACTTCTTTTACTTGGCCACCACAAAACATATCTTATGCTTGGCCAATACTTAAAGTTCTTGCACTCCAAGTCTAACTCACATTCATCTTGGTTTGCCCCATGGATCATGGCTAATCCATTAGATCATCACATTGGGCTTGCTTTAATTAACTTAGCTTATTCATTTTTGGGCTTGCATTACTTTAGTTTGGACTTTTGATTAACAAACACTTGGGCTTGCATATCACTTCCTATTGGACTTATACATACCACTTAATCCATACATCTATTCAGAAGTTGCTTAAAGCCTTATTACATATTATATACGTATAAATCTCGTATTCTAGTTCGTATCTAATTCGTAATATACGTTATTCCACTCTCCATACATACTCGTATAATACTTCATATTATACGTACATTCAATACCTCGTATAATACCTACGTATCATACGATCAATATAATCTCTTATTAACGCTTAATATTCCTAACGAGTTCAAATTAAGTCCATATGCGAAATATTGCGTTTTCCATACTTAGATTATTATTACATAATCCGTCTCACCTTGATATTATAACGTTACGTATTTTTCGGAAGTTCAAAAATAATTCCCGAGCAGAAATCGATGATTAGTATTTTTTGGAAATTTCTTGGAAAACTTTTATTTTTGTCTTGGAAATTCAAACTCTTTAATTCATCCACGTAGTTAAAATACTACGACGTTCCGATGTTTCTTGGTTATAGAATGACATTCATCTTATCAACACGTAATAATAATAAATAAAATTATTTTATTCATTATTAAAAGTATTTACAAAAGGTTTTATTTTCTGGGGCGTTACATGGGATCACTTTCATATCTGATCAACAAAAGGTGATTGTTAACACTTTTTAATTGCATTCATTTTTTTAACAAGTTAGCATTTTTTAACAATCTCATATGATGACTGTTGTAGGGACTGAAAGAAGCTATTCAGGACCTTCTTCCTCATACATAGCATAGAAACTATGCATGGCACATCTTTGCAAATTAGAGGAAAAAATATCTCTCACAAGCATTAAAGCAAACATTCTAGGAAGCATCCATGGCTGCACACCCTGTGGCTTTTAAAAGGGAAATGAAGGAGGTAAAAAGGTTGTCTACTCCTGCACATGACAAGCTAGCTGAGAAAGATCCAAAGGTATGGTCAAAAGAATTTTGTGTGACTCATTCAAAAATTGACAGTGTAGAGAATAACATGAATGAATGCTTTAATGAATGGATAATCATGGCAAGATATATACCAGTTCTTCAAATGATATCAAAAATTCGTGACCAACTTATGGTGAGGTTGCATCAGAAGAGAGATGTAATGCTAAATAGTGATGAGTTAATATGCCCAAGGATTAAAAAGAAACTGGATGCTAACATTTTAGATTCTGCACACTATGATGTTCTATGGGATGGACAATCCAAGTTCCTAGTGAAGGAGATAAGAAAAGGAGGGTACACTGTCAACCTAGAGTAGAGAAGTTGTGCATGCAGGGTGTGGGATTTCACATGAATCCCTTGTGCTTATGCAGTTAGAACCATTAATTAAATATATGGAAACCCTATAGAATATGTTGCTAAGTGGTACACTAGGGATACATATATTAAGACTTATTCTCACACACTAGAAGTTCTAAATGGGGAAGACTTTTAGGATTTTACTGAGTTTGATATATTGATGCCAACACCAATGAAGGATAAGTTGAAGGGAAGGCCACAGAGATTGAGAAGGAAGGAGCACTGGGAAGATGAGACTACTAGCAATAATGTGGCTAGGGTGTCAAGAAATGGGAGGAAAATGCATTGTAGCTTGTCCAAGGAAGAGGGTCACAATAGAGTTAAATGTCCAAAGCACCCAACTCTTTCCTGGACACAGAAAGGAGAAGGAGTTAATTCACACCATATACTTATTATATATTTCTATATTTCTCAATATATACTTGTCACAATCAAATTTGATATACCTATTATATGTTTTTTATAGGCTACTGCCATTGGAAAGGGAAAAGAGACAGTGGTCCAAAGCACTACTCAGGGTAGGGAGGAAGATGCAAGTGGCAATGTAAGTTATTTAAAATGTGTGGATCAATGTCAGAATTTGATATAGCTATTAACTTTGTTTTGACATGTTGCCTTATATAAGCTACTAACATTGAAAAGGGAAAAGAGATGATGGTTGACACTGCTAAGGGAAAGGAAAAGGTTGTTGGCTCAAGAAAAGAAAAGGAAAAATTTATATTTGTAAGTAACATTTCATTCATTTAAAAAATAATGTATGTTTTTAAAAATGGGTCCATCAATGTCAGAATTTGATTTAGTTATTAACTTTGTTTTTGACATGTTGCTTTATATAGGCTACTGACATTGAAAAGGGAAAAGGGATGGTGGTTAACACTGCTAAGGCAAAGGAGAAGGTGGTTGACTCGGGAAATGAAAAGGAAAAACTTTATATTGGTAAGTACAATTTCATTCATTCAATAAGATGTACTAATTTCACCTGGGGTAACTAATAATGAGTTGTTGTAACGCCCCAGAAAATTTGGATTTTTGAGAATTAAATTTTTATTTTGATTATGTAGATTAAATGAATTTAATTAATTATTTATGGGAGTAATCTAATTGAAGATCGTTCTATGACCTAGATATATCGGAATGTCGTAGTTTTTTGGCTATGTGGTAGAATTAATGTTTTTGAATTTCCAAGACGAAAACAAAAGCTTTCCGAGAAATTTTTCAAAAAACACTATTCACGCATTTCTGCTCGGGAATTATTTTTGAACTTCCAAGAAATACGTAATGATAGAGTATGTAGGTGAGATAGAATATCCAATAATATTTCAGTTATGGCAAACACAGTTTTTCCCCTACGGACTTAAAACCTAACGGTTAGGGAAAGTAAGTTCCGAGAAGGAATTTAAATGCGTATAATGAATTAAAAGCAATGATCGTATAATACATAGGTATTGTACGAAGTAATGAATACAAGTATAAACGAGGTATTATACGAGTATGTATGAATGATGGAATGTCGTATATTAAATAAATATACGAGAATTATACGTAGATTATACGTTATAAGGCTTTAAGCAAAATGTAATGGACTTGTAGGAATATGTAGGAGATTGTAATGACCAATTGGGATAATAATAAAGCCCAATGCAAATTAATGTTAAAGCCCAAAGAATTGTTAATGCAAGCCCAATGTATAAGTTAGGTTAATTAAACCTTAAGCCCAAAGTAAGAATCTAATAGATTAGGAGGATCCATGGGGCAACCCATGATCATATGGGTGAATTGGTGATCAAGAACTTTGTGTGATGAGCAAGTAGACTTAAGGGGTAAGCAAAGGATAAGTTAAGTAACTTAAAGGCCAAGTAAAGTGCTTATGTGTGATGAACAAGCAAAGTGCTTATATGTGATGATTAAGTAAACTTAATGGCTAAGTGTTGTGATGGCCAAGTAAGTAATTTGATGAGCAAGCAAAAGTATACTTAAGAGCTAAGTAAGTGTGGTGGCCAAGTTTACTTATTAGATAGGTAATGAATAGTAAGGAGGTGATTAAGGAGGTGGAGTGGCTTTATGACCAAACTACCCTAACCTAGCAAGTCCTATAAATAGCAAGCTTTGGATTTCACTTATTCCTTATTCAAAAACACCAACAAGTTGAGAGCTTATTGGTTAGAGAGAATAAGTGAGAATAAGTTAGAAAAGCTAGAAAGCTAGTCTTCATAATTTAAGAAGTAAGAAGGAGAACAAGGATTAATCAAGTGATCTTCATAGGTAAGGACTTAAACCATAATTCTCTTTTTCTTCCATTGATAGGGAGATGGGTAGTGGACATGTATGCTAAGGAATGATAGGAATGAGTAATCAAAGAGCTTAAGTCTTAATAAGCCGTATAAGTCATGAATAAGTTATTCGGAATCATATAAGTTATGAAACAAGGAAGAACTTGTAGGAACTTGTTTTATGTTGAAATAATAAGGCTGTATAATAATAAGAAGTAAGGATGATGGTTAAAATATTTAAGCTATGATAAGTCATGCAAAGTGAATTCATAAGTAGTTCATACTTTTACAAGTTATAGACTAATGAGGAACAAGTAATAACTTATCATGTCAATAAGTTAATGATGTATGTATGTCAAGATATTAATATGATGGATTGAATCCATTTAAAACGATGAACAAATCATAAGAAATGAAGTTAAGGCGAAATTTACGAGTTTGGACGATAATCGTCGAATTCGTGAAATTCTCGGAATGAAAGTCGAATTTTGATATTGAGCTTGGAAAAATTGGTTTTCAATGGAGACAAGTCATATTTGGCATTATAGAGTTACAGACTCAAAAATGACCGAATTCCGACTTAGAACGAAGAAACAAGCGTTGAACGTTCACGAACGTTTATCATTTTCGTTAAAAATGAACTAATAGGTGAATTTTTAGCAAATGAAGTCAAATAGATAAAATTCTTGCATGAACGTGTAGAGTATGTAATTTGTGAATTGTAGGCTTTTAAATGAGCCAATTCAGACTTATAACGAAGAAGTTATGAGTCCGGGAGTTTCGTAAAATTTTCAAATTTTGCAAACTAGCTGAGGCACAAAGTTGGCATCGCGGTGCCAACCCAAGGCAAATAAGTGGCGCCGCAATGCTGAGTCTGAGGCTTGCCTACTGCAAAATCGTGTCGTGGTGCGAGAAGGAGAGTTATGTGTGGCGTCGCGACGCTAGTCCCAGAGTTTTGACAGACAAGAATGTTTACAAGTATAGAATGCAAGATAACTCATTAGTAATGAACTAAGGTGTATATATAACATTGTTAAAGCATTGTTAGACACTTAATGTATGATGATTAAATGTTAATAATCAATTGAAGAAGAATGTAATGAGAACAATGTAATGTGCTAAGCCGGCTGTAGAAATTTGTTGACCAAGTTGATTATGAATCCAATGGTTTGCAATAACAGTATGGGTTATGTTATTACTTAATGAACATGATAAGACCTTTCCTAAATCAATTTTATAGTGATGACTTTAGGAATTTAATGTTGTTTTAATGAGTAGTTAAACGACGAACGGAAAGTATAATGAACGTGAACTGTATTCAATAATGATAATGACTATAACATTAAGAGTTACAACTAAAAGTTGTTAAGTAATACGTAAACGTAAACGGAATGCAATAAAGTGTACTTAACAATTGATGATCGAGTTTTAAATAACGTAAGAATGTTAGTAAGCCGTTAGGAAGGATGATTAACTCGAAACGAGTTCTATTAATGAAGTAAATCCACGTAAGACATAGAAGAGAAAGAAGTTGGTAAGAATAATGTAAAGATAATGGCAAGCTGGAACCAATAGTAACAAATCTAATGTATGTTTAGATTGAGAAGAAGGGTAAGATTCATTAGGAACCATGTATGTTCATTCATGACCTAATGTGGTATGTTATGTGGTTATGTATTGTAGAGACCGTAAAGATTGAAAGGAAAAGTTATTTTTACTGTAGCAGTCGCTGAAGGCAAGTTTTTCTTAAACGCTTGTCTAACCTTCGTGTTAGCCAAGTTTTCTGTGATTCATGCTATGAGATGCATGAACTGTTTTACTAAAGGGTCGATGCCAGTTTTACCTCGGCTAGACTAATCTTGAAGAGTTGATTGATTTATTTACAAGTCTTTCAAATATAGAATTGTTAACGCTATCATATGCCAATTGTTTGGTACGAATTCAAGGTAAGCCTGATTATGAATAAACAAATGTATTTTTCATCGATTATTCGATGGGCACGCGAGGTTGCCAAAACTTAAACGTACATACATTTAATGGGTGTAGTGTTGATCAACATAGAGTACTATGGGATGATCACCCAGAAGTGCTCGTAAGATATGCCAGACTTATAGACTTAGTGTCGGGTTGTCCTTTTCAAAGAAATTATGAAATGCTCATGGTCTTGAGCCAGAATTGATGTTTTACTGAATATTGTTATTGTAAAATGTTTTGAAGGAAAAGAAATGCTATTTTGAATTATTGATAGTACTTCATAACTATTATCCATTTATTGGAGATATACGATTCATATGTTTCAAGCATGTTGTTTAAAAGAAATTGTTGTACTTGTTGAGCTTGTTATGCTCACTCTTGCTTGAACCATATGAATGCAGCTAGGATTGAACAAACCAAGGGATCTGATAAGAATAAAGGCAAGATGAAGATGAACGATAAGTTTACCTTCTAATAAACTAGTAAGTTGTATATATTATAGAATGATGAACAAGGAATGTAATGGTTTTAGAATCTGGGAACGGGATGTAATATTATTAATGTAATAAGAATGTCGTTGATACACACATTTTGATGTTGTTTCAATAGAATGAATGTACAATTATGAGTACCGTATAGCACCATCTGTCGGGTTGGAAGATACCTGGATTTTGGGGCGTCACAGTTGTATTGTAGATGCCAACTCCTAGACTTGCAAGGAAGAAGTAGTCTTCACAAACAATAGTCCAATGACTCTCTTCACCTGCTACTACACCACCAACCTAGATAAATACAAGGAAAAGGCAAACAAGTCAACAAACTTCACAGAATTCAACTAGTAGGCCATTCAAGGCACCAGAGAAGAAGGGTAGAACCCATGATAAATAGTTTCATTTAAGTTATTTTATATCCCACTAGTAGTTCATGGCATGGTAGTTTAGTATGTATTTGGTATAGCTCTATTTTGGTATAGATATCTTAACTTTTGTAATCTTTTGGTATAGCTTCGGATTTGGTGTATCTTGACAACTGGAATATGTGGAATACTTTTGGGGGATAAATTTGTATACTTTTTATACAATTATAGGCTACTAAATGTGGCAAGAAATACATGGAGTGTCAATGTCGGGATTTTTATTTGTCCCTTTTTTGTTCTTGTCTTTTGGTGTTCTTATGTTAAGTGAGATTTGTTTGAAAAAATAAGTTGTGAAAAGGTCCGACATGTATATGTTTACGATTGGACTGTAAGAGTTTCCAGTTGGTATCTTTTATGGTTGCACCAACTCAACCAAGAAATGATTTACACATTAACCTAGTGATGTAACACTACTTAACAGGTTTGTGAAACCGAGATTCGTTAAGGTCCGGGGGCTTTATTATACGGAGGGGAGGTGTTAGGCACCCCCCGACATCCGTGTTACCATGGGGACCACCACTTTTCAATTTAAACTATTATATGAATGTGTGTGTGTGTGTGGGTCAATGATCAATTATTTGGAAGTAGTATTATGCCTCGTTTGCACCTATATACAAAGGGTTTGAATTTTGTATAAAAGTTTAGTTTTAACAAGATATAGCGGTGATGTTTTGTAAAAGAGATTTTTCAAACCCTTATGATTAATAGTAATTGAGCCCTTTGATACTTCCATTTTATTATATGTTCGGCTTCATTGCTTTTATTTTCGAGATGAGAGGCATCTTCGAGAAAATAAGATACATAGCAATGCGGAATTCCTTGTGGGCATGAAATCCATCTAAGGAAATTCAAATACCGTGAATAATTTAAAAGATTTTTACAGCTAAAAATTTCCATCACGGGAACCAAATCTAGATTCAGGAGACTGAATCTGTATTCAGGAGACTGAATCTGTGATTACATGATTCCTAGGCTCACATGATGTTGCAGTTTGTATGAAAGCTGTAAGAAGTTATATATATAAAAGTTATATATATATATATATATATATAGTCCGGATCATGTCCGGACTCCCGAACAATAACAAAATCTGGTCCAATTAATTTTTTTTTGCTTTTTTTTAAACAACTAAAAAACATATAAAAAATATTATGGAACTTGAATTTTTACATAATACAATATTTTGGGTGTGATTTGGATACATATATCAAAACACGTCAGACATCTTGAACAAATTGCATGCTGGATATGTTTTTGAAATATGTATCCAAATGAATATTATATCAAGGCTCAATCAAACAGAGTTTGATGATAACAATATATATATATACATAAGTATTTATATATATAAAAAAAGCAGTAAACGCTCCGAATATAAATCTAGGGTCAATCAAACATAGTTTTATGATAGCAATATATGTATATATATATACAAAATAAATAAAAAGCCACGGACCAAAGTCCGGGCATACGCACACAACACAACTCTCAACGTGAATAACTATGTGTGAAAAAAGTGGAGAAAGAGTTTAAGAAATGTAAGAAGTTATAGTTGGCTACCAAAAAGACTTCAGATGAATTTAAATGAATGAACACTTGGTTTCCACTGATAAAATATGACAAAGTACAAGCTCATAAGTGTTTTAAAAGAGAAAGCACTCAGTTTATAGTGTGTATAGAGCAAAATGGACAGGGCTTCCTCGCCTTTTTCTCTTTTAAAATGGCCAACCTAAACCCTCTATTTATAGAGGGGGGAGCCACAGGTGTACCTGCGGCTACCCGGGGTGCTCCCGGGCTCCGTGGGCCCCGTCGTCTCAAAGTACGTGCACGCATACAACGCGTTGTCCGCTCAAACATTCATAACTTTAAATGCGGGCATCTGATTGATGAGTATAATACCTTTACATAATGTTGTTTTCGAGAGCTACACAATGACATGGGATAAAAGGTTGTATGAAGTCAGGAAGATAGGGCCATTCCTAGATCTTCAGGTCTTCAACTTCTATCAGGTGTGCTGTCTTGTGTAGTAGTCACTCGGGATTTTGATTTATGGTTCTTGTAAGACACTTATGTGTAGAATGTATGTTGAATTGTTGTTGAGATGGCGTAAATATGGGATCAAGGTGGAAAAATGATGATTTTACCCCTCACTAGGGTTATCTCCGGTCTGGGCTGAATTAGCAATCGTTGCTCTGGGTTATCTCTAAGATTGGGCTGCTGTGAGTACTGAAGGTCCTCAGGGTTATCTTTGAGGTGTTCCTAGCATCTCAGTGTTGTCTCCAAGACTAGAACTGAGTTCCTCTGGGTTATCTCCGAGGTTGAAGCTGATTGCAAGGGTTAAAATGAGCTTTTCCGGTGTTATCTCCAGAACTGCAACTACATTGCAAGGGGTTATCTTCTAGGTTGGAACTGAAACTCCCGGGTTTGTCTCCGGGACTGGACTGAGTATCTCGAGTTTATCCACGAGATGGTAAAACTAATAATTTTGGGGTTATCTCAAGAACTGGACCTACATTCCTCGGGGTTGTCTCCGAGTTTGGAACTGAAACTTCCACGGTTGTCTTTGGGATTGGAACTGAGTATCTCGGGATTGTCTCTGATATGGGAAATGGTTGGTCCTCCAGGGTTATCTCTAAAATATGATTCTACCCTCTTACAATATTAGTAATAAGAATATAGAATTTTGAGTGTCTACAGATGCCCCTCTTTATCATATTCATGTAATGTAATGGAATGGATAGGATAAAGAATATTAGACACTTGAAATGTTACAAGATAATCATGATGCAATGTACTGCAGCATGATGCAAATGCATGATAAATATTGGACCGTTTTCCAATGAGATGTGATGACTATTTGCTCCCATGATTTCTGATGGAGACTAGAGTTATCACTGATGATCTTGACGAACTGTTTAGATTTGTGCTCCATAGTTCTCAGGAACTTCCAAGATGATGACATTGGGGTTATCACCAAAGTCCTTAATCCTTGGTACAAACTTCCCACTAAGGATGTATCTCTCATGTACAAGAGACTATGGGGCTCTGTCTGACGAAGATGTGTATAATATATTCCATCATCGGTCCTCGTCGACGAGGATGTTCTTCCTGGTTTGCATCGCCAGATTCTTCCAATGTTCTGTTCGAGTTATTACCAACAGTTTATGTCGTTAGGGTTACCTGACCCTCCCTAATGCGTGCATCAACGAATACCATCATCGGACCATTTCTCGATGCTTCGCTGGGTTTAATTGCCAATGCTTGGAATCATCAGATGACTTCTGACGCTTCGTTGGATTTACTGGTCAATGAATAATAAAGTTAAGGTTAGTTGACCCTCGTTTACATGTGCATCAATGCTGAGACCATTGGATGGTTTTCGATGCTTTGCTGGATTTACTTGCGAGCGGTTGAATGGCGTCAAGGTTACTTGACCGTCGCTGATGTGTGCATTAACGGGTGAGACAATCGGATGGTTTCCGATGCTTTACTGGATTTACTTACCAGTGGTTGAATATCATCAAGGTGTCTTGACCTTCGTTAATGTGTGCATCAATGGATGAGTTGTATGATGTTTCCGTTAGGGAGAAGTGTTTTGGAGTTACGACCCTGAACTGACGGCATCGATCCTTTGTGAGGTATTACCAAGTTTAGTTTTGCAACAGTTGTGATCATCGGTATAGTGAACCTTGTGTCTGGGTGAATACCAATGAGTGGTAGATAGACCCGTAGTTTGGCCTATGAAAACCAGGATTTCAGGCTTTTCCGCTCAAACGCGTAGCATCTTTTTTCCTAATTTGACACCTACGGCAGTCGCAGGTACACCTGTGACAAACCGTGGGTGGTTTTAAGTGTCATGTTCTTTTCACAAGTTATTTTAAAGTTGTGCCACATAGAGAATCTGAGAACTCTTCTTCAGATCTGTTGAGTTCGGGAGGCTTTTTACAAAATCTGTCATCGTACAAGTGTTTTACACTGCCATGTAATGTATACACGTCTTCTTTTCTAGTTTTTATCCGTTCGTAAATGAGTTATCACATGAAATGCTTATAAACACATAGTAGTGAATATGCATGGTCATATGTCTTGATAAAAAATATTCAACATAGTAAATGTTAGTATTTAACCATGTTGAACATAATGAAGTGAAAAAATTTGACTTTTGAAATAATCAAATTTGCACCTTTTCTGGTATTTCTTATCCTATTTGAGGACAAATGAGCAAAGGTTGCAAATCAATATAATCCTGGTAATTAGGCTACCCTTACGGATTATGACTTTGATAGTGTTATGCATATAGGATGTTTATGACTGTGGGTTGGTGTGCTACTGAATGGCCACCTAGGCATGCCTACATTCATGTGGATAGTCCTTTTTATAAAGGAGACTCTGGTAAAAAAATTCCAAAAGAATAGGCATTGGGTAGACATGAATTTTTAACTCTACTATAGGCGTATGTTAAAGTAATGAATGCATACATATAGTCATAAAATGCATTTGAAAAAGGCTCCAGGATAGAATTTACCACACTATTTCTGAGCTGATTTGGAGACTTGTGTCAAGATATATGCATCAGGATCAGCCGAGTAGTTCTCGCAGGACCACTTCAGGTGTGCGGTGGAGGGCTTCTGATGTACCTCAACCCCGTTTAGTTAGACATCCTCGTCATTTTGTGGAGGTAGTGATTCGTCCTATCCAGGTTGATGTACCAGATGTTGAAAGACGAGGAGGAGGATGTACCCATTGCGGACCCTACTCCTGCTGTTCATGTTCCCCGTAGAGATTTCCCAGGCATTCAGGTGATGATCCCAGAGCTTCTGGGTAATTTGAGTTGACACCCCTCGATTTACTTGCATGCTAACGAGGTAAAAGCTGGATTTTATCTTCTTTTTTTCTATTGATGAGGAGTAAGGATTCTGATGTTGATTTTCTTTTGTAATGTAGGTTCCCGGTTTTACGAATCCTCGAGGGAACTGGTTTAACATTCACTCTGTATATTAGGTTCTACATCTCAATTATCGAGCGATTGTGCATGGTTGGGGATTTGAGGCATTCTTTTCCATCCTCCCCCTTCATTGTCCCTAGGGTTATCTTAGGGAGTCGTCTGAGCGCTGGTTTCACCAGACTCAGTCTCTCCATTTATTGAATTATGAGGTGATGATGATGCCGATGGATTAATAATGTATCACAGGCATGGAGTTTGGAGGGGTGCCAGCGCCTTGTACGACGAACAGTACCCCGACTACCGTTAGGTCCTTGTTAGGAGTTTTGGCTGAGGCACTCAAGGGTACGACAATACGTATAGGTCTAATGAGTATAAATTCTATGAGTGGGCTATTGAGTAAGCCCATACCCACTGATGTGAGAGTTAGAGATTTCATTCTTTAGTGATTGTTACTGGATATTATCAGGGGTTGCTTCATAGCGGATAACTCTTCCATGTTGTCATTCGCTTTGGTGAGCACCACACGGGATGTGGACCATATTAGAGAGTATGATTGGGGCTCCTATAACTTTTCCTATTTCCTCAGGAGTATGCATGTTCGTTCGCAGGGCTTGACGGAGGCTTGGCTAGGATTTTACCCATTTCTGTTGGTGAGTATTTCTCTTGTGATTTCCCATGTACATGTTAAGAGTGTTGACTGACTATAGATGTTTGCCTTTGTGTTGGAAGTTTTGGGCCTATGAGATGCTCCCATGCTTGCTTCTCGTGAGTATGTTAGGTTTAGATACCTATCCACGAGGACAGCGATGGCATCACTCCATAGTGGCGGAGGTTCCTGTAGCTGAGGGTTTCACGTATTGTCATCTACAGTTGGAGTTATTGAGTGCTAATGCTATCACTTCGGTTCCCTACTCTGGGGACCATTTGACTGTTGGGTTTGAGGATGGGTACCCAACTGGTGTCAAGTGTGTGATATCCACCCGTAAGATTCCTCTCTTCACAGATAGAGGATGAGAGCTCTATTTGGGAGAGCTTGCTATTAGGAGCACCATAGGGGGATTAGTGTAGCGATCTTGCCTCCTGCTAGGCGTTATTGGCCTGTGTTGCAGTCACCTATCAGTGATATCCCATTGATGGGCATTAACGGTTTTACGTTGTCAGAGGGTCCGTATACTCAGGATATGTTCCATCGCTGGCGGTCCCCTCGTACCATCGGAGCCCAGACCATCGCCACTCAATTCATGGGGGATATGGTTCCTAGATTTGACTTATTTGACACAGTTTGATAGTTTGACCTGGTAGTTGGACCAGGCACATTTCTTTATCCGGCACTTGGTCAGAGATCCTTCAGAGGCAGATACTTTTGATCCTTCTAGCTCTTGGGTTGGCCTTGCAGGTGACCCATATGGTTTTTCTGGCGCAGATCCTCCATTGTATAGGCCTGACATCCCACTTGGCGGAGATCGAGTGACTCATAAGGAGTTACATCAGGTGGACATGATTGATTATGTAGACATTGACACCATTATCTTCTTCTGATGTGTATTCTTGCAATATTTTTTGATAGGCCTCTCTTAGATATTGGGTGGCTGTTCTCCATTCATGCTATATCTTTTGATATGCCTCTGTTAGTTGTTGGGCATTGTGCCCCATTTCCCAGTATTTTTAGTTATATAGAGATGATGTATTAGATGATGATGTACTTGGGAATGTATGTATATTTTCCATTCCCTACATCATATTGTCATCTATTGTTTATCATGCATGTATCATGTTATGCATATGTATGTCCAGAGATATTCCGCATTGACCCCTGGATGGTCTTATGATACGGCCCACACATATGTCTTCTTCGACAGTCAGCCGCATTGATCACACCCCACCAATATTGGTAGCCTCTCGTCTGAGGTCATGGTATGATAGTTTGTCACCTCCAAATTAGTTGACCATAGATCAGTTATTACAACATTCCATGACCCTTCTGATGTTCCAGGTTCCTGTGGGCTTTGTAAAAGGTTTGTTGTAGCATTGGGTACCGGAGAGGCAGGTTTTCTAGTTCAGGACACAGGAGTTGACTCCCACCTTAGAGGAGTATGAGCGGTAAACGGCTTTTCCATTGGACATGCCTTGCACTCGGATGGCTATCTGCAATATGAGCCGGCAGTTCATGACCCTCACCCGGGTGATGCATAGAGTAGTACAAAATGAGATTACATCCGGCCATGTGGTGTCCTAGCATTTTTTGATAGACATATTTGGCTCAATGGACAGTTATGCGCAACACTCCGGGGATTTCACCACATTGGAGGATCAGTGCCGTGTTACTAGAGTAGACATACTCATGATGTGTGTAGTGGCTTATGTGTACATGCCATTGTATATGGATGAGCTGGATATCAGTGTTGTCATGACAGTGAGAGCTCTCAGGGAGGGTTATACCATTGTGTCGATGATTGTGACAGAGACATTGAGATCGACCACGTATTGTTACACCTATCCTACAGGGGTATTTATAGGCAGCTCGGTCATTTTGTATGTATGGTTCATGTCACACATGACACCGATTGACACCTTCCGACAACATGATACTATTTTTCCCATTAGATAGCCATGTCTTACTCCTTTCAGCCAGTGGAGTGTATAGACGTTACATCCTGGTCAGTGTTTTTGGCAGGATCGGGGATCTATTTGACATTTTGCCATGTAGAGGGCTCAGATCTCCCTACAGCTTCATTACTCATGCACCTGGAATGGATTATCTCCCTTTGGCTAGTTTGAGGGGCATGAGAATGTATCACCCACTAGTTGTGATGTTACAGTTTGACCAGTTTCAGGATGTGCATCCTTTTGAGGGGGCATTAGGTCAGCGTTTGGCTTCCCGCCATTTGTCAGCAGAGGATAGATCTAGGGTGTATGCCTATTGGGATCACCGTGAGCGAGCTGATTTTTCTATTAGCCATCCGGGCTATTCGACATAGTATTCTGCATGGCTGGATGTAGAGACTGTATCGGCTGCAGATGTATCCACGGAGCCGGAGATTGATTCTGATGATGGAGAGCCCATAAAGGACGTTGATTTTCCCACCGAGGAAGAGTTATTTGCTGGGTTGCGAGCAAATGTGATGGATTCTCCCAGTATAATTGATACTGTGACCCCGCATTCAGCAAAGTATTTAGATCAGAGTCTTCATCTGATGACATTTGAGAGAGATCAGGCTAAGGCCTTGATGTTGACAGCTCTTGCTGGGAGAGATGACGCTCTATTGGGAGAGAGAGGATGCCTAATCTAATAGAGATGCCGCTATTGCTGAGCGGGATGATTCTTGATCATCCAAAGATGCATTGACTGTTGAGCGGGACATTACTATATCTACCCGGGATGTAGCCATTACAGATAGTACTGAAGTGAGGTCCCATACTAATACTATTACTACAAAGATGAGTATAATGCCATCATGCAGTTGGCTGTAGATTTGTTGGCTCGTGTAGATACCCTTGGGTAGGAGCTCACAGCCTTACCTCCTTATTCAGAGAGGGATGCCATGTTGGACTTGATAGCTCGAACATACACTGATTTGTAGATGGGCTTGTATTTTTCCTGCACAGACTAGCTTAGCCATTTTGTCATGTATAATACATATTGTATATATCAAACACCATTATATATGGCAGGAAAATATATTTTGATTCAGTTCAATTTTAGTTGTGTCTTATTAATTGCTTGATATTTATCTGTTTCTTCAGGACTTGTGATCTTGATGTATTCTGAACTCCCCCTTTATGGATGGACATTAAGATGTCTCAGGATCTTTCAAAATGGATCATTGATCGGTGTGTATCCCTACCATTTGGTGTCTTGGGACTGGTTTCTGTATGTAGTTGTGGAGAGGAGTGTGGCTTTCCTATCTGAGGTTTACCACAACACAGATGGTCGCCGATACTCCTTTGTATGGGGGAGCCCAGGTAGTTCCATCTCTTATGGATTGGTGTTTCTCTTTGAGGACTCAACCACAGCTTAGATGGTCGCCGATTCTCCAATTGATGTTGGGAGATCAGTTAGTTCCATCCCTTTGGTCTAAAGTCGATGAAGTGTGGTGGATTGAAGGTTGATCCCAGTACCATTTGACAAGTTTTTATGTTTTGGTAGGGGGTAAGACCAAACCATGACTGGCTTCCTATGTACTCCTATTGAAGAGGAGATCAGGTCTGCGTAGTTCAAACCTGGTGTAAGAGGTTCAACGCTGCATGCGAAACGGTATAGAAGGGTGTGGAGATGTTTTTTTATGTGGTGTGACCGGGCCATAAAAATGGTTGCCTACCTACTCCCGTGTATTGGGGAGATCAGGTGGACATAGTTCGCCCCATGTGCAGGACTGATTGTCGATGAAAAGTTTGATCCCATGTACAAGGATAGCCTGCAGGTGAAAAAATATTATCCCTGGTCGGACAAAACTGCAGGTGTGAAAAGTTTTATCACCGGTGGGACAAAACTACAGGTGTGAAAAGTTTTATCCCTGATGGAACAAAAATGTAGGCGTGAAAGGTTTAATCCCTGGTGGGATAACCTGAATTGAGCGAAAGGTTTTGAAAACGAAGCTGTGTGAAGGATCTGCTGGTCTGAAACTAAGCTGCTGATTTGAATAGTGTGTTTGTCCCTGATGGGGCATATGGGTATGAAGAAGGGTTGTATGTAGTGAAGGGTTAGAAAACCAGAAGTTACTGGGGATCTGGTGATCCAAAACCAGTATGTTTGTTTGATGGTAACCTCAGACATATTACCATTTCATGATGTCTGAGTTGATGAGTTGTGGAAATTCATCACCGTCCATTTCTTGTAATCTGAGAGCACCTCATGTCAATACCTCCTTGACAACAAACGTGCCTTCCTAGTTTAGGGCAAATTTTTCCTTGGACTGGTCTTGGTTGTCAATTATCTTCGTCAAAACCAAGTCATGTGGTTTAAACTGTCGTAGCTAGACTTTTCTGTTGTAGGATCTGGCTATCCTTTGTTGGTATAACTGACTATGGAAGATAACAGTAGTTCACCTTTCATCTATTAGAGACACTTGGTGATACCTAGCTTGTAACCATTGGTCTTCATCCAGTTGAGCATCTATCAACACTTTGAGGGATTCCATTTCCACATCTATAGGGAGTACTACTTTCATCCCATAGGTTAATGAGTAGGGGGTTTCCCAGTGGAAGTGCGTATTGAGGTTCTGTAGGCTAATAGAGTCAGAGGCAACAAGTCAAGCCATCCTTTTTGATTGGCAAACATCTTTTGCATGATCTTTTTGATATTCTTATTAGACACTTCAATAACACCATTCATCTTTGGACGATAGATGACGGATTCGAGATGTTTGATGTGGAATTGTCTGCATAACTCCTCCATCATTTTTTTTTGTTGAGGTTCTTAGCATTGTCTAAAATAATTACCTCTGGTTGTCCATATCGACAAATCACATTATTTTTTATGAAACCAATGATAACTTCTTTGGTAACCCAGGGGAAGGAAGCTGCTTCTACCCAATTAGTGAAGTAGTCGATTATGGTGAAGATAAATTGATGCCCATTACTGGCTTTGGGCTCGATGGGCCCAATCACTTCCATTCCCGATAATGAGAAGGGCCAGGGCGAACTCATATTGAGGAGCTCCCTTGGAGGGGCGTGGATAGCATTCCTATGAATTTGGCATTGATACATCTTTTGACGTGATCATCACAATCAGCTTTGAGATAGAGCAAGTAATGCCATGTTCTGAGGATCTTTTTGACAAGTAAAAGGCCACTCATGTGTTGGCCACATACTCCACCATGGGTTTCATCCATAAGCCTCTTAGCTTGGTCCTTGTCAATACATCTGGGGAGACCTAGTCCTGCATCTCGTTTGTAGAGTGCATCTCCGCTCAAGAAGAATTTCATAGCCATTCGATGGATCCGCTTTTTCTCAGCAGGACTCACCTCAGCAAGTGTAGATCAATCTCGTAGATAATCCTTGATGTGCTGATACAAAGGGTGTTGGATTTGTGACAACTCGAGAATTTAAACAATTTAATAAAATCTTAAAAGATTGAATAGAGGTTAAATAATAGACCTAAACAAAAAATAAGTGAATGGATTTGGCATTTCTGTGAAGGAATTTTCAGAATTTCAAAATTTTGTGAAAGATTTTGGTGGGTTTAAAATCTTGTGGTAAAGACTTACAGGGATAAGTATCAAGGGTATATAAATCTGTGTAGGTGTTTTTATGTGTACAGTATGTGGTAAAGGGTCAATGGCTAGCCAGATAAATTATTATTGACAAACCCTAATATTATATTAAGAACATCGACGTTCAGTTAGAAAACCCTAACGATGGATAAGAAACACTAATACCGGTCTGGAAACCCTAATTCAGAATTTGTAAACCCTAATTTGGAAACTTAAAAGATAAGTATAAAGTTGAAGTGTTAATGATTATATATTTAATTAGGGATAACCCTAATTGATTAGTTAAAAAATCCTAATTTATAAAGTTGGAAACCCTAATGTATAATTAGGGAAGACCTAATTGGTAATTTAGTGATTTTAATGTTAATTAGGAAATATTAATCCTAATTAGGAAGCTCTGATGTGATTAGGAAACCTTAATATAATTAGGAAACCCTATTTCTATTTTAAAACCTAATTAGTAAATGCTAAAAAATTAAATTTGTAAAACCTTAGGGTTAAACCCTAAGAGTTAAACCCTAAGGGTCAAACCTTAAGTGTTAAAACCTAAGAGTTGGTTAAGTTACATTTATGCCATTAAAATTACAAGTTAAATGTCCAAACTACCCTTTTTGCATTTTTTTAATGAGATGGAGTGTAGATCTTGCCCAATTTGTGGTTGGTGACCAACTCTAGCTAGCCATGTTGTAAGACCCCAACTTTTATTAATAAAGATTAATTTCTCTCGAAATATATTTTTTAATATTATGGTGTAGATATAATATAATGTTATAGTTATGGGTAATATTTACAAATTTTGCAAAGTAAGCAAGTGGTTATATAATATTCGGTTGGTCGGGGAATATTTGTTTTAACAGGGAATATTCGTATGACGACACAATCATTGATGGACCCCACAACGAAAGTATTGTCGTAGTAAGAAAACGACAGAATTTTCTTTTTATAAAAATAATGGTGGAAGTGTTACCGTTAAAACTGTTGAACTACCTGGTAGTAAAAGTACAGTAATACGCATGGTTGCATAGTAGCCGATATTGGTTATTGATGCTTACGTGAGAAGTCGCTCAGTTATACTCAATTATTGCTACAGTAATTGTTGCTTCATATCTCTCATATTATTGATTCGATTATTGTCACAGTATCATCTGTATAATATGATGTATTATTAAATCAATAATTGAGACGACAAACTTATTCATATTATTAAATTGCAATATTTACAATGTCTAGAAGTTCTGTCAAGGGGAGGTTTGGTCATCTAATTGCGCGCCAATAAGGAGAAATCCTTATCGAAAAGCCCCGTCTTTCTTGGGAACGACCTGGTTGTTAAATATTGTGAGTTATAATATTAATGATGAATAAGTTCGTTTTGATTAAAGATGATATTGATAGTTCCATTGTGCTGGAATTATTAGTGTTAGTGAAGATCGACATTTATTTTGATAATAATTAATGTCTGGAAGTTATCGGGTAATTAATCGGATAAATGAGAAATTAATTGCTATTAATTCACACGATTATAACTATTTGTTCACATGTGTGTACTATAGATGGAGGTACTATACTCTTACTCGTATTTTCACATGATTATAACTATTGAATCACATGATTGAACTATTGATTCACATTATTTACTATTAGGAGAGGTTGTGCAAGTTTGATAATACTTTCAGGACTAAATTAAAAATGAAAGAAAAGTTGGAGGTATTGTACTGTAATTTTTCAAGCCCCAAAATGTATAATTATCGAAACTATATTTTTCTATAAATAGAAGCTCATTCTTCCTTCATTTCTCACCAATTCACTAAAGCTATAGAGCAATTATTATGGAGAGAAAGAAGAAGAGAAGTCTGCTACCTCTCTATTCCAGTATCCAGCTTTATTCTAAGGTAATGGGTATTATTCTTTCGTATTCATGAAGAGAGTTATTTTCTTTCAATACTCGTAAGGGTTGTTATTCCATTCTTTATTATTATGTTGGAATAACCTGTCTATGCGAAGTACCGCATACATGGTGAAATTCCTCTATTATTCCATTTCTTTATTATCATGTATGAATAACCTATCTGTGCAGTCTATCGCATGCCTGGTGAGTTCTGTTGTTATTCCATTCTTTATTATTTTGTTGGAATATCCTGCCTGTGTGGATTACGCATGACCTGGTTCCATTCTTTATTATTATGTTGGAATATCCTAAATGTGCAGATTACGCATGACCTGGTTCAATTCTTTATTATTCTGTTGGAATAACCTATCTATGCGGTCTATCGCATGCCTGGTGAATTCTGTTGTTATTCCATTCTTTATTATTCAATTGGAATATCACATGCATGCGGATTATGCATGACCTAGTTCCATTCTTTATTATTACATTGGAATATCACATGCATGCGTGATTACGCATGACACAGTTCCATTCTTTATTATTACATTGGAATAACTCGTATGCATCTGATCTATCGCATGCTCGGTGAATTTCTTTGTTATTCCATTCTTTATTATTCTGTTGGAATAACTTGTCTACGCGGACTACCGCATGCATGGTGAATTATTATGTTATTCCATTCTTTATTATTCTGTTGGAATAACCTGTCTACGTGAATTACCGCATGCATGGTAAATGATCATTCGTATTCATTCTTTATTAAATTATGGAAATGATCTGTCTACGCGGATTACCGCATGGCGGGCGAAAATCCATTTACAGTTTCGTATATTCTATTATACTCGTCTGAGATATCATTTCTTTTGTACTCGTCATGGAATATCATTTCTTTGGTATTTTTTTACGAGTTACTATTCACCCAGTTACTATTCACTCTAGTATTATTCACTCGGGTATTCGGGGCACTTTTTGTGCTGGAGAACTATTCACGAGTTACTATTCATGGGTTACTATTCACCCAATTACTATTCACTCTAGTATCATTCACTCGGGTATTCAGGACACTTTTCGTGTCGGGGTACTATTAATGGGGTACTATTCCCGAAGTATTATTCACGTGGTACTATTCACCCGAAAAATATATTTCTTTTATGTCCAAATTATTTTTGGTACATGAATATTATTCTTGAATTTTACTCTACAAAGTAGTATCATGTTGACAAATTGGACCTTATTGATTTCTGGATAAATTAAATTATAAATCTTTAAAATTTATCCTTGAACTTGTTTTATTGAATTATTATGTCATTGTCATCATCCTCATGCTTATATTGTAATGAAAGTCATCTTTGGCTTACGTGCATAGATGGACTTGGTATGATTATGATCAGGGATTATTCGGTATAATCATGACCGTAATGTAATGAATGATGTGGCCGTAAAAGTCCTCATTGGCCTGTAGTTCAAAGATGGACATGTGTATGACATGATCATGACCACTGGTGATACTAACGAATATCCTTAGTCATAGTGCAGGGATAATTCGATGATGTTATTGGCAGGATCATGACCATTAATTAATAGTTGAATGTCTTTGGCCGTAGTGCACTGACACGAAATTGATTGGTATGATCATGACCATTAGTTTTATAGTTGAATATCTTTGGCCCGTAGTGCAAAGATAGACAACTGATTGGTATGATCATTGTTATTACATTTGAATATCTTTAGCCTTTGGGGTAAGGATATTAAGTAAACGTTCTATTAAGCCTTTGTGGCAAGGAGAAACTGTTGATTCACATTATTATAAATATGAATTGTGAATTTAACTTAACATCTTTGGTGGTTCAGGTAAAGACAGTTGATGTATAATCATGACCATTAATGAAAACACGAATATCCTTGGCCCGTAGTGCATGGATAATTTTTGGTCGTGATACTAATGAATATCCTTGGCCGTAGTGTAGGGATGACGTGGTTTATTTAATAAGCTGAGTCTCAACGATAAAAGTGATGAAAAACCTTTTAAATCATAGAAGATAGTATATTTTATTCTCTACTTGACTCTTCTAATAGATTGCTTGTTCCGCTGCAGTTAAACTTGATGTCTATTGTATTTTATCAGTTTAACATTGTTAAAGGCTAATGCTAATTTATTCTGCATTATCTTAGTCATAATATTTCTTACTTGGCTAGTTGAGCTCACCCTTTCTTCATTGTTCTCTTCAGGAAATGAGAATGTAGCCGGGACTAGTCGCGGAATGGAGTGACGGTCCAGATGATAGCATTAGTAGTCCTCACTATTTTGTTAAATAGTGTGACAATAAATGTAATGAGGAATCCATTGAGTGTGGATATTGTCTAGATGACAATATTCTTATTAAAACTCTTAGATTATGTTTTGTCGTATTTTACACGACTGTTGTATAATTAAGTTGTATTTGAATTTTGTACCATGTATTTGGGGACTCAAGATTGGTAATGTATACTTGTTTTGCGGGCGTCGCACATGTGGTCTAATAATCAGCTTTAATAAGTCAAAACACTAATACAAACCATAAAAAGAGACCACTTAAAAGATCACATTTTTATAAAAAAACGTTGTGGTTTTTTTTACAATGTTTTTTAACAAAACGTTGTAGATACATATGAAAAAATGTTATGTATTTATAAGGACAATTTTAGATTTTAAATAGATAAAGTTTTATTTAAAAAACGTTATGTACGTAAAAAATATGGAGCAAAAAAATGTGTTTATATTGTACTTGTAATTCTCTCTTTTATCTCTCTTCTTGTTTATATACATATAAATAGAGTAGATAACGAGATATATTACTATCAGTAAAGATAGAGGGCGATTGGAAGAGAAAGAAGACGCCGGTCTCATCGGTAGATTGAACAGAAAACAGAAAAAGAGGAACAAAATGTTATCATCAGCCGCATCGGACAAAGTTAGGGCTTCTCACATACTCATAAAGCAACAATGCTCTCGACGTAAGGCTTCTTGGAAGGATCCAGAAGGTCGAGTTATTAGAAACAGCCGTCTCTCAGCTCAAATTCATGAAGACATCATTTCCGGCAAGGCTAAGTTCAAGGACGTCACATCTCATTACTTTGATTGCAGCTCCGCCAAGCGCGGCGGTGATCTTGGTCAGTATATTTACCTCCAGTTAGGGTTTCATTATGGGACTTCTCTGGTGTAATTTTGTTGATTATATCACGTTCTAGCCTTATGTTTTGATGATGACTTGCTCGTTGGTACTAAATTGTGTATTGTGGATTTCAGGAAACTATTTCAAGAAGTGTTTGATGGATTACTCAAGAAGTTTGAAGAATTTTTGAGTCTTAAGGAAAATATATAAGGTCATTGCAAATATTTAATTTTTCAATTCAAGGCTCTAGGACATTTTATGTGTGCATTAATTAATATTTTGTGCATGTCCCAAATATGTTATTCACTGCTATTTGCTATCAAGAGAAATGTTAGCAAGCATGCGTAGGAGTTCTGTTCAAGTGATACACGTATTAATGCATTATGATCTTCTTTCCATTTATTACGGATTGGTTATATATTAGAAAGGAAGTATAATATATATGGTGGTAGTGGATCTTGATTAGAAGTCTAAAAGCTGCATATATATTGGAAATTGATAGTAATGATTATCTTGGGAAGATGCATGTTGCCATTAATTACGGAACTAACATTTTCTAAGGAGTCTAGTATTAATAAAGTTCTGTGCCAGTAGGAGATAGTTAGTTACTTTATTAAGGCGGCAGTTATGATTATGGGCTACATGTTTTACATGGAACTTATTATCTTTTTGGCTTATCTTTGACATAGTCTATATTTTTTGTTTCCAACAGTAACAATATTATAGCTTATCCTTGGGATTTTTATTGGCAACGTTATTATTGTTACAACGAAAATGTGTAGTATGAGAAATGGTAATATATTGGGCTATAAAAACAGCTGAGAACAATGATCAATCAACACTTGAATTAATATTTTTGCACTCATATACTTTGAAAGCTATTCTATTCTTGGTGCAAATTTTGAGCTGCTGATTCATTGATTTCAGTCAATTTTCATGGGCATTATATTGGTGATATCTTTACTATTTCTATTTGATCATTGCATTCATTAGTTGAGCCTTGCATTGTTAAATTGCTTATTTGCTTTGATCATTAGACCTCTATCATTGTAATCTTAAATTTGTTTTTAGACTAAGTGTTGTCTAAGGGATTTAATCCAGGTGGATTAAGGTTTGTTTACAAACAGGTTCAAGGAAGCATAGGTGCTTAAGGAGTGCATTGGTGCACAAGGAGCAAGAGTGCTCAAGTGAATTATTGTTATTCAATTTTATAGAATCTGTATTGTAACAAGAGTCTTTTAAAGAAATAAAGAGAGTCTCCAATACTAGTTGGTATTGGACGTGGAGTAGGCTATTATTATAGAGGGTAATAGCTGAACCACGTAAAAATCTTGGTGTTATTTTTTATTACTTGATTTAACTTACTTTCATTCAAGTTTATTGGTTTGTTATATAAAATCCAATCGTGAGAATTTTTGGTTATCATTAAATATTTTATTTACAAAAACACCAAGATATTTTCTTAAACAAAAATTCAATTTGGTAAACCATATTCTTTCAGCAAGCTGCATTCATTAATTCAGTTGATTGCATTCAATAACTTAGTTTAAATTTTTTAATTAGTCATAGTTTGTATCCACACTTATTCCCCCCCCTTCTAAGTGTGCCTTATCTGAATTTCATTTGGTATCAAAGCTTGGTTCTACTTACTTGGTCTTAAAGGTGACTTGTAGGGAAAGATTCTGACATGGCACAGTTCGGAAACAACAATTAAGAAGGTTAATTAACTAATAGACCTCCACTGCTACATGGAACAGAAAACTACAACTTTTGGAAATTTCGAATGAGGATCTACCTTAAAAGAGATCCCTGGGAATGGTGGGTTGTGGAGAATGGACCAGTTATTCCAAGGAAAGATGACGGTACTCCAAAGACTTTACTAGAGATGGATTCAACTGAAATCTTCATGGTTTCCTATGACTCAAGGGCAATGAATACTCTACTAAGCAGCATGGTGCAATCTGAGATTGACAAAGTATCCTCATGCAACATAGCTAACGAAATTTGGGATACTCTAGTGGTGAGTCATAAAGGAACATCAAAAGTTTGAGAAGTTAAGCTAAGCATGCTTATGCATGACTATGAGATGTTCAAACTTGAGAAAGATGAAACTGTAAAGATGGCTCAAGCAAGGTTCCTTGTTCTTCTGAACTTTTTAAAGTTACTAGACAAATCTATTCCACAAAGTGAGATTAATTGTAAGTTACTTCGGGCTATGCCCAAGAGGTTTGCTTCTAAGATTACTACTCTTCAAGATTCCTCTACTATATCTACTATGGATACTCTAACTCTTTTTGGTGAACTTGAGGAATATGAACATCGGTTAAAGAGGTATGACGATGAGGAGGAAACTCCTCATAGGAAGGTTTTAGCTCTTAATGCAGGAAATGAAGAAGAGCTTGATGATGATTCTGACGAAGAGATAGTTATGATGTCACGGAGACTCAAAGGACTTCTACAAAGAAAGAATAGACGAAAGAATATCTTTAACTCAAATAAAGGAAAAGGAAAGCAAACTAAGGAAACATGTTTTGAATGTGGACGTCCAGGGCACTTCAAGAAGGACTACTTTCAACTAAAGAATAAAGGAAAAACAGGCTTCAAGGACAACAAGAAAAACAAGGCCTTTGGTCACACTGGAGTGATGAAGAAGAAGACGAAGTTGAGGTCGACGCCAAGGATGAGATAGCTCAAGTATGCTTCATTGGAATAGAAGGTGAATCAAATGAGGTATCTATTTTTGAAAATATGTCTTTGAAACAAGAAAATGAGAAATTGAAAGAAAAGAATGCATATTTGAAAGACTTAGTTAACACATTAATGGGTGAAGTAGAATCTTTGATAGATGAAAAGAAAAATATTGAAAAGGAATCTATATGTAAAGAAGAAAAAGTTTTGATTACTAAAAATGATTTTCTTGAGAATTATAACAAAGTTCTTTTTAACAAAGTGACATACTTGAACAATGAAGTTGAAAAATTGACAAATGAATTAAAAATGCGAGATGTATATATTGATGCTTTTGGTAATGAATCCCAGTCAAAACCCATTCATACTAATGAACTTCAAAAAGAAGTAGACTCATTAAAAATATCTCCTGCTAGATTCGTTCAAGGAGAAGATAATCTAACTGTCATGTTAGGAAAACAAAAACCTTGTTTTGATAGACAAGGAATAGGTTATAATTCTACTCATAAAACCGATAATGTGAATATGCTTAGATCCAAGTCGCGTTTCAAATTGAATTATTGTTCTCCTTTCACAACATGCAAAATCTGTGGTATTAAAGGTCACTTGGACATAAATTGTTTTAAGAAAAATAAGATTAAAAAAAGTATGGGTTAAAAAGGTTGATTTACTTGTAACTAACCCTAAAGAACCCAAGAAGATATGGGTACCAAAAAGATAAATCAATTTTTCTTGATAGGTATGTCTCAAGGCAAAGGTTCCATCTCAAAAATGGATTCTTGATAGTGGATGCTCTCGTCATATGACCGGTGACAAATCAAAATTTGTGGAACTAAAAATCAAGAAGAAAAATGGAACGGTTACATTTGGAGATAATCGACCTTATGAGATTGTTGGAAAAGGTAAAATTGGTAATGGTAAGGTTAACATCGATAATGTTCACCTTGTTAACGGTCTTGAATTTAATCTTATTAGTATAAGTCAATTAATGGACAATGGTCACCAAGTCAGTTTTGATAAAAAAAAATGCATTATTTCTCATGGTACTAACAATGTTTCTCTAGTTGCAAAAAGGGAAGGAAATATATATACTATTGACTTTGAGGAACAGGACAAAGAATTATGTCTTGCCTCAGTGCAAGATGAGGCTAATCTATGACATAAAAGGATGGGACACGTTCACATGGATTTAATCAAGAAGTTGTCCTCTAAAAACCTGGTCAAAGGATTGCTGAAGATAAAATTCAAAAAGAAAGGAGTATGTGTTCCTTGCCAACTTGGGAAACAAGTAAGAACATCATTTAGTGCAAAGAATATGGTATCAACCTCGACTCCTTTACAATTACTTCATCTTGATTTATTTGGCCTAGAAAGGCATGCTAGTATTAATGGTAAGTATTATGCATTTGTAATAGTTGATGATTTCTCTAGATATACATGGGTATTATTTTTGAGAACCAAAGATGAAGCATTTAAAGAGTTTGACAAATTGAAAAGAAATTTAGAGACTAAGTATAGTCTCAAACTTATAAAAATTCGAAGTGATCATGGTACAGAATTTCAAAAGGATTTTATTATATTTTGTGATAAAAAAGGAATAAGCCATGAGTTTTCAGCTCCAAGAACTCCTCGGCAGAAAGGAGTAGTGGAAAGGAAGAATAAAACATTACAAGAAACTGCTAGAACATTGCTGCAAGAGAGTAAGCTTCCAAAGAAATTTTGGGCCGAGGCGATAAGCACATCATGTTATGTTCTAAACAGAGTACTCATTCGTTCAATCATTTTGAAAACTCCTTATGAGCTTTTGAATAATAAAATTCCTAATATAAGTTATTTCAAATTATTCGGGTCTAAATGTTATATATTAAATACTAGTGATAACTTGGGAAAATTTGATGCCAAATCTTATGAAGGTATTTTCATTGGTTATTCTCATAATAGTATAGCATATCGTGTTTTTAATATTTACAAATTATGTGTTGAAGAATCAATTTATATAACTTTCAATGAGACTAACAATGATCTTCTAAAAGAAAGAGAAGGGGATGCAGGAAATTTGGAGATTTTCACAAATTCAGTAAACCGATGAGAACCATTCAACAAACCGAATGGACAAGCTCAACAGGATGGATTGAACAATCCACATGAAAATGAACATGAGGCAACACAAGATCTTGAAGAAATTTTTCCTCAACAGGAAGAGGTAATACACGATGTTCAAATGCCAAAGACAACAAAATATCTCAAGGATCATCCACCGGAAAATATCATTGGAGATAAAAACAAAGGAGTTACTACACGAAGAAATCTACAAAATCAATGCGCGTTCTCTGTATTTTTATCACAAGTTGAGCCAAAGAATGCGAAAGAAGCTATACTTGATGAAAATTGGCTTATGGCAATGCAAGAGGAACTTCAACAATTTGAACGATGTCAAGTTTGGGAATTAATGCCTCCTCCTAAAGATAGTTCTGTCATTGAAACAAAATGGGTGTTCAAAAATAAGCTTGATGAGCATGGGACAATCACTCGCAACAAAGAAAGGCTAGTGGCTCACGGATACAATCAGCAAGAAGGGATCGACTACGAAGAAACTTATGCTCCAATCGCAAGACAAAAATCTATTCGAATCTTATTAGCATTTGCTTGTTACAAGAAATTCAAGCTTTATCAAATGGATGTAAAGAGTGCGTTTCTTAATGGATACATCAATGAAGAAGTCTATGTCAAACAACCTCCTGGATTCGAACATGAGAAATATCCAAGTCATGTTTTTAAGCTAAAGAAAGCTCTCTATGGTCTCAAACAAGCTCCCAGGGCTTGGTACGAGAGGTTGAGTAAGAAATAATCATTGTTCAAATATATGTAGATGATATAATATTTGGAATTACTAATGATTTTCTCTGTGAGTGGTTTTCAAAGTGTATGCATAAGGAATTTGATATGAGCTTAATGGGAGAGCTAAATTACTTTTTGGGACTTCAAATCAAGCAAACAAAGGAAGGGATCTATATTCATCAAACCAAGTACACAAAAGAGCTTCTTAAAAGATTTGGTTTTGAAGGAACCAATCCAAAGGCTACACCAATGAGCACTTCCATAAAGCTCACTTCAGATGATAAAGGTATAGATGTAGAGTTAACCAAATATCGAGGTATGATTGGCTCTTTACTATATTTAAGCGCATCAAGACACGATATAATGTACAAGTGTATATACGTATGTGTGCTCGATTTCAAGCAAAACCCAAAGAATCCAACTTACAAGCAGTCAAAAGAATTTTTAAATATTTAAGTGGTACTATAAATTTAGGGTTATTTTATCCAATAAGTAATCATTTTGAACTAATGGGCTATTCAGATGCTGACTATGCAGGGTTTCAAATTGATAGAAAAAGCACAAGTGGTGCTTATACATTTTTGAGACAAAGTCTTGTTTCGTGGCATAGTAAAAAGCAAACTTCGATTGCTTTATCAACTACTGAGGGTGAATATTTAGCTGCAGGGAGTTGTTGCTCTCAAATATTATGGATGAAACACGCTCTATGTGATTTTGACATAATATGCAATAATGTGCCTATATATTGTGATAATTCTAGTGCTATTGACATATCAAAAAATCCTGTTTTGCATTCACGTACAAAACATATAGAGGTAAGACACCATTTTTTAAGGGATAATGTCTCAAAAGGGTTAGTTAAATTGGTTTTTATTCCTACCGAAAGACAATTAGCTGATATTTTTACTAAACCCTTGAGTGAGGAAAGATTTTGTATGTTAAGGAAAGAACTTGGAATGTGCATGGTATAATTGTGATTTACGTGTTTAAAAGTTTATGTCATGCAGGTTATATTTTACACATATTTATATCATTTATTTTCCGCATGATATCTAATAAAATATATATATACATTAGACATTCCTTATCTATTTAAATGATATTCTAGATACACGGGTTTATTAAAGGTCATATTTATCGCCGGATATAAGTTAAGTAGGAGACGTAAAGACCTCTACCTTGAAAATTAAAAAGACGCACGTTTTTCGCTGATGGACTCTTGATTAATTTCTATTTTATATCTTCAGCTTTCATAATTACTCAGATCTTACGTCTTCATCATTTATCTAAAACTTTTTGTTTCACTATCACAAAATATATCACACCATGAAAACCAGAGCTAGCAATCGATCGTTTGGGAAATCAAACGAAGATGGATCGTCGCTGAAGCACCCTACGGGAACAAAGATGAAATCCAAATGAGTACATAAGAAATCCTCTATTCATGAGTTATCCGATGCCACACTAATATCCGATGACTCGGATTCTAGTTTCTCTTTCTTAAAAGCTTCAGACGTTGAGCCTTCTCACCGAGGGCAAAATTTGAAACAACCAGTGGATAATGAACAATTTTTCTCACAGCCAGAATCTCCTTCGAATCTGGTAAATCCATTTTCATCCTCTTTTGATTTGCAAGAAAATTTCTTTAGAGGCCCTAGTTTTGAAACACGTTTTAAAAACTCCATTGCTACAAAGCTTGGTTTGTGTATGAAAAATCTTTGGATCTCTTTTATCTAAAACACTCTATTTTGGAAAAACTTTTCCTTTGAGTGCAACATTTTTTCTATGCTGCTTCCTCCTACTATTGCTTATCCTCGGTTAGTCCAACAATTTTACACCAATCTTGAATGTAATGGGGACTGTTTTACCACATTTGTCAAGGGTAAGTCCTTATGTTTTACCAGTATTGATTTTTGAAGTATTCTTGGTATTTCTTCTACTGGACCATTTCCTTTCACTCTCAAAGGAGCTGCTAAAATTCCTTTTCATCCTTTGGAACAGCTCCATATAGTTATGAATGATTATACTATTTCATCTCTGTCTCTTCCAAAAACTGTGAGTGTGTGTCCTACTGCTTGTGTATTACATAAGTTGGTACGGTATAATCTGTTTCCACGTCTTGGTGGTGGAGCCGATTTTTCTTATCAGGAATTAGTTGTTGTGGCTATGATTCTCAAAGGAAAGGTTTTTAATTTTTCTCAAATGATGTTATCTCATATGAAAAGTTGCATTCATCAAAGTAAGAAATTTCTTCCTTACAGCAAATTTTTGACAAAACCTTTTCAACATTTTAAGATCTCTTTTGATGATGAAATTTTTGTCACAAATCATAAGCTTATTGACACTGCTATTTTAACAAAATCTCATATTACTTTCCATGCTGGTGAATTCGTTCGTCTTCTCCCTGATCCTCCTATTTCTCATACTCCGGATTCATCTTCCTCTTCTTTGCCAAATTCCAATGGGTCTGATGTTATGAATGTTTTGACTGAGATTTTACAAAATCAAAATTCTGTGAAAGCTGAGTTGGTCGAAATAAGAAATCGTCTTGTGTGTCTTGAGAAAGGGAAGTTACCGATGGATGCTCTAGAGATCAATAAATTATATCATCAGGTTGAAGATGAATTTATTGATCTTTAGGCGGGTTTTGAGATTTAGACGATGGCCATGGTTGAAGCACTCCAACGAAAATTTAATCGGAAAACATGTCAGTTAAGTCAAGAGGTGAAATTTGTCAGTTATCAACTCGGGGAGCTTGCAGATTTTATGGCCACCAGGTTCAATGATATTGGCCAAAGGTTTCATGTTCCAACAATGTATTCTCCAATTCCCGAATGGCCAATGAACAATTGGATGGCTGAATACAAGGGTGACTTTCTGGATATGGAGCTTCCTCCTGCAACCTTTATTCCTCGACCACCTCGATTTGCAAAGGATTACACCTTGGAAGAGCATTTACATCGCCTTCGTCATCGACCATACTTTACCACTCATGCAAAACAGCGGGCCAATCTCGAAGATATTGATTGATTGAGGTCTTCTCTTTTTGCATGATGACAAAGGGGGAGAGTTTCTTGAGACTGTGGTTGAATTCTGTTTTAGTTTTTCTATTTTAAGACTATGGTTTCACTTGATTTGGTTTTTGGTAGGCATGGTTGCCTAGATGTTAAGACTATTGGTGATTTTATGATTTTGTTTTGATGCATGTTTAAAACTGATTTTGATGCATGTATATTAAGACTTGATGTTTTTTATTTTACTTTGTTAAAATTATGATCTATGAAATTACATTCGGTATAGTATGATACTAACATACAGGTTTTACAAAAATTTCAAAATTTTCCTGAAATATGCATGAATTTAGGGGGAGTTTTATTTATATATGTTGTCATCATCAAAAAGGGGGAGAATGTTGATTATATCACGTTCTAGCCTTATGTTTTGATGATGACTTGCTCGTTGGTACTAAATTGTGTATTGTGGATTTCAGGAAACTATTTCAAGAAGTGTTTGATGGATTACTCAAGAAGTTTGAAGAATTTTTGAGTCTTAAGGAAAATATATAAGGTCATTGCAAATATTTAATTTTTCAATTCAAGGCTCTAGGACATTTTATGTGTGCATTAATTAATATTTTGTGTATGTCCCAAATATGTTATTCACTGCTATTTGCTATCAAGAGAAATGTTAGCATGCATGCGTAGGAGTTCTTTTCAAGTGATACACGTATTAATGCATTATGATCTTCTTTCCATTTATTACGGATTGGTTATATATTAGAAAGGAAGTATAATATATATGGTGGTAGTGGATCTTGATTAGAAGTCTAAAAGCTGCATATATATTGGAAATTGATAGTAATGATTATCTTGGGAAGATGCATGTTGCCATTAATTACGGAACTAACATTTTCTAAGGAGTCTAGTATTAATAAAGTTATGTGCCAGTAGGAGATGGTTAGTTACTTTATTAAGGCGACAGTTATGATTATGGGCTACATGTTTTATACGGAACTTATTATCTTTTTGGCTTATCTTTGACATAGTCTATATTTTTTTGTTTCCAACAGTAATAATATTATAGCTTATCCTTGGGATTTTTATTGGCAACGTTATTATTGTTACAACAAAAAATGTGTTGTATGAGAAACAGTAATATATTGGGCTATAAAAACAGCTGAGAATAGTGATCAGTTACAACACTTGAATTAATATTTTTGCACTCATATACTTTGAAAGCTATTCTATTCTTGGTGCAAATTTTGAGCTGCTGATTCATTGATTTCAGTCAATTTTCGTGGGCATTATATTGGTGATATCTTTTACTATTTCTATTTGATCATTGCATTCATTAGTTGAGCCTTGCATTTTTAAATTGCTTATTTTCTTTGATCATTAGACCTCTATTATTGTAATCTTAAATTTGTTTTTAGACTAAGTGTTGTCTAAGGGATTTAATCCAGGTGGATTAAGGTTTGTTTACAAACAGGTTCAAAGAAGCATAGGTGCTTAAGGAGTGCATTGGTGCACAAGGAGCAAGAGTGCTCAAGTGAATTATTGTTATTCAATTTTATAGAATCTGTATTGTAACAAGAGTCTTTTAAAGAAATAAAAGAGTCTCCAATACTAGTTGGTATTGGACGTGGAGTAGGCTATTATTATAGAGGGTAATAGCCGAACCACGTAAAAATCTTGGTGTTATTTTTTATTACTTGATTTAACTTAATTTCATTCAAGTTTATTGGTTTGTTATATAAAATCCAATCGTGAGAATTTTTGGTTATCATTAAATATTTTATTTAAAAAACACCAAGATATTTTCTTAAACAAAAATTCAATTCGGTAGACCATATTATTTCAGCAAGCTGCATTCATTAATTAAGTTGATTGCATTCAATAACTTAGTTTAAATTTTTTAATTAGTCATAGTTTGTATCCACCCTTATTCAACCCCCCCCCCCTTTCTAAGTGTGCCTTATCTGAATTTCAAATTTAATTTCGGCGGCGATTGGACCTTATGTTTATGCTGAATGGAATTTTGGGTATTTAATTTTTATTACATCTATTTCCCTTTTCATATAACTATTCTGCTGAGGAAAGGATTGATTTTGAGTTTCTGTTTTGTTTTCTGTTTATGTTTTTAGAAATTGAGATTCAAATTTTCTGGTAGATTGACAACGTAGTCCTTCTTTCCCTTTTGATGCAGAGGATTTCCTATATGGTTAAAGTATGTTGCTGGTATTAGCTTTAGAATAGATAATGGGCCATTCAAGGTTCTCATCCCTCTATTTTACTGCTTTATTACATTTCCTAATCGAGGGTATTACAGCATATAGACATTATTGAGAATATATTGGGGAGTGGATGTCTTTATGTTATTGTTTAAGTGTGTTATAATGGAGGTTTCTGTTTCTTGTTTTACACTTTGGGTGGCAGGTGTATTGAGGGAAGGGATAATTTGATCTTATATAATACTTTTAATTAATTTTTTTAATAAAAATTAGTTGCTAATTTTTTAATCATCTTGTGGTGTCAATGGCTGCAATGCAAGGGTTCACCCAGAAAATTGTTCAGATGATGAAGAACGAAAGACTGTTTGAGTCGCAGGCTGGCCATATCATCATATCACAAGTTTGAGTCATCCTGCTCTTCTAAGAGTATGACTTATCACACATGTATGAAATTTTTATTCACATGATAATTCTGTTAATTGTTATAATTTCTGACAGTAAGCATTTTGAAATTGATTGTGAAGATTGAGAATGAGTATGGGGCGGAAAGAAATGCAATGGTGCTGCCAGTGCATCATACATAAATTGGACTGCAAAGATAGCTCTTGGACTCGATGCAGGAGTTCCATGGGTGATGTGCAAAGAAGATGATGCACCTGACCCTATTGTGAGTTGTTGTCTAAGATAACTAGATCTAACATCAGTTTCCTTTTTGATCAATTGATTTTCATGCTGTCATCATCTCTATTGATTAAAAGTCATTGTGAGAAGTTCTACGTCAATAAGCTACAAATTGGACTTAATATGCAAAGTGTAAGTTGTTTCTTGTTTCATCTTCACAACAGATAAATGCATGCAATGGATTTTATTATGATTCATTTTTTCCAAACAGACCTTACAAGCCCAAAATGTGGACAGAGGCGTGGAGTGGCTGATACATTGTCTTAACTAATACCTTTGAACTAAATACATGAGATTCAAATATATTCCCATCACTTATTTACTCTTATACTTCTCTTTTTTCATATTCTATCCAAATGATAAGGCTCACGGAATTTGGTGGGCCAATTTACAAACGACCAGTTCAAGATTTGGCATTCGTTTTAGCTCGTTTTATGCTAAAGGGCGGCTCATATGTTAATTACTACATTGTTAGTCACACATGGTTATGTTCCTTATCTTTCAAGACTTACTACCAAAGATTAGTTCAGTATTAACATGCTTACTGCTCCTGACAGTTCCATGGGGGCACCAACTTTGGTCGCAGTGCTGGAGGTCCTTTCATCACAATAAGTTATGATTGATGCTCCAATTGATGAATATGTTGAGAATACTAAGGTTGCGTTAGTTCTTAGAGTTTCTGAAAATGCTCTACATATGCATAATTGTCAAAGTAATCACAAGTTGTCCATGAGAGTGGAGAAAACTTTAGAAAAATTTCTGAATTATATAATAATTCTTGAATGACCGCAGCATCTACTAGCACATCTATTTTATTTAAATACTACCTTTCATTAGTTACTAAATTTCCATACAATTTTCATATCATTTCCAGCAATTGAGTAAACTTCTAGACATTATTTTGTATTCTGTTACCAGGATAAAATCTTTTTTAGTTCAATAAATTCTATGACGCCATCATTTCCCTTCCTCGTAATTTCACAATAATTTTTCTTCAATATAAATGCTCTTGAATATGAGACTAATGACTACTTACACTGTCTTCAGGTCTGGTCAGAGAACCTAAATATGGCCACTTAAAGGAGCTCCATAGAACTATTAAACTATGTGAAAGTGCATTAGTTTCTTCATATCCCACTGTTATTTCTTTAGGAAAATCTCAGCAGGTTGTCCATTTATAATATTAATATTTCTTTCAATTGAGTAATTTGACAATTCCCATCTCAGATAATCCAATTTACGACTACTTCTAACTCAATTGAGATAATTTTCCATGCCCACATATTCTCTAAAGGTCACAGAAATTGCGCAGCTTTTCTCACAAATTTTAATAGCAACTCTGCTGCAAGGGTGATGTTCAATAATATACACTATAATGTACCTCATTGGTCTGTCAGCATCCTTTCTGATTGTAGAAACGTAGTCTTTAACACTGCATAAGTAAGTGGAGTTTTAATAGGTCTTACTTCATTGTAGTACAAAATAAAAATTTCAATGGGCTTGTATAAACTATATGTAATTTCTGAAGTCCTTATTCCTCCCTTCTATATCATGTCAGTTTTGACTTTGAAAGACCATGTTGTTCTATTTTTTGAACATTTGTTACTTTCTTTTGCAAAGTAATTAATCATATGATTGCCATGTGTCTCCCTTTTATTCAGCTTGTCGAACAGGACTCTGAAGGACATTGCAACTCAGAATGCAAAACAATTGAAAGGGCTTGTCAAGAGGTGACATTTTACTTGAGTCCTTATTATACTTTTGGAGTTAACTTGCTCTGCTATATTTAGAATGTGTTGCCATATGATCTTTAGGTGTACGCACGACATGGTTTATAAGGATAGTAGGGAATATTCAACTTTGATACAAGCATTTTCTTTGAAATTCTTAACCAGTTTGGTCAACCTCAACTTGATGTGAGTTTCTGATCACATTATTATTTCCTAATTGATGGCTATTTATCATTTTTATATGGATTTAGCATCCTTCATCTTCTGGTTAAAGAATATATATATTCATTTAATAATGTTGGGTTGGTTCTGATTTTGAATTTCTCTTTTACAAGTTGAGCATAAATAGAAATATGCAGCTTCGAAAGCTACAGATATAAGTAAAGCTGGTTATGTATGTTTTCTACCTGATTGTGAATCTTGCCTTGGTTGAGAAAAAATTGTTGCATCTCTCAGTTTAACGTGACAAGAAAGTCTAGAAACCAAACTACAAAATTGGTGATCATACAATCATATAAACTGCATTTCTAATTACCATCTATAACTAATGTGGTTTTATATTTGATTATGAAAATGGGAATAAACTTATTCACAAGTGACATAGAAGTTTTAATGGATGAACCTGTTTAAAACATTCAAGGTTGAAGAAGTTGCATGGGACAAGCAAACAATTTTATAGGATGTTCTAATTGTTACATTGTGTGCGGGATATTGAACCTAGAAGAACTGATGCGGATATCAGACCTTCAAATGATGCGGAGACCAGACCTGCACCAGAACTGATGCGGTTCCAAATGGTTTGGTGTTTTTATGTTCTTAAAATGATGTCAAAGTCATTGCAGTCTATCATCAGAGTGCTGAGCTGAACTTCCTATTCTGCTGGCAGCACTGAGTTCTATTTTTTTTAATAATATACCTTTCTTATGTTGTTAAGTTAATATATCTAACTGAGCTTGTTCTTGCAGACAAAGAATGAAGAAGAGGATTTTAACACATGACTTCTTTCTGTGATGATGATGAGTGTAAAAAACAACACACATGTAATAGAATCTTCAATAATTCTAAGTTAGAGTTCCATATATCTTAAATTTTGATGATAAATCAAGATTATTGTTCTATATTTTTTTTAGGAGAAAGTTCAAAGATCATTGTTATCACTTTTAAAACACAATGATAACAAAGGAAATGATTTTTCTGTTTTACTTTCGGTCATAAATATCAAAATGACATTTATATAAGTATTGGTTTGAAATTTTGAATGAAAATAGTTGTTAAGTATTTTCTTTATACTCTTGGTTTCCTGATGATATTGTTCATCTGTCTTAGTTTGTTCAATCAGTACAGGATGCTAGGTTGAGTAGATTAGAGTTAAAACTTACATACTAAACATAATATTTAACCAAATTTCACATCTACACAGAATTTTAAGTCCAATGATTTCAGAAAAACGAACCTTAGCATGCTTATGCGAATAGAGTTACAACTTTCGAACTTGCTTTTTTTTACGGAAAGGGATAGTTCTTAGCCATTGAATAGATTCACAGTTGACATGTTTTCCATGCTTCATCAAGTTGATGTTTCCAATTGTTAATTCTAATTACTTGATATTCAGACTTCGAGACACCATTGAAGAATTGCGCCGTTCTTTGAAACCCAAAGAGACTTCTCTTGAAACATTACAACATTCAATTTGTGAAAAAGAATAGGTAGTTGAACACTTGGTACTTTTTGTAACTTAATTTTCTATTTATCTCTATATCTATAAAACCGCACTAAACCTCATAAACTTTGGTCTATGGCTGAAGGCTGATGGTTGCAAACTTTGGTCTATAGCTGAAGGTTGATGGTTTCAATAAAATGCGTTGTTTTCCTAAAAAGGTATATGGAGTATAGTTTGTGCAACTGAGGAATGTAAAAGAACTTAATTACTCACTACATTTCTATTCAATGAAAGTCAGACCCTATTGGTGAGTATTTGATTATATTGTGTGTGCATTTAATATGCATATCTTATAATATATTTAATAAATTATAAGATTCTTTAACATATATATTCACAACATCTACAGAGAATATTAAATATATATGTTCATGTATAATCTTGGACATCCATAGATTTTGGAAGATATGCATGGGATACTACTAGCAGCAGATGAAAAAAGGCAAGCTTCAATAGCTGAACTCTGCTTTTATTATTTGAATTTTTTATGCCAGTCCCGTGCAAGATGTTACTGATTCCTGCAGGAGCGGATATGCGACAAATGTAATTATTGGCCTTGTATTAGGATACAAGTCTGTCATCATTCCTATTTTTGTCATTGCAATCAGTATTTTTTTAGTTTTAGCTTCGCTGCCATATATGGCATTGTTGTATCTGTGCTTGGAATGCTGAGCACCATTTCTACTGGATTGGCCATTGATGCCTATGGTCCTATCAGTGACAATGCTAAGATGGCAGGAATGAGCCACAGAATACGTGAAAGGACTAATGCCCTTGATGCTGCCGGAAACACCACTCCTGCCATTGGAAAGGTATCATGTTATTATTTCTTGGGATATTTGTTACTGTAGTTCGTATTTGTGTATGTTAGTACCTTGTGTGGATGCTTGTGAATTTTCTAAGAATATAAGCTACATGCATGCATATACTCTAGTGATATTCAACATATTTGTGAATGTTCAATTGCATGGTTACTAAAAGGTCTCTTAACGTCTCGTAAGTTCTGGATAAATGCCACATCTAGTTTCCAAACTGATTAAAATTTATCCCCTATCAATAAATTAGATGTTCATGAATTGAAGAAATTGCGGTGGTGCTTTTTCTTGCTTCCACAAACATTGATCGCCATTTATTGACTACAAATTTTACATTTCTATAGGGATTTGCCATTGGGTATGTTGCTCTGGTTTCATTGACACTTTTTGGTGCCTATGTTAGTCGTGCAGCAATTTCAACAGTTGATGTATTGACCCCAAAGGTCTTCATTGGTTTGCTCATTGGTGCCATGCTTCCTTACTGGTTCTCTGCCATGACCATGAAGAGTGTGGGTCTCTTGTGATGCCCCCAAATTCGGGTATCTTCCAACCCGACAGATGGTGCTACACGATACTACCATTCACACATACATTCAATTGAAAAGTCTCAAAGGAACAAATATGTCTTTTATATATTAAAAATAATATTAACATATCCCCAGGTTCTTTATAACCATTACATTGTTCTTGTCATAATATCAAATATATTACAATCATTGACCCTATACTATTACATAAGTATTCTACGGGTTCGTCTTCGCTTTGCCCTTATCCTTGTCAGAGCCTTCGGTCTGTTCGATCTTAGTTGTGTTCATATGGTTCAAGCAAGAGTGAGCACGACTAGCTCAACAAGTACAACATTTCTAATAAACAACATGCTTGAAACATAGGAATCATATATCTTCAATAACTGAACAATAGTTATGAAGTACTATTTATAATTCAAAATAACACCTCTTTTCCTTCAAAACATTTTACAACAACGATATTCAGTAAAACATAAATTTCGGTCCAAGACCTTGAGCATTTCATAAGTTCTTTTAAAAAGAACATTCCGGCACTAAGTGCGTAAGTTCAACATTTCTTACGAGCACGTCTAGGTGATCAGCCTATAGTACTCTATGTTGATCAACACTACATTTATTAAACGTATATACGTTTAAGTTGTGGCAACCTCACATGCTTTTCGTTTGACGACAAAACATTTTTAGCATACTTAGTCTTCGCTTGAAAACCACACCAATATAACTTGGTGAACATTGACCATGCTTTAATTGAAATATAATATAAGTTTAGCCGAAAGAGTTGGCTTGGACTTCATCATACAATACTTCATGTGTAAGAATACATGAATTACAAAGCTTGTCCAGATTGAACTGGAACAAAGGTTAGAATACTTACCTTTAGCGTCTGCTACAGTTAATAAAACATTCTCGTTTAAGTCTTTAAGTCTCTATAATAATGATAACATCACATAACACATCAGGTCATGAATGAACATACAAGGTTCCTAATGTATCTTACCCTTCTTTTCAATCTAATTATAACTTTGATTTTTTCTTATTGGTTCCAGCTTTTCGTTAAGTCATTCTTACATACACACTACGTTCATGTTTGATTACTTATCTTCAACCTTTAGACAACATAAATAAGGTTTAACAATACCTTACAATACTTCATTAAGTTTCTTAGTTCATTACCATTCATGCTATACATGTAAACTTTCTTCTTTGGCTAAACCCTAGGACTGGCGCTATGGCGCACGTTCATCATTCTTACCTTCATCTCGCGTTCTGCGGCGCAAGTTAGCGATGTAGAGAGTCTTGGCCACTTAGCTATGGGCAGGCCACACTCAACACTCAAGTTCGCGTCGCGGCGCAACTCTGCAGAATGTCATTGCACTGTATATGGCGCTGTAGCGCAACCAATATACCTTGGGTTGGCGCCGCGGTGCCAACTCTGTGCACCATAAAATTTTGACAGATTTTTAACTTTGTGAATTTCCCAAACACATAACTTCTTCGTTATAAGTCTGAATTGGCTCGTTCAAAAGCCTACAGTTCACAAATTACACACCCTACACGTTCATGCAAGAATTTTATTTATTTGACTTCTTTTGCTAAAATTTCACCTATTAGTTTATTTTTAATAAAAATGATAAATGTTCGAGAATGTTCAACACTCGTTTCTTCGTTCTAAGTCAAAATTCGGTCATTTTCGAGTCTGCAACTCTATAATGCGAAATAAGACTTGTCTCCATCGAATACAATTTTTTCTGAGTTCAGACACAAAATACGACTTCCATTTCGAGAATTTCACGAATTCGACAATTATCGTCCAATCATGTGAATTCTGGTGAAACTTATTTCTAATGATATGATCATTATTCTAAATGGATTTTAACCATCATACGAAAATTTTAAACTACTTACTATACCAACTTATTTTCAAGTTAGGTTTTGGCTTATTCTTCATATGTTCATGACTTAACAACTTATAACCTATAAATTTTCATTCCTTGTGACTTATTATAGATTTAAGTCCTTTAATCAACATTCTCACATCTTATCAAACATACTAACTTCATATGACAAACAAATGACAAGTTTTTCATAAATTGCTCATAAGTTTATAACTTATTTAGATTCAAGTTACTTACTCATGACTTAATCGGCTTAAGTCCATTGCTTATTCAAGTCTTATATGTTCTTAGCATACATGCTTATCACTTCTCTATCAAGCTATCATGGTAGAGATAGAAGAATATGGGACAAGAGTCTTACTCTTGATGAACTAGTCTTCTTTATGGAAATCTAGCAAAAGATGTTTTAATTTAAAAGTGCTTATTCTCTCTAACCAATAAGTTATTTAATGTTGGATGAAAATTAACAACCAACAAATGAATTGTGAGTTTCTATTTATAGAAGTCTCTAAGGTTAGGGCATTATGGTCATTAGAACATCCCACCTCCTTTAATCAACTCCTTACTATTCATTACTTGCTAATCACTCACATTACTTGGCCACCACAAAACTTATCCTATGCTTGGCCATTACATAAAGTACTTGGTCACCAAGTCTAACCCACATTAACCTTAGTTTGCTCCATGGATCATGGCTAACCCATTGGATCATTACATTGGGCTTAAGTTAATTAACTTAGCTTATTCCTATTGGGCTTGCATTACTCTATTTTGGACTTTTGATTGTCAAACACTTGGGCTTGCACATCCAATTCCTATTGGACTTATACATCCTACATAAACCATACATTCATTCACAATTAGCTTCAATCGTTAGTATGCACCATATAGGTATAATCCTCGTATTATACTCGTATACTAATTCGTAATATACATTATGCTATTCTCCATACATACTCGTATTATACTTGTATTCAATATCTCGTACAATACTTACGTATCATACGATCAATATAATCTCTTCTTAACACTCAATATTCCTAACGTTCTCTAATTAAGTCCGCATGCAAAATATTATGTTTCCCATACTTAGATTATTATTACATAATCCATCTCACCTCGATATTATAACGTTACGTATTTCTCGGAAGTTCAAAAATAATTTCCAAGCATAAATTGATGAATAGTGTTTTTTAGAAAATTTCTCAGAAAACTTTTATTTTTATCTTGGAAATTCAAACACTTTAATTCCTTTATGTAGTTAAAATACTACGACGTTCCAGCATTTCTAGGTTATAGAACGACATTCATTTAACTAACATATAATAATAATAAATAATTTTTTTTAATTCATTGTTAAATTATTTTACAAAGGATCTGAATTTCTCGGTCATTACATTCTTCCCCCCTTATAAAGATTCTGTCCCCAGAATCTCGCCTCTTATTATTCAAACAACTGAGGGTAATCCTTCCTTATCTTTTCTTCCAATTCCCACGTTGCTTCTTCTGCATCGTGGTTCTTCCATAACACCTTCACGGAAGGTATAACTTTATTCCGCAGAACTTGTTCTTTTCTATCGACTATTTGAATCGACGTCTCTTCGTACGTTAAGTCTTTCTCGATATGAATAGGCTCATATTCTATCACGTGCTTATAATCCGGCTTATAAGGACGTAATACCGATACATGAAACACGTTATGTATTCGTTCTAGGTCTGGAGGTAATGCTATCATATAAGATACCTCACCTACCCATTTTAACACTTCAAAAGGTCCTATAAACCTTGGACTTAACTTTTCCTTCTTTCCAAAGCATATCTTTCCTTTCCATGGAGATACTTTTAGAAATACATAAGAGCATACTTCAAACTCCCTATTTTCTCGATACAAGTTCGCATACTTCTTTTGTCTGTCTTGAGCTGCTATGAGACGCATTCGTATCAACTTGACAATATTCGTTGTTTGTTGTACCAGTTCTGACACTAGCATTCGGCGTTCTCCCACTTCATCCCAATATAATGGTGTTCTGCACTTCCTCCCATACAAAGCTTCATAAGGTGGCATACATATGTTGTAACACCCCGATATCTATACTCCCACAGTATCTAATATGGTGTTTACAGTAAATCAATATAATGCATTTAAATCTATACAGTCATGGTATCTGATTATAAGACTACATTAAATAGAGTGACTATCAGATATAATTCCCATATATCCAAAATTCACAGTATCCCATAACAGATGTCAATTCTCAAGAGAACTATTACTATATTTGGATACCCTCACTTGGATATATGAACTGTATCTGTGACTAGAGTCTATCTATCCGAAATTCAGAGTACCAGTAATAACATGAACATTCCATATTACCAATACCCTCACCCAAATGTATAGTCTATGCCAAGTGAATTTATACTATCGTATTGATAGTAACTATCTATCCGAAATCCAGAGTATCAATAACAACATGAACAGTCCATGCTATTAATACCCTCACTCAGATAAATAGTTCCCAAGGATCTCAACTAGATTCAAAGAAGTCTAATTTTACATCTATATATGTAAGAAAACATGGTTGCGGAATTAAAAGATGTTATATATATATATATATATATATATATATGTATATCATAATATTAAGATTCGATTACATGATTCTCATAACGAGTTCTTATTATAAGGTATTCAGACAAAAATATAATATAATCTATGTAGGGCCGCTTCCCTTTATCTACTCCAGATGTTCCATGATTACCATCTAAAACTGCAAAGGGAATAATTTGCAAGGGTGAGCTATGACATGCTCAACAAGTTTTGTATTTATAACAATATAAGATTTGAAGAAATATAACAATTCAAAATTTTGACTGATAGTTGTTACCATTTCTGGAATTTTTTGTTATTTCTATCAATCACACAGGCTTATAAATTTTGTTTAGATATGAGATAGGGGATCTGCCTATTCAGCATCCTAGGAGTATGCATTTCATCCTACCAATGCTCAAACGCACCCAACATTAGTATCAATATATTAATTGACCATATCTCGATCCCTTACGAGATACCCAACTTTAGTATAAGATGTCTTACCAAAACAATTTGGTTTGACTCAACAGTTTATGCTCAATAAACTTTATAATATGAATAAACAATTCATTTCTTAGTTATGCTGAAGCTATAGCAATAACTTTAGAATAAAAAGGTAATTCAATTGTAGGTGTAGTATATTATATCAACAGCATATCAAGATAAAAATCTTGTCCAAGGAATAAACAGGGTTTAAGAAATTTACATAAGTAATAACTTGGGTATAGGAAACTTGCTTTATAAGAGATTTAAGGATAAAGAACTTGCCTGAGCGTAAATCAGTCAAGTTATGCTATTCAATCGTTAATAAATACCTACGATGTTCACATATATAATTCCAACACGTTAGTATTTATAATAATACTCAATTATATCATTTACATATGAACGGATTAGATTAATTAAGTTTTTGGTGTTAAATACCTTCGATAAATGGACTAAATTTTATTTATAAAATTTAATTATCCTTTATAATACCTTTTTAGAAATTTTAAAGTATTTAAAATATTTATTTATCTTTTAAATGATTTTTAAATCATTTATTTCTATTTATAAGTAATTAATATTTACTTAAATTTTTACAAACACATTGATTATTATTTTTAAATAATTTATATCCATTTATTATAATTTTTATATCAATAATAATATTTTTCCATAATTATTTAGTATTTATAAATAATTATTTTAATTTCTTTATTAATAAGTTAATTATTAATAATCTGTAAATATAATAAAATAATTATTAAATTTATGTAAAATATCAGAATTTAATTATAATTATTTAATATAATTTTAAAATTGTTTTTATATTTATTTATTAATTATTTCTAATTATTATAATTTATTTTTAGAAAAATAATTTATGTATGTCGCTAAAGCCTTTCAATGACAGAAAGTGTTGCTGTAGGTGTTCTTGAGTTTTGGACAATCAGTTCGTTCATGGTCGAGTGACCAATTTGACCACTAATTAAAATGCTACTGATAATAATTTTTGGTTTGCTCAAGAGTTGATGTTGTAGTACTCATACAATAGTACAACATGAAACAAATTTTAGGCTTTAACTTACATATAACAAGAAGTTATAGAGGCTCAAAGTCATTGTCAGAGTTGTTCTTGAGTTTCTGGGTAACCCAGAATAGTAGTCATGGCCGGTCAACGGTTTTGTGGCTTGAATATCTTTGATTTTGTGTATTAGATGTGTGTGATGTTTGTTGTAACATGTAGTATATATGTCAGGGTACATATATATAACATTAACATGAACAAAGCATAACTCTAAGGTCTCTAATTATGTTGGTCAAAGTACAGCCAAACGTTGTTCTTCGTGTTCTTCAGTTTTCTGGGCAACCCAGAAAACATGGTCAAGCTCGGTCAACGACTTTTGACCATTAATTCCAGTAATCTTATGAGTTGTTTTAGTAATTTGAGATCATATATGTGTAGTACATATTACAAGGTATTGACCTATAACAAAACCTTACAAAAATAACAAACAGAACATGATTAAAAAGGTTGGTCAAAGTAGCCGGTTCAACTGTTCTTGAGTTTTTTAGGTAACCCAAAAAACTGCACTCCGTGAATGGTCAACCCACTTTGACTGCTTATAACTTGACATCTATGGTTCAAATGAACCTGTTTTCTTTTTCAGATTAAAGACCTACTAACAGGCTACAAATACCAAACAATTAACAGACTAAAACATAAACACATATGAATCTATAGGCCCCGATATTCTATTTGCCGGACTTAGTTTTCAAAATTTCCAGATTTCTTAAAACACTTAATTAAGGCATCTAGATGTTATGGAAACGTATTCTACCAATCTAACATACTTTCTAACACACTAATACATAATTCTAAACATCTAAACAACAAATCTAACATAGGATCAAAGAGCTAATTATGAACCAGGGTTTGTACCTTTTCTTGAATGATTTTTGATTCTAGCTTCTGATATTGTTGCTGCTATCACCCAGGCTTGATTTAGTAAGTTTATAAGTGTATCTAGGCTTAGGAATTTCGTGAGTTTGCTTATCCCTAAGGTTCCTATTTATAGAATTCTTCAACTTGGCTTTTTGGTCATTTTTGTGAAACTTGCCTCTATAAATATCTGATCTGATGACTATTGTCATGCTTGGGAGTTACAAGCATGTCATGTGTAGCCTAGGGACTTGCAATGGTGACTCCTAACCTACTTGTGAGCTACTTAGGTTTGTTTAGTAGCTTAATTAGGCTTTAATCTTGATTAATCTTGATTAGGGTTTTGTTTTTAATGATTAGGATTGATAAGTGATGTTTATTAGTACCTAATTGAAGTTTACTAACCATGATTAGGTGTTAACATAAGCTAATTAGAGTTAGTTTAGCTAAGTAGGGTTAGGTATACAAATTATGTTTAGGGTTTTGCTAATTAGGGTTAGGGTTTGTTAATCTAGGGTTGTTAACCTAAATTTCTTAGTAATCCTAACAAGCATGACAAAATGTTTTGTCAATGTAAGCACGACAAAGCAACTTGTCAAAATAATTTTACCGAAAAGTCCGATTATGAAAAAAAAATTAAGCGCGAAGTGTCAAGCACGATGTTTTTCAGACAAAAATTTATTTGGTCAAATTTGTTAAACAAAGTATATATTAACACATAACACATTCAGAACGGAGAAATTTTATTTATATAATGGAATTTTATACATACGAGTCTTATTAGGGTTTTGGGTTTTTACATTCACCCCCATTAATAAGAATTTCGTCCTCGAAATTACTGTACAAGTTAAGTAAATAATTGAGGATAATTCTCGCGCATTTTATCTTCAAGTTCCCATGTATCTTCTTCAACGTTCTGATTTCTGCAGATTAGTTTGACTGATGCTATCACTTTATTTCTCAAGACTTGCTCTTTACGGTCGACGATCTGCACAGGTTCTTCTACATAAGAAAGATCTTCTTATATTTGGATTGGCTCATATTGTATAACGTGTTTATAATCAGGTTTATATGGTCATAATATAGACACATGAAACACATTATGAATATGATTCAACTCAGGAGGTAGTGCTATTTCATAAGCAACTTCACCAACCCTCCTCAAAATTTTAAAAGGTCCAATAAATCTAGGACTTAGTTTTCCTTTCTTGCCAAAACGTGTCTTGCCCTTCCAAGGAGATACCTTCAAGAATACGTGGCTTCCTATGTTAAAGTTTTGTTGTTGACGATGTGGATCGGCGTATTTTCTTTGTCGATCTTAAGATGCTTGTAATCGTTGACGATTAATTCTGATGGTTTCAATTGTTTATTGAATTATCTCAGGTCCTAGCATTTGTCTTTCCTTGACTTCATCCCAACATAAAGGTGTTCTACACTTCCTTCCATATAAAGCTTCATAGGGTGGCATACCTATGCTAGCATGATAACTATTATTATAGGCAAATTCGATTAAGGGTAACTGATCTTCCCAACTTCCTTTGAAGTCTGTGATATAAATTCTCAACATATCCTCTAATGTTTGTATGGTTCTCTCACTCTGTCCATCAGTCTGAGGATGATAAGATGTACTTAATCTTAATTGTGTTCCTAAATGTTTCTGAAGGCTTTTCAAAAAATTAAAGGTAAAACGTGGATCTCGATCTGATACTATGGAAATAGGTACTCCATGCCTAGAAATAATTTCATTGATGTACAGTTTGGCAAGATGATCTAGGTTGTGAGTAATTTTAATAGGTAAAAAGTGAGCTGATTTTGTTAAATGGTCAACTATTACCCAAATGGCATTATGACCCTTTTGTGTAGCTGGAAGACCAACAACAAAATCCATAGTTATATGTTCCCACTTCCACTCAGGAATTGGTAAGGGTTGAAGTAAACCACTCGGCTTTTGATGCTCAGCCTTAACTATTTGACACGTGAGACATTTGTTTACCCATTCAGCTATTTATCTTTTCATGTTCGACCACCAAAAATGTCGACTTAAATCCTTATAAATTTTAGTACTGCCAGGATGTATGACAAATTTAGAATTATGAGCTTCGTTTAAAATTTCATCTTTTAAAGCTTGGTTTAACGGAACCCTGATTCTATCTTCATATCTTATTATTCTATCTATATCTATTTTAAATTTGTTATACTTGTCATGAGTTATATTAGACTTGTATTTCTGACACTCTTCATCCTTCTCCGGTATCTCTTTGACTTTGTTAAGCAGAGATGAAACTCCCTCTAAAATGTATAATTTTTGGGTAGAGGTAGTTGGACATTCCACCTCAATTTCTAAAATTTCAAAGTCTTTTATTAACCTATCATTGGTGGTTAATACATTCAATTCTTCCTGATTTTTTCTACTTAACGCATCAGCTACGACATTGGCTTTACCAAGTTAATATAAGATTTCACAGTCATAGTCCTTTATCAGTTCTAACCACCGTAGATGCGATAATACTTTTTCTAACAACCCAGGGAAAAAGATAGGAAATACTAATAACAACTTTAGTAATAATAATATTAAACCTTGTCCTACTTGCGGTAATAAACATAAAAGAGAGTGTTATCGTAACAAATGTTTTAATTATGGACAATTGAGACATTTTTCTCCACAATGTCCTCTTCCAAATAAATATAGATGTTTTAATTGTGGTTCATTGAACCATTTTTCTAAGAATTATCCTAAACCCAAGAACTAAGGAAGAAAGGGGAATAGAGTACCAGAGAATAATCAATCAATCATAGCTGCACTTGGGGTTCAGAATCGACCTACCGCGAGAACATTTTATATGTCGGTGAGGGATGTTGTTGCTTCACAAGACATGGTGACAGTTATCATCCCTATCAACACTTTAAATGCATATGTGTTATTCGATTCTTGTGCTACATGTTCTTTTGTGTCTAAAAATTTCTCTACAAACTTGAATATACCTTGTGAAAATTTAGACAAAACATTTTGTGTAGAAATTGCTAATAATGAAAGAATTCCGGTTAAGACCATATACAGAAACTGTAGTGTGGTAATAAAAGGACATAATTTTAAGGTAGATTTAATACCAATTCAGTTAGGAGAATTTGATGTAATTTTAGGAATAAATTGGTTAGTTAGTCATAACGCGATGATTGTTTGTCATCAAAAACATATAAACCTTTTGACTACTTCGAAGTCAAAGGTAGTGTTCAATGGTAGTTGTTCACCTAAGTAATCTCGATGTTTGACTATAGTTCAGGCAGAAAGATTACTTAGAAAGGGTTGTTTAGGATATTTGGCCTATATAGTTGATACTCAATAGGAAGGATTAAAACTAGATCAAATACCTATAGTTAAGGATTTTCCCGATGTATTTTCGGATGACTTACCAGGTTTGCCTCGAGATAGGGAAATTGAGTTCGTTATTGATCTTGCACCGGGAACGACACCAGTTTCTAAGGCACCGTACAGAATGGAACCTTTAGAACTGAAAGAGTTACTTATACAATTACAGGAACTCTAAGATAAAAAGTACATACAACCTAGTGTTTCACCCTGGGGAGCACCAGTGTTGTTTGTAAAGAAGAAGGATGGAACTGTGAGACTATATATAGACTATATGGAGCTAAATAAATTAACTATTAAAAATAAATATCCTTTACCAAGGATTGATGATTTGTTTGACCAATTAAAAGGGGCTGAACATTTTTCAAAAATTGACCTTAGAACATGTTATCATCAATTAAAGGTAAGAAAGGAGGATGTGCCAAAAACAGCATTTAGGACACGCTATGGACATTATGAGTTTCTGGTAATGTCTTTTGGATTAACAAATGCACCGGCATCATTTATGGATTTAATGAATCGAGTGTTTAAACCATGCTTGGACAAATTTGTTGTAGTGTTTATCGACGATGTTCTGGTATACTCAAAAACACGGGAAGAGCATATTGAACACTTGAGAGTCATTTTGGAGATATTACGAAAGGAACAAATTTATGCAAAGTTTTCCCAAACTTTTCCAAGTGTGAATTCTGGTTCAAGAGAGTTCAATTTTTAGGTCACGTACTTGACAAGAATGGAATATTTGTAGATCCAGCTAAGATTATAACGGTTGTGAATTGGGAACAACCAACAACTCCAACAGAAGTACGAAGTTTTCTCGGTTTAGCGGGTTATTACCGTCGGTTTATAAAAGGTTTTTAAAAAATAGCAACTCCATTAACTAGTTTAACTCGAAAGACAGTGAAATACATCTGGACAAATAAATGTGAGAAAAGCTTCCAAGAGTTGAAGAAGCGACTGAGCATGGCTCCAGTGTTATCCTTACCAGATGATACATGAGGCCTTGTGGTATATAGTGACGCATCACACAGAGGTTTAGGGTGTGTGTTGATGCAACATGAGAAAGTGATAGCTTATGCATCACGACAACTCAAAGATTATGAGAAGAGGTATCCTACTCATGATTTAGAGTTAGCCGCAGTAGTTTTTGCTTTAAAAATTTGGAGACATTACTTGTACGGGGAGAGGTGCAAAATATATACAGATCATAAAAGTCTAAAATATATTTTTACGCAAAAGGAATTAAATTTAAGATAGATTCGTGGCAGTTGATCACTTTTACAGCCTTATTTACATTTTGTCCCACCTGGAGTTTACTTCGTCGTGGTTGATAATGTCCATATATATATATATATATATATATATATATATATATATTTACCACTTTTATATATTTACATTTCCGATCTCCCATGGAGTTGCTTCGTGGTGGTTGATCATGTCGTATATATATATTTATAGCTTTTATATATATAATTGCTTATCGCTTTCCATACAAATTGCATTATCATGTGAGCCTAGGAATCATGTGATCGTGAGTTCGATTTCTTGAATCTAGATTGATTCCCATGATGGACATTTTTCAAATTGTATGTTGACTTTATACATTATTTTTACGATTGTCTCAATTTCCTTGGATGGGTTTGTCATGCCCATGAGGAGTTTAAGATCATCAGATATAATATTTTCTTGAGAATGCCTGGCATCTCGAAAAAAAAGCAAACAAGCCGAGCATTTAATAATAAAATGGAAGTATAAAAAATTCTCAATTCCTATTGAGCACAGGGTTTGAAAAACCTCTTTCACGAAACTTCATTGATATATCTTGGCTAAAACTAAATTTTTCTATAAAATTCAAACCTTGTGTATATAGGTGCGAACGAGGCCTCGCACTACTTTCAAATGATTGCACATTGATCCATACACACACACACACACACACACACACATTCATATAACAATTTCTTTCAAAAGTGACGGTCACCGTGGTAACACGGATGTCGGGGGGTGCCTAACACCTTCTCTCCGCATAATCAAGCCCCTGGACCCAAAATGAATCCTGGTTTCATAGACCCGTCTAGCAGTGTCAAAACACTGGATCAATGTACAAACCTTTTCGATTGCGTTGGTGCAACCAGTTAAATACACCAACTGGCAACTCTTAAAGTCAAATTGTCGACATTATACATGTCAGACCTTTTTCACTTATTTTTTTTCAAAAAAATCTCACATTAACATGAGAACACCAAAGAACAAGTAACAAAAAGGGACACTCAAAAATCCCGACGTCGACAATGATGGATATTAACTTGCCAAAACATGGGTACAGAATGGATTGAAGATGTATGGGAATGGGGTTTCAATTGAGGAATAAGTAGAAGAAGTGTAATAGTGGTAAGTGTATAACTGCTGAAAACTTGTTGGTTCATATTCAAGACCCCCGCCCCGGCGGGGGGTATTGTGCTTTATAAGCCCGCCCCAACGGGCATACGTTCTGTTATTAAACTTGAGAACCCTGCCCCGGCAGAGGTAATATGCTTGTACGGGCCCACCCCAGCGGGCTAGTGATCTGCAATTGGACTCTGTTTTGCTTGTTGCATACTACCTTAATGCATCTATTATCTCCTTAAGTACATGTTCATCATTAAAACATACGTAAAGTTAGATCTTGAGCAAATTAAGCATGAAAGATTAGATTATCAAGAACAATACAACTTAATAACTACGTAATGAACTTATTATATCCTAATTATTATTCTAAACTATAATCTAACTAGCATGGATAAAATTACTCAGAACGAAAATAAAATTGGGTTGCCTCCCAATTAGCGCTTGATTTTAAGTCGTTCAACTCAACTATTCCATATTTATGGTACGTTAGCTAGTGTGATTGTGATGACATCCGTGTTAGAATCACCACCCTAGTAATGCTTTAGCCTCTGACCGTTGACCTTGAATGTTTCCAATGGATTCCTCCTGTAGAGTATAACAGGGCCATGTGAGAAAACTCTTTTAATGGTGAATGGACCAGACCACCTTGATTTTAGCTCCTCCTGTAGTACTGATTGCCCCAGTTCAAACGTTCTTTACATGATTTTCTGGTCGTGCCATTTCTTGACCTTTTCCTTGTATAACTTAGAGTTCTCGTAAGCTTGAAGTTGGAAATCATCGAGCTCATTTAACTGAAGTAGTCTCTTTTCACCCACAATTGCTTGATCGAAGTTAAGTTTTTGAATTGCCCAGTAGGCTTAATGTTGTAACTCCATATATAGGCGACATGCTTTCCCATATACCAACTGATATGGTGACATACCAATTGGTGTTTTGTACACAGTCCTATAAGCCCATATTGCATCATCCAATCTAAGAGACCAATCCTTTCTATTCGGGTTTACCACCTTTTCTAAGATTCTCTTCACCTCCCTGTTTGAAACTTCAGCTTGCCCACTTTTTTGGGGATGATATGACGTTGCCACCGTATGGTTGACCCCATATTTTGCCAAGAGAGTTGTAAATGATCTGTTGCAGAAGTGACTACCTTTATCACTTATAATAGCTCTTGGCGCGCCTAATCTTGTAAAAATATTTGTTTGCAAGAATCTAAGAACCACGTTAGCATCATTTATGGGGAGTGCCACAGCTTCAACCCATTTTGATACACAGTCAACCGCAAGCAAGATGTACTGATTATTAAATTAAGAAGGGAATGACCCCATGAAATCCATGCCCCATACATCAAAAATCTCAACTTCTAAGATTATTTGTAGTGGCATCTCATTCCTTTTCGATATGTTTCCCACCCTTTGACATCTATCACAACTTTTTACGAACTGGTGGGCATCTTTAAATAATGTAGGCTAATAAAACCTGACTTGAAGCACTTTTGCCGATGTTCTCTCACTACCGTAATGTCCCCCATATGCAGATGAGTGGCATTTATGCAATATGTTCTTCACCTCGTTGTATGGCACATACCTTCTAATCATCTTGTCGGCGCACTATTTGAATAGATATGGCTCATCCCACAAGTACCGCTTGACGTCATGTAGGAACTTCTTTTTCTATTGTCGTGTAAGATCAAGGTGAAGGATGTTGCTCACTAGATAGTTAGCGAAATCCGTATACCATGAAAATTCTGCATTTACTCCAAATAGATTCTCATCTAGAAATGACTCATTGATTACACACCTGTCTTCTTCATCTTTACCCGCGTTTTCTAGCCTTGATAAATTATCTGTAACTTGATTCTCCATTCTCTTTCTATATTTTATTTCCAAATCAAATTACTGTAGAAGGAGAATCCATCTGATAAGGCGTGGCTTAGCATCTTTTTTCGAAATTAAGTACCGAATGGCCGAGTGATCAGTATAAACTACCACCTTTGTTCCGATCAAATATGCCCGAAATTAATCAAAGGAATATACTACTACAAGTAATTCTTTTTCATGTTTGTGTAATTCATTTGGGTCTCCGTAAGGGTCTTACTTGCATAGTATATAGCGTGAAATACCTTCTCTCAGCATTGACCCAACACAGCCCCAACCGCATAGTTGCTTGCATCACACATTAACTCAAAAAGCATATTCCAATCTAGTGTGACGATAGCTAGAGCTATAGTCAATTTCTTCTTCAATAGCTCGAGTGCCAACTTATAATCCTCATCAAACATAAAAACTAAATCCTTTTCTAAAAGTCTGCACATAGTTTTGCAATCTTAGAGAAATCTTTTATAAATCTCCTACAGAACCCGGCATGTCTCAAAAAGGTTCGAATTCCTTTTACTTAAGTTGGCGGTGTAAGGTTTTCAATCGTTTCCAGCTTTTCTCTATCGACTTCTAATCCTTTCGTCGATACCTTATGCCCCAAAATTATTCCTTCTTCAACCATGAAATTGCACTTTTCCCAGTTAAGTATCAAATTTTTTTATGTGCACCTCTTTAAAACCATCACCAAATTCTCTAGACAAACATCAAAATCATCCCCATAGACAGAAAAGTCGTCCATGAAGACGTCCACATTTTTCTCCACCATATCTGAAAAGATGGCCATCATACACCGTTTGAAGGTACTGGGTGTATTACACAAGCCGAAGGACATTCTCCTAAATACGAATGTGCCAAATGGGCACGTGAAAGTGGTATTCTCTTGATCTTCAGTAGCAATGAATATATGATTATATCCCGAATACCCATCCAATAAGCAATAAAATTTATGTCTTGTTAATCTGTCCAACATCTGATTGATAAAAGGTAGAGGAAAGTAGTATTTGCGGGTTGCCTTATTCGACTTCCTGTAATCAATGCAAACCCTTCAGCTAGTCATTATCCTTATAAGAATTAGCTCATTGTCATCATTTTGTACCAAGGTCATTCCTCCCTTTTTCGGTACACATTGAACCGGGCTAACCCACTTGCTGTCTGAAATTGGGTAGATGATACCCGCGTCCAACCATTTCAGGATTTCTTTTTCCTTTATAATTGGGTTGAATCGTCTATGTTGTTCTACTGTTTGCTTTACATCCTCTTCCATCAGAATTTTATGTATGCAAAAGGATGTGCTAATTCCTTTCTTATCTGCAATTGTCCATCCTATAGCCGATTTATGTTCTCTAAGCACCCTCGACAACTATCTTCCTGTAATTCGTTAAGTGCAGCAGAAATAATAACATGTAAAGTATTAGAATTGCCTAAATACACATAACTGAGGTGTTTAGGGATTGGCTTATGCTCAAGTGTATGTGGCTCCTCTAGTGAAGGTTTCATCCATGTTATGGATCTTTCCTCCTTGTGCAATGGTTCAAATGGTACTTTAAATTTGCTAACTCATGGCAGAGAATCTAACATCTGCAAATAATTCATAAACTCTGAATCATCTAAATCTTCACCCCCAGTAGTTTTGCTTCTAATGGATCGTTAGCCAAACTTTTAACCATGTCTTCGCTGATTATCTGATCAATGACATCCATCTTGAAACACTACTCTTCATCCGTAGGGAATTTCATGGCCTTGAAAACATTAAACTTTACTTCCTGATCTTGGACCCTCATAGTTAGTTCACCTTTTTGCACGTCGATGAGAGTCATAACCATAGCCAAGAATGGTCTCCCTAGGATAATTGGGATCTTCTTATCTTCCTCAAAATCTAGAATTATGAAGTCTACGGGGAATATAAATTTGTCAATCTTAATCAAAATGTCCTCCACAATGCCTCTCGGGTACGTGACTAACCTATCCGCCAACTGCAATGAGATGTTCGTAGGCTTTGGAGCTGGTAGACCTAATTCTATATAAACTGATAATGGCATAAGGTTTACACTTGCTCACAAATCACATAAACACTTGTTGAACACCGTGTTCCCAATTGTGCATGGAATTGTAAAACTCCCCAGATCTTTCAACTTTGGTGGCAATTTTTGCTATAAAACTGCGTTACACTCCTCTATTAATGCGACTATTTTGAAATCTTCTAACTTCTTTTTCCTAGACAGAATATTCTTCATAAATTTAGCATAACTTAGCATCTGTTCTAGGGCTTCTACAAAAGGGATGTTAATATGAAGTTTCTTAAAAACTTCTACGAATTTAGCGAATCGTTTACCCAATTTCTGTTTTTGGACTCTCTACTAAAACGGCGGTGGAGGATACACAACTGGCTTGTCATCTAACTTTGTTTGCTCAACTTACTTTTTCTCACCCTATTTTTCTTCAACCACTTTGTTCTCATCAACTTTGTCATCCGTTCTAACTAAATTTTCTGCACTCTTCCCATCTAGATGTTTTCCACTCCACAAAGTGATTATCTGACACTACTCGTGATTTCCCTTCAGATTTCTTTCGGTGTCACTCGGTAGACTCCCTTGTGGTCTATTGTTAAATGCTAAGGCAGTTTAGCCCATCTAATTTTCTAAATTCTTGATGGCTACTGCTTATGATTTCGTGGCTGCCTCGTTGTTCGTTATATACTTTGACAACAACTCCTCTAAATTTGTTTTCCTCTCTTGATGTTGAGCTGGTTGTTGATGTTGATTCTAAATTCCTGGGGGATAAGATGGTTATGGAGCTTACTGATGCTGATTATTACTCCATGAGAAATTAAGATGATTCCTATTCCCTGGATTATATGCATTCCGGTACATATTCTGCGGAATTCTGTTGTAGCTACCCATAAATTGCACTGACGCTGGGTTGATTGAACATTGATCTGTAGGATGTTCACCCGCGCACAATTCACAAATAACTACAACCTGCTGAGTTTGTACCCCTGACAAAGCATCCACTTTCTTCAAGAGCGCTGAAATTTGCGCTGCTAATGCTGTCACTCCATTTACCTCTAACACCCCAACCACTTTACGCTGTGTCATTCTTGTCGTGGGCCACTGGTAGTTGTTAGCTGCCATTGTCTCTATCAATTGATACGCCTCCTCATAACTCTTTGCCATAAAAGCTACACCCGAAGCCGCATCTATAATGGTCTTGAGATTTCCGTTCAACCCATTGTAGAATGTGTTCATCTACAGCTATTTAGGTAATCCGTGATGTGGGCATTTTCTGAGAAACTCTTTATATCTCTCCCATTCTTCATACAATGATTCCCCATGCTACTATTCAAACATGGTAGTCTCATTTCTCATTTTTGCTGTCTTTGCTGGTGGGAAAAAATTTGCTAAGAATTTTTGAGCGATGTCTTCTATGTAGTTATTGATCACGACGGTAGAGAGTGTAGCCAACTCTTCGTCTTGTCCCGCAAAGTGAATGGGAACAAGCGAAGCCTTACTGCATCATCCGACACCCCATTATACTTGAAGGTGTCACAAATCTCCAGGAAGCTGACTAAATGTTCATCCGGATTGTCATCTGCTAGTCCCCCAAACTGAATCGAGTTCTGGATCATCTGAATAGTCCCAGGCTTAATCTCAAATGTGTTCGCAACTATAGCAGACCTGGTGATGCTTGACTGAAGCTCAGTCACCTTGGGTGTAGCAAAGACGCTCAATGCTTTCTGGGCTTCGGTAGCTATTGCTTCTTCTTTTTTAGAATTTTCGAAATCTTCCTTTGTCTCCTTAATCCACTTACTTTTCCTTTTAAACTGTCCCTCAATGTCGTCATCAAAAGGAAGCCATTCTAGATTTTTGTACCGAGTTTGCATTAACCAACTTCAGAAACCTGAAATAAGAACAAATAAAAGAAAAAGAAAAAAATGTTTAAGTAAAATTGGACTAATTAAATTGATATCACAAAATATTAAAATCTATACTAATAGTCCCCGACAACGGCGCCAAAAACTTGTTGGGTAAAATATAATTACACACGACATGCAAGTATACGTGGTCAACAAGTAATATTATAATGATAAATAGAGTATCGTTCCCACATAGAAATTAGTATGAACTTAAACCTCACAATTACCAGTTTCCTATTAATCCCAATTTTATTAAACTATCCAATTTAATGATTAAAATTATAAAAACTAAAATTATTAAAATTATCAAACAATCAACAAATATAAAAACTAAATTTTTAAACAATTATTGGAGAATTAGGCTTACAACTTCACCCTAAGCTTTACTCTGATTATTTCCCTTTATTCCAGTCTAAATCACTATTCCAATTTATTACTCAAAAAGCACTTAAGCAGAATTAGCCACCTGTCGATGCACTAACACCATATTAACTCAAATCCACGGAATAGATGGAATTAAGTTAAACACCTTAATTAACTAATTCACTATATCTCTATGTGAATTACAATCAAGGAAGGTTTAAGTCCAAGTTCTCTATCCGATTACATGTGATGTTAAGCATATCTGTACCCTAACATTCATCAAGATTCCATTCATTCACAGAATTCAAGAACACATGCTACATTAACTAAGTCTAGACTCGTGTTTCCTCTCTCGAATCCATACAAGTCCACAAAGAATTGTTGATCAGGAAATTCATAAATTCAAACACAAATTAAATAGATAAACTGATGAATAGCTTATTAAACTGAAAATCAAAGTTACATAATCATCATTCCACCTAAAGATCTATCATAAGCCTAAAAAGTAATTTAGTTCATCATCAATGAAATACAAATTGAAGTCATTAAAGAAAACATCCTCTCAATTACAAATATAAAACTAAAAGAAGAGAATAAATCTAGAACCACCCTTCTCCTTAGCCCAATTTGCAAATGATATGAAAATCCTTCAAATATCTTCACTCCAATGCTTGCTCCAAAATATGTCTTCTTTCTTTGTTAATTGCCTTGGTTTTTTATGATATCTACAAATCTTAATATTTGATGTCAGATATATCTCTAAGACCTGCATTTTGATTGCAATCCCATGCCAATATGAGTTCAAACCCTAGCCAAACACTAATCTTTATGTTGATATAACATTCCAAAAGCAACATGAGACTATCTCTTTCCTTGCACTTCAGCCCCATTAGGGGGTTTTTTTTGAAATTAGCAGCCTACGTGTATTATAAGCTGTTAATCGACTTTTGCACACCCCGCCAGATGGGGTTTTGTATGGGAAATAGCCAGCGGCAAGCAGGCTTGGCCTTAACTATCCTGTATTGCTCCTTTACTTGCCCCACATTGCACCTTAAGTCCACCCTTTTTATCTAAATGCCACTCCACCAATCCAAAACACAAAACAAAGCTAAACAAGTAAAAAAAAAAAAAGAATGTGCAGTTTAAAACACACTTATCAATCATGAAGCCACTTTATAGTTTATTGGAGAAGGATGTGCAGTTCAAGTTTGATAAAGAATGCATGTCTACATTTGAGCATTTAAAGAGAAAGTTAACTTCAGCACCAGTAATCACAACACCAGATTAGGACTTACCCTTTGAATTGATATGTGATGCCAGTGACTATGCTATGGGGGCTGTTCTGGGCCAGCGAAGGGAAAAGATTTGTCATGTGATATACTATGCGAGCAAGACCCTTACTGATGCTCAGTTAAACTACACCACCACAGAGAATCAGCTTCTGGCAATTGTGTATGCTTTTGACAAGTTTCGAGCCTATTTGATTGGGACTAGGGTGATAGTGTACATAGATCACGTAGCAATTCGATACTTGGTGGCAAAGAAAGATGCGAAGCCTCATTTAATCAGGTGGATACTTCTGTTGCAAGAATTTGATTTGGAGATCAAGGACATGAAAGGGACTGAGAATCAAGTGGCGGACCATTTATCTAGACTAGAAAATCTGGGAAGAGATGTAAATGACAAGGTTGTGATTAATGAGTCCTTCCTAGATGAGCAATTATTTGTGGTGAAAGGGGAAATTCCATGGTTCGTAGTCTATGCTAACTACTTGGTTAGCAAGGCAATCCCTTCGGACTTGGTTGGACATCAAAAGAAGAAGTTTCTGCAAGATGTGAAGTGGTTTATATGGGATAAACCATACTTGTTCAAGCAATGTACCGATAAAATGATAAGGAGTTGTATTCCATATACCGAGACAGAGAATATTTTTCAAGATTGTCATGTGTCATTATATGGAAGTCACTACGGTGGAGAAAGGACATCGGCTAGACTGTTGCAAGTAGGATTCTACTAGCCGAAATTTTTTGAAGATGTTTATAGTTTTTTCCAGAAATGTAACATATGTCAGAGAGTTAGAAATATCTCAAAGAGACATGAAATGCCTTTGAACACAATCCTCGAGGTAGATGTTTTCAATTTTTAGGGGATAGACTTCATGGGCCCTTTCATTTCTTCATATGGGAATCTGTATATCTTATTGGCAGTCGACTACGTTTCTAAATGGGTGGAAGTTGTAGCTCTTCCAACTAATGATGCCAAGGTAGTCCTAAGATTTTTATAAGGGAGTATTTTTAGAAGGTTTGGGACTCCAAGGGCCATTATTAGTGATGAGGGCAGTCATTTCTATAATCGTCAGTTCACAACTCTGTTGGCCAAGTATGGGGTGAATCATCGCATTGCTACAGCTTATCATCCCCAGACTAATGGCCAAGCAGAGGTTTTGAAATCTTGAAGTAAAGAGAATTATTGAAAAGATAGTGAACCCCACAAGGAAAGACTGGTCATTGAAGTTAGATGATGTTGTATGGGCCTACAGGACTGCCTATAAGACAACATTGGGAATGTCACCGTTTCAGCTTGTATATGGAAAGGCTTGTCACCTTCCCATGGAGCTTGAGCACAAGGCATATTGGGCAATCAAGAAGCTCAACTTTGACTTGAAGGCTGCAGGAGAAAATCGTCTACTGCAACTCAATGACTTAGACGAATTTAGATTGCAAGACTACGAGAACTCCAAGCTATATAAGGAAAAGGTGAAGAGATGGAATGACCACAAGATTATGGAAATAGTGTTTGAACTGGGGCAAATAGTTCTATTGTTTAATTTAATACTTCAAAATTTTCCCGGTAAGCTAAAAACAAGGTGGTCAGGACCATTTATTGTGAAGACGATTTATCCAAAAGGTGCGGTCGAGGTATTTGATAAGTTCCCGGACAAGCTGTTCAAGGTCAATGGACAGAGGCTTATGCATTATAATGCTGGTGAGGTTGACAAGCAGAAGGTCACCTCAATTCTTTCTACTACATGATTGGATCAGATATAGTCAAGCTAATTGACTATAACTTAGTTCTTGATGGGAGGCACCCGATTCTTTCTATCCTTACCTCTTGTTTAATACTTTTTGAATCATATTTATTTCTAGTTTTTATATTTAATTTTTGATAGCATAACAATTGTTGATATAAGTTTTGTAGGAGCTGAATGTGCATATTATTTTGGTTAGAAGTACAATATAGAGCATTCTCTTGGGATATTCATTCATGCATGTTAATTAGTTCATGTTATGATCTTGGAGAATTGGTATATCTCATACTGGTACTTGATATTTGTGAAGGTGAATTGCAGATTATCAGTAGCCACTTATTTCTAATTCAAGATTCAACTCATTTGTTGTCAAGATACAAGGTCGCGCGGCCACGCAGCTAAGCAGTTCAATTGAGGCGTGCTCGTGCCTGATTTTTTTTTGCAAACTAGTTAACCGCGCGCCCGCACCATATTCACGTTTATTCTCAGAGCGCCCGTGCAGTGACAGTCGCACCCGTGCCATATGTAGTTATGAAACCTACACGGCCGCGCTCGAGGTTGGTTACTGAAAAAATTTTAAGTTCTTAAAACTGTGTCCCACTCCAACTCTTTTATATCAGTTACTTTGAAAACGTGTGTCTCTCCACTTCTCTCCCTAAAAATCGACGCCTATCTCCTCTCCTACTCTAAGCCGTTTCTCTTTGAATTTAAACTCCTCACCACAACGCATTCTACATAATCAGTTTCCTTCCAACATTCAACTTCTTCTTTTTATCTTCCATTCAGTCACAGAGATAGACTAGGGTTTGTGAAAGTTGTCAAGATAGTAAGTTCGGGGGAGTTAGTATATAGAGCGCATCTTCTTAATCAAATTCTTCTCTTCAGTAAGGTTTCTTCATCAATTACTATGTGGCCAAAAAGAGCACGTTCTCGCACTCAAGAATCATCATCTTCTAGTAGCCAAAGTGAGGACATTGTTTACCTCACGAAGTGTGTCAGCCTTGAGGCCCAAATGGAATACTACAGAATAATGGCTAACAAATTTGTGAGGGAGCGTGGTTTCAAGCCTGAGACACAAGAAGGGAAACATAAAGAAATGATCAGAGAAAGATGCTGGCTTGGAGTCTTTTCTACACCAATGCCTGCACCCATGGGCATTGTATTTGAATTTTATTCCAATGAGAAGGAGACCGTGAGTGGGTTTTCGTATGTCAAAGGTGTGCAAGTAGACTATCATCCACAAGCGATTCATAGCGTGTTTAATTTACCCGACCCTCTAAACGGACATGAAAATTGGGTCGAGGTTACAAGGTTTGAGGCTGACCTCGACAGGGTTATCACTAACTTATGTATACCGGGTACACAGTGAAGCTACAAGCCTGGTACAAATTAGCCTAGAACTTTTTAGGCTTCAACCCTCCACCGCTATGACAAAGCTTGAAATCTATTTATCTGTGCAAAACTTATGCCATCATCCCATCAGCATGAGATTACAACTGAGCGGGAAATTATTTTGTGGGGTATAATTTCAGGAAAATACATTGATGTTGGTCATCTCTTTAACTAGAACATGTTACGTTACATGCAGGGGAGCACTACAGGAAGTATACCACATGCCTCGGTTGTTGCTCATTTATGTGCTTGAGCGGGAATCACGTGGGCTAATGAACAGTTACAATACCTAAGTTAGGATGGCAGTCACGCCATGATAGCCAAGTTTGAGGATTGGGCAGGAGGTACCCCGCACCCAAGAGGCAAGGGCTTTATCCTTCCACCCGCATCATCAAGTCCATCACCGCAACCCAAACACACTAATGACACATGAACTGCAGACCAAGCCACTATTGAACATGATGATTGTTGTCTACAAAGGTTGGAGAGAAAAGTGGATGCGATGTATGATAATTTTGCAGCGTTTGCCAATGGTTTATCGGGGTCCCTAGCCGAGGCTTTTGCACAACAAGGAACTATGCTTGAGTGGCCAAAGTTTGGAATAGCCATGTCATTTCCACTGCCAGACTCACCACCTGAGGAGGGTGGTACAACTGATTATTAGGGGAGTTTCTTATAACCCTTTACTTTTATTCATTGGGGACAATGAATAATTTATGTTTGGGAGTATTGGGTATTTAGTAGTGTAGAGCATTTAGTTAATTGCATGTTTAGTTAATTTGCATTATTTTTGCATGTTTAGTTGCATATCTCAAGTATCTAATTTTATGGAATTCTAGTTTAGCTAATGATGAATGTGAAATTTGATGGATTTTTGAATTTAGTGGATAACATGAGCTTGGTTATAATGTTTTACATGATTTAATTCATACTTGTTGTTTAGATGCTATCGGTTATCACATAACTGTTTGAGTATTCTTGTTGGTTAAAGAATAACTTGTTTTGCTTGCTGAGTAGAAAATGTTTTTTTGAAGATAAAATTGTAAGTGAACATAAACTATGAAAACACCGATAATCAAATTTTGGGAACACATAGGTATGCTTAATATATAAAAAAAAGAAAAAGAGAAAAAAGGTATTATTAAAACCTTCCCAAGTTGAATTATTGAAGCTTGTGGTTGGGCAGCATGGAGCATAAAACGCACTCGCTATAAAAAAAATAAATCAATAAACACCGCGAGAAAGTGCGTAAACTGCCCTCGTGAGTAAGAATAAAGCAGATTAAACCCATTGTTGAACCTATGTTTGTATTGAAGTGTTGGAATGGTTTTGCTTCAATAGTATATGTGCTTATTGATTTAAACTTCAATTTTCTATCTTGAGCAGTTTAACATGTGTAATCTTTGCCTTGGTCAAGCTTATTTATGAACGCATCACACGCATACACACATCAACTTTATAGTATGTTGGGATTATTTGATTGTATGATGTTATGTCTGTAGCTTAGTTTGGTACTTTATTCTTGAATCTGGATAATTCTCTGAGGTACAATTGATTAGAATTCTAATTTAGCTGGAAATCTTGGGACACTTGCATCATAGTATAGTTTGTATAGCATGTAATTGCATTATTCATTTAATTTTTGTATGCATTTCTTGATGGCAAGCAATTGTTCAACTTTGGGGGTATTTGATAAGTAGGTTTTATACCTACTTATTAGTTACTAACTCACTAGAACAATACTCAACTTAAGTAGGTTTATTATGTTTTTATTTGCATTTTATGTTTATTTTGCAGTATATGTAGCCGGAACCCCTTTAGCAACTTAAAGCATGGAATGACATGGAGTGGCATTGAACTAGCAAGAACATGGCAAGGTGAACTTGAGAAAGCGTGAGAATAGCAACTGATCTTGAGTAGCAGGAGGTGGATCATTGAGGTTGCAGAGTGAAGAAGAAAAGAGTTGAAGAAGAAGAAAGCAATAAACAACAACAACAAGCAAAAACACAGCAGAAGACAAAGTGCAGCAGCAGTGCGGCCGCACTACCATTCAAGCTCAATATGGCGCGCCCGCACTATAGGAATACAGAGACAGAGTTAAGTAGTCTCGCGGCCGTGCTCCAACAACATAGGGCTTTGGCGCGTCCGTGCTATACACTCGGCAGATAACTCTACAGCGCGTCCGTGCTAATTTTGCAGTATATTATCGCACGACCGTGCAAGTCTTATTCAATTAAAAAAATGTTGACTTTTTGTAATTTGCATTGGAGCGTGTTTTGCTCAGCTGAGACAATATGGTTGGTACCAGACGTGTTTTTTATCATTATTCATTACTGTTCTTAGGTTTTAGACTACTCTAAAGGAGGGTTTGAGCATTTAATTAATAGTTTTAGCTCCTCTCTTTATCTAGATTGTTGAATAAAATTAGTTTTCAATTCTGGAGATTTGTGTGAATTGGACAAGCCTGTAAATAGAACTTGCAGAAGGAATTTATAGATTTGATTTCTCATTTCTTTAGAACTCTTATTTACATTTCTTATTTTAATGGTTTTCTTCAATCCCATAATGGCTTTTGGTTCAGAAATGAACTAAATTCCATTATGGGATTCTAATTGATTCTTATGTGTAGTTTAAACATGTGTGATGTAGACACTCAAAATTTTATGCACACCTGTTACTAACATTGCAGGAGGGCAGATTCATCTTTTGGAGAAAGCCCTGGAAGAAAGCTCACATCCATTCCGGATACTACCGCAATTTCCGTCTCAACCCCGAAATACACACAGGGAGTATCATTTCCAACCTCAGAGATAACCCCGAGTTTCATCTTTGGAGATAACCCCAAGGAATGTTGTTGCAGTTCTGGCGATAACTCCAGAAATGTTTGTTTCAAATGCATGCGATCAGCTTCAATCTCAGACCTCCTGCCGAGGCACTCATACCTCAGACCCGGAGCTAACATCAGGAAGACAGGCACACTTATAGACGACCTTGCGGAATTCAAACACTAGCAGTAGTCTAATCTCAAATGTAACCCTGAGAAATGTTTGCTATCAGCCCAAACCAGTTATAACCACGATGAGGAGCATAATCGTCATCTTGCCACCACAACACATGCGCACCATCTCAACACTTCATATATACATTTCTATATGGCAATGTCCCATAAGAACCAAGGAGTTCCAATCCCGAGTGACTATTACGCGTGGCAGCACACCGGATAGAATTTGAAGCTTGAAGACCATAGGCATGGTCCCCTCTTCCTGACTTCGTACAACCTCTAATCCCTTGTCATTGCTTAACTCTCAACAAAAGCGGTCCGAAGAAGGTCTTTTACACCTCGTTCGGATGCTCAGATTGAAGTTTTACAAGTTCGAGCGGACATCACAGTGCATGAGTGCACGTACTTCGAGATAACAGGACGCACGGAGCCCGGGGCAGTCCATGTAGCCGCAGGTGCATCTGCTGCTGCCGCAGGTCCATCTGTGTCTGCCGCAAGTACACCTGCGGCCACCAGCTATATAAATATAGAGCTTGGGGTGACAATATTAAAAAAGAAAAAGGCGAGGAAGCCCTGTCCAATTTACTCTATACAAACCCCATATTGAGTACTTTCTCATTTTAAACACCTGTTAGCTCACATATAGCTATATTTTTACCAGCGGGAGCTGAGTGTTTATCCATCTAGTCATAGAAGCCTGAATTGGCAGCCCACTATAAGCCTTCACACACTCTATAAAGCCTTTCTCTTCATCTTTGCACATACTATTCTTCACATTGAGAGACATGTTGTGTGCGTATGCCCGGACTTCGGTCTGTGGTTTTCATTTTCTGTCTATATATATATATATACTTATATATGTATATATTTATATATGGATTAACATTATCGAGTTATGCCTCGATTGAGCCTAGACTTATGTCTGGAGCGTTTATTTGCTTTTACATATTTATATATACTTATATATATAAACTGTTGTCAGACTCTGTCTGATGAGCCTAGATTTTACATTCAAAGCATTTACCTAATTATATATATATATATATATATATATATAAACTATTGTCAGACTCTGTCTGATGAGCTTGGATTTTACATCCGAAGCGTTTACCTGCTTTTATATATATATATATACTTATATATATAAACTATGGTCAGACTCTGTCCGATGAGCCTAGATTTTATATCCGGAGCGTTTATTGCTTTTATATATATATATATATATATATATATATATATATATATATATATATATATTTATTTATTTATATTTCTGTCAGGCCTGGAGTTTACTTCGTGGCCTTTTACTGCTTTATTTACATTTTGTCCCGCCTAGAGTTTACTTCGTGGCGGATGATCGTTTTTACTGCTTTATTTATATTTAGTCCCGCCTAGAGTTTACTTCATGGCAGTTGACCGCATTTACTACTTTATTTATATTTTTCTGATCCCCCATGGAGTTTCTTCGTGGTGGTTGATCATGTCTATTTATATATATATATATATATATATATATATGTATCACTTTTATATATTTACATTTTTGATCCCCCACAGAGTTGCTTCGTGGTGGTTGATCATGTCTATATGTATATTTATAGCTTATATATATATATATATATATATATATCTGCTTACTGCTTTTCATACAAATTGTGGCATCATGTAAGCCTAGGAATCATGTGATCATGATTGATCTCATGAATCTAGATTAGTTCCGTGATGGACATTTTCAGCTGTAAGCTTCTTGTACATTATTTACGGTGTCTGAATTTCCTTAGATGGCTGTCATGCTTATGAGGAGTTTGGCAATGCTGTATATTATTTTCTCGAAGATGCTTTGTATCTCAAAAATAAAAGCAAACAAGCCGAACATTTAATAATAAAATGGAAGTATGAAAAGGTCTCAATTCCTATTGAGCATAGGTTTTGAAAAACCTCTTTTACAAAACTTCATTGCTATATTCTGTTTAAAATTGATTTTTTCTATAAATTCAAACCCTTTGTATATAGGTGCGAACGAGGCCTCGCACTTCTTTCAAATAATTACACATTGATCAACACACACACACACACATTCATATAACAGTTTTTTGAAAAGTGTCGGTCACCGTGGTAACACAGATGTCGGGGGGTGCCTAACACCTTCCCTTCGCATAATCAAGCCCCCGATCCCAAATGAATCTCGGTTTCACAGACCCATTTAGCAGTGTCACATCATTGGGTCAATGTGCAAACCTTTTCTCAGTTGCGTTGGTGCAACCAGTTAAAAACACCAACTAACCACTCTTAAAGTCAAATCGTCGACATTATACATGTCGAACCTTTTTCACTTTTTTATTTGAACAAATCTCACATAACATGAGAACACCAAAGAATAAGTAACGAAAAGGGACAAATAAAAATCCCGACGTCGACAGGTGGCGACTCTGCTGGGGACTCCAGTATGAGGGCTTAAGCCGCTACTACAAGCTTTTCAAAATTGTTATATGCTTGTGTGTGAATGTTGCATTTAAATTTATGATGAATGTGTACGAATGCATTTTACTTACTGCACTGCAAAATATCTATATGTGATATTAGTGCTTTGCACATGTCATCATTTTTATAAACAGTGAGACACATTGTATGTGAATGTATGTTGTGTGGTTCCTCCACCAGGAGGCTATCCTGTCGATGATTGATTACTGGACTTGTAGAGAGACTAATTCCAACGAGGCTCATGAAAGGCACCGCCCAGATTCGCTCCAGTTGAAAGACCAGATTAACTTCCCGTTAAGTAGATTACGATGATCTGGGGACCTTCATTCCAAAAAGCCGCGAGAGTAACCCTAAGATAGGTCATCCTTTGATAAACCAAGCGCGGAGGAAAGTCTCTTCATGCTTTCCATTTTCAATTACTTTTAAAAGCATTTACTTGTAATTTCATTCCATGTTCATTTTTATGTAATGGAAAATATGAAGAATATTTGTGCATACATGACATGTTATCAATTAACACCCGTTTTTGCAGGATGATATTCCTAAAATGGACACATTATGATAGCATTTACATTATCCCTAAGACTAAACTACATAAGTCTTTTGTAGGGAAATCATTGAGCCACGAGCCTACAGCCAATCATGTCTTCTTCTGACCAGTCTAATTCAGTTTCTCGAGAAGAATTTGATGGATTAAGTAAACAAATTACAGATTTAGTTGTTCTGCTAAAAGAATTGCACCAGTCTACTCAGGGCTCAAAGATGCCTACATATACAAAATCCTCTGCACAAGGAGGAGCTCAATGTATGGAAAAAACAATTCTAGAACCTCAGTTGGATACGACCAACAAAGAACCTGAAAACACCCATCTCAAAGGAGGTCCAGACACCCGTGATATCAGGAAGAAGGTCCTGCAAATGGAGGTAACTATCCGCGATCTCAAAACAGTTGGAACACATGGAAGTTTTTCATATACTAACCTTTGCATATTCCCTGGTGTTCATTATCCAGAGAAATTCAAAACCCCTGACTTTGAAAAGTATGACGGACTAGGGGATCCTTATACACATTTAAAAGTGTTCATTAGAGAACTTGGTTCTTGTGCGAAAAATAAGAAGCTCAGAATGCAGCTGTTTTAAAAGAGTCTGTCTAGAGAAGCCCGTTCATGGTATACCAGATTAGACAACTCCAATATCCATAGCTGGGAAGAGCTACCTCACACCTTCCTCACTCAATACAGTTTTCAATCTCAGCTGGCTCCTAACCGGTACCAGATTACTAAGGTCAAGAAATAGTCTAATGAGTCTTTCAAAGAGTATGCTCAAAGGTGGAGGTGCCTCGCTGCTCAAGTTATTCCTTCCATGAAAGAGTTAGAAATGGTCATGACTTTCATAGATATAGGAAACTCCTTTCTATGAAAGAGTCTTAGCTGGTACTGGCAAACCATTCTCTAAAATGATCAAGCACGAAGAGATGGCTGAGATGGGATTGAAGACATGTAAGATTCAAGACCTAGCCACTCTTAAAGTAGTTGCTAAACACATCCAGTCCGGATCTTATGGAAACAACCTCCGGAGGGTCCATAAAAAGAAAGAGGAGGATGTTTCCTTGATACTACAAGGTCAAAAAGGCAGTCAGAACATGCCTATACAGAGGATAAACTACTCCCCTTTCCTAGCATGGACTTCAAACCCTCCATTGCCTAAAAGTGGAGAAGCAAAGCGCTCTCGAACGCTCACACCCATAGGGGACTCGCTCGAGAATATTATTGCTCTTCTAACTACTCAGAAGAAAATCACACGTCTTCTTCCACCAGCCAAGCTTAATGGGAGGGGTTTTAATGCTACTCAGAAGTGTGCTTATCATGTCGGAGCACCTAGACATCATACTCAAGATTGGTGGGCCTTGAAACACAAGATCCAAGATTTGATAGACAACGGTGAGATCGTGGTCACCAAACCAGATCAACCTCATGTGCAAGACAACCCTCTTCCTCAACACAAAGAACAAAAGGTCAACATGATTAGTTAGAGCACTAGACAGAGTTCCACTTTTAATGGTGAATCATCCCAGACCATCAAAGATGGTGTTGACTGATGGGATTACGCAAAGTTCAAATTTTCTATGGAACGAAAGATGAAAGCTCTTTGCAAGCAAATTGACCAATTAGCGGAATTGGTGACCCATTAGCATCAAGTCACACGCCAATTAGTCAGCCAAGAGCATGCCTATCTCCTTCCTTTTGTTATGAATGCTCCACCATCTCCTTCAGAAAGCGAAGCTATGGAGGATAAGGTTGCAAAGAGAGCAAATGATAAAGCATGTCAGGATTTTGCCAATCAAAGGGAATTCAAATACCTGGGCCAACCTATGGAGGAGATATTTCAAATGTTGATCAACAAAGGAAGAATTACCTCCTTTCTGCCTCCAATAAATCCCCGTTCAAGATGGTTCAACTCTGATGGAGTATGTCAATATCATTCACATTCTGGCGGTCACAGCATAGAAGAATGTTGGGCACTCCGCCATCTCATTTAGAATCTCATTGATAGCGGTGTCCTGCAGCTGGCAGACAATGACACTGTTCAACTCGAGAGTAGGAATACATATCATACCAAATGGAAAGGATCAGTAGCAGTAATATCCGTTGAGGATGATGAGACAGTCAAATCATTTCCTATACAAGCAATTCAACTCAAAGGAGCTGACAATCCTTTGAAAGTGGCTGCACCAGAGCCAATTTCTTTACCCTTTAAACCACAATATCCTGTTGTCAGCTTACACAAAGTTCCATGGAATTATGGAGAAGTTGAAGGATCCACATCTCATACTACTGCTACAGTGTCGAAGGAAAATCCACTACATCTTCCTTAGAGGGTGATGAAGCCTGCCATCAAAGCAAAGGGGAAGATTCCCATGGATAGGATTGAGCAATTCCTCTGTACTATGGGCCATAATGAAGCCAAGGTGGTTTTAAGCTTAAAAGAAGCTCCACATTAGATATCAATACTGGACTTGGTTTTCTCTTCCGAGGATCACAGGAAGATCTTATTAAAGGTTTTGGAAGAAGCCTACTTACCAAAATCAGTGGATGTGGAAACTTTCAACATATGGTTGATCACAATTTAAACAACAATGTGATATCCTTCCATGATGACGACATACCACCCGAAGGGACCAGTCATTGCAAGCCATTACACATCACAGTTTTGTCCTCCAGGTATATGTTAGCTGGAGTTTTGATAGATGGAGGTTCATCTCTAAATATCTGTCCTTATGCCACCTTGGTAAAGATGAATGTAAATCTCAAACGGATCCGAAGCAGGCATATGGTTATCAAAGCTTTCGATGGATCCCGAAAAAATTTCATCGGAAAGACTGAGCTACCAATTGAAATTGGTCCAAATATATTCAATGTATCCTTTCACGTCCTCAAGATAGATTCAGGATACAACCTGCTATTGGGGAGACCATGGATCCACATGGCTGGAGTCGTTCCTTCTACACTACATCAATAACTCAAATATATTGTCAACAATAGCCTAGTCACTGTCAACGCCAAGCCAGAATGTCCTAAACAAGGAAATCTACCAATTATTAGCTTCAATTCAGATGTTGAACCGGCAAGTTTTAATACTTTGGAAGTAAGTAACACGCAATACCATCTTATTGGAGCACGACTTCCCATACCCAAGATTTATGCCGAGGTTATGTTGGCCACTCAAGAAATAAACGTCATTGGGTAGCCAGATATTTGGTACATAAATCAAATACAAACTTCTTTAATACAATAGTCGTGTAAAATACGACAAAACATAGTTGAGAGTTTAAACAAGAATATTGTCATCTAGACAATATCCACACTCAATGGTGTCCTCATTACAATTATTTTCACATTATTCCGTAGAATAGTGAGGACTACTAAAGCCATTTATCCTGGACCATCACTCCATTCCCCGACTCGTCCTAGCTATATTCTCATTTCCTAAACAGAACAATGAAAGAAAGGGTGAGCTCAACTAGCCCAGTAAGAAATATTATGACTAAGATAATCTAGAATAAATTATCCTTAGCCTTCAACAGTATAACAACTGATTGAATACAATATACAACAAGTTTTAGATTAACAACTACAGCGGAATAAGCAATCCATTAGAAGAGTCAAGTATAGAATAAAATCTACAATCTTCTATGATTTAAAAAGTTTTTCATCAACTTTATTCCTGAGACTCATCTTAATAAATAAAATCGAATCATCCCTGCACCACAGCCAAGGATATTCATGCAATCATCAATGGTCATGATTATACCAAATAATCCCTGGACATAATAATACCAACAACTGTCCATCAATGAACTACAGGCCAATGAGGACTTTTACTAGATCATTCATTACATTACGGTGATGATTATACCGAATAATCCCTAGTCATAATCATACCAAGTCCATCTATGCACGTAAGCCAAAGATGACTTTCATCACAATATAAGCATGAGGATGATGACAATGATATAAGCAATAATCAAACGAAACGAAATCAAGGATAAATATTAAAGACTTGAATTTTTTCCAGAGTTTAAAAATATCCAAACTGTCAACATGATACTGCTTTGTAGGGTAAAATTCAAGAATAATATTCATGTACCAAAAATAATTTAGACAGAAAAGAAATATATTTTTCGGGTAAATAGTACCCCGTAAATAGTACTTCGGGAATAGTACCCCGTGAATAGTACCCCGACATGAAAAATATCCCAAATACCCGAGTGAATGATACTAGAGTGAATAGTAATCGGATGACTAGTAACTCGTGAATAGTACTCCGGCACGAAAAGTACCCCGAATACCTGAGTGAATAATACTAGAGTGAATAGTAACCTATAAATAGTAACTCGTAACAGAAAAATACGAAAGAAAACAATATTTCATGACGAGTACAAAAGAAATGATATCCTAGATGAATATAATAGAATATACGAAACTGCAAATGGATTTTCACCCGCCATGTGGTAATCCACGTAGATAGATCATTTTCACAATTTAATAAAGAATGAATACAAAGGATCATTCACCATACATGCGGTAATCCATATAGACAGGTTATTCCAATAGAATAATAAAGAATGGAATAACAGAAGAATTCACCATGCATGCGATAGACCACACAGGTAGGTTATTCCCAACAGAATAATAAAGAATAGAACCAGGTCATGCGTAATCCGCACAGACAGGATATTCCAACAGAATAATAAAGAATCGAATAACAAAAGAATTCACCAAGCATGTAATAGATCGCACAGATAGGTTATTCCAACAGAATAATAAAGAATGGAATAACAGAAGAATTTCACCATGTATGCGATACTTCGCATAGACAGGTTATTTCAACATAATAATAAAGAATGAAATAAAAATAGCTCTCTTCATGAATAGGAAAGAATAATACCCCTTACCTTAGAAGAAAATTGGATACTGGAATAGTGAGGTAGCAGACTTCTCTTCTTCTTTCTCTCTACAATTTCTCTCTATAATAATTGCTTTATAGCTTTAGTTAATTGGTGAGAAATGAAGGAAGAATGAGCTTCTATTTATAGGAAAATATAGTTTCGATAATTGCACATTTTGGGCCTCAAAATATTACAGTATAATACCTTCCTGTTTTTCTTCATTTTTAATTTAGTCCTGCAAGTATTATCAAACTTGCACCACCTCCCCTAATAGTAAATAATGTGAATCAATAGTTATAATCATGTAAAAATACGAATTGCAGTATAGTACCTTCAACTATACCTCCATTTTTAACTTAGTCATGCAAGTATTATCAATCTTGCACCAACTCCCCTAATAGTAAATCATGTGAATCAATAGCATTTAATTGCTCATTTATCCAGTTAATTACCCGATTGGTCAATATAACATCCAGATATTAATTATTATCGAAAGAAATATCGATTTCCACTAACACTAATAATTCCCACACAATGGAATTATCAATTTTATCTTTAATCAACACGAACTTATTCATCATTAATATTATAACTCACAATATTTAACAACCAGGTCGTTCCTAGGAAAGAGGGGGCTTTAGATAAGGATTTCTCGTTATTATCGTAGCGCAATTAGGTGACCAAACCTCTCGATGTGAACTTCCGGACATTGTCAATATTTCAAATAATAATATGAATAACTTTGTCATCTCAATTATTGATTTAATAATATAACATATTATACAGATGATACTGTGACAATAATTGAATCAATAATATGAGAGATATGATGCAACAATTACTGTAGCAATAATTGAGTATAAGTGAGTGACTTCTTATGTAAGCATCAATAATCAATACCGTGTGCTACTATGCAACCACGTGTATTACTGTACTTTTACTACCGGGTAGTTCAGCAGTTTAACAGTAAAACTTTCGCCGTTATTTTTATAAAAAGATAATTCTGTCATTTTCTAACTACGACAATACTTCCGTTGTGGGGTTCACTAATGATTGTGTCGTCGTACGAATATTCCATGTTAAAACAAATATTCCCCGACCAATCGATTATTTTCCGACACAACAAATATTTTATAACAACTTGCTTACTTTGCAAAATTTTCAAATATCACCCTTAACTTTAAACTTTTATCAATTTAACTATTTACCAAAATAGAAAAATTGAATACTTTTATTTCAGAAAATTCGGGATCTCACAATCTCCCCTCCTTAAGAAATTTAACCCTCGAAATTTACGTACATACCTGGTATGTCGAAGAGATGAGAATACCTTGCTTTCTTTTTGGATTGTACCTTCAGATTATTTCCACTCTATCATGATTTTCCCATTTCTCATCTCTTGTATTTCAGATATCATTCTAGAATATAGTTTTAAAATAAGGGTTAATTGACATGCCACATATTATCCCTATACTCTGACCGACCAATTAAATACCAAATAAACTTAGGTAGGTCATACTAGCGAAGGAATTACCCGTCTCTTCCCTCCTAGTTCTAGTCTCACATCTCAGCCAGGGATCATATCTCTAAGCTTTGATACCAACTGTGACCCGCATACAACACTTGGATAGCACCTCACAATGATACCTATCAACTTGCCACTGTTACTCATGACGTCCCCTATGGAAAGTCTAGCTTCGGTGCATCCCAAGACTTGGAAGTCACCAGATAAAGGCTCGGGGCTCTTTTCTATGTCTTTGATACCAACTGTGACGCCACCAAAACAGGTATACATCACACATCTTGGGTCGCTAGATATTTGGTACAGAAATCAAATACAAACTTCTTTAATACAACAATCGTGTAAAATATGACAAAACATAGCTAAGAGTTTAAACAAGAATATTGTCATCTAGACAATATCCACACTTAATGGTGTCCTCATTACAATTATTATCACATTATTTCGTAGAATAGTGAGGACTACTAAAGCAATTTATCCTGAACCATCACTCCATTCCCCGACTCGTCCTAGCTATATTCTCATTTCCTAAACAAAACAATGAAACAAAGGGTGAGCTCAACTAGCCCATTAAGAAATATTATAACTAAGATAATGTCGAATAAATTATCCTTAGCCTTCAACAGTATAACAACTGATAGAATACAATAGACAAAAAGTTTTAGATCAACAACTGCAGCGGAATAAGCAATCCATTAGAAGAGTCAAGTATAGAATAAAATCTACTATCTTCTATGATTTAAAAAGTTTTTCATCAACTTTATCCCTGAGACTCAGCTTAATAAATAAAACTGAATCATCCTTGCACCACGGCCAAGGATATTCATGTAATCATCAATGGTCATGATTATACCGAATAATTCCTGGACATAATCATATCAACAATTGTCCATCAATGAACTACAAGCCAATGAGGACTTTTACCACATCATTCATTACATTACGGTGATGATTATACCGAATAATCCTTGGTCATAATCATACCAAGTCCATCTATGCACGTAAGCCAAAGATGACTTTCATCACAATATAAGCACGAGGATGATGACAATGATATAAGCAACAATCAAACGAAATCAAATCCAACGAAATCAAGGATAAATATTAAAGACTTTAAATTTTTCAAGAGTTTAAAAATATTCAAATTGTCAACATGATACTGCTTTGTAGAGTAAAATTCAAGAATAATATTCAAGTACCAAAAATAATTTGGACATAAAAAAAATATATTTTCAGGTAAAAAGTACCCCGTTAATAGTACTTCAGGAATAGTACCCCATGAATAGTACTCTGACATGAAAAGTACCCAAAATACCCGAGTGAATGATACTAGAGTGAATAGTAATCGGGTGAATAGTAACCCGTGAATAGTACTTCAGCACGAAAAGTACCCCGAATACCCGAGTGAATAATACTAGAGTGAATAGCAACCGGGTGAATAGTAACCTGTGAATAGTAACTCATAACAAAAAATACCAAATAAAAAGATATTTCATGACATGTACAAAACAAATGATATCCGAGATGAATATAATAGAATATACGAAACTGCAAATGGATTTTCATCCGCCATGCAGCAATGCACGTAGATAGATCATTTCCACAATTTAATAAAGAATGAATACAAAGGATCATTCACCATTCATGCGATAATCCACATAGACAGGTTATTCCAATAGAATAATAAAGAATGGAATAATAGAAGAATTCACCATGCATACGATAGACCGTACAGACAGGTTATTCCCAACAGAATAATAAAGAATAGAATAACATAAGAATTTCACCATGTATGCGGTACTTCGCATAGATAGGTTATTCCAACATAATAATAAAGAATAGAATAGCAATAGCTCTCTTCATGAATACGAAAGAATAATACCCCTTACCTTAGAAGAAAACTGGATACTGGAATAGTGAGGTACCAGACTTCTCTTCTTCTTTCTCTCTATAATTTCTCTCTATAATAATTGCTCTATAGCTTTAGTGAATTGGTGAGAAATGAAGGAAGAATGAGCTTCTATGTATAGGAAAATATAGTTTTGATAATTGCACGTTTTGGGGCTCAAAATATTATAGTATAATACCTTCCTTTTTTGTCATTTTTAATTTAGTCTTGCAAGTAATATCAAACTTGCACCACCTCCCCTAATAGTAAATAATGTGAATCAATAGTTTAATCATGTGAATCAATAGTTATAATCATGTGAAAATACGCATTACAGTATAGTACCTTCAACTATACCTCTATTTTTAACTTAGTCATGCAAGTATTATCAATCTTGCACTAACTCCCCTAATAGTAAATCATGTGAATCAATAGTACACACATGCGAAGATATATTTATAAGCATGTGAATTAATAGCATTTAATTGCTCATTTATTTGATTAATTACCCGATTGGTCAATATAACCTCCAGACATTAATTATTATCGAAATAAATATCGGTTTCCACTAACACTAATAATTCCCACATAATGGAATTATCAATTTCATCTTTAATCAACAAAAACTTATTCAACATTAATATTTTCACTCACAATATTTATCAAGCATGTCGTTCCCAGGAAAGAGAGGGCTTTCCGATAAGGATTTTTCCTTATTGGCGCGCAATTATGTGACAAAACCTCTCCTTGACAGAACTTCTAGACATTGTCAATATTGCAAATAATAATATGAATAACTTTGTCGTCTCAATTATTGATTTAATAATATAACATATTATACAGATGATACTGTGACAATAATTGAATCAATAATATGAGAGATATGATGCAATAATTACTGTAGCAATAATTGAGTATAAGTGAGTGACTTCTTATGTAAGCATCACTAATCAATATCGTGTGCTACTATGCAACCACGCGTATTACTGTACCTTTACTACCGGGTAGTTCAACAGTTTAACTGTAAAACTTTCGCCGTTATTTTTATAAAAAGATAATTTTGTCGTTTTCTAACTACGATAGTACTTCCGTTGCGGGGTTCACCAGTGATTGTACCGTCATACGAATATTCCTTGTTAAAACAAATATTCCCCGACCAATCGAATATTTCCCGACACAACGAATATTTTATAACAACTTACTTACATTGCAAAATTTTCAAATATCACCCTTAACTTTAAACTTTTATCAATTTAACTATTTACCAAAATAGAAAAATTGAATACTTTTATTTCATAAAATTCGGGATCTCATAGATATAGTCTCCAGTAAAGGTGCCAGCCCATGTTATGGCTATGCTGTTTCCCAAACCAGTACCATTCAAAACAAAAGATGTGTTGATTCCTAATCCCGAAGTGGAAGAAAGGGAACGGAAACGTAAACACGACATCGCCTTTGATGACGTCAGGCATACACATAATTGTCCATGATGAAATTATAAACAGATATACCCCAGATGATGATTGCCCAGATGTCATGGTTATCATTCGGCAGAAGGAGGACAATGACAATCCTTCCATCACTGCAGTCCATCAGGACTTTGCCCTCGACAATTGGAGCAGCACTCCATGCATCGGTTAACGAGGGTAAAACGAGCAGAATATCCCTCTGCCCTGTAAATAACTTTAATTGCTTACTTTTCTTTACAGTATTAACAGTTATTTTATCAGTACATGCTAACAGTTGTGTATGATTAAACAGTTTCATATATTAAGTGAAAGCATATTTTGTTTCAGGACTTTGAATTTAGATGTGTCTATACTTGCTGATGAGGTGAATTTTCTCAACAAAGACTGTAACTTTGATGCAAAGTTGGACTCAGACTTGATAGAAATACAAGATGACATTGAGAGACCTCGAGGGATTAAGGAATGGGTCGCAGATAAACCTAAACCCAACCATGATCAAACCACTTCTTTCAATCTCGGAACCTTAGAAAGCCCTAAGCTAATCCAGATTGGTTCAGACCTCACCCCAAACGAACGGAATGACATGGTTGGGCTATTAACCCAATTCTAGGATGTATTTGCATGGTCTCATGAAGACATGGTGGGTTTGTCCACTGACATTGTCCTTCATCGCCTTCCCATTAAGGAGGGATTTAAGCCAGTCAGGCAGAAACTCAGGTGATTGAAACCTGAGTGGAGTTTAAAGGTAAAAGAAGAAATTACGAAACAATTTCAAGCTGACATTATCATGGTGTCTACATATCTGGAGTGGATATCCAACATTGTTCCCGTGCCTAAACCTAGAGGAAAGGTATGAGTTTGAGTGGATTACCAGGATTTGAACAAAGCTTGCCTTAAAGATAGCTTTCTCGTACCCATTATCCACATTCTCATTGACAATACTGCTCAATACGGCATGTACTCCTTTGCGGATTTCTTCGCAGGATACCATCAGATTATGGTCACTGAGGAAGACCGTGAGAAAACTGCTTTCATCACGCCTTGGGGAACCTTTTGCTACAGACAATTGTCATTCGGCCTCATCAATGCTGGGGCAACCTATCAGCGAGCTATGATGGCTCTTTTCTATGATTTAATGCATAAAGAGATAGAGATCTACATGGATGACATCATCGTCAATTCTCGAAGGGAGCAAGACCACTTTGACCATCTCAAAAAGCTTTTCAATAGGTTGTGTAAATACAACTTGAAGTTGAATCCAACCAAGTGCGCCTTTGGTGTTAAATAAGGCAAGTTGCTAGGTTTCCTAGTCAGCCACAAAGGGATTGACCTGGATCCCACCAAAATCCAGGGCATCAAGGAAATGCCCATTCATCAGACAAGGAAGGAAATACGGAGATTTTTGGGAAGAACCAACTTCATTAGCAGGTTTATCTCTCTACTCATAGGAACCTGTGAGCCCATCTTCAAATTGTTAAGGAAGAACTCCTCCATGAAATGGAACGATGAGTGTCAGAAAGCCTTCCTTACCATTAAAGAGCAGCTGGTTAACGCTCTTGTTTTGGTGCCTTCCAGGGATGATGTTCCCCTATTCATGTACCTATCCATTAATGACAATGACATGGGCTGTATGCTGGGGCAAAAAGATGATAGAGGCCAAGAACGAGATATCTATTACCTCAGCAAAAGATTCAGCATCAGTGAACATAAGGAGACTCTAATTGAGAAGACTTGTTGTGCTTTAGAATGAGCTTCCATGAGGTTATAGTATTACCTCCATGGTCACACAACCCATCTCATATCCAGCGTGGATCCTCTTAAGTATGTGTTCAGTAAGCCCATACTAAATTGTCGACTATCTAGATGGCAGTTGATCATACAACAATTTGACATTGTCTATGTGACGCAAAAGTCTGTCAAAGGTCAAGGAATTTGCGGATCAACTGGTCGCCGCACCAACATAGGACTACAATCCCTTGGAAACATACTTCCCAGATGAAGGGGTAATGGCAGTTCAGCAATACCATCAGTACGATGCATGCCCCACATGGAAAATGTATTTTGATGGAGCTGTTAACATGAAAGGTTCTGGAGCTAGATCAGTTCTAGTATCCGTGCGGGGAGAGCAGATATCCGTCATGAAGTTAAATTGCGATTTGTCAAAGAATTGTGACAACCCGATATTTTCTATATAAATAAATCATAAATTTTGCGTATAATTTTTTATTTTTTTTTATGAATGATATGTGCCAAGGTAATGTGTAATTATAATTATCTGTTCGATAAATAAAATTTAATTATTACATTATTAATTGTAAATAAATTTATTTTTGAAATATTGGTTATTATAAATGATATTTTATAGTAATTAATTCTATATTAGAAATGTTTTATTAATTATTTTTCCATGAAATTATATGTTTATATTATTCAAATAATATATGAAATGATTTTAGAATAATTATAATAATTATTTCATTATAAAAATTTGTTCAAAGTTAATAAGTTAAATATTTTAACTTAATTATAAGGTTAATGATAACAGATAAATCAGATATGGAATCCAAACCATAATTTTGGGTTTTGATCAAGGAATGATAATAATATTATAATATTATAATATTTTGATTTTTCAGTGCTATAATAATGTACTGTAAAAATTGTACTGTTGATGGTTGGTCAATTATGGTATATTGACCAAACCCTAGCATTAATTGATTTAACTCTATTTATCAATTTAAATGGGAAATTTAAAACTGTTATATATTCGTGCTATATGATTTATGTATGTGTTACTTAAAGATATGATAATTAGGAAACCCTAATTATTAAATTAAAACCCTAATTATATCTGAATTTTTTATAAACCCTAATCCGGAAATTTAAACCGGAGGTATAATCTGCCGAGAATTATGTTATTGTGATTAATATCAGGCAAGATAGGTTTTATTTTGCTAATTAAAATAAACCTAATTAGTGATTTAAAACCATATTGATTAAAACCCTAATAGTAATTTGGTAACCCTAATTACCAAAAGAATAAACCCTAATTGCTAAATTAGCAAAGTCAATGATAAGTATATGATATAAACCCTAATGTTACTGTATAAAGTAATTAAAAAAAAATTAATCTAATTAACAAACCTAAATTGTATAATTTTAGAAACTAAAATTTAGTTATTTTATATTATTATTTTTGTAATAAACTCTAATTGTTAAATCCTAAATTTGGAAATTTTTGAAATACTAGTTGCGAAATCTTTAAGGGTTAAATGTTAAACCCTAAACACTAAAATGTCTAAACCCTAAATCCTAAGGCACTTTTCTAGAAATTTAAGGAAATGACCATTTTGCCCTTTTGTGCATTAAAGAGGCTAAGGTGTAGGTTTTGACATTTAGGTTGAGTTGTTAGCCAACTCTTACTAACCCTAACAACTTCACATTGACAGCAACCAGCCATTATATCATCCATTCATGCATCTATGTTGTCTATTTAAGGATTGAGAGAGAGAAAATGTTATTTTGTTGCCCAAATATTCACTAAGCTCATACTTGACCTCTCTCTCTCTCTAAAGCCAACGAAAATCTCTAGCATTTCAGTCCCCAATCCAAGCCCCACCATCAACCATAACTAAAACAAAGAACATTAAAATCGATTTTGGACATCAAAGGTATAAAACCTTAGCTTGAATCATCCAAATTTTTGTTGTTTGATGTTAGAATTTATTGTTAAAACATGTTGTTTATAAGTTATTATGACGATCTGGGTTGGTTTTAGATAGATCCATATCATCAAAATCTTCAGATTTGAGTTTTTGAAAAATCTGGAAATTTTTTGTTGTCGACTGACAAGCAAATGTCAGGCCTCTTTAATCTTTGTATGTTAACTATTTTTGTTGTTTAAAGCTTTGTACTTGTAGTCTGGTATGTCCTATTTAATCTAGGTCAAGAATCATGCATAAATCTGTATTATATTGCAAGTTATTCACGGTCAAATACCGTTGACCGACATTATTACGGAACTTTCGGGCACCAAGAACTTGCCTGCATTAAATCGACAGGAAGTTCAATGGCTCGAGATCACGCTTGTTGTTAATTGTTTTGTTAATTTGTTGGATCTATGTTGTAGTCTGGTATATAAAATACATTTTTATGCCTTAAAATCTCCTTTTAATCAGGCAAGGAATTAGTAATCTATGGTCAAACCAGGCCAGACGAACATGAAAAGCTATTTTCTAGGTAACCCAGAAAACACTTGAACATGTCGTCTGACATGGTTTGACCGAGTTGAATCTGGCTATTGTATTGTTATTTTAGTGATGTTTTGTGATGGAACTATAGTGTTACATGTGGTTTATATTCTGCAGCTTTGAAATCACTAAAGCATATCATATCTTGCAAGTTGTGGAAGCTCAAAAGCAGGCGATCGAATCGTTCTTCATTTCTGGGTAACCCAGAAAATGAAGAACAGCTCTGACAGCTTGTTCGTGGCTCCAGATCTACTTTGTTATAGGTTGTTTGGTCATTTTAGTTGTTGTACCTTGTAGTGCGTGCATTAATACTACAATATCGAATGATAAGATGCTCGGTAACATCGAGGATATGACCGTAAATCTTGGTCAAACTCGATACCTTGTTCATCGCTATGAAAATCGGGTTTCATCAAGAACATGAAGAACAACACCTATATGAGCCAGTTGTCGCTATAAGCGATCTTCAATGACAGTTTTATTTATAATTTCGAAAATTAATAAAAAATTGATAAAAAGGGTTTTAATTATTAAAAATACAAAATAAATTATTAAAAATTATTTTAAATTCGAAAATTATATTTTAATTATTTTAAATATATTTCATAAATATTTCATATTTTTGGAATATTAAAAGTATTTAATTTATTTAATTATAATATTAAATAAATTATTTAAAAATGATTTAAATACATGAAAAATCATTAAAATTATATTATGATATATGAAAATATTTTAAGTTATCTACAATGACTTTTAATATATTATGATAATTTTCATTAATAAATTAATATTAATGATAGTTAAGTTATTTAGTAATGAATTAAATAAATAAATTAAAAATGATTTTATTATATTAAAAATCATTTTAAATAATAATAAGGTATTTAAGAATATTTTAAGTTATAAAATATAAATTTTAATATTTTCATTAATTAATGATTAATAATGATACTAAAAATTATTTAATTATATTAAATAAATTAGTTTAAAAATGATTTTATTATTTTAAAATCATTTTAAATGAAAATAAAGTGTTTAAAAATATTTTAAGTTATAAAATATAACTTTTAATATTTAAAAGATAATTTCATTAATAATTTAATATTAATGATATTTATTTAATGATTAATGATATTAAATTTATTTAATAATTATATTAAATAAATAGTTTTAAAATGGTTTTATTAATTTAAATTTTTTTTAAAAGGGATAAAATGAATTAAAAGTATTTTAAGTTATAATTAATGACTTTTAATATTTAGATAAATAGTTCATTAATATTTAAATATTAATGGTAATTATTTAATAATAATTTTAAATGTTTTAAAAATCATTTAAAGGTAATATAAATGTTTTAAAAATAGTTTAAGTTATTTTAAATAACTTAATATTTTAGTAATGGTTTCATTAATAGTTTATTATTAATTAAATATTAATGTTAATAGAATTGTTTATTATTTAAATCATTTAATAATGATTATGATATTTCAAAAATTATGATAAATGGTAATAATTGTTTAAAAATTATTACAAGGCCATGAAAAATAGTGCGACGGGTGTTTAAGTTATCCAAATGAATATTGTATAATCAGATAGAGTCATAGACTCGATAATTACTCGATAAAGTTGTCGGTAGACCGACATATTTCAGAAATTGATCTGGATTTAGATAGATTGACTTGATAAGTGAATTATTTGTGATTCAATGGTGTTAAAATTATGTGACAATATGATTAGGAATGTCGAATTTGCAATAAAGATTATATGATATGATATATTATTCTAATCGAACAATGATCTATTTAATGATAGGACTTGATAGAAAAGATATATCTAAGTTGTGTAAAGCGAGACAAGGCAATGATTCAAACCTTTGCATTTACTTTATGCTAAGGACATGCGTGAAGATAATATCTAAACTATTCATTTCAATTGTTCAAATATTTCAACCTTTGTATATACTTATGCAATGATTCTCAGATAAGTAAGCTATTAAACAATAATTGTTGTACAATTTCCTTTATTACATTAATAGTGATCAAGTTATTTATTACATTCGTTAATTTCTATAACATGGTTATACAAGTGTCCCCACTTGGATAATCATTATATTTTATCACATGTTGATACATACTTATAGTTTCTTAGTATGTATACCTTGAAATAAAGGTCGTCTAAGCTATTTGATCCAAATTTAGACATATATTTAAAGTTGTTGTTGAACAAGATAAAACTTATCCAACCGAATTGTTTTGGTATGGATTCAAGATCATTATGAACATCCCAATCATGGGAAATTTTTATGCTTACTTACGGACAAAGGATGAACGATAATATCGTTCTAGCAATGTAGTATTGATCAATACAGGCATAACAATTTGATCACCCCGTGTTCAGTAAGTAATGACGGTTCTATGATGAAGTTCTCGCTTAAACCTTTTCAAAAATATAAAACAATGTTCATAGTCTGTCAAATGATCATCATTTATAGTCTGTACGTAGTTTCAAAAATTTAAAATGACATGTTATTGATTATTGGTCTAGTTTACTTCACAACTATTGATCCGTTGTAGAAGTTTCGTTCAAAGAAAACATTTAATCTTTTCAGCTAACTGATATTGTTGATATTACTTACTAGGCACTCAAATGCTCATTCTTGCTTAATTTAAATGTTTTCGACTAAGTGTGAACAACTTGGAAGGATTTGCAAGAACAAGGGGAAGGGAAGGTTCTTTGAATGAATGTTTAAGCTATTCTATGTAATAGTCTAACTCTATGATAAGGATGATAAATACTATTATTATTATCATGTAACGAATGTTTAAAGGTTTCGTACTTAGGAACTAAACTCTGATAATATGTAAATTAATTTGATAAATCTATATTATTGTTATTATTATTTGTATTATTCTGCTCATAGAAATGGTATCGTGAAGTACCGAGTTCGGGTTTCAAGTATCCGGATTCGGGGACTTTACAGCAACAACAACACAACTGAGTATGAAGGCTGTATTATGGGACTAAAACTTGCCCGTTCAGTGGGCATCAGGCAGTTAACTGTCTTTGGAGATTTCGAATTGGTAATCAAATAATCCACATGAATCTATCAAACCAAAGAATTATATTTGCTTCCTTACCATCAACAAGTTTTACAGATGGCTTTGGAGTTCGAAGAAATCTCCTTTCTACACATTCGTCGTAATAGGAATGATTTTTCGGATGCACTAGCAATGTTGGCCTCCTTGATTAACATACCTGACAAGGAAAACATGTCAAGCATCACATTTACCCTGCAAAAGGCCCCAGCTTATGGGAACTATATTGGATAAGTATCGGATGAGTTACCTCCCATCCATAACCTTTGGTATCAACATATCAAGGAGTATCTGCGAGATGGATATACACCCACTGAGGCCGGCCTGACTGAAAAGAGGCAGATCCATAAAGTTGCTATGAAATTCTACCTAAGCGGAGATGCACTCTACAAGAGAGATGCAGGATTAGGTCTCCTCAGATGTCTGGACAAAGACCAAGCTCAGAGGCTCATGGATGAGATCCATAGTGGAGTATGTGGCCCACACATGAGCAGACCCTTACTTGTTATGAAGATCCTTATAACAAGGCATTATTGGCTTACACTCAAAGTTGACTATGATGATCACATCAAGAGGTGCTATCAATGCCAAATTCATGGGAATGTTATCCGCACCCCTCTAAGGGAACTCCATAATATGAGTTCGCCATGGCCATTCTTAATGTGGGGAATGGACGTGGTCGGGCCCATTGAGCCCAAATCTAGTAATGGACATTGATTCATATTCACTATGATTAACTACTTCACCAAATGGGTAGAAGCAGCCTCCTTCCCCAAGGTTACCAAAGAAGTCATCATTGCTTTCATCAGAAATAATATCGTCTATCGATATGGACAACCAGAGGTCATTGTGTAAAACAATGCTAAGAACCTCAACAACAAAATGATGGAGGAGTTATGCAGTTAATTCCATATCAAACACCTTAACTCCCTCATCTTCCATCCAAAGATGAATTGTACTGTTGAAGCGACTAATAAAAATATCAAGAAGATCATGCTGAAAATGTCCGCCAATCACAAAGGATGGCCTGACCTCTTGCCTCTGACTTTATTAGCCTACAGAACTTACATGCGTACTTCCACTTGGGCAACACCCTACTTATTAGCCTATGGTATGGAAGCAGTGCTCCCCATAGAAGGGGAAATGGAATCCTTCAAGGTGTTGATGGATGTTTAGTTAGATGAAGACCAATGGGTACAAGATAGGTATCACCAATTATCTCTAATAAACGAAAGGTGAACCACGACAATCTTCCATGGTCAAATATATCAGCAAAGGATCGCAAGATCCTACAACAGTAAAGTCCGGCTACGGTAGTTCAAACAACATGACTTTGTTTTAAAGGAGCTCATTGACAACCAAGATCAATCTAAAGGAAAATTCGCTCATAATTAGGAAGACACATTTGTTCTCAAGGAAGTATTGGCAAGAGGCACTCTCAGACTACAGGAAATGGATGGCGATGAATTTCCACAACTTATCAACTCGGACACCGTGAAACGTTACTATGTCTGAGGTTTCCATCAAACAAACATCCTGGTTTGGATCATCAAATCACCAGTCATTCTGGTTTTTTATCCCTCTTTTTACATAATCTTCTGCTCCTCAGGCAAACATACACTTCAAGCCAACAGCCTGGTTTCACCTCATTTTAAAACTTTTCACACAATTTCGGTTATCCTGAAGATGAGATTGAACCTTTCACACCTGCAGTTTATCCTAAAGACAGGATTAAACTTTTATACGCTTGCAGTATGTCCTGAAGACGGGATCAAACTTTTTCCACACCCGTAGTTTCTCCCAATCATGGGATCAAACTTTATTCTCCCCGTAGTATAGCCTACACATGGGATTCATACTTCTATTTGGCTGCAATTCGTCCTAAGGGGCGAACTACGTCGACTTGATCTCCCCGATACCCGGGAGTACGTAGGCAACCATATTGTATATGGCCCGGTCGCAATAAACAAAAAACAACAAAAATATTTCTGCCCCAATATTTACAAAAAATAAAAACCACAAAAATACTTCTACACCTTTCTTCATTATTTCAGCTTCTACACCCATCTGCCTTTCACATTCAGCATTGAACCTCTTACACCAGGTTCGAACTACACAGACTTGATCTCTTCTTCAATAGGAGTACGTAGGCAGCCATTTATGGTTCAGTTTAACCCTTACCAGAACAAAAATGATTGTCACACGGTACAGGGATCAAACTTCAATCCATTATAGTTCATCGGCTTCAGACCAAAGGGATGGAATTATCCAACCTCTCCTCATAAATAGGAGATTCGGTGACCATCTAAGCTGCAGTTGTGCATCAAAGAGCAACACATATCCATAGGAGATGGAATTAACTAGGCTTCTCACAAATAGGAGTATTGGCAACCATCTGCGGTGCGGTCAATCTCAGAGAGGAAAATCCACACTCCTCTTCACATTTCCATACAGATATCAATCCCAAGACACCGAAGATGGTAGGGATACACACAGATCAATGATCCATTTTGAAAGATCCTGCGATGGCTCAATGTCCACATATCAAGGATGAGTTCAGAATGCATCAAGATCACAAGCCCTAAAGAAACAGGTAAATATCAAGCAAGTATCAAGGCATAACTAAAAAGGAAGTAAATCAAAATATATTTCTCTACCATATATAATACTGTTTGATATATATAATATGTGTTGTACATGACAAAATGGTTGAGCTAGTCTATGCAAGAAAAATACAAAGCTATCTACGGATCTGTATGTGTACGGACTATCAGATCTAACATAACATCCCTCTCTAAAGAAGGAGGTAAAGCTGCAAGCTCCTGCCCAATGGTATCTACACGAGCTAGCAGATCAGAGGCTAACTACATGGTGGCATGATGCTCATCGATGTATGCACTTATATCGGCAAGGACGCCTGTCGTATGGGATCTCACTAAAGCACTAACTGTGAGGGCCACATCCCAGGCAGATAGGGAAGCTTCCCACACTACAATCACTGCATCTCTGGCTGATCTGGCCTCATCTCTCTCTAATAGAGCTGCGTCTCTCTCATCAAGAGCTGTAAACATCAAGGTCCTTGCCTAATCTCTCTCAAAGGTCATCAGATGTAGACTTTGCTCCAAATATTGTGCTGAATGTTGAATGATAGTAGCATTCGTAGTGGGAGAATCCATCACAAATGCTGGCAACCCAGCAGTCAAGTCCTCCTCGATGGGAATATTAGTCTCCTCCATAGGCTCCTCATCGTCGGAATCAGTCTCATGCACTGTGGATACCACCATAGTCGATCCAGTCCATGTCTCCATCCATGCAGAATACTCTGCAGAATGACCTGGATGACTGACAGAAAACTTAGCTGACTCTCGCTAATCGGAACAGGCATACAACCTGGATCTATCCTCTGCTGATAAATGGTGTAAAGCGAATCGCTGACTCAATGCCCCCTCAAAAGGATAGAAGTCCTGAAACTGGTCAAACTGACACATCATGACCAGTGGGTGGTAAGTAATCATGCCTCTCAAATCGGCCAGTGGAAGATAATCCATGCCTGTAGCATGAGTAATGAAGCTGTAGGGTGAACTAAGCCCTGTAGACGACAATATAGCGAATGGATCTCCAATCCTTGCCAGGAAAGCTGACCAAGATGCAGCATCTGTACACTCCACAGGCTAGAAGGAGTACGACATAGCTACATCATTAGTGAAACAATACCCATGCTGTCTAAAAGTGCCAATATGTCTCAAGTGTGACATAAACCACACGTACAACATGACCGAGCTACTTGTAAACACTCATGTCGGATAAGTGCAGCAATATATGGCCGACCTTAGAGTCTCTGCCATAATCATCGGTATAATGGTGTGACCCTCCCTAAGAGCTCTCACTGCCATAATAACCCCTTTATCCAACTCATCCATATACCGTGGCATGTAGACATATGACAGTACACATACCAACAGTACATCCCCTCTGGCTGAACGCCAATGATCCTCTGGCGCGATAAAATCCCCGGAATTCCGTGCATAACTATCCTTAGAGCCAAATCTATCAAACAATAAATGCTGGGACATAACGTGGCCGGATGTGATCTCATCCTATACCACCCTACAATCTGGTGAGGGTCATGAACTTCCTACTCATGTCTCTGATCGCCATGTGCACGCAAGGTCTGTCCAACTGCAGCATCGTCAACCGTGCGTACTCCTCCAGAGTAGAAGTCAACTCCTAGGTCCCGAATCGGAAAACCTTCCTCTTCGATACCCAATGCTCTAGCATACCCTCTATGAATCCTGTAGGAACCTGAAACACCAATAAGTTCATAGTATGCTGCAACAAACCATCTACAGTCACCCTGTCTGATGGTGACATGCTATCATACCACAATCGCATACCCGATACCACCAATAATGGTGGGGTATGATCAATACGGCTAACTGTCGAATAAGACATATGTACGGTCAGGTCATAAGACCAGTCAGGGTCAATCTTTGAATATCTCTGGACATACATACATATGCATAACATAATAACATGTATGATACAATAGATGGCAATATGATATAGGGAATGGAAAATTGTACATATATTCCTAAGTATATCATCATCTAATACATCTCTGTACAGCTAAAATACAGGGAAATGGGGCAAAATTGCCCTAAAACTAATAGAGGCCTATCAAAAGAAATAACGAGAATATACATCACAAGAAGTCAATGGTATCGATGTCTATATTGTCAATCATGTCCACCTGATGTAACCCCTCCTGAGTCACTAGATCTGTATCTACAGGGATGTCAAGCCTATACAAGGGAGGATCTACCCCGACAAAGCCATATGGGTCCCTTGAGGGGCCAGCACCGGAGCTAAAAGGATCAAAAGTATCTTCCTCTGAAGGATCTCTACCCAAGTGCCGGATAAAGAAATGTGCCTGGTCCAACTATCGGGTCAAACTATCAATCTATGTCACATGAGTCAGATATCTAACACAGGTTAGCCAATCCATCATCATCACAGATCTTGGAACCATATCCCCCATAGACGGAGTGGCGCGGGTCTGGGCTCCAATGGTACGAGGGAACCACCAATGTTGGAACATCTCCTGATTGTAGGGACCCTCTAACAGTGTAAAATCGTCAATACCCAACAATGGGATATCAATGACGGTGACTGCGAAATAGGGCAATAACGCCTGAGAGGAGGCAAGATCGGCATGTGAATCTCTCATGTAGTGTTCCTGATAGCACGATCTCCTAAATAGAGCTCCCATCCTCCATCTGTAAAGAGAGGAATTCTACGGGTTGAAATCACGTGTTTAACCCCAGTCAGGTATCCATCCTCAAATCCAGCACTCAAGTGCTCCCCAGAATAGGGAACCCGTGTGATGACATCTGCTGTTAACAACTCCAACTGTAGGCGGCAATGAGTGAAACCCTCAACAAGAAGGACCTCCGCCAGTATGGAATGATGCCATCTTCGTCCTCGTGGATAGGTGTCTAAACCTAGCACGCTCATAAGACACAAACATGGAAGCCTTTCATAGGCCTAAAACTGCCAACACAAAGGCAACATCTGCTGTTAGTCAACACTCTTAACTTGTATATGGGAAAAGACAAGAGAAATACTAACCAGCAGAAATGGGTAGAATCCTAACCAAAACTTGGTCAAACCCTGCAATCGCATGAGCATTCCCCTGAGGAAGTAGGCAAAGGTGTAGGAACCCCAATCATAAACTCCTATACGGTCCACGTGTCGAGAAGCGCTGATTAAAGTGAAGGACACTATAGAAGAGTTATCTGCTATAAAGCAGTCCCTAATGATCATCAGGAACAATCACCGAAGAATGCAATCCCTGACTCTCACATCATCGGGTATGGCCTCACTCAATAGCCCGCTCATACATGTACGTAGAGTCCTGCCCTTGAGTGCTCCGTCTGGTACTCCTATAAAGGATTTAACGGTAGTAGGGGTGATATCCACCATACAAGGCACTACATCCCCTCCAAACTCCATACATATGATAAACCGCCAATCCATCAGCGTGATCATCACCTCATAGTCCAACAAATGGAGTGATTGAGTCTGGTGAAACCAGCTCTCAAAGAATGCCCTGAGGTAACCCCATGGACAATGACGGGGAAGAATTGAAAAGAATGTCCCGAATCCCCAGCTATGTACAATCTCTCTATAGTCATCGTGCAAAGCCTGATATATAGAGTGGATGGTGAACTAATTCCCTCGAGGCTATGTAAAGCTGGGAACCTACATCAAATGCAGATCAACATCAGAATCCTTTACTCCTCATCAATATGACATAAGGAAGATTAAGATCTAACTTCATACCTCGTTTGCATACAGGTAGACTGAAGGATGTCGACTCAAGTTACCAAGAAGCTCTAGGTTTGCCACTTGAATACCTACCAAATCCCTACGGGGAACACCTGCAGCAATAGCAGGAATCTCAACCGGTACATCCTCCTCCTCATCCTCTACGTCCGACACATCAACCCGGATAGGACGTATCACCGACTCCACCAAATGACGAGGTTGTCTAACAGAATGGGGTCGAGGCACTTCAAAAGCCCTCCTCTGTACACCAGAAGTGGTCCTACGAGAACTACTCGACTGATCCGGATCCATGATATCTGGACAACAAGTCTCCAAATCACCTCAGAAAGGGTGTGGTAAATTCTTACCAGTAGTTTTTCAAAAGTGCATTTTTATGACTACATGCATGCATGCATTATTTTAACATACATTTACAGTAGAGTTTAAAATGCATGACTACCCAATGCCTACATTTTGGAAATTTTTTGCCATACTGCCCTTTGTAATGGGACTATCCATATGCACATAGGCATGACTAGGTGGCCATTCAGTAGTACACCTACCCTTAGTCATATACATCCTACATGTATTAATACATCATAGTAAAAAATCCGTAAGTGTAGGCTAATTAGCAGGATTATTTTACTTTTTTACTTTTACTAATTTGTCCTCAAATAGGATAAGAAATGACAGTAAAAGGTGCCAATTTGACTGTTTTAAAAGTTAAATTTTTTAACATCATTATGTTTACCATGGTTTAATACTAACATTTACTGTGTTAAATATTTTTTATAAAGTCATATCAGCATGCATATTCACTACTATGTGTCTAAGTGCATTTCATGTGATAAATCATTTTTCAACGGATAGAAACTGGAAAAAAGTATATACATATGTTACCAGGACAGTGAAGAACCCTTGAACGGTGACAGAATGTGCAAAAAGTCACCCAAACTCAGTAGGTCTGAAGAAGAGCTCTCAGATTTCCTTGCAGTATGACTTGAAAGTGACTTCAGAAAGAAACTCCGTGCCTTTCATACCACGGTTGGTATCATAGGTTCTACATGCACATTGCCCATGAGATGTACTTGTGGCACCCCTACATGGGGTCCACACCCATGGCTCAGTCCAGTTCGAGTTGCGAATGAGGTTTTATAAGCTGAAAAGGCCAAATCAGGAATAAAAATGCTACGTGATTGAGCGGAATAGCCTGAAATCCTGGTTTTCACGGGCCAAACTCTGGCTTCACATATCACTCATTGGTATTCACCTGCATACAAGGTATACTATACTAGTGGCCTCAGCTTTTACAAATCATGCTCGACAATACCTCATAACGGTCCGATATCGTCGATGCAGGGTCACAACCCTAAGACGTATCCCCGGCGGGGTTTACAACGTCGAAGTTATAAATTGATAAAGAATCCCTGGCGGGGGTCCACAACGCAAAAATTTCAAACATCCATGTATCCCCGGCGGGGGTTACAACGCATTCTCAACCATTGATACACACATCAATGAAGTTCAAGCAACCTGGACGCTATCTCAACCTGTGGCAAATAAAACCATCAAAGCAACATATCCATGTCTATGTATCCCCGGTGGGGGTTACAACACCGAAGTTAGACATTGACAAAGTATCCCCGACGGGGTGACAACGCAATGCAACCATTGATATACGCCTCAATAAAGGTCAAGTAGCCTTGGCATACTCCCAAGCTAGGGTCACAATTCAAGTCAACCATTGATAAACACATCAATGAATGTCGAGCAGCCTTGACAGTTTTCCCAATAGGGATCTATTCGGTGATACACAAATCAGCGAAGGTCAAGTAACCCTGACAATATATAATGATGGCAATAACTCCAACAAGATCGTGGTATATACTGGTGACACAAACCAGAGAAGACCATCCTCATCAGAGAGGACCGATGATGGAATATATTATACACATCCTCAAACAGACAAAGCTTTATCCCCACAGATCTCTTGTACACAAGAGGTACCTCTATGGAGTAGAAGTCTGTATCAAGGATCCAGAACTTTGGTACTAGCCCCAACGTCAACATCCTTGAAGACTTGGATCGTATATCCAAGACATCACTGATTGTCATCCCAACAGGATTATCGGGGGACCGACAATCATTCCATCATGCATCATACATTTGCATCTTGTTTCTCCACATAGCATAATGTTTTTCTTGTTTGCATTTCAAGTGTCTAGGATTCTTTATCCAATCCATGCCTTGCATTGCATGAATATGATAAAGAGGGGCATCTGTAGACGCTCAAAATTTTCTGCACACCTGGTACTAACATTGCATGAGGACAAATTCGTCTTTTGAAGATAACCTTGGAAGAGAGCTCACATCCATTTCGGATACTACCGAAAGTTCAGTCTTAATCCCGGAACACACACCGGGAGTATCATTTCCAACCTCGGAGATAACCCCGAGTTTCATCCTTGGAGATAACCCTAAGGAATGATGTTGTAGTTCTGGCGATTACTCCAGAAATGCTTGTTTCAAATGCATGTGATCAGCTTCAATCTCAAACCTCCTGCCGAGGCACTCATACCTCAGACCCGGAGCTAACACCGGGAAGATATGCACACTTATAGATGACCTTGCAGAATTCAAACACTTACAACAGTCCAATCTCAGATGTAACCCTGAGAAACGTCTGCTATCAGCCCAAACCGGAGATAACCCCGATGAGGAGTAAAATTGTCACCTTGCCACCTCAACCCCTACGCGCCGTCTCAACACTTCATACATATATACATACAACAATGTCCCACAAATGCCAAGGAGTTCAAATCCCGAGTGACTATTACGCGTGGCAGCACACTAGATAGAATTTGAAGCTTGAAGACCATGGGCATGGTCCCCTCTTCCTGACTTCGTACAACCTCTAATCCCATGTCATATCGTAATTCACGACAAAAGCGGTCCGAAGAAGGTCTTGTACACCTCGTTCGGATGCTCGAATTGAAGTTCTTCAAGTTATAGCGGACATCACATTGTACAAGTGCACGTACTACGAGACGATGGGACTCTTGGAGCCCGGGGCAGCTGCAGGTGCATTTGCGACTGCTGCAGGTACACCAGCGGCCACCAGCTATATAAATATAGAGCTCAGGGTGACCATTTTAAAAATGAAAAAGGCGAGGAAGCCCAATCCAATTTGCTCTGTACACACCCCATATTGAGTGCTTTCTCATTTTAAACACCTGTTAGCTCACATATAGCTTTATTTTTATGGCGGGAGCTGAGTGTTTAGTTATCTAGAGTCATAGAAGCCTGCATTGGCATCCCACTGTAAGCCTTCTCAAACTATATAAAGCCTTTCTCTTCATCTTTGCACACATTATTCTTCACATTGAGAGTCGTGTGGTGTGTGTATGCTCGGACTTCAGTCCGTGGTTTTCATTTCTATCTGTATATATATACTTATATATGTATATATGGACTAACATTATCGAGTTATACCTCGATTGAGCTTAGACTTATGTTTGGAGCGTTTTTTTGCTTATATATATATACGTATAGAATAAGGATCTTGTCCGGACTCCCAGACGGGAATAAAATACGGACCCCAAATTTATTTATTTTTGAAACAACTAAAAAAAAATTATGGAACTGTAATTTTTACATATTACAGTGTTTTGGGTGTGATTTGGATACCTATACGAAAAAATGTATGTACAGTCTGCACAGACTGTATAAACATGTTTTGTTATAGGTATCCAAATCACACCCAAAACACTGTATTATGTAAAAATTCTAGTTCCATAATTTTTTTTTAGTTGTTTCAAAAAAAAATGGTCTGTATTTTAGAAAGTTCGGGATCCCAGACTGGATCCGGACTTTATTCTTATATATATAAACTGTTGTCAAACTCTGTCTAATGAGCCTGGATTTTACATCCGGAGCGTTTACCTGCTTGTATATATATATATATATATATATATATATACTTATATATATATATAAACTATTGTCAGACTCTGTCTGATGAGCCTAGATTTTATATCCAAAGCGTTTATTGGTTATATATATATACTTACATTTTTGTCAGGCCTGGAGTTTACTTCGTGGCCTTTTACTGCTTTATTTACATTTCATCCCGTCTGGAGTTTACTTCATGGCGGTTGATCGTTTTTACTACTTTATTTACATTTAGTCCCACCTGGAGTTTACTTCGTGGCGGTTTATCACATTTACTACTTTACTTACTTTTTTGATCTCCCATGGAGTTTATTCGTGGTGGTTGATCATGTCCACATATATATATATATATATATATATTTACCACTTTTATATATTTACATTTCTTATCCCCCATGGAGTTGCTTCGTGGTGGTTGATCATGTCTATATATATATTTACAGTTTTTATATATATAACTGCTTACTGCTTTTCACATAAATTACGGCATCATGTGAGCCTAGGAATCATGTGATCACAAATTCAGTCTACTGAATCTAGATTCAGTTCACGTGATGGACATTTTCAGCTGTAAGCAGCTTGTACATTATTTACGGTGTCCGAATTTCCTTAGATGGTTGTCATGCCTGTAGACACTCGAAATTTTTTGCACACATGTTACTAACATTGCAGGAGGGTATATTCGTCTTTCGGAGATAACCCTGGAAGATAGCTCACATCCATACCAGATACTACCCAAAGTTCAGTCTCAACCCCAGAACACACACCGGGAGTATCATTTCCAACCCCGAAACACACACCGGGAACATCATTTCCAACCTCGAATATAAACCCGAGTTTCATCCTTGGAGATAACCCCAAGGAATACTGTTGCAGTTCCGGAGATAACTCCAGAAATGATTGTTTCAAATGCATGCTATTAGCTTAAATCAGACCTCATGTCGAGGCACTCATACCTCAAACCCAGAGCTAACATTAGACAGACATGCACTTTTACAGATGATCTTGCAGCATTCAAACACATGCAGTAGTCCAATCTCATATCTAACCCTGAGCAACGTCTGCTTTCAACTCAAACCGGAGATAACCCCGAGGAGGAGTCAAACGTCATCTTTCCACTTCAACACTTGCGCGTAGTCTCAACACTTCATACATACATATATACATACAACAATGTCCTACAAGAACCAAGGAGTTCCAATCTCGAGTGACTATTACGAGTGGCAGCACACCAGATAGAATTTGAAGCTTGAAGAACATGGGCATGGTCCCTTCTTCCTGACTTCATACAACCTCTAATCCATGTCATTGCGTAACTCTCGACACAAGCAATCCGAAGAAGGTCTTATATACCTCATTCGAATGTTCGGATTGATGTTCTGCAAGTTCGAGCAAACATTACAGTGCACGAGTGCACGTACTTCGAGACGAAGGGACCCGCAGAACCCAGGGCACCCCGGGCAGCCGTAGGTGCATCTGCAGCTGCCGCAGGTACACCCCCCTCTATAAATAGAGGGCTTTGGATAGTCATTTTAAAAGAGAGAGAGGCGAGGTAGCCCTATCCAATTTGCTCTAGACACACCTCATACTGAGTGTTTCCTCATTTTAAACACCTGTTAGCCCATATATACTTATACATTTATCGGTGGGAGCTCAGTGTTTATCCATATAGTGTCATAGAAGTCTGCATTGGCAGCCCACTGTAAGCCCTCTCACACTCTATAAAGCCTTTATCTTCATCTTTGCACACACTATTCTACACATTGAGAGTCGTGTTGTGTGCGTATGCCCGGACTTCGGTCCGTGGTTTTCATTTCTATCTGTATATATATACTTATATATGTATATATTTATATATGGACTAACATTATCGAGTTATGCCTCGATTGAGCCTAGACTTATGTCTGGAGCGTTTACTTGCTTATATATATATATATATAACTTTTATGTATATATATCTCGATGAGCACGAATTTTATATCCGTGCATTAATTGCTTATATATATATATATATATATATATATATATATATATATATATATACATTTCTGTTGGGCCTGGAGTTTACTTCGAGGCCTTTTACTGCTTTATTTACATTTAGTCTCGCTGGAGTTTAATTCGTGGCGATTGATCGTCTTTTATTGCTTTATTTACTTTTTTGATCCCCCATGGAGTTGCTTCATGGTGGTTGATCATCTCTCTCTCTCTCTCTCTCTCTATATATATATATATATATATAATTACCGCTTTTATATATTTACATTTCTGATCCCCCATGGAGTTTCTTCGTGGTGGTGGATCATGTTTGTATATATATTTACAGCTTATATATATATATAACTGCTTACTGCTTTTCATATAAACTGCGGTATCATGTGAGCCTAGGAATCATGTGATCATAGATTCAGTCTACTGAATCTAGATTCGTTTCCGTGATGGACATTTTTAGCTGTAAGCAGCTTGTACATTATTTACAGTGTACGAATTTCCTTGGATGGCTTTCATGCCCATAAGGAGTTTGACACTGCCGTATATTATTTTCTCGAAGATGCCTCGCATCTCGAAAATAAAAGCAAACAAGTCGAACATTTAATAATAAAATGGAATTATGAAAAGGTGTCAATTCCTATTGAGTACATGGTTTGAAAAACCTCTTTTACAAAACCTCATTGATATATCTTTCTTAAAACTGAATTTTTCTATAAAATTCAAACCCTTTGTATATAGGTGCGAACGAGGCCTCACACTACTTTCAAATAATTGCACATTGATCCACACACACACACATTCATATAATAGTTTCTTGAAAAGTGGTAGTCACCGTGGCAACACGGATGTCAGGGGGTGCCTAACATCTTCCCTTTGCATAATCATGCCCCCAAACCCAAATGAATCTCAGTTTCATAGACCCGTTTAGCAGTGTCACATCACTGGGTTAATGTGCAAACCTTTCCCGTCAAGTAGATTGCAATGATCTGGGAACCTTCATGCCAAAAAGCCGCGAGAGTAACCCTAAGATAGGTTAACCTCTAATAAACTAAATGCGGAGGAAAGTCTCTTCATGCTTTCCATTTTCAATTACTTGTAAAAGCTTTTACTTGTAATTTTATTCCATGCTCATCTTTATGTAATGGAAAATATAAAGAATATATGTTCATACATGACATGTTATCAATTAACACCCATTTTTCCAGGATAATATTCCTAAAACGGACACATTATGATAACATTTACATTATCCCTAAGACTAAACTACATAAATCTTTTGTAGGGAAGCAATTGGGCATGTTACCCACTCAGAATCCAAAAAGGCCAGGAGCCTACAACCAATCATGTCTTCTTCTAACCAATCTAATCCTGTTTCTCGAGAAGAATTTAACGGATTGAGTTAATAAATCACAGATTTGGCTGTTCTGCTTAAAGAACTGCATCAGTCTACTCAGGGTTCAAAGATACCTACACATACAGAATCCTCTGCACAAGGAGAAGCTAAAGGTTTGGAAAAAACAATTCCAGAACCTCAGTTGTATACGACCAACAAAGACCTTAAAAACACCCATCTCAAAGGAGATCCAGACACCAGTGATATCAAAAAGAAGGTCCTCCAAATGGAGTGACCCAATTAGCATTCCTTAGTCAACAAAGTCATAATCATCGGTATGATGGTGTGACCCTCCCAGAGAGCTCTCACTGCCATAATGACATCAATGTCCAACTCATCGATGTACTGTGGCATGTAGACGTATGACAATACGCACAGTAGTAGTACATCCACTCTGGCCAAACGCCAATGATCCTCCAGTGTGGTGAAATCACCAAAATGCCGTGCATAAATATCCTCAAAGCCAAATCTATCAAACAGAAAACGCTAGGATATCACGTGGCCGAATGTAATCTCAACCTGTACCACTATACGCCTCAATCCGGTGAGGGTTATGAACTGCCTACTCATGTCTTCTATCGCCATGTGCACGTAAGGTATATCCGATGGAAGCATCGTCAACTGTGCATACTCCTCCAAAGTAGGAGTAAACTCTTGGGTCCCGAATTGAAAAACCTATCTCTCCGGTACCCAATGCTCTAGCATACCCTCTATGAACCATGTGGGAACCTGAAACATCAACAAGGTCATAGTATGTTGCAGCAAATGATCTATAGTCACCCTGTCTAGTGGTGACATACTATCATACCAAGAGCGCATACCAGATGCCACCAAAAATGGTGGGGTATGATCAATACGGCTAACTATCAAAGAAGACATCTATACGGGCCGTGTCATAAGACCATCCAGGGGTCAATGCTGAGTATCTCTGGACATACATACATATGCATAACATAGTAACATGCATGATACAATAGATGGCAATATGATATAGGGAATGAAAAACTATACATACATTCCTCAGTATATCATCATCTAATACATCTCTGTACATCTAAAAATTAGGGAAATGGGGCGAAGCAACCCAACATCTAATAGAGGCCTGTCAAAAGATATAGCGAGAATGGGGCGAAGCTACCCAACATCTAACAGAGGCCTATCAAAATAGATAACGAGAAATATACATTAGAAGAAGTCAATGGTATCGATATCTACATAGTCAATCCTGTCCACCTGATGTAACTCCTAAGTCACTGGATCTCTATCTATAGGGATGTCAGGCCTATACAAGGGAGGATCTGCACTGACAAAACCATATGGGTCACCTGAGGGGCCAGCGCTAGAGCTGGAAGGATCAAAAGTGTCTGCCTCTGAAGGATCTCTACCCAAATACAAGAAAAGGAAATGTGCCCGGTCCAACTACCAGGTCAAACTGTCAATCTTTGTCACATGAGTCAGATCTCTGACACAGGCTAGCCAATCCGTCATCATCACGGATCCTGGAACCTTATCCCCTATAAACTGTGTGGCGCGGGTCTGAGCTCCAATGGTACGAGGGAACCACCAATGCTGGAATATCTCCTGAGTGCATGGACCCTCTGATAATGTGAAACCGTCAATCCCTAACAATGGGATATCAATGACGAGTGACTACGAAACAGGCCAATAACGCCTGGCAGGAAGCAAGATCGGCATGCGAATCTCTCCTGTAGTGCTCCTGATAGCACGCTCTCCTAAATAGAATTCCCATCCTCCAATTGTGAAGAGAGGAATCCTACGGGTGGAAATAACGTACCCAACTCCCATCCTCAAATCCAACACTCAAATGCTCCCTAGAATAGGGAACCCATGTGATGACATCCACTGTCAATAACTCCAGCAGTAGGCGGCAATGAGTGAAATCCTCAGCAACAGGGACCTCTTCCAGTATGGAATGATGCCATCTCTGTCCTCATGGATAGGTGTCTAAACCTAACACTCTCACAGGATGTAAACATGGAAGCCTCTCATAGGCCCAAAACTGCCAACACAAAGCCAAACATCTGCTGTTAATCAACACTCTTAACCTATACATGGGAAAAGACAAGAGAAGTACTCACCACCAAAAACGGGTAGAATCCTAACCAAGCCTCAGTCAAGCCCTGCGATCGTATGCACATTCCCCTGAGGAAGTAGGCAAAGGTGTAGGAACCCCAATTATAGTCTCCTATACGGTCCACGTGTCGAGTGGCGCTGATCAAAGCGAAAGACACTGTAGATGAGTTATCTGCTATGAAGCATCCCCTAATAATCATCAGGAACAATCGCCGAAGAATGAAATCCCTGACTCTCACATCATCGGGTATAGGCTCACTCAACAACCCGCTCATAGCATCTACGCTCAAAGGACCTGTACGAACAGTCTTGCCCTTGACCGCCTCCGCCGGAACTCCCAACAAGGATCTGACGGCATTAGGGGTTATATTCACCATACAAGGCACTGGATCCCCTCCAAACTCCATACCTGTGATAAACCACCAATCCATCGGCGTCATCATCACCTCACAGTCCAACAAATACAGTGACCGAGTCTGGTGAAACCACCTCTCAGACAATGCCTTGAGGTAACCCTAGGGACAACGATGGGGAAGAATGGAAAAGAACGTCCCGAATCCCCAACCATGTACAATATCTCTATACTCATCATGCAAAGCCTGATACATAGAGTAGGTGTTGAACCAATTCCCTCGAGGCTGTGTGAAGCCGGGAACCTACATCAAATGCAGATCAACATCAGAACCCTTTACTCCTCATCAATAGGAAACAAGGAAGATCAAGATCTAAATTCATACCTCGTTTGCGTGCAGGTATACTGAAGGATGTCGACTCAAGTCACCCAAAAGATCTGGGTTTGCCACTTGAATACCTAGCAAATCCCTATGGTGAACACGTGCAGCAAGAGAAGGAACCTCAACCGGTACATCATCTTCCTCGTCCTCGACATCCGGCACTTCAACCCGGATAAGACGAATCACTGCCTCCACCAAACGACGAGGCTGTCTAATAGAACGGGGTCGAGATACTTCAAAAGCCCTCCTCCGTACACTAGAAGTGGTCCTGTGGGAACTACTCGGCTGATCCGGATCCATAATATCTGGACAACAAGTCTCCAAATAACTTCAAAAAGAGTGTGGTAAATCCTTACCTAGAGCTTTTCAAAATGCATTTTATGATTACATGCATGCATGCATTGTTTTAACATACATCTATAGTAGATTTAAAAATGCATGACTACCCAATCCCTACATTTTGGAAAAATTTTGCCATAGACTCCACTGTAAATGGGACTATCCACATGCACATAGGCATGACTAGGTGGCCATTCAGTAGCACACCTACCCACAATCATATACATCTTATATGCATTAATACATCACAGTAAAAAATTTGTAAGTGTAGTTTAATTACGATGGGTTATTTTACTTTTTCACCTTTACTCATTTGTCCTCAAATAGGATAAGAAATGAAAGTAAAAGGTATCAATTTGACTGTTTCAAAAGTCAAATATTTTCACATCATTATGTTCAGCATGATTTAATACTAACATTTATTATGTTGAATATTTTTTATCATATCATATCAGCATGAATATTCACTACTATGTGTCTAAATGCATTTCATATGATAAGTCATTTTCCAACGGATAGAAACTGGTAAAGAATACATGCATATGTTACTAGGATAGTGAAGAACGCTTGTATGGTGGCAAAATATGCAAAAAGTTGCCCGAACTCATCAGGTCTAAAGAAGAGCTCTCAGATTTCCTTCGTCGCACAGCTTGAAAATGACTTATGAAAGCAACCCGCATGGAATACATACCCACAGTTGGACATAGGTCCACCTGTGGCTGCTGCAGGTGTACCTACGACACCTATATATGGGTCCCACACCTCTGGTATGCTCTAGTTAGAGTTATAAAGGAGGTCTCATAAGCTAAAAAGGCCAAATCAGGGATAAAAATGCTACGCAATTGAGCGAAATAGTCTGAAATCCTGGTTTTCATGAGCCAAACTCTGGTTCCACATCTCACTCATTGGTATTCACCTGTATACAAGGTATACTATAACAATGGCCTCAACTTTTACAAATTATGCTCGGCAATACCTCACAAAGATCTGATGCCGTCAGTGCAGGGTCACAACCCTAGATGTACCCCCGACGGGGGTTACAACGCCGAAGTTATGAATTAATGACGTATCCCCGACGGGGGTTACAACGTCGAAGTTATGAATTAATGACGTATCCCTGGCAGGGGTTACAATGCAATTCAACCATTGATACATAAGTTAATGAAGGTCAACCAACCTTGGCATACTCCCTGGTAGGGGTTACAACGCAATTCAACCATTGATACATAAATAAATGAAGGTCGAGCAACCTTGACGTTATCTCAACCGGTGGCGGGTAAACCCATCGAAGTCAAACTTATCCAACCTTCCCCAACAAGGGTCACAATGCGATGCAACCATTGATACACATATCAATGAAGGACAAGAAACCTTGACAGTTTGCCCAACAGGGATCTATCCGATGATACACACATCGTCAAGGTCAGCGAATTTCGATAATCCATCTTGTTGGCGATAACTTTCGGACAAAAAGCGTGGTACATGTTGGTGATATAAGCCAGAGAAGACAATCCTCATCGGAGAGGACCGATGATGGAATACGTTATACACATTCTCAAACAGATGAAGCTTTATCCCCACAAATCTCTTGTACACAAGAGGCACTTCTATGGAGTAAAAGTCTGTGTCTAGGATTCAGGACTTTGGTGATAGTCCCAATGTCAAGCATCCTTGAAGACTTGGATCGCATGTCTAAGACATCAGTGATTGTTATCCCAATAGGATTAACCGACAATCATGCATCATACATTTGCATCATGTTGCTGCACATAACATCATATTTATCTTGTTGCATTTCAAGTGTCTACGATTCTTTATCCTATCCATGCCTTGCATTGCATGAATATGATAAAGAGGGGCATCTGTAGACACTCGAAATTTTCTACACACCTGTTACTAACATTGCAGGAGGGCAGATTCGTCTTTTAGAGATAACCCTAGAAGAGAGTTCGCATCCATACCGGATACTACCGAAAGTTCAGTCTCAACCCCGGAACACACACCAGGAGTATCATTTCCAACCCCGAAACCCAAACCGAGAACATCATTTCCAACCTCGGATATATCCTCGAGTTTCATCCTTGGAGATAACCCCAAGGAATGTTGTTGCAGTTCCGGCGATAACTCTAGAAATGCTTGTTTCAAATGCATGCTATCAGCTTCAATCAGACCTCATGTTGAGGCACTCATACCTCAGACCCGGACCTAACACCGGGTACACAGGGACTCTTATAGATGACCTTGCGGCATTCAAACACTTGCAGCAGTCGAATCTCAGATGTAACCCTGAGCAACGTCTACTTTCAACTCAAACCGAAGATAACCTCGGTGAGGAGTCAAACGTCATCTTTCCACCTCAACACTTGCGCGTCATCTTAACACTTCATACATACATACATACAACAATGTCCTACTAGAACAAAGGAGTTCCAATCCGAGTGATTATTATGTGTGGCAGCACACCGGATAGAATTTGAAGCTTGAAGACCATGGGCATGGTCCCCTCTTCCTGACTTTGTACAACCTCTAATCCATGTCATTACGTAACTCTCAACACAAACAGTCCGAAGAAGGTTTATATACCTCGTTCAGATGCTCGGATTGAAGTTCTACAAGTTCGAGCGGACATTATAGTGCACAAGCATGTACTTCGAGATGACGGGACCTACAGAACCTAGGGCACCTCAGGCAGCCGCAGGTGCATCTGCGGATGCCGCTCCCCCCTATAAATAGAGGACTTAGGCTAACCATTTTAAAACAGAGAGAGGCGATGAAGCCCTGTCCAATTTGCTCTGTACACACCCCATACTAAGTGTTTCCTTATTTTAAACACCTGTTAGCCCACATATAGTTATACATTTACCAGCGAGAGCTGAGTGTTTATCCATATAGAGTCATAGAAGTCTACATTGGCAGCCCAATGTAAGCCTTCTCACACTCTATAAAGCCTTTCTCTTCATTTTTGCACACACTATTCTACACATTGAGAGTCGTGTTGTGTGCGTATGCCCGGACTTCGGTCTATGGTTTTCATTTCTGTCTGTATATATATACTTATATATGTATAAATTTATATATGGACTAATATTATCGAGTTATGCCTCGATTGAGCCTAGACTTATGTCTGGAGCGTTTACTTACTTATATATATACATATACTTATATATATAACTATTGTCAGATATATTTGATGAGCCTGGATTTTATATCCGGAGCGTTTACCTGCTTATATATATATATATATATATATATATATATTTACATTTTTGTCAGGCCTAGAGTTTACTTCGAGGCCTTTTACTGCTTTATTTACATTTAGTCTCGCCTGGAGTTTACTTCGCGGCGGTTGATCGTCTTTTACTGCTTTATTTACATTTAGTCCTGCCTGGAGTTTACTTCATGGTGTTGATCGTCTTTTACAGCTTTATTTACTTTTCTGATCCCCCATGGAGTTGTTTCGTGGTGGTTAATCATGTCCATATATATATATATATATATATATATATATATTTACCGCTTTTATATATTTACTTTTTTGATCCCCCATGGAGTTGCTTCGTGGTGGTTGATCATGTCTGTATATATATTTACAGCTTTTATATATATAACTGCGTACTAGTTTTCATATAAACTGCGGTATCATGTGATCACATATTCAGTCTAGTAAATCTAGATTCGGTTCCCGTGATGGACATTTTCGGCTGTAAGCAGCTTGTACATTATTTACAGTGTACGAATTTCCTTGGATGGCTTTCATGCCCATGAGGAGTTCGGCAGTGCTGTATATTATTTTCTCGAAGATGCCTCTTATCTCAAAAATAAAAGCAAACAAGCCTAACATTTAATAATAAAATGGAAGTATGAAAAGGTCTAAATTCCTATTGAGCACAGGGTTTGAAAAACCTCTTTTACAAAACTTTATTGATATATCTTGCTTAAAACTGAATTTTTCTATAAAATTCAAACCCTTTGTATATAGGTACGAACGAGGCCTCGTACTACTTTTAAATAATTACAAATTGATCCACACACACACACACACATTCATATAATAGTTTCTTAAAAAGTGGCGGTCATCGTGGTAACACAGATGTCGGGGGGTGCCTAACACCTTCCCTCCGCATAATCAAGCCCCCGAACCCAAATGAATCTCGGTTTCACAGACCCGTTTAGCAGTGTCACATCACTGGGTTAATGTGCAAACCTTTTTCGGTTAGGTTGGTGCAACCAGTTAAAAACACCAACTGGCGACTCTTAAAGTCAAATCGTCGATATTACACATGTCGGACCTTTTTCACTTGTTTTTTCAAACAAATCTCACATTAACATGAGAACACCAAAGAACAAGTAACGAAAAGGGACAACTAAAAATCCCAACGTCGACAATGCCCATGAGGAGTTAGGCACTGCTGTATATTATTTTCTCGAAGATGCTTCGTATCTCGAAAATAAAAGCAAACAAGTCGAATATTTAATAATAAAATGGAAGTATGAAAAGCTCTCAATTCCTATTAAGCACAGGGTTTAAAAAACCTCTTCTACAAAACTTCATTGCTATATTCTATTTAAAACTGATTTTTTCTATAAATTCAAACCCTTTGTATATAGGTGTGAACGATGCCTCGCACTACTTTCAAATAATTGCACATTGATCCACACACGCACACACACACATTCATATAATAGTTTCTTGAAAAGTGGTAGTCATCGTGGTAACACAGATGTCGGGGGGTTCCTAACACCTTCCCTCCGCATAATCAAGCCCCTGAACCCAAATGAATCTAGGTTTCACAAACCCGTTTACCAGTGTCACATCACTAGGTCAATGTGTAAACCTTTTCTCAATTGCGTTGGTGCAACAGGTTAAAAACACCAACTGGCGACTCTTAAAGTCAAATCGTCGACATTATACATGTCGGACCTTTTTCACTTGTTTTTTTCAAACAAGTCTCACATAACATGAGAACGACAAAGAACAAGTAACAAAAAAGGACAAATAAAAATCCTGACGTCAACATATGACTTATTGTATTGTTGCTTATTTAATATTGGATTGCCCATTATGGTTGTGCTAAATAATTGAATGCTTTATCACCATTCGTATTGATTTGGAAAATGAAATATAAGTATAGATTAAACCATAATGGTAAATGTTCATAATGCTTATTTGTGTTAGGCTTTGTGATTCGTGAACCGGATATGCAATACTATTTCACCATTTGTAGTCATTAAGAAAGTTTGAGCTTAAATCATATTTGTTGTAAATTCACATAGACATATAGTGAATTTAGTATTTGTGATATTTACATGATTTCTATCAATTGTTGATTTTGTGTAAATTGAGCATAGTTTATTAATAAATGGATGTGTTTCACTTATGTGCTCTCGATTTGCTTTTCGTATTTAGTAAGTAAGCATAACATGAGGCATACAGTTTAAATGAAGCATTAGATGATATTAGAATCCCATATCTTTCCGAGTTGATTATATCCTGTTTATAATATTTATTTATTGTGTTGATAAATTAGCTTGATTATAAAATCATTTGTTGAATGATCGTTTGAGCAACAAAAATAGTGATTAAGTTGTTGCATGATAATTTATATTTATCACCTTTCTTTGTGGATCGATACTTTTCTTACTCTGTACTACTTGTTGACCCATGTATACTTGCATGAGTTATAGTCCAATTTGTTAAATCAAAAAGGAGGCAACAGTGTTTATCTTTCTTGTGGTTCCTAGGCTCCTTTGATTATCCAATGGCCCCATTATTGTCACAAAACAAGACAATAGGAGATGATACTGAAGGTATCATTCCTATTTCTAACAAGAACTTTTTAAGCCATACAGCCTCTTTTGTAGTTCCGGAAGCAGCAATTGTAAGACTCCAACTTTTATAAATAAAGATTTAATTTTCTCTAAATATTATTCTTAATAGTAAGGTGATAATTTAATAAATATTATAGTTATGGGTGATATGTGAAAATTTTGCAAAGTAAGCAAGTTGTCTCAAAATATTCGTTTAGTCGGGGAATATTCATACAATGGCTCAATCATTGGTGGACCCCACAACGGAATAATTGTCGGATATAAAAAGCAACAAAAATAACCTTTTTATAAAAATAACGGTAAACTGTTTGTCGTTAAACTGTTAAAATACTCAGTGATAAAGATATAGTAATACGCGTTGTTGTATAGTAGCACACGGTATTACACAGTATCTCTGATTATTGATGCTTACGTAAGAAGTTACTTAGTTTAATTCAATAATTGTCATAGTAGTTGCTGCGTAGTATCTCATATTATTGATTCAATTATTTTCACAGTATCATCTGCACAATATGTTATATTGTTAAATCAATAATTGAAATGACATAATTATTCATATTATTATTTGCATTATTGACCATGTCTAAAAAGTTCTGTCGAGGAAAGGGGTTAGGTTATTTAATTATGCGCCAATAAGGAGAAATCCTTATCGAAAAGCCCCCTCTTTCCTAGGAATGATCTGGTTGTCAATATTATAAGTTATAATATTAATGATGAATAATTGTTAAAAGATTAAAAATGTGTTGATGGAAGATAAGTGAATTATTTTAAATATTTATTCATTTTTTTATATAAATAGAGGGGTTTGTCATGAGACATTTATTATAAGTTCGGTTTATTCTATGGGACCCATATGTCATCATCTAAGAGTCATTTTCGCCAATAGTACTTGCCTTTTCACATTACAGGCGTAAAACCAATTGTATTTTCACATTACAAGCATCAAACCACTTGACTTTTCACATTACAAGCATCAAGCCACTTTCCTCTTCACATTGCAAGGGCCAAGCTAGTATGGGATATCATTTCTTTTGTACCCGTCACAGAATATCATTTTCTTTCATATTTTTCTCCATTTATGGTACAAAATTATTTTTTGTTTTCATAACCTTATTATTAAATGGTGAAAATCCCTGAAATTAGTAGAATATACTTAATAGTTTGCGCTTCATCTAATATCATTTCACTAGAATATTGGTCTAAACTTTTTATTAAATTTTAATCCATTCATCCGGGGTACTATTTATTCTGGAGTACTATTCACGATGGAATTTAGTTTCTTTTCTTTGTCCAAATTATCTTTGAAATTTGAATCTTAAATATTATTTTTGAATTTTACTCCACAATTGGTGATCATGTTGACAATTTGGACATTCTTGAACTCTGGATAAATTAAATTATAAATCTCTAATATTTATCCTTGATCTCACTTAATTGATTCTTTATATCATTGTTATCATCCTCATGCTTATATTGTGTTGAAAGTCATCTTTGGCCTGTAGTGCAAAGATGGACTGTTGATTGGTATGATTATGACCAGGAATTGTTTATTGGTATAATCATAACCTTTAACGTTACAGAGAAAGGTTTGTGGTGAAAGTCCTCTTTGGCCTGTAGTGCATAGATGGACAACTATTTGGCATGATCATGATCACTTGTGATACAAATGATTATCTTTGGCCCGTAGTGCATTGATAATTCGTTGAATGGAAATAATTATTGATTGGTGTTATAGAGATAAAATATTGATGATGAACTTTTAAATAAAAGAAGATAGTAGACATCATACGTTGTAACGACCCCAAAATTCATACAACTCAACTCTCGACCTTGGTCGTTATCAAAACATCTTTATTCTAACATTACATCATTAAACGATGTTAAACTTAATAAAATGTGGAATAATTTAAACTTTTCTATCTTCTTCTTTTATTTTCCCTGAATCACAACCTTTATCATCTACATGTCTTTGAATCTTATACAATCTATGATTCACTTTATCAGAGTTAATATATATATATATACATATATACATCTCAAATTGATATTTTTTATACATCAAATATCTTAAACTTTAACTTTAAAACTCAACAATTATTAAACATCATAAACCATCGAGTACATATCTCAAAACCTTAAACATGGATTAAAAGAATAACAGTTATAGCTAAAGTATTTAATTTTCATGCATTGCATCTGATCCATGTCATCAAGTAGCACATAGCGTTACCTTGAAACCTTAACCTACAAAAATAGTTATTTGCAAGGTTGAGCTCGACAACACAGTAAATCTAACAGTTTTCATGCAACACATAGCACATAAATAACATGTTCCTCTTATACATCACAAATATCTATCTAAATACATTATACATGTTGTGCATCACATAAATAACATTGGGTACCGGAGAGATAGGTTTTTCGATTCGGGACCCAAGAGTTTACTCCTACTTTGGAGGAGTATGCACAATTGACGATGCTGCCGTCGGATAGACCTTGCGTGCACATGGCGATCGAAGACATGAGTAGGCAGTTCATGACCCTCACCGGATTGAGGCGTATAGTGGTACAGGTTGAGATTACATTCGGCCACGTGATATCCTAGCATTTTCTGTTTGATAGATTTGGCTTTGAGGATATTTATGCACGGCATTTTGGTGATTTCACCACACTGGAGGATCATTGGCGTTTGGCCAGAGTGGATGTACTACTACTGTGCGTATTGTCATACGTCTACATGCCACGGTACATGGATGAGTTGGACATTTATGTCATTATGGCAGTGAGAGCTCTCTGGGAGGGTCACACCATCATACCGATGATTATGGCAGAGATTCTGAGGTCGACCACATATTGCTACCCAATTAGAATTCCTTAGTCAATAAAGTCATAAATTGACTTTAACATTTGATACTTGCAACATAAATTATACATCATGTTTTTTGCAATACAAATTTTAAATAATCCATCATCAATTTCACATAACAAATAGGAACTGGTAGACTTGCCTTGATCGTTTTTTACCAACAACAGTTTAACAGCTTACAGCTATCTTCACTTCACGTGCCCTACACAATTATATAATCATGCACATCAACTATTAGTCACATACCAATGCTTAGTAGTTGTAATATAGACTTTAATCTACATCTCATAACCCTTCATATTAATCAATACACTGTAAGACTCCAACTTTTTTGAATAAAGATTTAATTTTCTCTAAATGTTATTTTGAATAGTAAGGTGTGGATTTGATATAATGTTATAGTTGTGGGTAATATTTACAAATTTTTCAAAGTAAGCAAGTTGTCATAAATTATTCTTTTTGTCGGGAAAGATTCGTACGATGGCACAATCATTGGTGGACCCCACAATGGAATTATTGTCGGATTTAGAAAGAGAAAAAAAATAACCTTTTTATAAAAATAATGGAAAAACTTTTATCTTTACCTGTTGAAATACCCGATGATAAAAGTATAGTAATACATGTGGTTGCATAGTAGCACACAGTATTGTATAGTATCTTTGATTATTGATGCTTACGTGAGAAGTCACTCAATTTTATTTAATTATTGCAATAGTAGTTGTTGCATAGTATCTCAAATTATTAATTTAATAATTGTCACAGTATCATCTGCACAATATTTTATATTATTAAATCAATAATTGAGACAACAAAGTTATTCAATTTATTATTTGCAGTATTAATAATGTCTATAAAGTAATATCGAGGAAAGGGGTTAGGTCATCTAATTGCGCGCCAATAAGGAGAGGTTCTTATCGGAAAGCCCCCTCTTTCCTGAGAATGATCTGGTTGTTAATATTGTGAGTTCAAATATTAATGATGAATAATTGTTGAAAGATTAAAAATGTGTTAAGTTTTTTGTGATAAATAAAGGGGTTTGCCATGAAGTATTTATTATAAATTTTGGCTTATTACATGGACCCCCTATGACACCCCCAAATCTCGGTACTTCATTTCCATAAGATTTGGTGCTCACTTTACATTCATTCACATCTAACTACCCAAATATAATAAAATTAAATCATAAATCCTCCCATTAAAAGGGTTACACCATTAACCAAAAGTCTCCCAGGTTATCTAACCTTTAACATCAATCAAGTGCAGAAATAAAATAATTACATCACATCGTTAAATATAAAGTCTATCATCATGACCATAAATGAAAATACAAGTCTTCATCACTAGTACATTTTTCCTTTTCCTTTATTTGTAGTAGGTTCGTCGACCTTCTAAACGTTAGCTACAATAATTATATTTATGCAAGAGTGAGCAAAACAAATGCTCACTTGATATAACAATAAACAACAAGAGAATAATAATAACTGCCAATGAATAGGCTCATAAGAATTGAATGATACTCTATTAATGATAACCAAAAACTGGAATCAAAATATGAAATATATCTGACCACGAACTATGTCCACGGTTACAAGTAATCTTTCAACTTTAACCTAAACAATTATACTGTAGGGACTTCACGTACTTAGGGGGATCAGCCCTTCGTACCATGTATTGTGCACAAACATCTAAATGCATCGTGTACCCTTATAATAGGGTTGTTCTTCTTAGTTTTAGGGTACAAGTCCGCACCAAAGAAAGTTTGGTTTGGATAAAGTTCAAGGGTAATTTAGAGTTTAACGATCATCACCTAAAGGATTAGTTGAATCAAAAAAGTTTCATCACACTACGGTTGATCACTAACAACATAGTATGGAACAATGAATAATCATAGATGAACTAAATATTTATTAAACTCATGCTTGAAAATAACTAAAAACAAAAGTATTGAATGAAACAATAAACCTTGCTTGAACAATAATAAGCTAAGGCTATTATCTTATTAGATTAGAAATGAATTTATTGAACATGCATTAACTGATAGCAAGCTAAAAACAAAAACTTGCTCAACATGATAATAACTTGTGCAAAGTAATTTAAAATGAAATGGCTCAATATTAGAGACTAGAGTTTAAGATGTTGCATTCATTATAAAGGAATGGAACTTAAGAAACTGTCTTAACTATAAACAAGTTAGAGTGAATAAACAATGATTAGAATTCAAATAAAGTTAGGGTTAAAGCTTGCTCAAATAAAATTTAGGAACAAAGGACTTACTTAATAAAAGTTTAGGGTTCGAAACTTGCCTTGTGCGTAAGCTATAAATTTACAACTCACGTTCACCTACACATAATATTAGAATTACAATATCTATTAGATATACTAATATCCACTTATCAAAATAACACTCACTTCTAGTTAAACTTGTTATTTTAGTACAAGTTTTACTTCACCATACACATTTCAGAATCACAAGTGTTAACTTCACAACACTTATTCATTATTCATTAAATAACATATCATTTTCACAAATTACTAATTTTACACTTAGAATTACTAACCACATTATACTATTTTGTTTTAACCTCTTCATTACATGTTTCTCACATTAACATAACATTAGACCAAGTTACAATGGGTGTCCAAAGTCTGCAGAAGTAGCAGACTTCATAGGTCTAATCGACTCATCGGGTGCAAGTGCCATAACTACCTTAGAGTCAAGCTGCGTGCGGCGTGCAGTGATTCTAGCTCGACCCTTGTGTACGATTTTGCGAGCGCGAGTTTCGACTACTTCTAAGCCAACTAACACAGATTTCATCCATAAAACAGTAAATTAAGCATACCCAATTGACATAGGACTCATACAAACATGATTCCTCACATATACACTAACTTAGAATAATTAAACAACAACTACAACTAATTTAAATCCTTTAAATTCCATGTTTTATACAAAAACACCATTTTTGACATCCTTTACAAAAATCACCACGATGATCAAAATTCTTGTCCAAATTAACTCATTCAAACTACATTCTCTTTGTTTCTTAATGAACTAACATATTCAACGCTCAATTTATAGATTGTTTTACAAAATAACCACCAAATTTTGTATTTTCACAAGCAATATATATAAACGTGCACTATAAACAGTTTTCTCTCTTTTCAACACAATTAACATACTAATTCTTGTCTTAATACTAGTTCTAACATCGCAATTACATATAGATACAATAATTCAGTTTCTAACAACCATTCAAGAAAATTGAATTCACAGAAAATTGCAACCTATGTCATAAAAATATATATATATATATATATATATATATATATATATATATACATATCATATTAAGGTTATCGAAAAATACCTTTAATTACTTAGTAATCCTTGGTAACCACAAAGAATTCCTTGGAAACTTCAAAATTTCTCACAATCTCTCTCTAGTCTCTCTGAAAACTCTTAAGCCAATCCTTTTTACGTAACATAGGATAAAGCCAACTCTCACTTAAGCGTAAAACAAATAAACTGATAGGTTAGCCATAATACGTATACTAAATATAACAGTTACAAAAATGTAAATGTATATAGGTTATAAATATATTTTATTTATTTTATTTATTATAATTATAATTCAAAATTCAAAATTCAAAAGCAATAAGGCTTTGTTTGGCAAAACACTTTAAAATTTAAAGAGTTAATACCTTTAAGCCTTGTTTGGGCAAATCCATTTAAACTACTTTAATTTATTTTAATAAATCATTTATACTATAGTTTGTAGTCCCATATTATTTATTTAAATCTCCACATCCAACATTAGTTAAATAAACTAATTACAACATACTAAATAAATTTTTCACTTAATCCAAATATCACAAAATTATAATCTCATTATAATTTTTATTTAATAAATTAATATACCATTTTTGACTATTAAATTAAAATAATAATATAACCATTCATGTTATCTTTAACAACTCTCTAACTATTAAATTAAATTAAATTAGAATGTTATCTATTGGGCTATGACATTTTATATAGTGGGCCGAACTGATTGGGCTGACTCATTGAATTATATCTACTAGGTCTGGACAACATTGGGCCGGGTCTTTGGGATTGATCATTAGGAGTGTAATGATTTGAAGTGGGCTTTGACCGGTGATGATGGTAAAGATAACAGTTGACTGCTATCTCTACAATGCATTAATGATTATTGGACTGAATCGGCCGGCAATGGCAAATAGTGATGGGATGGAGTAGGTGGGTTGCATACATTGGGCTGGGATAACAGTGGGATTTGGGGAGGGAGAGTCTGTGGGACACAAAACTGGGAACTGAGTATATGAGGACCGGATGCAACCCAAGAAGAAGGTAACCGATATTTTGATATTATCAATACACTAGAATTCTTATCCTCTGTGAGAACCCTTGTATCAGCCTGTACTAACTCTCACACCGGAGCTATCCTCCGACGGTCCAAGCCGTCAAACTTCTGGTATTGACTTGTTGAACTGTGCAGGATTGGATGTGCTTTACATGATTGAGGCTCGTGGAAATATCTTGGTGTTAACATTGGCACTAGAAGTAGGGCTGATTTTCTAGTGTTCTTGAGTTTCTATCACAAAGATTAACTGCTTTACGTTGGAAGTTATGGTGAGGAGTAAGACAACCACTGCTGAAGGACAACCGATAGCCACGAGTTCTTCTTTGTAACGTATCTCTGTCAAGGATCGGTTGGGTCCTTCAAAAAGTGCTCGTGATAGTACTGCTTCCAAAGATGTTTCAAGCGGTTCTCATGTAAGAACTCAAGGCGATGTTAGGAGGAGATTGGTTTATTCAGCTGATAAAGAACTTGACCATGGTCAGAAACGAGTAGAAGGCACACCATCTAGAACCCGACACCGAAGTGGTCAGGATGATAAGGCTTCTAAGTTAGCTAAGATGGAAGAAGAGGCGGATAAAGCTTTGGAGGTTCTTCTGAAGCAAAGGGAAGAGATAGCTGAGTAAATGCTTTGTATGGCCGAACTGAAGGATGAGGCATCAAGTTATGTTCAGTACGAAGGGCATAACAAATCTATAGATAGCCAACCAAGAGTAAGAAAGGAACCTGTATACTCTGGTCATATATCTCAAGGCCGACTTCAGGATCGAAAGAGGTCAAGAAGCCGTACTCCATAGGTATCGAAGAAGGCACCTTACCCTATGAGTTCTTAGGATCATGGTGGCAGCAAACGAAGAAGTAGATCTAGAGAGTACACGCCTGAGAATACAAAGAAGGTATTCCGCCTTAAGTAATCTCACCTCAGTGACAGATCCCCACACCAAAATAGATCCAGATGTTATACTCTTGAGAATCAAATGGGGGCACACCGCCCTGTAGATACTCGTTATCGAAAGAGTCCGTCCAAGGCTATGGATAATGATGCAAAGGGCCAATTTATTGAAAAGACAAAGAGTTCTCCAGAGAAGGAAGTCTCCTCACAACCGGAAGGAGTTGAATTCCTGGTCAGAGAATTAAAAGAGCTTCGAAAGCAGCTGGCCGAAGTCCAACAAGTTAAGGATACTTCGGGAAAAAAGGCGTCTCCTTTTTCCTCGGATAATCTTAAGGAAAAGGTTGATCTTACTAAGAAACTCCCTCACATGGAGAGTTATGATGGATTGGGAGATCCCTATGACCATAGCCAGACATTTGATAGGCTTATGGACTATTGCAACCAAATATCAGACGTTCGTGACGACGCTCAGGAAGGATGCAAGGCAGTGGATGGGTACTTTGCCTTTAGATTTGATCTCGTCATGGATGGAGTTGTGTGGCAAATTCCATGCTAGATTTTGGAGAAATAAGATGAGAGGAAAGCCTACCGATTCATTGGCTCAAGTTCGAAAATCTTTGAATGAGTCTCTAAGCCAATATGTGAAGCGCTTTAGGGAATTAGTCGGTCAGGTAACAGATCTCAATGATCTTCAGGCTGTTGGGTTGTTTCAGAATGGTTTAGATTTGATAAAATCAGAAAAACTGGTGAAGAAGCTGATGTTTGACCACCCAAAGAGTTTGGTCGAAGCTTTTGATAAGGTTAAAGGCTATATTATGGTAGATGAAGCGATGAATAGCTTAAAGCATCCTTCTTCAGAATAGTTGAAAGACAATGACAAAGTTGAAGGCGATCATAAGAAGAATGGAGGGAATAATGATCGACCGGAAGGGAACTCAAAGAAGTACAACAATAATTGGCGTCAAGGAGGAAATCGTCCACCTATTCCCACCTAGAAGGTGAACAAGGTATACACCCAACTGAATACGGATAGGGCTGTTATTTTGGATCAGATCAGGAACCAACCTTACTTTAAGCCACCACGTGATAATCTTAAACTGGGATCGGGAAATACTCTCAAGTATTGTGATTATCATCAGGCATCTGGTCACGACACGAACGACTGCTGCAGTTTGAAGGAATTCATGGAAAAGAAGGTTCAAAGTGGCGTATTGGTCAAATATGTGGAAGGAAGAAAGCACCAGCAAGAATTGGCGAAGAATGACCGGTCTGTTCAGATTGCTCAACCAGTTCAACCTGCACAACCTGCTCCAAATAAGCCATCGAGGCATGTGGTTGATGTTATTACCGGCCGGACAGTAGGAAAGACGATAGGGAAGAAAAGACGTTGATACTTAGATTCAGTTATGTCAGTGGCGAGTACGCTCCCGAAGACTAATAGACCATATCCAGGGGAAGTAATTTCCTTTGCTGATGAGGATTATGTAGCGCCCCCAAATCTGGGTCCTAATTCACCACGGATCTGGTGCACTATTTCTATAACTATTGCGGAAGATATAAACATAAATTGTTTATACATTAAACATTATACACTATCCCCAAGGTCGAGTAATCATAACTTATACAAAACTCATTATCCTATCTAACATACAAAGGATTATCATACATTATTGTTACTAGTCTATCTGCACGTGTAAACTAAAGCTGGAACTATCTTTAACCTTTCCTTGTATCCGAACGTATTCGCCTTATCTACAAAATTTTATCATGATATAGCAAGGGTGAGCATGAAAGTTGCCCAACAAGTTTAAATACAATTTACGGATATATCATGATTGAAAGAGTGTGAATAATAGGCTGGCTATAATTCATCAATGTAATTGAGAACTAGCACGAACAAACTTTTGATTGAACAAGTGTTAAACATGAACAATTATATCTGGACCGAATGGTAATGAAAGTGATCAGCCTTTCATACCTGACTTATACATATAAGATGTACAGAGTACAATTCTACATGGCAATCAGTAATGATTAACCACAAGCATATCTGAATGAAATAACTCTTAGTAGAGTTAAGAAAAACACTTGCATGTACCGTTGATTACCGTTACGAAATATAACTTAGCTTTATACGAAGACCTAATATAGATAATACCAATCTCCAAATATTAGAATAATATCATCACAGTATAAAATAACCTAAACACATTACCACATAATCCTATCAGTCTATACAACACATAAGACCTAGTATCAAGTCAAACTATTACAGTCTAAGTTGAGTTCGGTACTATTAGGACTTCCCGACGGCCTAGTCGAACACTTATCGAGTTTAATTTCAATTAAACTCTGCCTAAACACTTAACAATTATCTTAGATAATTTTCTAAGCAGTCAAATAATTTTCATAGACCTGAAATAATTTTCAGATAATTAATATCATTTATCAAAAAATTTCAATCACTTATATCGTATTTAAATGAATTAAATACCACATAATTCCTTAATCATTAATATTAATTTAATATTAAATATCAATGAGAATTATAATATAATATTATAATATATTTATAATATCACAAAGTATTTTTAATACTTTAATTTCATATTTATATAATTTTTAAACACTTATATTCATTATCCGATAACCGATATTAATATTAAAATATTAATATTTTCATGATAAAATATCAAAAGTTATATTTTATAATTTAAAATATTTTTATAACACTTACATTATTTTTACATTATTTTAAAGCATTAATTCTATTTTTCATAATTTATCTAATATATTCATTAAATAAATTAACTACCATTTATAATAATTTATTAATAAAATTCATCACAAAATATCAAAAGTCATTTAAAATAACTTAAAATATTTCTTATACTATAATATGATTTTTCAAGATAAAAATCATTTTAAATAATTTACTTAATATTATAATTAAATAAATAAATACCTTTTATATTCTAAAAATATTAAATATTTATGAAATACACTCAAAATAATAAAAACTAATTCTCAGGCTTTAAAGTAATTTTTCGTAATTTATTATGTATTTTTAATAATTAAAAACTATTTATTTCTAATTATTTATTAAAATAATAATTTTAGAAAATAAACTATCGCTAAAGGGTCCTATAGCGACAGAACCGTCGCTATAGGTGTTCTTCACCAAACCTAGATATTCAAACCCAATTAACAGGTTGCTAGTTTTGACCAAGGTTTAATCTATGCTCTAGTTATGTTCTGGGTTTCCAATTGTGTTAATCATGTAGTATAAGTGTAATACTACAATTACCAATCAATATTGTGACGCCCCCAAAATAGGTATACATCACCCATCTTGAGTCGACAGATATCACACTATAAAAATCAAATACAAACTTCATTTATACAACTGTTGAACTGTCGTACAGAATACGACCACAAGTATACTGTGAGTTTTAATACAAATGTATGTAACTCTCATGGTGCCTTGACCACAACCTTACAATTGTACTTTACATAAAAGTACAGTTAAAAACTGTTTTAGAAATTAAAATCTTTGGGAAGTGCTCAAGGAAACCTTCGTACATAGAAGGCCATGAATCGAAGTTATGATAGATATCATATGTCCAGAGAATTATCCTTGGTTAACCCAATAGACCCCAAAGAAAAATGAGAAGATTACTATCATTTTCCTTTCAATGGTGAGTCATTTCTTGACAAATAACTATCTCCACTGTCTCCAAGTGAAAATTATATTTCAAATAAACTCCAAGATCATATAGGTAGTGCTCGTAGATATACTCAGCAAGTGGATGTGCACAACTCTGTCTTATGATAACACGGGGTTGTATGTCATTAGATATCTTGTATGATAGTGACAAAACACCCTTCCAAAGTTGGGTTCGCCTCACCCTATTCGGTTCACCAAAATTAAATATCAAATGACTTATACAATACGACACACTTATCTAAAGTTCTCAATAAAATTATTTTCATACTATTTAGGGAGAACCTCAACAGCTATAGACCACCTTTCTATTCCCCTGTTATCCCCGCTCAATCTAGCTACACTCTTATTACCTGAAAGGAATTATGAAGCAAAAGGGTAAGCACAACTAACCCAGTAAAGAATATCATAACTAAAGATAATTAAATTATCAATAGCTTTTGTCAATAATAAATCAGAGATTTAGAACATATGGTAGATGATAAAACTTTTCAACCATAGTTGCAGCGGAACGAGCAATCCATTAAAAGAGTCAAATAGACCATCAGGTCTATTATCTTCCATCTTAAAAGTCCACCAATAATGTGTTATCCCTGTAACGTCAATCAACAATTCTTGTCCACAATCATATGAATAACTCATAATCATAATTGTGATTCTGAATTTCTTTTCGCACCCAGGACAAAGATAATTTTCATCACCTATCTTCACCTGAAACATCAAAAATCATGGTTATACCAAATCACAATCACTGCTCATAATCATACTAATAAATTCATCTTTGCACTACAGCCAAAGATATTCAATAACAATTCATCTTTGCACTACAGGCGAAAGACATACAACTGTATTTTATAAGAGTCAAGTAGAGCATGATATCTACTATCTTCTACGAATATAAAAGCTTATTATCAATATTTTATCGCTGAGACTCAGCTTAATAAATAATCCACATCATCGAATCACTCTTGCACTACGGCCAAGGATATTCGTTAATGGATATTCGTATTTTCAATTACAGTCATGATTATACCAAATAATCCCTGGTCATAATCATACCAAGTCCATCTATGCACTACGGCCAAAGATGACTTTTACCACATCCATGAATTAATATTTCATTGTTGAGACTAAGCTCAATAATTAATCCACATCATAAATTCATCCCTGCACTATAGGCCAAGGATATTCTTTTAGTATCACGACCACGAATTATCCATGCATTACGGGCCAAAGATAATCGTGTTTTCATCAACGGTCCTGATCATGCCATAAAACAATTCATCTTTGCACCCTTGGCCGAAGAGAATCCATAACCATAATCATACAAAAAACTGTTCATCAATGCACTACGGCCAATGAGGACTTTTTCCACATCATTTGTAATATTACAGTCATGATTATACCGAATAATCCCCAGTCATAATCATACCAAGTCCATCTATGCACTACAAGCCACAGATGACTTTCAACATAATATATACATTAGGATGATGACAATGATATAAGTATTAATCAAACGAAAATAATGATAAATATTAAAGATTTTAAATTTATCCAAATATTATCAACCACTCAAAATCTAATATTATTAATATCATAACAATATTTTAATTACTTCTTAAACTTATAAACAATTTATTTCAATTGTTTACACTTTACCAAATAATGCATTTAATAATTCAAAAATACCGTACTCATAAGATTTCATCACCAATGATTAAATCCCTCATCAAAAATATGCATATACCTTATATAGGATTTCCAAGCCATAAAATCATATTTTCTAACTTTGTTTCTTCACATAACATATTTAACTCATATGTTCGTAACTAAACTATTTTCATGAAAAATACTATATCAGTCCCAAAAATATTTTTTTTCTGGGATTTAGCAGAGTATAGTCCCATAATGAACATATATTTTTCTCATAATTTTTAAAATTCATTTACTATTTTTCAAAAATCAATTTCTAATTAATTCCTTAAGAAATTAGCTACCTCAAGTTTAACTCCAGAAATTCCCAAATCTTGGCAGGATCTTACACATGTTAACGTGAGCTTCCAGTTTAAATTTCATGGTCATTGAAGTTATAGAACTCCGGTTATAGCATTTTTCGTCAGAAAAACCTAAATATTGAAATGGTCATAACTTGCTCATTTTAAGTCGGAATGAGCTCATTTTTGGACAGGAGGTACTTTATACCATATAACTTCATGTCCCAAAAGGCCGAAATTTTTCTCACAAATTAAGTGGATGAAAATGCCCTTTTAAAAATTCTGGTAGTAGCTATTTTTCCATTATTCACTTTTTCGTGCTTTGCTAAAATAAGTCCACACGAAAATCTACAACACCTTTTCTAGTGATTCCACTTGGATAAGTTAGGAAACTCATAGATCTAACTCTAGAACTTGACCACACTTAAAAATTCAAAATATAATAGGAGATATGGTCAATTGAATTTCATGTTCTATATTCACCAAAATCTGATTTTTCAACCCTTTGTGATTTCTAAGAAACTTTCATGTTTTCACATAATAACCAACATAACTCATCATAACACTTACTAATACTACATATACTCATGATTTTCATCAGTCCAATACTTTTATTATGACTCTCATCATAATCAACGTAAACAGATCATTTCCACATTTTAATAAGAAATGAATACAAAGGATCATTCACCACGCATGCGATAATCCACATAGACAGGTTATTCCAACAGAATAATAAACAATGGAATAACAGAAGAATTCACCGTGCATGTGATAGATCACACAAACAGGTTATTCTCAACAGAATAGTAAAGAAGCGGAACCGGTCAGCGAATCAAGACTTTGCGAGGATATTCCAATGAATAATAATAAAGAACGGAACCAGGTCAAGTGAAATTCGCACCGACAGGATATTCCAACAGAATAATAAAGAATGGAATAACAAAAGAATTTCATTATGTATGCGGTACTTCGCATAAACAAGTTATTCCAACAGAATAATGAAGAACGGAACCAGGTAAGGCAAAATTCGCATCGACATGATATTCCAACAGAATAATAAAGAATGGAATAACAAACGAATTTCACTATGTATGCGGTACTTCGCATAAACAGGTTATTCCAACAGAATAATAAATAATGGAACCAGGTCATGCGTAAATGCACAGACAGGATATTCTGATAGAATAATAAAGAATGGAATAATAGAAGAATTTCACCATGTATGTGGTACTTCGCATAGACAGGTTATTCCAACACAATAATAAAGAATGGAATAACAGAAGCTCTCTTCATGAATACAAAAGAAATAATACCCCTTACAGGTACAACAAATAATATCCCTTACCTTTGAAAGAAGAGTATTCCGACCGGTAGGGCGGGAATATACTTGAAGAAAACTTGCACTATCTTCTCCGCTCAAAGCTTTCTTAAACTCTAAAGAAATACACTCGAGATTACAGAAGAAGAACTCTCTCTATAGTTTCTCTCTCTAGAGTTTCAGTGAATTTGTAATAAATAATGAAGGAATGAGATTCTATTTATAGAAGAATGGACTGCATAGTAACTAATTCATGAACGGTTCAGATTGATTTACTTTTAATCGGACGGTCCATATTTAAAGCAAAATCTTTTAAATAAAATATAATATATTCTATTTATAATCTAATAAAATGAATAACTCTATAAAAGTATTATGTTTTATATAAAAAGATTTTACTATGCAAAACACTATGCATAATAGAATATAATATATTCTATTTATAGAATAACTTTATAACAGTATTCTGTTTTATATAAAAAGCTTTTCGGTTTTATTACATTAATAATGCTAATAAAACAAAACCGAGTGACTTCTCACGTAAGCATTAATAATCAATATCGTGTGCTACTATGCAACCACGCGTATTACTGTACTTTTACTACCGAGTAGTTCAATAGTTTTAATAGTAAAACTTCCGCCATTATTTTCATAAAAATATTTTTGTCACTTTCTCAATCCGACAATAATTCCGTTGTGGGGTCCACCAATGATTGTACCGTCATACGGATATTCCCTGACGAAAAGAATATTCCCCGACTAATCGAATATTTCCCGACACAACGAATATTTTATATCAACTTGCTTACTTTAAAAAATTTCACATATTACCCTTAATTTTAAACATTTAACAATTTAACTATTTACAAAAATAGAAAAATGGAATACTTTTATTTCATAAAATTCGGGGTCTCACAATCTCCCCTCCTTATGAAATTTCGCCCTCGAAATTTACGTACGTACCTGATATTTCAAAGAGATGAGAATACCTTTCTTTCTTTTCGGATTGTACCTTTTCGGTTATTTCCTCTGTATCATGATTTTCCCATTGCTCAACTCCTGGGTTTCAGATATTATTCTAGAATATACTTCAAAACAAAGGTTAATTGACATATCATAATTTGTCATCTTATCAAGTAAACAATTTCAGCTTAGGTAAGTTATACACTAGCGAAGAATATTTCTCGTCCCTCCCCTCCTAGTTCTAGACTCATATCTCCGCCAGTGACCATATTCCTAAGCTCTGATACCATATGTGACGCCCCCAAAATAGGTATACATCAACCATCTTGAGTCGCCAGATATCACACTATAAAAATCAAATACAAACTTCATTTATACAACTGTTGAAGCTGGGAATGAATCTTACATGGCAGTAGTATTGAGAGTTTTAATACAAATGTATGTAAATCTCATGGTGCCTTGACCACAACCTTACAATGGTACTTTACATAAAAGTACAGTTAAAATGTGTTTTAGAAATTAAAATCTTTGGGAAGTGCTCAAGGAAACCTTCGTACATAGAAGGCCATGAATCGAAGTTATGATAGATATCATATGTTCAGAGAATTATCCTTGGTTAACCCAATAGACCCCAAAGAAAAATGAGAAGATTACTATCATTTTCCTTTCAATGGTGAGTCATCTCTTGACATATAACTATCTCCACTGTCTCCAAGTGAAAATTATATTTCAAATAAACTCCAAGATCATATAGGTAGTGCTCGTAGATATACTCAGCAAGTGGATGTGCACAACTCTGTCTTATGATAACACGGGGTTGTATGTCATTAGACATCTTGTATGATAGTGACAAAACACCCTTCCAAAGTTGGGTTGGCCTCACCCTATTCGGTTCACCAAAATTAAATATCAAATGACTTATACAATAAGACACACTTATCTAAAGTTCTCAATAAAATTATTTTCATACTATTTAGGGAGAACCTCAATAGCTATAGACCACCATTCTATTCCCCTGTTATCCCCGCTCAACCTAGCTACACTCTTATTACCTGAAAGGAATTATGAAGCAAAAGGGTGAGCAAAACTAACCCAGTAAAGAATATCTTAACTAAAGATAATTAAATTATCAATAGCTTTTGTCAATAATAAATCAGAGATTTAGAACATATGGTAGATGATAAAAAAACTTTTTAACTATAGTTGCAGCGGAACGAGCAATCCATTAAAAGAGTCAAATAGACCATCAGGTCTATTATCTTCTCCATCTTAAAAGTCCACCAATAATGTGTTATCCCTGTAACGTCAATCAACAATTCCTGTCCACAATCATATGAATAACTCATAATCATAATTGTGATTTTGAATTCCTTTTCGCACCCAGGACGAAGATAATTTTCATCACCTATCTTCACCTGAAACATCAAAAATCATGGTTATACCAAATCACAATCACTACTCATAATCATACTAATAAATTCATCTTTGCACTACGGCCAAAGATATTCATTAACAATTCATCTTTGCACTACAGGCCAAAGACATACAACTGTATTTTATAAGAGTCAAGTAGAGCATGATATCTATTATCTTCTACGAATATAAAAGCTTATTATCAATATTTTATCGCTGAGACTCAGCTTAATAAATAATCCACATCATCGAATCACACTTGCACTACGACCAAGGATATTCGTTAATGGATATTCGTATTTTCAATTACGGTCATGATTATACCAAATAATCCCTGGTCATAATCATACCAAGTCCATCTATGCACTACGGCCAAAGATGACTTTTACCACATCCATGAATTAATATTTCATTGTTGAGACTAAGCTCAATAATTAATCCACATCATCAATTCATCCCTGCACTATAGGCCAAGGATATTCTTTTAGTATCACGACCACGAATTATCCATGCACTACAGGCCAAAGATAATCGTGTTTTCATCAACCAGTCCCGATCATGCCATAAAACAATTCATCTTTGCACCCTTGGTCAAGAGAATCCATAGCCATAATCATACCAAAAGCTGTTTCATCAATGCACTACTGACCAATGAGGACTTTTTCCACATCATTTGTAACATTACGGTCATGATTATACCGAATAATCCCTGGTCATAATCATACCAAGTCCATTTATGCACTACAGGCCACAGATTACTTTCAACATAATATATACATGAAGATAATGACAATGATATAACTATTAATCAAACGAAAACAATGATAAATATTAAAGACTTTAAATTTATCCAAATATTATCAACCACTCATAATCTAATGTTATTAATATCATAACAATATTTTAATCACTTCTTAAACTTATAAACAATTTATTTCAATTGTTTATACTTTACCAAATAATGCATATAATAATTCAAAAATGTCATACTCATAAGATTTCATCACCAATGATTAAATTCCTCATAAAAAATGTGCATATACCTTATATAGGATTTTCCGAGCCATAAAATCATATTTTCCAACTTTGTTACTTCACATAACATATTTAACTCATATGTTCGTAACTAAACTATTTTCATGAAAAATATTAAATCAGTCCCAAAAATATTTCTTTTCTGGGATTTAGCAGAGTATAGTCCCATAATGAACATATATTTTTCTCATAATTTTTAAAATTCATTTACTATTTTTCAAAAATCAATTTCTAATAAATTCCTTAAGAAATTAGCTACCTAAAGTTTAACTCCAGAAAATTCCCAAATCTTGGCAGGATTTTACACATGTTAACGTGAGCTTCCAGTTTAAATTTCATGGCCATCGGAGTTATAGAACTCTGGTTATAGTATTTTTCGTCAGAAAAACCTAAATATTGAAATGGTCATAACTTGCTCATTTTAAGTCGGAATAAGCTCATTTTTGGACAGTAGGTACTTTATACCATATAATTTCATGTCCCAAAAGACCGGAATTTTTCTCATAAATTAAGTGGACGAAAATGCCCGTTTAAAAATTCTGGTAGTAGCTGTTTTCCCATTTTTCACTTTTTCGTGCTTTGCTAAAATCAGTCCACACGAAAATCTACAACAACTTTTCTAGTGATTCCATTTGGATAAGTTAGGAAACTCATAGATCTAACTCTACAACTTGACCACACTCAAAAATTCAAAATATAATAGGAGATATGGTCAATTGAATTTCATGTTCCATTTTCACCAAAATCTAATTTTTCAACCCTTTGTGATTTCTAAGAAACTTTCATGTTTTCACATAATAACCAACATAACTCATCATAACACTTACTAATACTACATATACTCATGATTTTCATCAGTCCAATACTTTTATTATGACTCTCATCATAATCAACGTAAATAGATCATTTCCACAATTTAATAAGGAATGAATACAAAGGATCATTCACCATGCATGTGATAATCCATATAGACAGGTTATTCTAACAGAATAATAAAGAATGAAATAACATAAAAATTCACCATGCATGCGATAGATCGCACAGACAGATTATTCTCAACAGAATAATAATGAACGGAACCAGGTCAGGCGTAATCCGCACCGATAGGATATTACTACAGAATAATAAAGAACGGAACCAGGTCATGCCAAATTTGCACCGACAGGATATTCCAAAAGAATAATAAAGAATGGAATAACAACAAAATTTCACCATATATGCGGCATTGTATCGCATAAACAAAGTTATTCAATAGAATAATAAAGAACGAGAAACCGTGTCAAAGTAAATTCACACCGATGGGATATTCCAATAGAATAATAAAGAATGGAATAACAAATGAATTTCACCATGTATGCGCAGATTGCGATAAACAAAGTTATTCCAACGTAATAATAAATAATAGAACCTGGTCATGCGTAGAACGCACGTAAAGGATATTCCGCTGTAATAATAAAGAATGGAATAATAGAAGAATTTCACCATGTATGCGGACTTTGATGTAAAAAGTTATTCCAACATAATAATAAAGAATGGAATAACAGAAGCTCTCTTCATGAATACAAAAGAAATAATACCCCTTACAGGTACAACAAATAATATCCCTTACCTTTGAAATAAGAGTATTCCGACCAGTAGGGCTAGAATATACTTGAAGAAAACTTGCACTATCTTCTATGCTCAAAGCTTTCTTAAAATCTAAAGAAATACGCTTGAGATTACAGAAGAAGAACTCTCTCTATAGTTTCTCTCTCTAGAGTTTCAGTGAATTCGTAATAAATAATGAAGGAATGAGCTTCTATTTATAGAAGAATGGATCAAGATAGTAACTAATTCATGAACGGTCAGCATTGATTTACTTTTAATCGGACGGTCCATATTTATAGCAAAATCTTTTAAATAAAATATAATATATTCTATTTATAATCTAATAAAGTAAATAACTTTATAAAAGTATTCTGTTTTATATAAAAAGATTTTTCTATGCAAAATACTATGCAGGCACTATGCAACACTATGCATAATAAAATATAATATATTCTATTTATAGAATAACTTTATAAAAGTATTATGTTTTATATAAAAATATTTTACTATGCAAAATACTATGCATAATAGAATATAATATATTCTATTTATTGAATAACTTTATAAAAGTATTCTGTTTTATATAAAAAACTTTTCTATTTTATTACATTAATAATGCTAATAAAACAAAACTGAGTAACTTCTCACGTAAGCATTAATAATCAATACCGTGTGCTACTATGCAACCATGTGTATTACTGTATTTTTACTACCGAGTAGTTCAATAGTTTTAATGGTAAAACTTCCGCCATTATTTTCATAAAAATATTTTTGTCGCTTTCTCAATCCGACAATAATTCCGTTGTGGGGTCCACCAATGATTGTACCGTCGTACGGATATTCCCTAACGAAAAGAATATTCCCCGACTAATCGAATATTACCCGACTAAATGTATGGATGTGTAGTCCATATGTCGGACTACAAATCTTAAGCAACAACATAATCTAAAACATTAAACACATTAAGATTCATGGCCTGAAAAAAAAGGTTGTTAGAGTTTCTGGAAATTCTCGGTTGCCCAGAATTTCAGTTTCGTGATCGGTCAACTAGGTTTGACCACTTATAACTTTTAATCTACACATGATCTAGACTTGATTCAAGTTCTAGAGCATAGACAACATAACATACTACAAATCTATAACATAAAACACACAAAACAACTAACAGGTAAAGATCTATGGGGTCTGACATTCGGTTGTCAGCCCACATATTTCTAGTTTTCCAGATTTCTAAAAACTTCTATTTTGAGCATCTAGATGTTATGGATCTGGGATATTACAACCCAGATCACTAATATATACTACATACTACACATTTAAACATAAAATCACAACATCTAACATCAAATCTAAGGATTTCTAGAATTAGGGTTTATACCTCATAAATGATTTGATCTTAACTCTGATCTTTGTGATCTGTTTATGGCTTTCTAATGCTCTTACTAGTGACTGATTTACTCAATATTTTTGTGGCTAAGGAGAGAGAAAAGTTTGGTTGAGTGTAAGGATGTATTTGAGCGTGGTTTTGTGACTTTTCCTCTCTTTGATCTATATATAAAATGATAATATGCAATGGTTGATCATGTGATTAGTTGTTGATTGATTAAAGTAGCTTTCTAGACCACATGGCTATCCTAGGGTTGATTACCAACCAAAAGTAGGGTTAAATTTACACTCCATCTCATTAAAATATAAAGAAGGGTAGTTTGGTCATTTGACTTATAAAGTGAATGGCAATTTGGTAACTTCTCACAACCATTAGGTTTTAACCCTTAGGGTTTGACCCTAATGTTACACAAATTGATATTCTAGGCTTTTCTAATTAGGTTTTAAAATAGAAAATTATATTTAGGGTTTTGTAATTATAGTAAAGTTTACTAATCACATTCAAGCTTGCTAATTAGGGTTAAGGCTTCCTAATTAACATTAAACTCTATAACTTAATAATTAGGTACATTAGGGTTTCCAATATTAGAAATTAGGGCTTTCTAGCTAATCAATTAGGGTTATCCCTAATTATACTTACAATTAATAACATAAAAACTTTATACTTATCTTCAAGCTTCACAGTTAGGGTTTTATTATTCCGAATCAGGGTTATGGATTCCCGAAACTGAAATTAGGGTTTCCATAGCCGGTAATATGGTTTCTTATCAGTAGATAAGGTTTTCTAACTGAACGTCAATGTTCTAAAATATTATTAGGGTTTATGACTGATATAATTTATCCGGTCAATCCTTGACCCTTAACCACATACTGTACACACATATGACCATATACACAAATTCTCTGAACACTGTAGACCTTCACCAACAGTTTTTAAATTCACAAAATTCATTCCTAAAAATGTTAAATACATGCACTTATTTTCTGTCTAGGTCTATTATTTAACCTCTATTCAATCTTTTAAGATTTTATAAAATTGTCTAAATTCTCGGGTTATCACATTCACCCCTTCTTCTAAGAATTTAGTCCCTAAAATTCAACTTACACCTCATACCTTGCATATACAACATCACATTCTACCCAATACATCACTCACAAGAGTAAAAATTTTCAAATTGTGCTGAGGAGTCATATAGACTATTTGTCTGTCATTTTCGCAAAGGTTTTATGGAAATTCATCCGCAAACCGTCATAACTTATGGACATAAAGGGTGGTTTGCCCGATCACGCTCTTGATCGCTAAGCATCTGCTGGTCGGAACCATTTGTTCCTCTTATCGGCCTTAGGCGCACTAAATTTCTGACCTCAGTCTTTTTAGATTCCGCACCAAAACAATTTGGTTCAGGAAATTTCTTTCAATGAACACGTAGAGTTCTTTTATAAACATTAGTCTAGCTGAATCTAATAACATAGACTCATATCAATAATTCAATTCAATCGAATTATTTACGTGTAGCCAATCCCCGTTGGCAAATTAAATTCTTGAATTTTTTTTTTTTGGAGAATGACGTCATGATGCCGTACTGTATTAACAGTCTGTTTGATGATGCCGCCATCGTATGACTTTGTCATAACACATCATACAATAGTGGAACAATGATTTTTAGATCAAATTTACACTAAGTATTCCTGTATTTATAACTCTATCAACTTTTTATCATCTGTACACCAGGTTACATGGTACATGAGTGATAAATAAAAATATATTTTGATATTTCAAATCATTTGCGTCTAGCCAAAATAAGTAGCATAGACTATACTTTAAACCGTTTCAAAAATGATTACGAGTCGATATATATATATATATATATATATATATATATATATATATATATATATATATTTAAAAGCACATAGTGCATATTTAGCTTGATGTCAAAATTTTGAAGTCTAGCATAGCTATGAGTTTTCGAAAACTAATATCTCCATTAACAATCATTTTCTTAATAATCTATCTGTTCCTATAACCCTCAATTCTCCATATACACACAACTATACCCAGTTCGTCAACCCACACTTATGAGTTCAGAAACTTTCCACAAATATATGAGTTTAAGAACTTGTCATAGTCAGACCTTTAACGTCCATTCGCTGAGGGGTTCATAAACATTTCATATAGCCATGAGTCATGAACGTAACATAAGTATGAGTTTTAAGAACTCGTACTTAACCTTGTATCCTCTACCTATAACTTATCTATCTGTTATATACACGAGAAAGGAATCACCCTCCTAACATGCATTTAGCAAATAGCGCGACACAAACATTTCAATGATTATTAGTGTCAGAAACTAAGTGGTTGTTACACCAAGTACAATTCAACTCCCGTATGAAGAATTATACAACTCAGCTGCTGGCATGAGTCTTCAATTGAAATTCCCACCTAAACCTTTTTCCTTTCTCAATACGAATTTCATTTAATCCATATTCATAATCCTTTCCTGAATCTGAACTAATTCATAGTACAACATACACACAGCAGTCTGGCTGTAACTTTCCAATCATAAGACTGATTCTTCTCCCTGCTATCACCTTATCAGATCACGGGGTGATCTTATCGTATATATTATGATTCATTTCTATATCTTGATCGTTTTTTTTACGATCTCCTATCCCTGCACTTTTAGTCTTTGAGACTCTATCTATCCATTACTACTGTTCACCTTTATTATCAGAGTTAGGTAACTCTGTATCTTTATAACTCGTCGAGATTCGTCTTTGAGTCTTACCAATACACTAACTCTATGTGAGTTAGATCTTATCCTAATCACTTCGGTTATTAGTCTAAGGTAACTCTACCCTAGGTTTATAACCAATAGCTTTGATATCAAATGTAGCGCCCCCAAATCCGGGTCCTAATTCACAACGGATCCGGTGCACTATTTCTATAACTATTACGGAAGATATAAACATAAGTTGTTTATACATTAAACATTATACACTATCCCCAAGGTCGAGTAGCCATAACTTATACAAAATTCATTATCCTATCTGACATACAAAGGATTATCATACATTATTGTTACAAATCGATATGCATGTGTAAACTAAAGCTGGAACTGTCTTTAACCTTTCCTTGTATCCTAACGTATTCGCCGTATCTGCAATATTTTATCATGATATAATAAGGGTGAGCATGAAAGTTTCCCAGCAAGTTTAAATACAATTTAAGGATATATCATGATTCAAAGAGTGAATAATAGGCTGGCTATAATTCATCAATGTAATTGAGAACTAGAACGAACAAACTTTTGACTGAACAAGTGTTAAACATGAACAATTATATATGGATCGAATGGTAATGAATGTGATCAACCTTTCATACCTGACTTACACATACAAGATGTACAGAGTACAATTCTATATGGCAATCATTAATGATTAACCATAAGCATATATGAATGAAACAACTCTTAGTAGAGTTAAGAAAAACACTTGCATGTACCGTTGATTACCGTTACAAAATATAACTTAGCTTTATCCGAAGACCTAATATAGATAATATCGATCTCCAAATATTAGAATAATATCATCATAGTATAAAATAACCTAAACACATTACCACATAATCCTATCACCTATACAAAGACATAAGACCTAGTATCAAGTCAAACTATTACGAATCGAGTTGAGTTCTAAGATTATTAGGACTTCCCGACTACTAGTCGACAATTATCGAGTTTAAATTCAATTAAACTCTGCTTTAAACACTTAACAATTATCTTAGATAATTTTCTAAGCAGTCAAATAATTTTCATAGACTTTAAATAATTTTAAGATAATTAATATCATTTATCAAAAATTTCAATCACTTATATCGTATTTAAATAAATTAAAACCACATAATTCCTTAATCATTAATATTAATTTAATATTAAATATCAATGAGAATCATAATATAATATTATAATATATTTATAATATCACAAAGTATTTTTAATACTTTAATTTCTCATTTTATAATTTTTAAACACTTAAATTCATTATCCGATAACATATATTAATATTAAAATATTAATATATTTTCATGACAAAATATCAAAAGTTATATTTTATAACTTCAAATATTTTTATAACACTTACATTATTTTTACATGATTTTTAAAGCATTAATTCTATTTTTCCATAATTTATCTAATATATACATTAAATAAATTAACTACCATTAATAATAATTTATTAATGAAATTCATCACAAAATATCAAAAGTCATTTAAAATAACTTAAAATATTTTCTTATACCATAATATGATTTTTCAAGTATAAAATTATTTTTAAATAATTTACTTAATATTATAATTAAATAAATAAATACCTTTTATATTCTAAAAATATTAAATATTTATGAAATACACTCAAAATAATTAAAAACTAATTTTCAGGCTTTAAAATATTTTTTCATAATTTATTATGTATTTTTAATAATTAAAAACTATTTATTTCTAATTATTTATTAAAATAATAATTTTAGAAAATAAACTGTCGCTAAAGGGCCCTATAGCGACAGAACCGTCGCTGTAGGTGTTCTTCCCCAAACCCAGATATTCACACCCAATTAACAGGTTGCTAGGTTTGACTAAGGTTTAATCTATGCTCTAGTTATGTTCTGGGCTTCCAATTGTGTTAATCATGTAGTATAAGTGTAATACTACAATTACCAATCAATATCATAGTCAAAACATAATACTACAGAAAGATCTAAGCTACAGAAAATGTTATCGGAGCTGTTCTTGAGTTTCTGGGTTGCCCAGAAACTCAAGCAGTTTAAAGGGTCCTACTTCGATCCTTATAACTTTCACTCCAGATCTAATTTGTGTTCTTTAAAGCTTCAAACTTGTAGTCGAGATGTCAAAGGACAACTATATAACAACATAGTAGCCTAACAACATTACCAACTCAAGATTTGAGTCTGTCAAAGTACGGGTCAGACGTTGTTCTTCACGATTTCTGGGTTTTCCAGATTTCGTCAAGAACAGATGGTCAATGATACTTTGACCAAGTTTATCTTGGATCCTATACATGATCTGGGTAATCTAAAGGTATGGATGTGTAGTCCATATGCCAGACTACAAATCTTAAGGAACAACATAATCTAAAACATTAAACACAGTAAGATTCATGGCCTTAAAGAGGGCTGTCAGAGTTTTTGGAAATTCTGGGTTGCCCAGAGTTTCTGGAAATTCTGGGTTGCCAAGAATTTCAGTTTCGTGATCGGTCAACTAGGTTTGACCACTTATAACTTTTAATCTACACATGATCTGGACTTGATTCAAGTTCCAGAGCATAGACAACATAGCATACTACAAATCTATAACATAAAACACACAAAACAACTAACAGGTAAAGATTTATGGGGTCTGACATTCGGTTGTCATACCACATATTTCTAGTTTTCCAGATTTATGGGGTCTGACATTCTATTTTGAGCATCTAGATGTTATGGATCTGGGATATTACAACCCAGATCACTAATATATACTACATACTACACATTTAAACATAAAATCACAACATCTAACATCAAATCTAAGGATTTCTAGAATTAGGGTTTATACCTCATAAATTATTTGATCTTAACTCTGATCTTTGTGATCTGTTTCTGGCTTTCTAATGCTCTTACTAGTGACTGATTTACTCAATATTTTTGTGGCTAAGGAGAGAGAAAAGTTTGGTTGAGTGTAAGGATGTATTTGAGCTTGGTTTTGTGACTTTTCCTCTCTTTGATCTATATATAAAATGATAATATGCAATGGCTGATCATGTGATTAGTTGTTGATTGATTAAAGTAGCTTTCTAGACCACATGGCTATCCTAGGGTTGGTTACCAACCAAAAGTAGGGTTAGATCTACACTCCACCTCATTAAAATATAGAGAAGGGTAGTTTGGTCATTTGACTTATAAAGTGAATGGCAATTTGGTAACTTCTCACAACCATTAGGTTTTAACCTTTAGGGTTTGGCCCTAAGGTTACACAAATTGATATTCTAGGCTTTTCTAATTAGGTTTTAAAATAGAAAATTATAATTAGGGTTCCCTAATTATAGTAAAGTTTACTAATCACATTTAAGCTTGCTAATAGGTTAAGGCTTCCTAATTAACATTAATCTCTATAACTTAATAATTAGGTTTTCTCTAATTGTACATTAGGGTTTCTAATATTACAAATTAGGGCTTTCTAATTAATCAATTAGGGTTATCCCTAATTATACTTACAATTAATAACATAAAAACATTATACTTATCTTCAAGCTTCCCAGTTAGGGTTTTATTATTCCGAATTAGGGTTACGGATTCCCGAAACTAAAATTAGGGTTTCCATAGCCGGTAATAGGGTTTCTTATCAGTCGATAAGGTTTTCTAACTGAATGTCAAGGTTCTAAAATATTATTAGGGGTTATGACTGATATAATTTATCCGGTCAACCCTTGACCCTTAACCACATAATGTACACACATATGACCATATACACAGATTCTCTTAACACTGTAGACCTTCACCAAAAGTTTTTAAATTCACAAAATTCATTCCTAAAAATGTTAAATACATACACTTATTTTCTGTCTAGGTCTATTATTTAACCTCTATTCAATCTTTTAAGATTTTATAAAATTGTTTAAATTCTCGAGTTGTCACAGATTACCTTTCAGAGCCCATCGAACCCCATGAAGGAGCATTGGTGATTACTGCACAGGTGGGCGCAGTGGATATGAAGCTAATGATGATTGATAATGGGTCTTCTGTTGATATTCTATACACACATGCTTATAAGATGATGCATCTAGATGGGTGAAAGATGGAGGTCGAACAGGAGGCTTGTAAGACCCCAAATTTTATAAAGATTTAATTTTCTCAAAATATTTTTTTGAATATTATGGTGTGGATTTGACATAATGTTATAGTTGTGGGTAATATTTATAAATTTTGTAAAGTAAGCAAGTGGTTATGTAACGCCCGAGAAAATCGGATTTTTATGATAATTAAATTTTTATTTGATTATGTGAATTAAATGAATTTAATTGATTTATTTTATGAGTAAGCTATGTGAAGGTCGTTCTATGACCTAGAATGTGTTTGTGTGGTTAGTAATCTGGCTATGTGCTATAATTAATTGTTTAGAATTTTCCAGACGAAAATAAATATTTTCCGAGAAATTTCCGTAAAACACTATTCATCTATTTCTGTTCGGGGAATTATTTTGAAATTCCGAGAAACGCATAATGATAGAATATCGAGATAAGATGAAATATCTAATAATATTTCATTTATGGCAAACGTAGTTTTCACCTGCGGACTTAAAACCTAAGGGTTGAGTAGAATAATTTCCGAGAAGGAAATGAAACACGTAAAAGGAATTGCGTTATACTTAAAGCATGTGTTATACAAATATGATACTATCTAGTATCTACGTATAATACGATGAATTAATACGAAGTACAATACGATTATCGTACTAGTATTATACGGAGAGAATACGTGAATTGTTCGCATAGAATACGATTCATATTATGGAATTAAGTTAAGACTTGATGATAATTCATTTGAGTTGGATTATGTTTAGTCCAATCAATTGTATAGGCAAGCCCAAGGAATTAATGAGTTAAGCCCAAGCTAAAGCCCAATAATAGATTGATTAAGCCCAATATAAGGAAACCGAACCGTGGATCGAACCGGTGGGTCATCGAATGGGTAAAACCCATGGGGCCATCAATGGGGATAACCCATAGGCATGGTGGGCCGGCCCTTGATGTGCAAGGCAAGATAATCACTTGGTCACCAAGTATTTTACTTGGTGACAAAGTGTTGAATAGTAAGGAGGTGCTGGTGTATTGTCCAAATTTCCCTCCATTTCATTTTCTATAAATAGAAAGCTAGGATTGGTCTTTTGAGAGTTTTTCAAATTGCCAACCTATATTTTGAGAGAGAGAGAGAGAGGGAGAGAGCTAGACTCAACCAAAAGTTCTACTTTGAAGCTTTCCTTGAGAGTTTTTCAAGATTACCTAAGAGTTCTTAAGGTAATATTCCTTAATTCTAATTCCATCTCTGTTGGTTTTCTTTTAGTATGGAGAATCATAAATGGGTGGTGTATGTCTAGTATGGTGGAATAAGGATGACTTATTATAGATTCAATCGCTATAAGTCATGAAATCATAAAAATCATAAGGGTTGTTAAAGTTTAAAATCATGAAATTATTGATTGTTGAGATTGATTGTTGATAAACAATTAAACTCCATCAATACGTTAATGTGTGAATCTTTCTTGGTTAGGATGTAGATATGAAGTCCATGAAGTATTCCATGTGATTTGTCTTAGAGAACGTTAGTAACGAAGTTATGGCGAATTTCACGAAAATCGACATTAAACGTCGAAAATGTTGAAATTCCGGATTGGTAGTTGAAAGTTTCCGTGAGACTTGAAAATGTTGTTTTTCAAGGTTAACACGTGAGATAGGGTATTTAAGAGTTGTGGGGTTTGATAATCATCGGATTTTGACATAAAACGAAGGAAATGAGCATTGAACGCTCATTAACGTTTACGAACGCTTAGAAAATGAACTCAATAGTGAAATTTGAGTTAACGGATTCCAAAGTGTCGAATTCTTATATGAACGCGCAGAGTATGTAATTTATGACGTGTAGGCTTTTGAACGGACCAAATCGGACTTATAACGAAGAAGTTATGGATCTGAGAAGCTCACTAAAAAAATTATCTGTTAAAAATTTCTGGTATTGAGGTTCAGAAATATGGCTGACGATTATGTCGTTAAATGTCGCGCCATGAAGGTTGCAAGACAGATGTAGTTAGCTCTTTTGGAAAGTGGGCGCCGTATGTCATCAGTATAGGAAGTCTCAGCCCACAGTCGCCGAGACTAGGCCTAAATATTGCTAATCAGCTGCATATGCCAGGTCTTATACTAAGATGTCATGTGTGCAAGCGCAAGTGTGCATGGTCTTTGATAGATGACTTAGGTTTTGAACTTCAATTGTTCAGAGACCTATAAGATTAAAGTTTATGCACTTCATAAGTGTATTAAAACTATTCCTATACTACCTATACTAATGTATATGGTATTGAAACTTAGGAATTGAATACATGTTAGTAAGTTATGAATGAAGAACACAAAGTGTTATCAATGAACCCTAGTCGGGAAATAACGTTGGTACTTTGCCAATGATGATAGAGTCCGGTTAATAACGTAAGTTTGTTAATAAGCCTGGATGAAGGGTAATAAATCGAGTTGACTTTATTGATGATATTAAGCTAACAAAGATATAGAAGAGAAAGAAGTTGGTAGGAATAATGTGAATAATTGTTTGATAGCTAATTACAGTGTGCTATGTGAATATATCATGTAGATTCTTAAAAGGTTGTGGTTAGTCGATTAAGTTATTTTAAGACGCTGAAAGGCAAGTTTTCTTAACGCTTGTCTGACTTTCAAGTTAGTCATGTTTTATGTGATTCATTGTACTGAATTGCACAACTGATTTTAAAGAAAAGGTCAATGCCAGATTTAACTCGGCTAGACTACTCGTATGATATAGATTGATTAATATTCATATCTTTCTATATAGAAATGTTAACGTTATCCTATGCCAAATAATTGGTACGAATGTGAAGGTAAGGTTTGTCTATGAACAAACAAAAGTATTTTTCATCGATTATTCGATGGGCACACGAGTTTGCCAAATGTTAAACATAAATACGTTTAACGAATGAGTGTTGATCAACATAGAGTACTATAGGCTGATCACCTAGAAGTGCTCGTAAATAATGCAGATGTACAACCTTAGTGTTGTGATATCATTTTTAAGTATGAAAACAGAAAGCTACTGTTCATGGTCTATTGACCGGTTCAGAATTCCTAATCTATTCTATACCTTGGGAATTGATGTTATGAAATGTTAAAGTATTATTGTTTCATAATACTTCATAGCTATTTGTTCAGTTATGTATAAATTGTCATATAATTCACAAATGTGGTATTACTGTTATCCTTTGTAAAAACTTGCTGAGTTTGTTATGCTCACTTCTTGCGTGAATTGTATGATTCCTGTTAAGGATGAACGTACTGAGAATGCTAAGAGAGATAAGGGCAAGGCTAAGATTGATACATAACCATCGTGTAATAGATTAGTATGTTGTATGTATTATACATTATGAACAACAAACTATGTAATCGATTTATGAACCTGGGAAGGATTATAATTTGATTATAATAATAAGATAGTAATTACATTCATTATGTTGTATTTCAATGGAATGATTGTATATTTATGAGTACCACATAGAACCATATGTCGGGTTGAAAGATACCCAAATTTGGGGTCGTCACAGGTTACAAAATATTCGATTGGTCGGGGAATATTCTTTTTAACGGGGAATATACGTACGACGGCACAATCATTAGTGGACCCCACAACGGAATTACTATCGAAATGAGAAAACGACAAAAATATATTTTTATGAAAATAACAGCGAAAGTGTTACCGGTAAAACTGTTGAACTTCCCGGTAGTAAAAGTACAGTAATACGTGTGGTTGCATAGTAGCACACGGTATTGATTATTGATGCTTATGTGAGAAGTCACTCAGTTTTGTTTAATTATTGCTACAGTAATTGCTACATAGTATCTCATGTTATTTGATTCAATTATTGTTGATATTTTATATATTATTAAATCAATAATTGAGATGATACAATTATTCATATTATTAATTAAAATATTGACGATGTCTAGAAAGTTCTGTCAAAGAGATGTTTGATCACCTAATTGCGCGCCAATAGGGAGAAATCCTTATTGGAAAGCCCCCTCTTTCTTGGGAACGACCTGGTCGTTAATATTGCGAGTTATAATAATATTAATAAATGTTGTTAAAAATATTGAGAGGATTATTATGTTTTAAATTTTGCTTATTTTATGGACCCCCATCTACCTATTTTTTAAAATAATCAGTAGAAAATTATTTAATATAATAAAGGTGGGGCCCACATATGGGGGCCTACGTGTGACTTATGAAATCTGAAATTTGGGTGGGAGAAATGGAGTTCACAGAGTGGGGGGGGGGGGGAAGGATTGCTTGGTGGGAAGGTAATTGATTTATTATTGGTGGTAAGTTTTATTATTATTATAAGTTTTGTTATATATATATATATATTATATATTATAATAAGTTTTGTTTTCTATAAAAAAAATAGAATATATTATATTTTATTATGCATAGTGCATCATAGTAAAATGAAAATTTTTAAAATTTTCAATCGGCCGAACGCCCGTGAATTTTCATTGGAAATTACTGTGCGTCCGTGATTTTCTAAATTCAAATAGTATCCTTTCCATTCCCCTATAAATAGGATGCTTAGTTAGAATTGAAAATCACATCAGAATCAGAGAATTCTTCTTCTATAATATTGAGCGTATTTCTTTCGAGTTTTAGAAAGCTTTGAGTGTAGAAAATAGTAAAAGTTTTCTTCAAGAATATATCCCCTATACCAGTTGGAATACTCTACTTTTTGGAATATTCTGAAAAGATATTATTTTTCGCATTCGTATGAATATTATTTCCGTTCAATATTCATAAGAAATTTTATTTCGTTCAATATTTGCAAGAAATATTATATTCGCTTAATATTCAAAATGAATATTATTTTCGTTTAATATTCGCAAGGTATGTTATTTTTGTTCAATATTCGCTTGAAATAATATTTTCTTCCATACAATATAGTATGAAAGTAATATTATTTCGTTTCAGATTTTGAATTCTATACTCATTTTGCTAAAGTTTTGGCTTCTATACTCCATTAAATTAGTAGAATATCCTTGATATTTGCAATTCATCCAGTATCATTTCATGAAAATATTATTCTGAGCATTCATGATAAGTTTTAACTTTTTCATGCCAGAGTACTATTCACGGGCTACTATTCACGAAGTACTATTTACGGGATACTATTCACTCGAGTAATATTCACCCGGGGTACTATTCATGATAAAAAATGATTCATTTTCGGTCCAAATTATTTTTGGTACAATATTATTCTTCAATTTTATTCCACAAAGCAGTATCACGTTGCCAATTTGAACGTTATTAAATTCTAGATGAATTAAATTATAAATATTTAAAATTTATCCTTGAACTTGTTTTACCAAATTATTATGTCATTGTCATCATCCTCATGCTTATATTGTTATGAATGTCATCTTTGGCCCGTAGTGCATAGATGGACTTGGTATGATTATGACCAGGGATTATTCGGTATAATCATGGCCGTAATGTTACAAATGATGTGGTAAAAGTCCACATTGGGCCGTAGTGCATTGATGGACAGTTTTTGGTATATGATTATGGCCATGGATTCTCCTCGGCCAAAGGTGCAAAGATGAATTGTTTTATGGCATGATCATGACCGTTGATGAAAACACGATTATCTTTGGTCCGTAGTGCATGGATAATTCATGGTCGTGATACTAAATAATATTCTTGGCCCGTAGTGCAGGGATGATTCGATGATGTGGATTACTTATTAAGTTGAGTCTAAGCGATAAAATTGATGATAAATCTTTTAAATCATAGAAGATAGTAGATTTTATGCTCTACTTGACTCTTGAATGGATTGCTTATTCCACTGCAGTTGTTGATCTAAAACTTGTTGTCTATTATATTCTATCAGTTTTTATACTGTTGAAGGCTAAGGATAATTTATTCTGCATTATTTTAGTCAAAATATTTCTTACTAGGCTAGTTGAGCTCACCCTTTCTTTCACTATTCTCTTCAGGAAATGAGAATATAACTGGGACTAGTTGGGAATGGATTGACGGTCTAGATGGTTGCATTAGTAGTCCTCACTATTCTGTGAAATAGTGTGATAATACTTGTAATAAGATTGAATTTGAGTGTGAATATTGTCTAGATGAAAATATTCGTATTAAAACTCTCAAATTATGTTTTGTCGTATTTTACACGACAGTTGTATAATTAAGTTGTATTTAAATTTTGTACCATGTATTAGGCGACTCAAGATGGGTGATGTATACCTATTTTGGGAGCGTCACAGTTGGTATCAAAGCTTAGGGATATGATCTCTGGCTGAGATGTGAGACCAGAACTAGGAGGGGAGAGACGGGGAATTCCTTCGCTAGCATGACCTACCTAAGTTTAATTGGTATTTAATTGGTCGGTCAGAGTATAGGGATAATATGTGGTATGTCAATTAACCCTTGTTTTGTGGTAGTATTTAAAAATGACATCCGAGAATGTTGAGAATAGTAATGGAGCACAGGAGACTGTTGAGTCACCACAGATCAATACCCAGGATAATGTGCAATAAGAAGACAATAATCCTCAGGTAAACAACCACACTGACCAAATGATGAACGATGGGATATTCAGAGGCTTTGTGTAGTTCATGCAAAACCAAACGAGAAAGATTCTTGTTCAAAATGCAGGTGGAAATGATGGCAACCCACGGTTGGTCATCGCTAAGTAGTTCAAGGAGCTGAGACCACTGGAGTTTTTTGGAAAGCCAGAACCACTTAAGGCAGAGATGTGGGTAAAGAAGATCACCAAGATATTTGATATCTTGCAATGCTCAGAGGAGCAAAAGGTTCCATTCGCCACCTTTATGTTGCGTGAAGGAGCAGATCATTGGTGGGAATCTGTAAAATGTACCCAGACTAACGCACTCAATATGTCTTGGGAGAAGTTCCAAGAATTGTTCAACGACAAGTACTTTCCCGAAAGTATTCGTCACATGAAGGAGGTAGAATTCATCAAGCTAGAGCAAAACAATATGACCGTGTCGCAGTACGAGGCTAAGTTTGCGGAGTTATCCCGGTTTGTATCCCATTTGGTCAATAATGAGGAGTGAATGATGCGAATGTTTCTAAGAGGTTTGAAACCCGAAATATGTCAATACCTCATTTCTCACAAACTTTTTTTATATTCAGATGTTGTGAATAGGGCTCAGTTAGTGGAGCACGATAATGAGTCAGCACAACCAAAAGGCAACGACCAACAACACGATAATAATCATACCGGTGGCAACGACCATCGAAACAATGATAACCATCGTGGGGGAAATTATCATGCCAAGAATGGTAACCACTTCGATGGTTATCATGGCTAGGATAATAAAAGTTGAAATTTCAAGAAGAGAATGTTCAATAATGATGAAAAGACAGCAGCACCAGCACCCGTTTCCAAGGAAGAAGAACGACCACCGGTCGTATGTTTCAAATGCGGTCAGGAGTGACACATCCGTCCAAACTATACGCAATAACCTAAAGCGTTTTTCAATTGCGGAAGAAAAGGTCACCTAGCTCAATTTTGTTGTGTAGTGAAGTCAAGTCCAGTTGGGATGGTGACACCAAAGGATCTTTCAGACAAGTTAAAGCCAGTAGTTTAAGTGAGAGCGTTTGTCAAGAAACCCAAACGAAGTTATCACAGGTAAGTTAATCATAACTCTTGCAAAGTCTATACCTTATTCGATGCCGGTTCTACCTATTCTTTTATTTCTCCTACTTGCGCTCAACGTTTAAATTTAACTCCGGAGAAATTAGACTTTGACTTATCTGTTGAAACTCTGTTAGTAGAAACCTTCGTTACATCCACTGTTTATAAATCTTTTTTGATTCAAATCGATACTTTCATGTTACCTGTCGATCTTATCTCTTTGAAAATACTTGCCTTAGATGTGATTATAGGAATCGACTGGTTAACTAGTCATCATGCTAAAATTTATTGTTTTCGTAAGGTTGTTAGCTTTCATATTCCTAAATAACCTTTTATGAGAATTCAAGTAACCAACCCACTAAAGTCTATCACTATCATATCAAGCCATAAGTAAAGAATCCCGAACCTTTCGCTGGTGACTTCCTTGTGTGGAATGCACCGAAGCCAGACTTTCAGTAATGAGACACCGTGAATAACGTTGGCAAGTTGATAAATATGAATGTGATGTGCTATCCAAGTTTGGGATGAGAGTCACAGTTTTGAATGATATTTCTATTGTTAATAAATTTCCTGACGTATTCCCTGAAGACTTCTTAGCCTACCCCAGAGCGTGAAATCAAATTTTGTATTGACCCCAGTACAAAACCACATTTCTAAAACCCTCAAGTATTTCTTCACCCAAGACGAACGTATTATGCGCTGAAGACGTTGGCTCTAGCTGTTGAAGATTACGACCATACCATTCAATACCATCCTAGAAAAGCGAACGTGGTAGCTGACGCATTGAGTAGAAGATTGTGACGCCCCCAAAATAGGTATACATCACCCATCTTGAGTCACCAAATACATGGTATAGAATTCAAATACAACTTAATTATACACCAGTCGTGTAAAATACATATATTGTCATCTAGACAATATAAAAACTCAAAGAAGTCCTCATTACATTTATTTTCACACTGTTTAACAGAATAGTGAGGACTACTAATGTTATCATCTGGACCGTCACTCCGTTCCTCGACTAGTCCCGACTACGTTCTCATTTCCTGAAGAGAACAGTGAAAGAAAAGGGAGAGCTCAACTAGCCTAGTAAGAAATATTATGACTAAGATAATGCAGTATAAATTATCGTTAGCCTTCAACAGTTTTAAACTGATACAATATAACAAACATCAAGTTTAACTACAACGAAACAAGCAATCCATTAAAAGAGTCAAGTAGAGAATAAAATCTACTATCTTTTATGATTTAAAAGGTTTTTCATCACTTTTATCGCTGGGACTCAGCTTAATAAATAATCCACATCATCCCTGCACTACGGCCAAGGATATTCATTAGTATAACAACCGCAAATTATCCATGCACTATGGGCCAAGGATATTCGTGTATTCATCAATGGTCATGATCATGCCAACAATTGTCCATCAATGCACTACGGGCCAATGAGGACTTTTACCACATCATTTGTAACATTACGGTCATGATTATATTGATTAATCCCTTGTCATAATCATACCAAGTCCATCTATGCACTACAGGCCACAAATGATTTTCAACATAATATAAACATGAGGATGATGACAATGATATAAGAATTCAATAAAACAAGTTCAAGAATTAATTTATCTAGGAGCTAATAACGTCCAAATTGTAAACATGATACTTCTTTGTAGAGTAAAATTCAATAACGATCAGAAGAATATTTCCATGAAAAGATACTGGATGAAGCAAAAATATCAAGGATATTCCACTAATTTCATGGAGTATAGAATCTAAAACTTTAACCAACTGAGTATAATAGAATATATGAAACTGCAAATGGATTTTCACCCGCCATGCGATAATCCACGTATACAGATCATTTCCATAATTTAATAAGAAATGAATACGAAGGGTCATTCACCATGCATGTGGTAATCCACATAGACAGGTTATTCCAACAGAATAATAAAGAATGGAATGACAGAAGAATTCACCATGCATGCGATAGACCGTACATATAGGTTATTCTAGTAGAATAATAAAAATGGAACTGTGTCATGCAGAACGCGCTTACGTGCATGTGATATTCCAAATGTAATAATAAAGAATGAAATAACAAAAGACTTCACGTGCATGCGATAACCGCAAAGACAAAGTTACTCCAATGTAATAATAAATAAATAACGGAACCGAAGTCAAAGCGAAATTCTCACCGATGAGGATATTCCAATGTAATAATAAAGAATAGAATAACAACATAAATCACCATGCATGCGATAAACCGCTTTTACAAAAGTTATTCCAATGTAATAATAATTAATGGAACGGTAATGCGTGTAATACGCACCGAACAGGATATTCCAACAAAATAATAAAGAATGGAATAATGAAGAATTTCACCATGTATGCGGTACTTGACATACAAAGTTATTCCAACATAATAATAAAGAATGGAATAACACAAGAATTTCACCAAGTATTGGGTAGCCTGCGTATACAGAAAGAAATAATACCCCTTACCTTAGAAGAACTGGATATTGGAAAAGTGAGGTAGCAGAATACTTTTCTTTTTCTCTCTATAGTTTTCTCTCTAGAGTTTCGATTGAATTCGTAAGAAATAATGAAGTAATGAGCTTTATTTATAGGAGAATGGGTGAATAGTAACTAATTCATGAGCAGTTCATATTGATTTACTTTTAAGCGGACTATCCATATTAATTTACTATATAATTATTAATAAATTATTCTAATAAATCAAAATCTTTTAAATAAAATATAATATATTCTATTTATAGTTTAATAAAACAAATAACTTTATAAAAGTATTTTTGTTTTATATAAAAAAGATTTTACTATGCAAATATTATGCGTGCACTATGCAAAAAACTATGCATAATAAAATATAATATATTCTAATTATTGTCTAATAAAACAAATAACTTTATAAAAGTATTCTATTTTATATAAAAAGATTTTACTATGCAAAAAATACTATGCAGTACTATGCAAACACCATGCATAATAAAATATAATATATTCTAATTATTGTCTAATAAAACAAATAACTTTATAAAAATATTTTGTTATATATAAAAAGATTTTACTATGCAAAATACTATGCATAATAAAATATATTATATTCTAATTATTGTCTAATAAAATAAATAACTTTATAAAAGTATTCTGTTTTATATAAATAGCTTTTCTGTTTTATTACATTAATAATACTAATAAAAAAAAATTATATATATAAACTTCCACGACTTCATAAAAAGACACCTCAATATATTTAACAACATTTATCATCATTATTATAATTCACAATATTAATCGACCAAGTCGTTCCCAAGAAAGAGGGGGCATTCCAATAAGGATTTTTCCCTATTGGCGTGCAATTAGATGACCAAACCTCTCCTTGATAGAACTGCTAGACATCGCTAATATTGCAAATAATAATATTAATAACTCTATTATCTCAATTATTGATTTAATAATATATAAAATATCGACAATAATTTAATCAAATAACATGAGATACTATGCAACAATTACTGAAACAATAATTGAACAAAACTGAGTGACTTCTCACGTAAGCATCAATAATCAATACTGTGTGCTACTATGCAACCATGCATATTACTGTACTTTTACTACCGAGTAGTTCAACAGTTTTAACGGTAAAACATCCGCCGTTATTTTCATAAAAATATTTTTGTCGTTTTCTCAATCGAATAATAATTTCGTTGTGGGGTCCACCAATGATTGTGTCGTCGTACGAATATTCCCTGTTAAAACGAATATTCCGCAACCAATCAAATATTATATAACAACTTGCATACTTTGCAAAATTTATAAATATTACCCACAACTATAAGATTATATCAAATTCATTTCATAATATTCAAAAAATATTTCAGAAAATTTAAATCTTTATTCATAAAATCTGGGGTCTCACAATCTCCCCTCCTTATGAAATTATGTCCTCGAAATTTACGTACGTACCTGGTATGCCGAACAGATGAAGATACCTTGACTTCATTTCAGATTCTAACTCTTAAGATATAACCTTTGAGTGTTGAATACGATCCTTCTTATTCAATATTTTAACACGTATTTCCTCATACGTTAAATCTTCCGCTATCTCATTCGGTTCTAAATTAATAATGTGGTTCGGGTCGTCCACATATTTAAGTAACATCGATACGTGAAAAACGTTATGAACACGCGACATACTTGGCGGTAAAACGAGTCTATATGTCATAGTTCCTACTCGATCGAGGATTTCAAATGGGCCAATAAAATCGAGGGTTGAGATTTCCTCTCTTCATCAATTTTTGCTTCTAGAATAACGCCCTCTTGAACCTTCTTCTTCACATTCATTAGCTTTGAGTATGTAGCTTGAGCGGCTTTAACTTTATCGATTAAAGTCGATTTTATTCGTATATTCGTTATCTTCATATAGGTCCCTAGAGTCTTTAACTTTATCTTCATCATTTGTAAGTTATACGAAATGGGTTTTTGTGTTAACAACATTGGACTCGTAAATGCATACGATCTTCTACCCAACGCGTCAGCTACCATGTTCGCTCTTCCACGATGATATTGAATTGTATGATCGTAATCTTCAATAGCTCGAGCCAACGTCTTTGGCACATGTTACGTTCATTTTGGTTGAAGAAATATTTGAGGGTTTAAGAAATGGGTTTTGGTACTGAGGTCAATACAAAATTTGATTTCACGCTCTAGGGGTAGGTTAGGAAGTGTTTAGAGAGTGCGTCAGGAAATTTATTAATAATAGAAATGTCATTCAAAACTGTGACTCTCATCCAAGACTTGGATAGCATATCACATTGATACCAATCAACTTGCCACCGTTATTCACGATGTCCCCTATGGATATTCTGGCTTCGGTGTATTCCAAGACATGGAAGTCACCAGCAAAAGGTTCGGGGCTCTTTACTTATGGCTTGATATGACAGTGATTGACTTTAGTGGTTTGGTTGCTTGAATTTGTGTAACAGGTTGGTTAGGAATATAAAAGCTAACAACCTTACGAAAATAATTAATTTTAGCATGATGAGTAGTTAACCAATCGATTCCTCAAATCACATCAAAGGCAAGTATTTTCAAAGAAATAAGATCGTTAGGTAACGTGAAAGTGTCAATTTGAATCAACAAGAATTATAAACAGTGGAGGTAACGAAGGTTTCTACTAATGAAGTTTTAACCAATAAGTCAAAGTCTAACTTCTCTGGGGTCAAATTTAAACGTTGAGCACAAGCAAGAGAGATAATAGAATGGGTAGAACCGGTATCTAATAAGGTATAGACTTCGCAAAAATTTATAATTAACTAACCCGTGCTAACTTCGTTCGGGTAACTCGCTTTTTGAGAAGTCATGAAAAATGCTCTTCCTGAAACCACCAACTTTGTTTTGTCCGTATCCGCCTTTGGTGCTATCGTCCCAGCTAGACTTGACTTCACTATACAACAAAATCGAGCTAAATGACCTTCTCTTCTTAAAATTTCCACTTCTATTATCTTGGTCATGATTACCACCGAAGTGGTTACCATTCTTGGCATGATAATTTCCCCCACGATGGTCATCATTGTTCCAATGGTCATTGCCACCGGTACGATTATTATCGTGTTGTTGGTCATTACCTTTTGGTTGTGCTAACTTATTATCGCGCTCCAATAACTGAGCCCTATTCACAACATCTGAATATAAACAAAGTTTATGAGAAATGAGGTATTGACGTATATCTGGTTTCAAACCTCTTAGAAACATTCGCGTCATTCGCTCCTCATTATTGACCAAATCGGATGCAAACTGGGATAACTCCGCAAACTTAGCCTCGTACTGTGATACGGTAATATTATTTTGCTCCATTGCTTATCTCAACATTTTCAGATGCCATTTTCAAACATTGTCACAAAACAAGGGTTAATTCATTAATGCTCATAAGAATATTTCCATGAAAAGATACTGGATGAAGCGCAAATATCAAGGATATTTCACTAATTTCATGGAGTACAGAATCTAAAACTTTAACCAACTGAGTATAATAGAATATATGAAATTGCAAATGGATTTTCACCCGCCATGCGGTAATCCACGATATCTGCATCATTTCCATAATTTAATAAGAAATGAATCTGAAGGATCATTCACCATGCATGTGGTAATCCACATGTAAAGTTATTCCAATGTAATAATAAAAATGGAATGACAGAAGAATTCACCATGCATGCGATAGACCGTACATACAGGTTATTCCAATAGAATAATAAAAAAATGGAACCAGGCCATGCATAAACGCACAGACTGGATATTCCAACAGAATAATAAAGAATGAAATAACAAAAGACTTCACCAGGCATGCGATAGACCGCAAAGACAGGTTACTCCAACAGAATAATAAATAACGGAACTGTGTCAAAGTGAAATTTGACCGCGCAGGATATTCCAATAGAATAATAAAGAATGAAATAACAATAGAAATCACCATGCATGCGATAGACCGCACAGACAGGTTATTCCAACAAAATAATAATTAATGGAACCAGGTCAGGCATAATACGCACCGACAGGATATTCCAACAAAATAATAAAAAACGGAATAACAGAAGAATTGATTTACTTTTAAACGGACGGTCTATATTGATTTACTATGTAGTATTAATAAATTATTCTAATAAAACAAAATCTTTTAAATAAAATATAATATATTCTATTTATAGTCTAATAAAATAAATAACTTTATAAAAGTATTTTGTTTTATATTTTACTATGCAAACACTATGCAGGCACTATGCAAACACTATGCATAATAAAATATAATATATTCTAATTATTGTCTAATAAAACAAATAACTTTAAAAAAAGTATTATGTTTTATATAAAAGATTTTCTATACAAAACACTATGCAGGCACTTATGCAAACATTATGCATAATAAAATATAATATATTCTAATTATTGCCTAATAAAAAAATAACTTTATAAAAGTATTCATTTTATATAAAAAAGATTTTACTATGCAAAACACACTGCATAATAAAATATATTATATTCTAATTATTGTCTAATAAAACAAATAACTTTATAAAAGTATTCTATTTTATATAAAAAGCTTTTTACTTTTTTATTATATTAATAATACTAATAAAACAAAATTTATATATATATATATATGTAAACTTTTCGTGGCTTCATAAAAAGACACCTCAATATATTTAACAACATTTATCATCATTATTATAATTCATAATATTAATCGACAGTCGTCTCCGGAAAGAGGGCTTTCAATAAAGATTTCTCCTATTAGCGCATGATTAGGTGACCAAACTCTCTTCTTGAGAACTTCTAGACATCGTTAATATTGCAAATAATAATATTAATAACTCATCATCTCAATTATTGATTTAATAATATATAAAATATCGACAATAATTGAATCAAATAACGTGAGATACTATGCAACAATAATTGAACAAAACTGAGTGACTTCTCACGTAAGCACTGGTAGTAAAAGTACAGTAATACGCGTGGTTCCATAGTAGCACACGGTATTGATTATTGATGCTTACGTGAGAAGTCACTCAGTTTTGTTCAATTATTTCTACAGTAATTGTTGCATAGTATCTCTCGTTATTTAATTCAATTATTGTCGATATTTTATATATTATTAAATCAATAATTGAGACGATACAATTATTCATATTATTAATTACAATATTGATGATGTCTAGAAAGTTCTGTCAAGAAGAGGTTTGGTCACCTAATTGCGCGCCAATAGGGAGAAATCCTTATTGGAAAACCCCCTTTTCCCGGGAACGACCTGGTTGTTAATATTGCGAGTTATTATGATAACCCGAGATTTCGAATAATTCGAATTTTACGAATAATTTTTTTTATTATTTAATGTTACTATTCATTGATAAATAAGAGTAGAGTTGTGCTTGACGGAGAATAGAAACCTTAACTCTAAGTACGGATAGGGATTCGATTGAAAATATAATTAAAATAATTATATTGATGAGTACATGTTTGTATTGTATATAGAATGTGGATCAATGATTGGTCGAGTAGGGTACAATATTTGTAGACCCTAAAAAGGGATTAAAAACCCTAATTTCAGGATTAGAAACCCTAACGCATAGTTAGGAACCCTAATCGAAAGTCGGGGAACCATAATTTTTAATTCGGGAATCCTAAACCCTAATTAGGAAACCCTAATCCTAATTAGTAAGCCCTAATGTGATTAATAACATTTAATGTAATTAGGAAACACTAATTATATTTTAATTATCTTAATTTTCTATTTTCAAAACCCTAAATTGATAATCTTGGAAACTAAAGTTGTAAAACCTTAGGGTTAGAACCTTAGGGTTAAACCTTAAGGATTAAACCATAAGGGTTTGGTAAATTCCATGTACGCCATTAAAATTATATAACAAATTCCAAAATACCCTTTACATAGCTTTTAAGTAAAAAGATTTGCAAGATCTAGTGAGTCATCACTTAAGAATTATCCCATGTGCTAGAAATTAGCTCCAATCTTATCCAATTGGACACCTTGCACACTTGGATTCATTGCATCTAACATATAAGAGATCTAGGAGAGAGAAAGTTCACATATTAAGCTTATTGGCTATCTAACACCAATCAACTCTCTCTCTCATCCAAAGCTCCGAAATTGTTAAGTGATTCAGTCACTCTTTAACCTCTTAGAACACCTAGATCAGATTTGGAAAACAGGGATCAAAGATTTTGCAAGAGAAGGTATAACTCTAAACTCAACCTAGATCTTGTATGCTAAGAAAATATTTATGTTTAGATTCATGCTAGAGGATGTAAAATATTGTTCTATGATGATACATCATAGATCTATAGCATCAAAAGGCTTTAAAATGATGTTTTGCAAAAACTGTCCAAATTTTTTTTATAGTTTGATAAGCAAAAGTCATAGCCCATAGATCATTCCCTATTTATTATTTTTGTTGTTTCAAGCTTTGAATGTGTAGTCTGACATGAGTACTTTAATCTGGAACTGGAATCATAGCTATTGGATGTCCAGATTGTGGGTTATAATCGGTCAAAACCCGTTGATCGGGCATGACCAGACGATTTTTGGAAACCATAAAACAGTGTCTGATAACTTTTTGCAAGGCCCAGATCTGACAGTTATGATGTTGTTTGTTGATGTTGTTGTAATATATTTGTAGCATGTTGTCTAGACTGTAGATCCATACCTTAAGATCCTTTAAACCATCAACAGATCAAACAGAAAGGATGGTCAAACTATCCCATTCAGTCACGGATGAAGTTTCTGGAAATTCCAGAAACTGTTAATAGGAACTTCCTGACAATGTTTGACCGAACTAGATATTGTTAATGTTTTAGATGTGGAGTGAGATGAGGATCGGTTATTGTTCCATGTCGTTTGTACTAGAGGTGTGGATCTTAATAACATCGATTTGATGGCCAGATCATGGATATAATCGAGCCTCAATATTGCATGTTGTAACTGCCTGGGTTTCTTGGTTACCCAGAAAACCCAGCAGCACTCTGACAGCTAATATGGGGCTTCGGATCTTGCATCTGAGATATGATATGACCAAGTTGATGATTGATAGTTGTAGTACTACATGTGTATTACAAGATTGAACCCTAAGTTAGCCCAGAAACAAATCAAACAAAGAATTGCAAACGGTCAAACTTGGCATGTTGCTAACTGAGATGTCAGTGTTCTTGAGGCTCAAGAACACCAACAGCGACGCTTACTGTCGCTATAGGCTATAGCGACGGTTTTTATTATTTTTAATTTCTGATTTTTTCGAAAATTAATTAAAATTAGAAATAAATTTTAAAAATTACCAAAAATTATTTTAAATTATAAAAAAATAACTTTTAATTATTTGGGATATTTTTCATTAATATTTATAATTATTTGAATATTAATGATATTTAATTAGTGTATTAAATAAATTAGAGAAAAATGATTTTAATATTATAAAAAAAATCAATTTAAATAAGAATAAAGTGTTTAAAAATATTTTGAATTATAAAATATAATTTTCAATATTTTTTGAGAATTCTCATTAATAAATTAATATTAATGATATTAGATTTATTTATTTATTATATTAAATAAATGAATTAAAAATGACTTTATTGATTTAAAAATGGGAAAAATTATTTAAAAATATTTTAAGTTATAATTAATGACTTTTAATATTTTGATAAAATTTTATTAATATTTTAATATTAATGGTGATGATTTAAAAATGATTTTTATTACTTTAAAAATCATTTAAATAGAATATTGGTGATTTAAAAATATTTGAAGTTATTATTAATAACTTTAATATTTTGACAAATATGATATTTTAATATTATTAAATATTAATGATGATGGAATTAATTAGTATTTAAATCATTTAAAAATTATTCCGGTATTTGAAAAATTATTATAAATTATAATAATTTTTTATAAATTATGAAAAGCTTCCGAAAAATATTATAAATGATATACGACATATCTAAAATAATATTGAAGCTTAGAGACCAAGTTTAATTGACAATAAATGTGTTAATTATCGGATAGGGTGACCAGTACACTGAGATGAGACTGAAGTCCAACCAGACCGAAATAGTTAGACTTGATAAGTGTTTATATAGGTTATAAACACTGATGTGGCTATGTGGTAATGTGTCTAGGAGAAAGATTGATTGTGCATTACAATGTTATGTGTTATAAATTATTGCACTAATTGTGAGACCGATATTATTGGTTATAGATCTTTCGAACGCAGATAAGCATATTGTGTAGAAGTAATCAGCGTGAAAGGCAAGTTTCCTAACTCAACCTTGAGTTATATCTGTTTAAATACTATGGTGGTTAATTATTATTGATTAGACGACGTCCAATAATTTATTGTTGATTATTCGCAGTTAGTGCATGTTTATTGATTCAAATTACTTAGTGATTCTTATAATATACTTGTAGAATAACTGTTGTTGGACAATCACATTCGTATAAGCTATTATTGATTTCAAATAGTACAATTAAATTCTGTCTATTGTTTAATCCTATTGAAACATGTCTTAGCTAATTGTTTTGGCTAGACGAACATTTGTTAGAACTTGATAGGTTAGAGAAAAAATGAGAATAGAATTCAATTATTATTGATAGATCAATGCCAGTTGTTTCGGCTAGATCAAAAAAGAAAACTTGATAGGTTTGAGTAGAGAAGAGAAGAGAAGTGATTAGATATTGAAATCATTATAGTTCTTTGTTAAATTAAATTTTGATTCAAAGACTGAGAAGAACAACCTTTTATATACATGGAATATATTTGGTCGTATACTCGGCTATTGCGCGCATTTTGAGTATTATGCATAATATAGGGTAAAAGGAGTTGGTTGCTCTAAGTACTTGCAGAGGGGTAGAATTTAATCTTTATGGTTATCTGATACACCTGGGTATATTAAAGTCAAATCTTTGATAGTTACCCGAGAAGAGAAGTTAAAGATCCAATGGATCACTCAACATAAATCTGGAAAGCATTCCACTTTTTTATTGCATACAATTGATTCTTGATTATTCATTATAATATTATAGAAACTTTGAAAGCGTTATACCCTTTCATTATCATATTATTGTGTTGCGTAGAATGCGAGAAGACTTGTTAGTTATTAAAGATTTATTAAGCTATTTCAAAGTTCCCCGAACTTTTGTTTAATTCTATCATAATAGATATCATAATAGATAGTTTGTTGTTCTGATTCTTATACATTCATTGTATTTCTTAACTTGCGGGGCAAATTCGTTGCTCACCCTTGCTAAATAAAATATTTCAGCTAGAGACGAAGTTGCAGGAGGTGCCCTAAAGGACAAAGGCAAAGGCATTGTGATAGCGTAGTCATTATAAATATTATTATTATGTTATGTTTGTAAACCCTTTTTGTATATCTAAAGGGTATGTATGTACTGTTAAAGTTAGAGAACCTAGGACGAATGTATTAACTATATCAGTTAATGTGGTGTAATATTCTATTCATCAATGAATGGGTATTTAGATGTTAATTATATTGTGGATCGTGAGCACCAAACTCGAGGGTTAGGTAGCCTGGATTTGGGGGTGTCAGAGGTTGATATCAAAGCTGTAGGTTATAAACCTTAAGTGGGTGGGGGAAAACCCTATGATTATAACCATAAGCGAAATAGAGAATACTCATTTAGATTACTAAGTGAGAGATTGATAAAGCTTATCGATAGTGAGATATGTGGACGCATAGTCTGAGAATTTATAATGGTGAAGTACTAATCAAATTGTTTAACTGATTGTAGGATGTCTGGAGAAGATGAAATGAGTACGGAAATGATAGCGGTTGTCGCACCAATGCCAGTAGCCGAGGTGCCAGCGAAAAGCGAATCAGTTGAAAAGGTGAGAAAAGATGAACCTATGGTCAATCTGGGGAGCGATCATGACGATTATCCCAAAATGTATCTAAGTGGTGATGAAGAGGCAGAGTCCAAAGAAGCTAAGGTGGAGAAAGAGAATAAAACTAAAGTTGGAGAGAAAGATTTAGAATCTGTAGAAGTTCAAGAACTTCAGAGTAAAGTGTTTCTCTTGGAGGAGTTGTGGAAGACAGAGTGAGTATTAAGCAAGATGACTGAAGAACGGAATGAGTTGAAGGCGTAGGTGGAAAGGATGAAGACTGAAGGTGGTGGATCATCTGAAGGAACAATCAAGCAGAAGAAAGGCAAAAAAAAGAGAAAGGGGAACAACGACAATGATAATTTTAAAAATTCAAACCTGAGGAAGAAGCAAGTCTGTAGAAAGTGTGGAAAGACTCACTTGGGAGAGTGCATAATGTGGAAGAACGTGTGCTTCAACTATAAGCAGGAAGGACATATTTCCCTACATTATCCTAAGTCGAATATGAGGAAGTATTTTTCATGTGGGAGAACGGGTCACAGATTCAACAAGTGTCCCAGAAAGAAGAAGACTGGTAACGGGAGTGGACGGTAGATTGTTTAAGTTTGAGCGTTAGTATCTTTTGTTAGTAGGTTATGAAATTAAAGCTTGTAATATCGAGAATGATGTGTGAACATATGTAATATAAATATGTTTGTATGAATGAAATCTTTATTTTCTATATGAATATAAGATTAAATTGTGAGTTCTTAAAACATATACTTATGGTAAGTTTATGACTCATAATTATATGAAATGTTTCTGAACCCCTCAGCGAATGGACACCAAAGGTCTAACTAGGATAAGTTCGTATACTCATATAATTGCGGCAAGTTCCTGAACTCATAAGTGTGATAAGTTTGACGAACTGGGAATAGCTATGTGTGAATGGAGAAGTTAAACTTTTTGTGTAAAGTTTGAGAATTACAACTTTTGTTTAAAGTTGTGTTGTTAATCCTGATATTTATTAAAAAGGGATAGTTGTATATGTTAAGTATTAAAAGTACTATGTGCTATTTGAACAAATATGTGATTATATGATAAATATGTGTTGAATTCTTATTGTGTTAAGAATTTGTATAGAGAAAGAGAATTAATGTATGTTTTTTATTTAAATCAGATCATGCCGCCTAGACGACAGAATCAAAATCAAAGAGAAGAGCAATCGGTGAATAATGAAGGAGGTCAAGTTGACCCGATGCAAAACTTTATGGATATACTAGCCCAAGCTATGGAAAATAGAGCTCCAGCTGCAAGAGGAAGTGCGAGAAATCAGCCAACTGATAGATTGGCAAATTTTAAAGACTTTAAAGCGGTAGGACCGCCAGAATTCCAGGGAACCATGGATCTGTTTGAAGACCAAACTTGGGTGAAGGAGATGGAGAAAGCATTCGTTATCGCCAAAGTAGCGGAGGAGCAAAAGAAAGCTTTTGCAATGTAATTGATGAAGGGAGAAGCCAATTATAGGTGGGAAACTAATCAAGCGAGAGCCAGTATAGCCGAAGTAACTTGGACAAGATTCAAGGAGTTGTTCTTTGAGAACTACTTTTCATCAAGTATGCAAGCTCGGATGGAAGTTAAGTTCTTAGAACTAAAGTAGGAGAACATGTCAGTTTCTGAGTATGCTGCCAAATTCAACGAGTTAGAGAGATTCACACCTCATCAGGTAGACACAAAAGCAAGAAAGGCGAGATGATTTGATAATGGATTGAAGCCGGGGATATACAACAAAGTAGCCATATTGTAGATAAATACGTTCGCGGCTTTGATGGAGAAAGCATTAATTGTTGAAGGAGGGAGTGAAGTTGCATCTTGATTTCATTAGGAGAAGAAGAAGAAGACAAGTGATGGAGGAAACAGTGGTGGTAATAATCTGAACAAGAGAAAGTGGAGCGAGAATACCCAGTCGGGTAATAAGTTCGAAGAGAAGAAAAAGGTAGGAGGACAATGTGTAACTTGTGGGAAGAATCATGCAGGAGTTTGTCTAAAGAAGAAGGGAGTTTGCTATAACTGCGGGCAATGTCACCCAATTGTCCCAGCCCAAAGAAGATACAAGGTTGTTTTGCCTGTGGATCGACAGATCATCTGGTTCGGAATTGTTCAAAGAGAAATACAGAGAAGGAGAGTGGCAACAAGGGACCTGGTAGTGGAACCTTAGCTATTCGAGGACCTGCATAGCTAGGAAGACCAACGACCCATACATTCAACATGACGGCGCAAGATGTAGTGACTACTCAGGAGGTGGCATGTAACGATTTCGTTTTGAAATTTAATTACGCGAGTAATCTTGGTTAGTTATTGCTGTGAATTGTTCTCTTTTATAGATTCAAGCCACAAGTTAGAATTTGAGACACAAATGAATATTGTGTTGATAAGAGTGAATTGATGATACAACTTTAAAAGATTGTAGGGAGTAAGAAAGTGGTGATTCCGAGGACGGAATCCTTTTAACGAGGGGTGAATGTGATAACCCAGGATTTTGAATTATCCAAATTTTACGAATAATTTTTTTTTTATTTAATGTTAATATTGACTGATAAATAAAAGTAGAGTTGTGCTTAACAGAGAATAGCAAGCCTAACCCTAAGTTCGGATAGGGATTTGATTGAAAATATAATTAAAATAATTATATTGATGAGTACGTGTTTGTACTGTATAGAATGTTGATAAATGATTGGTTAAGTAGGGTATAATATTTGTAAACCCTAATAAGGGATTAAAAACCCTAATTTTAAGATTAGAAACCCTAATGCATAGTTAGGAACCTGATGAGTGAGTTTTATACCCATGAATTGGATACATTCGGGCTTAATTTATTGTTGTTCTTAAATTTTTTAGGATGTTTTTATGTGTTTGTGTCTATTCATGCATGTTTTATGTTATTTTATAGGAATTGGGACAAAAGTTACATGGATCGATATTTGGGGTGGCTAGATTCGCGTTTTCGGCTTGCCATTTACACAGCAGCCACTTCGGATCCAATTTGACTATAGCTTTTGACATTATTTCGACAAACTTCAAGAATGAAAGTTGTAGATCTACTTCTCCTCTTTCCGGAACATCTTGAATCATCAAAATCGGAGTTCGGACGAAGAAGTTATGGCCATTTTCCCAAAGGACATCGGAGCAGAAAATGTCAGATTTTGGGCCAGCGTCGGGGCGCGATTTTTAGTGTATTTTACATGGCCAATGGCGCTAGAAGCGAACTCGATCAGTCGTTGCCCGGCGTTGAAGTATTTGGGGAAGGGTTTAGTGCTTGACTGGACGCGTTTTGGGTAAATTTGACACCTTTTGACTCCAAATAGGATGGGGTTGTTCAAAACTAAAAATTGTACTTGTAACCTATAAATACATGATGTAAGGCATAAAATAAAGGGAGATTGCATAGCTTAGCCTAGATTAAACACTCCTTTAGATTAGAAAATAGCCCTAGTTCTTATTAGTTTTGGAGATTGAAGCAACTTGGAGACCATTGAAGATCAAGAGCGAGAGCAAGAGGGGAGCATCAGATTTGCTGACAACAGATTCTATTCTCTTCTCTCATCTTACTTTTATCTTTTGATGTCTATTCGGGTTGTGGATTCTTGGTTTTAATTCATTAATTATGAACTAACTATTTTTGAGATTTCAATTGAACTTTTTATGGTTATGAATTAGTTATTCATTATATTCTAATTATTTATGTTAAAGTGAGTTGTTTATCTTGTCTTGTGCTTATTGCTTAATTATTTGATCGAGAATTACTTTGTTACTCTAGAAGGAATTGGAAGAGGAATTCTAGGGTTAGGCTGGCATGATATCATGTGACTTAGTTATTTGCACAATGAATAATTAGGTTTGTGAATAGAATGGAAATATCTTTTCGCCGCATGTAACACATAAGGAATTGGGATTGTAACGAGTTTAATTCAATTGTTTTGCATAGGAATATAGCAAAATTAATCTGGATTAAATAGAAGGCAATTGATCTCTTGGAAAAGGGCTTTTGGCATTTGAGAGTTTCTGTTAACAATTCAGTAGACATAATAATTGGGATAATTAGATAATTGATTTATAGTTCATAATTTGGGATATTGGAGTCTTAATCCTTATTTACCTAAATTTAATCAAATCTTAGTTGTTTATTTGCTTTCTTTAGACTAATCTCTTTTAGTTGTTTAATTTAGTTTTCTTAACTAGAAAAATCACAATTATTGGTTGTTTAAATAAAATTGATTTGGTTAAGAGTTAGTACTTGGTATTTTTATTAAATAATTCCTCGTGGGAACGATACTCTACTTTCACTTTATTACTTGTTGATCGTGTATACTTGCGTATTCATTGATTCTTGAAATCGATCATCAAGTTTTTGGTAGCATTCTTGGGGAATTAATTTAATAATTATTTACCAATATTAATTTCAATCAAATTAGTCTTAATTTAAACATTTTTATTTTTATTTTTAATTCTCTTTCTATATTTCTCTCTTTTCGGGTACCATGGATGACTTTTGTGTATCAATGGCCATACTAACATGACTCAACCAAGGGAATGGAGATTGAAAGACTCGAGAAACTTTACGCATTGTCGTACAGATTGAGACACTTTCGAGGATGTTTGAAGCTTTTGAAGCTCGATTGTCGTCAAAGTATGGTGGTTACTTGTGATTATTGTCTTTGGAAATCATATGAGTCATCAATGCACCATCGGTTTCGAAAGTAGAATGCAAGTATAGTGGTGATTACCCCAATAATTATATTTTATCCCAACAACTATCATCGAGTTGGGGGTATCACCCGGATTTTTCATGGAGTAACAATCAAGATCAATTTTATGCTCCAAGTCCAACATACCCACGAGATTTCTTGTGTCCACCTCCACTACAAGGAAGAACATTCAAATTGGGAGGAAGCCTTGGAAAAATTTATTAAAGCTTCTAAAAAAGGAATGAGGAACAAGACAAGAAAATGAATCAAGTAGAAATTTGAATTTGCAAAGCCAAGGGCGTTGATCAAGAATTTGGAAAATCAAGTGGAGCAGAGATAGCACATCGTTGAACAACCGTCCTCAATACACACGGCCCTATGACATGGATTCCGAGCCCGATGGTGAGCCAGAGCCAAATCTACAATTTGGATGAGCCACGAGATGAAAAAGAGGAGACAAGTGGGGATAATGACAACAAGGTCGGTGAAGAACTAATTGTGAGAACCAATGATGATGAGCCAATGTTATTTATGCCTCAAGTGCCTTCTCCTCCACAGTTCAAGAGTCCCAGGTTAGATTTGCAAAACCTTGTCCGATTGGTAGTCATGTAAATCGGCAATACTCTCTGTGATGTAAAAGCAAGTACACCTTGAAACCATGGTGCGATGAGCTAGAGAAGATAGAAGAAGAAAATTGTGTCTCGACAAGCCTCTATGCGAGAATATATTCATGAGACACAATGGAGAAACCACCTAGATCTTTGGACGTTCTTGAATGTGATCTTATCTCAAGAAAGCATTCTAGGTGACTTTAATACAATGGCTATTACAAATGGGAACCTACCAAAAGCTATATTATTTCCGATGGATGGAGGGTTCCTCAACTTTCGTAGGGGAATTGGATAGAGAATTGAATAAGTCCGGCTGAGAATATAAAACGAGCGCTTATTGGGAGGCAACCCAAGTTTAATTTTTATTTTTAGTTTTTATTAAGTTTTATATTAGTAGTTTTGAACCCTAATCAAAAGTTGGGGAACCCTAATTTTTAATTTGGGAATCCTAAACCCTAATTAGGAAACCCTAATCCTAATTAGCAAGCCCTAATGTGATTAATAACATTCAATATAATTAGGAAACACTAATTATATTTTAATTATCTTAATTTCCTATTTTCAATACCCTAAATTGATAATCTTGGAAACTAAAGTTGTAAAACCTTAGGGTTAGAACCTTAGGGTTAAACCTTAAGGGTTAAACTATAAGGGTTTGGTAAATTCCATGTACGCCATTAAAATTATATAATAAATGTCCAAAATACCTTTTACTTAGCTTTTAAGTAAAAAGATTTGCAAGATCTAGTGAGTCATCACTTAAGAATTATCCCATGTGCTAGAAATTAGCTCCAATCTTATCCAATTGGACACCTTGCACACTTGGATTCATTGCATCTAACATATAAGAGGTCTAGGAGAGAGAAAGTTCACATATTAAGCTTATTGGCTATCTAACACCAATCAACTCTCTCTCTCTCTCATCCAAAGCTTCAAAATTGTTAAGTGATTCAGTCACTCTTTAACCTCTTAGAACACCTAGATCAGATTTGGAAAACAGGGATCAAAGATTTTGCAAGAGAAGGTATAACTCTAAACTCAACCTAGATCTTGTATGCTAAGAAAATATTTATGTTTATATGTTTAGATTCATGCTAGAGGATGTTATATAATTTTCTATGATGATACATCATAGATCTATAGCATCAAAAGGCTTTAAAATGAAGTTTTGCAAAAACTGTCCAAGAACAATTTTTATGGTCTGATAAGCAAAAGTCAGAGCCCATAGATCATTCCCTATTTATTATTTTTGTTGTTTCAAGCTTTGAATGTGTAGTCTGACATGAGTACTTTAATCTGGAACTAGAATCGTAGCTATTGGATGTCCAGATTATGGGTTATAATCGGTCAAAACCCGTTGATCGGGCATGACCAGTCAATTTCTGGAAATCATAAAACAGTGTCTGATAACTTTTTGCAAGGCCCAGATCTTACAGTTATGATGTTGTTTATTGATGTTGTTGTAATATATTTGTACCCTGTCTTTTGGACTATAGATCCATACCTTAAGATCCTTTAAACCATCAACAGATCGAATAGAGAGGATGGTCAAACTAGCCCATTCAGTCACAGATGAAGTTTCTGGAAATTCCAAAAACTGTTAATAGGAACTTTATGACACTGTTTGACCGAACAAGATATTGTTAATATTTTAGATGTGGACTGAGATGAGGATTAGTTATTGTTCATTGTCATTTGTACTAGAGGTGTGGATCTTAATAACATCCATTTGATGGCCAGATCATGGATATGATCGAGCCTCGAGATGGCATGTTAGAATCGTGCAGGTTTTCGGGTTACCCGGAAAACCCAAAGAAAGACTTCGATGACTATTTTGGGGCTTCGGATCTTGCATCTGAGATATGATATGACCAAGTTGATGATTGATAGTTGTAGTACTACATGTGTACTACAAGATTGAACCCTAAGTTAGCCCAGAAACAAATCAAACAGATAATTGCAAACGGTTAAACTTGGCATGTTGCTAACTGAGCTATCAGTGTTCTTGAAGCTCAAGAACACCAACAGCGACGCTTCGTGTCGTTATTGGCTATAACGACAGTTTTTATTATTTTTAATTTCTGATTTTCCTGGAAATTTATTAAAAATAGAAATAAATTCTAAAAATTACCAAAAATTGTTTTAAAAATTATTTTAAATTATAAAATATTAACTTTTTATTATTTGGGATATTTTTCATTAATATTTATAATTATTTGAATATTAATGATATTTAATTTATTTAATTAGTGTATTAAATAAATTAGAAAAAATGATTTTAATATTATAAAAAAATCATTTTAAATAAGAATAAAATATTTAAAAATATTTTGAATATAAAATATAATTTTCAATATTTTTGGAGAACTGTCATTAATAAAATAATATTAATGACATTAGATTTAGTTAATTATTATATTAAATTAATGAATTAAAAATGATAGTTACTCGAGAAGAGAAGTTCAAGATCCAATAGATCACTCAGCATAAATCTGAAAAGCATTTCACTTTGTTATTGCGTAGAATTGATTCTTGATTATTCATTAGAATATTGTAGAAACTTTGAAAGCGTTAGACCCTTTCATTATCAGATTATTGTATTGCATAGAATGTGAGAAGACTTGTTAGTTATTAAAGATTTATTCAACTATTTCAAAGTTCTCCGAACTTTGGTATCATTCTATGATAATAGAGTATGTTGTTCTGATTCTTATACATTCATTGTATTTCTTAACTTGCGGAGCAAATTCGTTGCTCACCCTTGCTAAGTAAAATATTTCAGTTAGGGACGAAGTTGCAGGAGGTGCTTTAAAGGACAAAGGCAAAGGCATTGTGATAGCATAGTCATTATAAATATTATTATTATGTTATGTTTGTAAACCCTTTTTGTATATCTAAAGGGTATGTTTGTAATGTTAAAGTTAGAGAACTTGGGACGAATGTATTAACTATATCGGTTAATATGGTGTAATATTCTATTCATCAGTGAATGAGTAGTTAGATGTTAATTATATTGTGGATTGTGAGCACCAAACTCGGGGGTTAGGTAACCCGAATTTGGGGGTGTCACAGTTATAATAATATTAATAAATGTTGTTAAAAATACTGAGGGGATTTTTATGTTGTAAATTTTGCTTATTTTATGTACCCCTATTTACCCATTTTTCAAAATAATCGATAGAAATTATTTAATATAATAAATGTGAGGGCCACATGTGGGGGCCCACATGTGACTTATGAAATCTGAAATTGGACTGGGAGAAATGGAGTTCACAAGTGGGGGGGGATTGCTTGGTGGGAAGGTAATTGATTTTTATTATTATTATTATTATAAGTTTTGTTTTATATACATATATATGTATTATATATATATATACACACACACACACACATGTGAGGAAATAAGAATGAGAGGATTAAAGTTACCGAGAGAATGAGGGAGTAGTATATTATTATTATTATTATATATATATATATATATATATATTTATTATATATATTATAATAAATTTTGTTTTTTATGAAAAAATAGAATATATTACATTTTATTATGCATAGTACAGCATAGTAAAATCAAAATTTTTAAATTTTTCAATCGGTCGAACGTCCATGAATTTTCATTTGAAATTAATGTGCGTCCGTGATTTTTTAAATTCAAATAGTATCCTTTCCATTCCCCTATAAATAGGATGCGTAATTAGAATTGAAAATCACACCAGAATCAGAGAATTCTTCTTCTATAATATTGAGCATATTTCTTTCGAGTTTTAGAAAGCTTTGAGTGTAGAAAATAGTGAAAGTTTTTGTTAAGAATATATCTGCTATACCAGTTGGAATACTCTTCTTTTTGAGGTAATGGTTATTATTTATTTCATATTCTGAAGAGATATTATTTTTCGTATTCGTATGAATATTATTTCCGTTCAATATTCATAAGAAATTTTATTTCGTTCAATATTCGCAAGAAATATTATATTCGTTTAATATTCGTAAGGGATGTTATTTTTATTTAATATTCGCTTGAAATAATATTTTCTTCCATACTCTGTGGTATGAAAGTAATATTATTTCGTTTCAGATTTTGAATTCTATACTTATTTTGTTAAAGTTTTGGCTTCTATACTCCATGAAATTAGTAGAATATCCTTGATATTTGCACTTTATCTAGTATCCTTTCATGGAAATACGATTATGAGCATTCTTGATAAGTTTTAACTTTTTCATGCCAGAGTACTATTCACAGGTTACTATTTACGAAGTACTATTCACTCGAGTATTATTCACCCAGGGTACTATTCATGTTAAAAATTGATTTGTTTTTGGTCAAAATAATTTTTTGTACAATATTATTCTTGAATTTTACTCCACAAAGCAGTATCATGTTAAAAATTTGAACGTTATTGGATTCTGGATAAATTAAATTATAAATATTTAAAATTTATCCTTGAACTTGTTTTATTGAATTATTATGTCATTGTCATCATCCTCATGCTTATATTGTTATGAAAGTCATCTTTGGCCCGTAGTGCATAGATGGACTTAGTATGATTATGACAAGGGATTATTTGGTATAATCATGACCGTAATGTTACAAGTGATGTGGTAAAAGTCCTCATTGGCCCGTAGTGCATTGATGGACAATTTTTGGTATGATTATGGTCATGGATTCTCTTTTGCCAAGGGTGCATATATGAATTGTTTTATGGTATGATCATGACCGTTGATGAACATACGATTATCTTTGGCTGGAAGTGCATGGATAATTCGTGGTCGTGATACTAAAGAATATCTTTGGCCCGTAGTGCAGGGATGATTCGATGATGTGTATTATTTATTAAGCTGAGTCTCAGCGATAAAATTGATGATAAATCTTTTAAATCATAGAAGATAGTAGATTTTATGCTCTACTTGACTCTTCTAATGGATTGCTTATTCCGCTGCAGTTGTTGATCTAAAACTTATTGCCTATTATATTCTATCAGTTGTTATACTATTGAAGGCTAAGGATAATTTATTCTACATTATCTTAGTCATAATATTTCTTATTGGGCTAGTTGAGCTCAGCCTTTCTTTCACTGTTCTCTTCAAGAAATGAGAATATAGCTGGGACTAGTCGGGGAATGGATTGATGGTCCAGATGGTTGCATTAGTAGTCCTCACTATTCTGTGAAATAGTGTGATAATAATTGTAATAAGATTGAATTTGAGTGTGGATATTGTTTAGATTACAATATTTGTATTAAAACTCTAAGATTATGTTTTGTCGTATTTTACACGATAGTTGTATAATTAAGTTGTATTTAAATTTGTACCATGTAATTGGTGACTCAAGATGGGTGATGTATACCTATTTTGGGGGCATCACAAGGCTCCTTTATATGGCTTCAGTAACGACCCAGTCAGAGTGGCATGGACTATCGAACTACTAGTTATCTTAGGTACGACTCCTCAACAGGTAGAAATAATGTGTAAATTTTATGTTGTGCATGTAGATTCGGCTTACAATGCCATATTGAGAAGACCTACCTTGACTGCTATGCAAGCTGTGACGTCAATTCCTCACTTCAAAATAAAGTTCCCAATGCCGTATGGAGTTGGTGAAGTAGCTGGGGACTTGAATTTGGCTAGGCGATGTTATTAGAATGCTGTGATTGCTTCGAGTGTAAGAGTTAGTAGGCAAAAGCAGGCTATGACTATAGAGATTGAGCCTTTCACTGAAAGTAGTTCCGAACCATTGGTTATGCCGGCTGGAGAGACTTAGGAATTCGAGCTGATTCCGGGTAAGAAGGATAAGACTGTGAAGATAGGTTCTGGTCTGCCGGAACCTCTTCGGATGAACCTTATAGAGCTATTACGGTGTTATACAGATATCTTTGCATGGGTGCCTAATGATATGCCAGGGGTAAGTAAAAATGTCGCGGAGCATAGACCCGAGGTAGACCCATTAAAGAAGCTGGTTCGGTAGAAAAGGCGGATTTTTGCACCAGAACGACAAAAAATCATTGATGAGAAAATTGCTAAGCTCCTTTCTGCTGACTTCATCTTTGAAATAGATTATCTAGAGTGGATGGTGAATGTAGTGCTAGTCCGGAAGAAGAACGGGAAATGGCGAGTCTGTATTGACTACACGGATTTGAATAAGGCTTGCCCGAAGGACTTATACCCCTTGCCTCATATTGATCATCTCGTCGATTCCACTTTGGGATATGCCTTGTTTAGTTTTATTGATGCCTTTTCTGATTATTACCAAATTTTTATGTGTAAAGAGGTTGTATTGAAGACGGCGTTCATTACGCATCGTTTGGTATATGCTTACAAAAAGATGACATTTGGTTTAATAAATGTAGGAGCTACGTATCAACAGATGATGAACTTCGTATTTAGGAGGCAGCTGGGAAAGAATATGGAGGTGTATGTTGACGACATGATTGTAAAAAGCATGATAGTACAAAAGCATTTGGACGATTTAGAGGAATGTTTTCAGATAGTGCGCCATCATAATCTGAGACAAAATCCGACCAAGTGTACCTTCGGTCTTGGTGCAGGGAAATTCATGGGACACCTGGTTAGCAAGCGGAGCATTGAGGCCAATCTAGAGAAGATCCAAGCTATATTGAATATGAAGAATCCTCAATATTTTAAAGATGTTCAATGATTAACAGGAAGAATTGAAACTTTGAGGAGGTTAATGGCTAAATCGGCAGACACATGTTTGCCATTTTTTTATACGCTGAAAGGGCCGAAGAATGCAAAGACATTTCAGCGAACTTCAGAATGTGAAGACGCCTTCCAAGGAATAAAGACGTATTTATCTTCGGCGCCTTTGTTGGTGAAACCCTCTCATGCTGAGCCATTATACTTGTATTTAGCAGCTAGTTCATTGGCAGTAGGAGCAGTATTGGTGCGAGAAGTTGAAGGTAAGTAGCATCCGATTTACTATATAAGGTATCCAAACGTTGAAAATTTTGCCTCTGCTTTGATGATAGCTAGTCGAAAGCTTAGGAAATATTTTCAAGGTCGGTTGGTTATGGTTTACACGGATCAGCCCCTAAAGAAGGTTCTGGGCAAGCCTGAGGTGTCAGGGAGACTTGCTGCTTGGTCAATGGAGTTTTCATAATTCTTCATAGAATATCATCCCCGGACAGCTATTAAAGGGCAGACTTTGGCTGATTTCGTGGTCGAATGCTCATTTTTTGACGTAGATGATAGTTTGGGAGAGGCCGAAGAGTCTGACAGAGCAGTTGCATTTCTTCATTAAAAGCAGACTTCATGGACGTTGTATGCAGACGGATCCTCTACTTCAGACATCAGTGGAGCACGGATTATTTAGACAAGTCCGGAAGGATTAAAGGTACAGCAGGCTATCAGGTTTGGATTCAGAGCAACGAATAACGAGGCAGAATACGAAGTAGTGCTAGCAGGGTTATGATTAGCGAAGAGTCTCGATGTTCAAAAGTTAATCATTTATAATGATTCTCAGTTAGTCGTTAAGCAAATTTTGGGGGAGTATGAAGCCCAAGGACCAAGATTGATCAAATATCTAGCTGAGGTGATAGATTGGCTTCAGTTTTTCTTTCATTTGAGTTTCAAGGTGATGAACACAATAACAATTATATTGCTGATGCGCTGTCAAAATTGGCTACTACAGATGTAAGTACTTTTGATGGATCCGTGTATTTGGAAATTTTGCAGCAACCTAGTATCCATCATGAGTCAGTGATGAGTGTTGAGCGTTCTAACTGCTGGTTGACTCCATACCTGGAATATCTGGCAGATGGTGTTCTTCCTTCGGATTAGCTGCTGGCTAAGAAAGTTAAGTACAAAAGTGTTAACTTTATACTTATTAATGGGGATCTTTATCGCAAAGCTTTTTTTGTCTCCATTATTAAAATGTTTAGTTCCTTCAGAGGCTGAGTATGCTCTTTGGGAGGTTCATGAAGTTATCAGTGGCGACCACAGGGCTGCAAAGTCTTTAGCCTATAAGATACTTCAGCAAGGGTATTATTGGCCTACAATTTTTAAAGAGGCAACAGAGTATGTAAAGAAGTGTCAGAATTGCCAGCTCAACAGTCCGATCCTACATTAGCCGTTAGAAGAGCTATACTCGATTCTATCTCCTATACCTTTGCTGTTTGGGGGTAGATATACTGGGTCCATTGCCGAAAGCTAAAGGTCAGGTCAGTTTTGTTATAGTTGCAATTGATTATATGACCAAATGGGTGGAAGCAAAGCCACTTAGGTTGATAAAGAAACAGGAGTGTTTAAAGTTTCTAAAAGAAGGTATATTTTTTCGTTTCGAAATCCCTAAGGTGGTAATCTCAGACAATGGATGCCAGTTTGTGGGATCAAAGTTTGAAGCATTTTTGAAGGAGTTGGGAATTCATCACAAGAGGATTTCAGTAGCTCATCCATAGTCTAATAGGCAAGTTGATGTAACTAATAGGACGCTTCTAAATGGAATCAAGTGTAGACTAGATGAGGCTAAGGGAAGATGGCCAGAAGAGTTGATCAGCGTGTTATGGGCCTTTCGAACAACTATGAGGACTACAATGGGAGATTCACCTTTCAGGTTGGCCTATGGCACTGATGCCTTGGTCCCGGTGGAAATTGGATTTACAAGTCTTTGGGTTAGTCAGTTTAGGGAGATAAACAATGAAGAAGGGTTGAAGGTCAATATGGATTTACTTGAAGAAGTTAGGGAAACAACTTATATTAAGTTGGTAGCTTATCAGCGACGGGTAGCTAAGCATTACAATAAGGTGGTAAAGCTTCAAAGGTTTGAAGTGGGAGATTTCGTCCTCAGAGAAGTCGAAGCGTCTACACCTTAGAATTTGGGAAAGCTAATGCCAAACCGGGAAGGACCTTATGAAATTGTTGAAGTACCAAAACAAGGGCTTATCAGTTAAGAGCACTAGATGGGTCTGAAATCAAGAATACTTGGCATGCTGGTAGGCTTCGGAAGTATTTTCAGTAAACACAGAGTCTGTAAATATTTGGATCATCATAAATAAAAGATTCTTTTTTTAAAAAAAATTAATCTTCTTTTCGCCGATGTTAATTTCGATGGTGTAAGAAGGTTCGGGTGGACTCGCTTACCATCCGATGGTAGCTTAATTGTTTGGTGGAGCTTGGGAATTTTTTAGGCCCTGTGTGGTAAACAAAGTTCTATGGTGTAAAGAGGTTTGGGTGGACTCGCTTACCATCCGATGGTAGCTTAATTGTTTGGTGGAGCTTGAGAATTTGTTAGGCCCTGCGTGGTAAACAAAGTTCGATGGTGTAAGGAGGTTCGGGTAAACTCGCTTACCATCCGATGGTAGCTTAATTGTTTGGTGGAGCTTGAGAATTTATTAGGCCTTGTGTGGTAAACAAAGTTTGGTGTTCTAAGGAGGTTCGGGTGGACTCGCTTACCATCCGATGGTAGCTTAATTTTTTGGTGGAGCTTGAGAATTTTTTAGGCCCTACGTGTTAAACAAAGTTCGATGGTGTAAGGAGGTTCGGGTGCACTAGCTTACCATCCGATGGTAGCTTAATTGTTTCGTGGAACTTAAGAATATGTTAGGCTCTGCGTGGTAAACAAACTCCAAATGGTGCAAGGAGGTTCAGTTGGATTTACTCGACCATTTGGTGGTAGATTTGACTGATGCGTATCTGTCTCATACTTCGGTAACGAATAAGTATTGCATTACTTTATTACCTGATTTTGTTAAGTGTTGATTTTGGATTATTTTATTAATTAAATCATGTCTGTTATATAATTTATTTGGTTATTAACTAATAGTTCAAGTTAAGTTTAAAAGGAGCTTGTACATTTTTCAAGTTAATTGATGGTGAATTATTGACAAGAAATAAATTACACAGAAGTAATATGGCATGAAGTTGATATTTCATCAATATCAACTGATTACATAAAAGTTAAAGTTTTTACAGAAAATTCTAAAGCTAAATAGAAGTGAGATCATCTTTAGGATTCATCATCATCGTTACCTTCGGAAGAGTCAAGAAGAGCCGGATCTACCTTAGCTACGACAAGGTTTGCTTTGCCCCTGCTTTGGCAGATTTCATAACCTTCGGAGTACATACAAACTATTTCTCCATTCAGTTCATCTCATTTCCGGTACTCTTCTTTGACTTGCTTGCGAAGTTTTTCGGTTAAAGACGGACCTGGGTCTCAAGGGGCCCGAAGTTCCCGAAGTTCTTCTTCAAGCTTTTGACGCCTCTTCAGATGATGTGATTCTTTAGTCTCCAATTTGTTGACTTGATTAGCCAAGCTCTAGTTGGATTGAACTAGATCTTCGTTCCTTTTCATAAAAATTTCGTTCCTTTGAACTAAATCTACGTTCATATTAATAATTTCGCATTTCATGGCCTTGGCCGTCTTCAACTCTTCTTGGATCTGAGCTAAATCCTTTTGAAGACAGTCATTATTGAAGAGTGTCGTACCATGATCACTTCTCTCTTTCGCCAAAGCCGACTTCAGTATGTCATTTTCATTTCTTGCAGCATCCTCTTCGGCTTCGGCTTCCTTATATTTTGGACGTAAACGTCCAAATATGGCATTCGCCTGTATATATTCAGTGTTAGTCAAACAAATCCATACATGGACAGAAGACTATACGAATAAACTATTGATAAGATACATTTACCTAGAATTTCATTCCCTCATCGATTAGATCCATGATTGAGCTGTTGCCGAATCAATGGTCATCGGTATCCCAGATGAAATCATCATAGAGTTGGAAGGGGAAGTTAGCATTGAATTCTGGCCATAAAGTAAGGGATGTCATGGCTTCATTCCTAAATTCAGAAGAAGAGGGTTTCAAAGGAGAAGGTATTGGTTGTTCGGGAGGCGGTGGTGGTTCAGTATAAATAGTTTCAGGAGATGGGGATTGAGTGTAAACAGTTTCACGTGGTGGTGATTGAACAAGTGTTAAGCTTGGTAGACTATTAAAAGGTTGTTTTCTTCTGCAGGAAAGTGATGGAATGGGCGGGGGAGTAATTTTGGTTCTTAACTTCTTAACACGAAGGACTCGAGTCTGTTCGTCTAGAGGCATGTTAACCAAACATTCTTTGAAAGGAGCAGGGGTCGATTGTGTAGGGATGGATTTGGGTTTCTGAATGGTTCTCTTCTTTCGGCGGGGTTGGAGGGGTTCTTTGGGTGGAATGGGTTCTTCGGCCTGTGGATCAGTAGTTTGGGGTTCAGTAGTAGGTGTTTCGCTAGGTGAAGGATCGGCAGTTGGGGGTTCAACTTTTGGGGGTTTGGTAGTTGCTTCTAAAGATTTTCCAGATAGAAAGTCTTCCAGATCTTTTACACCTGAAGAGGTCGTTTTAATCAAAGACACTGCAAAAGGTACAAAGCAATAGATCAGAATCTATATTATTAAAGATTATAACAATTACATAATAAGGGAGTTCGGAACTTACGTTTAAGATCGTATAACCATGCTTGCTTGGATAGAAGTCCATAATTCCACTCTTCTTCGGGAAATTCTCTAGCAGCTCTATCATCTCGTTCATACGCTCTTTAGAGATATCACCATAATCGTCAGATACCTTGTCTAAGGTCCTCCAGTCAGAAAGGGAGGCGATCTCTGGTCCTTTGACGAAAAACCACTTCTTATGCCAACCTTTGTTGCTAGAAGGCGTAAATACCAGAGAACGTCTTTCAAATTTCTCGCCTGACTTCGGCGACTGCTTGCTTAGAACTATGAATCCCTTTTCACAGGATTTATTGATGTTATAGATGGAGAAGAAGAAGTCGAGGGTAGGTGTAACGCCTAACTAATGGTAGAAGGCGATGAAAGCGAGGATATGAATATAAGATTTTGGAACTAGTTGGGTGAATATGACACCAACAAACCCTAATAGGTTAACTAGGAATACATAGAAAGGGAATCAAATACCCTTTTCAAGAAGAGTCACCAGTATGGTTGTTCAACCTTCTGGACGCTAATACATTCGTTCATTGGGGGTGGGAGCTGTGACAACCCGAGAATTTAGACAATTTTATAAAATCTTAAAAGATTGAGTAGAGGTTAAATAATAAACCTAGACATAAAATAAGTGTATGTATTTGAAATTTTTGGGAATAAAATTTTGTGAATTTAAAAACTTTTGGTAAAGGTTTACATTGTTAAGAATATCTGTATACATGGTCGTATATGTGTACAGTATGTGGTTAAGGGTTAAGGGTTGACCATATAAACTATATCAGTCATAAATCCTAATAATATATTAAGAACCTCGACGTTCAGTTAGAAAACCCAAACGACTGATAAGAAACCCTATTACCGGCTATGGAAACCCTAATTTCAGAACCAGGAATCTGAAACCCTAATTCAAAATATTAAAACCCTAATTTGGGAGCTTGAAAATAAGTATAAGGTTTTTATGTTATCGATTTTATATTAATTGGGGATAGCCCTAATTGATTATCATAAAACCCTAATTGTTCAACTGGAAACCCTAATGTATAATTAGGGAAGACCTAATTGGTAATTTAGTAATTTGAATTTGAATTATAAAACATTAATCCTATTTAAAAGCCCTAATGTTATTAGGGAACCTTAATATAATTAGGAGATCATAATTATAAATTAGAAACCTTAATCTCTATTTTTAGAACCTAATTAGAAAAGCTTAGAAATTTAAATTATGTAACCTTAGGGTTAAACCCTAAGGGTCAAACCCTAAGGGTTAAAACCTAATGATTGTGAGAAGTTACCAAGTTGCCATTCACTTTATATATCAAAAGACCAAACTACCTTTCTTAATATTTTAATGAGATGGAGTGTAGATCTAACCCTACTTGTGGTTGGTGACCAACCCTAGGCTAGCCATGTGGTTTAGAAAACAACTTTAATCAGCCAACAACTGATCACATGATCAGCCATTGCATTTTATCATTTTATATATAGATCAAAGAGAGGGAAAGTCACCAAACCAAGCTCATTTGCATCCTTACACTCAACCAAACTTTTCTCTCTCTTTAGCCTCAAAAATATTAAGTGAATCAGTCACTAGTGTGATCATTAGCAAGCCAGGATCAAGATCATGGATCAGAAATCAAGTATGGAAGCAAAATAGAGGTATAAAGCCTAAATTTAGAAATCCTTATTATTCATGTTAATCTTGGTGTTTAGATGTTTAAAGTTATGTTAGAGGGTGTTATTTAGTGATCTGGGTTGTTAGATCCCAGATCTATAACATTCAGATGCTCAAAATTGAGTTTTTAGAAACTGACCATGAACCCTAATTTGTGCTTTGACAGCCTAATGTCAGAGCCCATAGATTCTTATTTGTTAGTTGTTTGTTGTGTTTAATGTTATAAATATATTCTATGTTGTAAGGGATTTGATCTGGAACTTGAATCAAGCCCAGGTCATGTATAGATTTCATGTTATAAGCAGACAAACTTAGTTGACCGAGCATGACCAAGAGTTTCTGGGTAACCCAAAAAGCTCTTTATCAGTGTCTGACAATGTTTTTCAAGGCAAGAATCCGACAGATTTTAAGTAGTTTGATGATGTTGTAACCAAATTGTAGTCTGTTATATGGACTATAGATACATGCCTTTAGATTCCTTAAATCACAAATAGATTGAATATAGTGGATGGTCAAAGTAGACTGTTCGAGCACAAAGTCCATTTCTAGAAAACAAAGAAAATTCCAAGATTTCCAGAATTTCTGACAAACATTTTCTAAGCTTCTGATCTTGTACATGTTTGATATTTAGACCATGTTTTTGCTTTAAGCTTGTTGTCTGGTATGTAGACTACACACTAAAGTCCTTAGAACAAACAAATCTTGCACATGATCAAAGTAATCAGTGGTCAAACAAGCGTTGACCAACTGTCCGGATGAATTTCTGGAAAACCCAAAATTCACCAAGAATAGTTCTTGGCATGCTATTGGACCAGCCTAGATCTATCACCTGTTATGTTGTTAGGTTGATGTAAGGTTATATCCTTGTTCCTTGACATGTATGCTACACGATTGAACCTTCATATTGCACTGAGCAAGCCCAAAACTCTAGATTCAAGGCTTTCAAAATAGGCACCTCGACTGTTCTTCAATTCTAGAAAACCGAGGAATTGAAGAACAGGTCTGACAACAATTTGGAGAGCTTAGATCTCTCTGATTTGATGTAGAATGACCATGCAACTTGATTTTAATTATAGTATTACACTTATACTACAACATCAACACAAATTACAACCCAGAAAACATTAGGATCATAGATCTAATTACGGTCAAACCTACCACCTTAGTGTCTGACATGGGTTTCTAGGTTTGATGAGGAACATGTTCAATAACACCTATAATGACAGTTTGCCGCTATATAGAATTTTAATGATAGATTAATTATAAAATTAGTATTTTTATTAAATAATTAGTATTAAATGGTTTTAATTATTAAAATACATAATAAATTCCTAAAAATTATTTTAAAGCCCGAAAATTAGTTTTTAATTATTTTGAGTATATTTCATAAATATTTAATATTTTTGAAATATAAATGGTAATTAATTTATTTAATTATATTATTAAATAAATTACTTAGAAATAATTTTAATACTTTAAAATCATGAAAAATTATATTATGGTATAAGAAAATATTTTGAGTTATTTTAAATGACTTTTGATATTTTGTGATGAATTTTATTAATAAATTATTATTAATGGTAATTAATTTATTTAATGACTATATTAGATAAATTATGGAAAAATAGAATTAATGATTTAAAAATCATATAAAAATGATTTAAGTGTTATAAAATATTTGATGTTATATAATATAACTTTTGATATTTTATCATATTTTAATATTAATAGCAATCATCGGATAATGGATTTAATGGTTTATAAATTATATAAATGAGAAATTAAAGTATTAAAATACTTTGTGATATTATAAATATATTATAATGTTATGTTATGTTTTTCATTAATATTTAATATTAAATTAATATTAATGATTATGGAATTATGTGGTATTTAAATTATATAAATATGTTATTAATGATTAAAAAAATCATGATGAATAGTAATAATTACTTGAAAATTATTAAGAGCCTATAAAAAAATTGTTTTGACTGATTAATAAATTATCTAGGATAATTGTTAAGTGTTTAGACAGAGTTTAATGGAACTTAAACTCGATATTTGTCCGACTAGACCGTCGGGATGATAGAATTGTGTCAGTTTCAAGTCGGACTGAAATAGTCTAACTTGATGCTAAGTTTTATGTGTTATATAGACTGATAGGGTTATGTGTTATGTGTTATGTGTTATGTTAGTTCCCAGTATGTACAAATCTAGAAGGGGGGTTGAATAAATCCTTAGAATTTCAAAATAATTTTCCAGTTTATTTTGTATTGCTAATAATTTAGCATGTGACAAACATAAGAATCTTTTCAAGCACACCGAAATAAGTAAAAGATTCCCTTCATTGATCTATTCAGAATCATACATACATTGTTCATAGAGTTAGTTTAGTGGTAAGCAGTAATAATATACATAGCGATTATAATAACAGTTAATGTACATAACGTAAATGACATAAAGTAAAAGACACAAGGAGTTTTAAGTGGTTCGAGAGACTCAAGATCCTAATCCACTCTTCTACTTTCAACTAAAGAGTGATTTCCACCAAGGAAGGGCAACACCCTGAATCACTAAGATACCTTCAAGGCCACCAGCCTTGGGACTTCAGTTCATTAAGAACTCTTCAAGGCCAGCACCCTTGGAACTTCTCTAGTTCCCTAGGAACTCTTCAAGCCTAGTAGGCTTGGAACTTCATTTAGTCCCTCCGGATAAGGACCCCTCAGGCCCTGGCTTCTTGTTGTTGTAGTTGTTATTCTTTGGTGGTCTTTGAAATGCTAAGATGTCATTAGGCTCGAACATCTTTTGTACTTAGCGACTTAGTGTGATCCTCTTTGTTTTCGACTTGAGTGCGGACCACATCTTCTTTGGTGCGGTGATCTTCACTCTTTTCCAGTTTATTTTGTATTGCTAATAATTTAGCATGTGACAAACATAAGAATCTTTTCAAGCACACCGGAATACGTAAAAGATTCCTTCATTGATCTATTCATAATCATACATACATTGTTCGTAGAGAGTTAGTTTAGTTGTATGTGAGTTATAATATACATAGCAGCTTATAATAGTTAATGTACATAACGTAAATGATAAAAAGTAAAAGACACAAGGAGTTTTAAGTGGTTCAGACTCAAGCTCCTAATCCACTCTTCTACTTTCAACTAGCAGGATTTCCCAAGGAAGGGCAAGACCTGAATCACTAAGATTCCTTCAAGGCCACCGACCTTTGGGACTTGATTCATTAAGAACTCTTCAAGGCAATGACCTTGGAACTTCTCTAGTTCTAGGAACTCTTCAAGCCCAGTAGTCTTGGAACTTCATTTAGTCCATCCGGACAAGGACCCCTCAGGCCCTGGCTTCTTGTTGTTGTAGTTGTTGTTGTTGGTGGTGCTGAGCTGCTAAGATGTCATTAGGCTCTGAACATCTTTTGTACTTAGCAGCTTAGTGTGATCCTCTTTGTTTTCAGCTTCGAGTCCGGACCACATCTTCTTTGGTGCAGCTGATCTTCACTCTTTTCCAATTTATTTTGTATTGCTAATAATTTAGCATTTGACAAACATAAGAATCTTTTCAAGCACATCGGAATAAGTAAAAGATTCCCTTTATTAATCTATTCATAATCATACATACATTGTTCGTAGAGTTAGTTTAGTGGTAAGCAGTTATAATATACATAGCAGTTATAAAAGTTAATGTACATAACGTAAATGACATAAAGTAAAAGACACAAGGAGTTTTAAGTGGTTTGAGACTCAAGCTCCTAATCCACTCTTCTACTTTCAACTAGCGAGGATTTCCACCAAGGAAGGGCAAGACCACGAATCACTAAGATTCCTTCAAGGCCATCACCTTGGGACTTGATTCGCTAAGAACTCTTCAAGGCCAATGACCTTGGAACTTCTCTAGTTCCTAGGAACTCTTCAAGCCCAAAGATAGTCTTGGAACTTCATTTAGTCCATCCGGATAAGGACCCCTCAGCCCCGGCTTCTTGTTGTTGTTGTAGTTGTTGTTGTTGGTGGTGCTTAGTCGCTAAGATGTCATTAGGCTCTGAACATCTTTTGTACTTAGCATCTTAGTGTGATCCTCTTTGTTTTCGAATTTTGAGTCCAGGACCACATCTTCTTTGGTGCAGCTGATCTTCACTCTTTTCCAATTTATTTTGTATTGCTAATAATTTAGCATTTGACAAACATAAGAATCTTTTCAAACACATCGGAATAAGTAAAAGATTCCCTTTATTAATATATTCATAATCATACATACATTGTTATTAGAGTTAGTTTAGTGGTAAGCAGTTATAATATACATAGCAGTTATAAAAGTTAATGTACATAACGTAAATGACATAAAGTAAAAGACACAAGGAGTTTTAAGTGGTTCAGAGACTCAAGCTCCTAATCCACTCTTCTACTTTCAACTAAGGTGATTTCCACTAAGGAAGGGCAAGACCACGAATCACTAAGATTCCTTCAAGGCCACCTGACCTTGGGACTTGATTCGCTAAGAACTCTTCAAGGCCAGCAGCCTTGGAACTTCTCTAGTTCCCTAGGAACTCTTCAAGCCCAGTAGGCTTGGAACTTCATTTAGTCCCTCTAGATAAGGACCCCTCAGGCCCTGGCTTCTTATTGTTGTAGTTGTTGTTGTTGGTGGTGCTAAGCTGCTAAGATGTCATTAGGCTCTGAACATCTTTTGTACTTAGCATCTTAGTGTGATCCTCTTTATTTTCAGCTTCGAGTCTGGACACATCTTCTTTGGTGCAGCTGATCTTCACTCTTTTCCAGTTTATTTTGTATTTCTAATAATTTAGCATGTGACAAACATAAGAATCTTTTCAAGCACACCGGAATAGGTAAAAGATTCCCTTCATTAATCTATTCAGAATCATACATACATTGTTCGTAGAGTTAGTTTAGTGGTAAGCAGTTGTAATATACATAGCAGTTATAACAGTTAATGTACATAACGTAAATGACATAAAGTAAAAGACACAAGGAGTTTTAAGTGGTTCAGAGACTCAAGATCCTAATCCACTCTTCTACTTTCAACTAGCAGGATTTCCACTAAGGAAGGGCAGCACCCTGAATCACTAAGATTCCTTCAAGGCCACCAGCCTGGGGACTTCAGTTCGCTAAGAACTCTTCAAGGCCAGCAGCCTTGGAACTTCTCTAGTTCCCTAGGAACTCTTTAAGCCTAGTAGTCTTGAAACTTCATTTAGTCCATCTGGATAAGGACCCCTCAGGCCCTGGCTTCTTGTTGTTGTAGTTGTTGTTGTTGGTGGTGCTTAGCTGCTAAGTTGTCATTAGGCTCTGAACATCTTTTGTACTTAGCATCTTAGTGTGATCCTCTTTGTTTTCAGCTTCGAGTCCGGACCACATCTTCTTTGGTGCAGCTGATCTTCACTCTTTTCCAATTTATTTTGTATTGCTAATAATTTAGCATTTGACAAACATAAGAATCTTTTCAAGCACACCGGAATAAGTAAAAGATTCCCTTCATTAATCTATTCATAATCATACATACATTGTTCGTAGAGTTAGTTTAGTGGTAAGCAGTTATAATATACATAGCAGTTATAAAAGTTAATGTACATAACGTAAATGACATAAAGTAAAAGACACAAGGAGTTTTAAGTGGTTCAGAGACTCAAGCTCCTAATCCACTCTTCTACTTTCAACTAGCAGGATTTCCACTAAGGAAGGGCAACACCCTGAATCACTAAGATACCTTCAAGGCCACCAGCCTTGGGACTTCAGTTCGCTAAGAACTCTTCAAGGCCAGCACCCTTTGAACTTCTCTAGTTCCCTAGGAACTCTTCAAGCCCAGTAGGCTTGGAACTTCATTTAGTCCATCCGGATAAGGACCCCTCGAAGCCTCGCTTCTTGTTGTAGTAGTTGTTATTCTTTGGTGGTCGAAATGCTAAGATGTCATTAGGCTCGAACATCTTTTGTACTTAGCGACTTAGTGTGATCCTCTTTGTTTTCAAACTTGAGTCTTGACCACATCTTCTTTTGGTGCAAATTGATCTTCACTCTTTTCCGATTTATTTTGTATTGCTAATAATTTAGCATGTGACAAACATAAGAATCTTTTCAAGCACACCGGAATAAGTAAAAGATTCCTTCATTGATCTATTCATAATCATACATACATTGTTCGTAGAGAGTTAGTTTAGTTGTAACAGTTATAATATACATAGCATGCTTATAATAGTTAATGTACATAACGTAAATGATAAAAAGTAAAAGACACAAGGAGTTTTAAGTGGTTCGAGACTCAAGCTCCTAATCCACTCTTCTACTTTCAACTAGCGAGATTTCTACTAAGGAAAGGCAAAGACCACGAATCACTAAGATACCTTCAAGGCCACCACCTTGGGACTTGATTCATTAAGAGCTCTTCAAGGCAAGTGACCTTGGAACTTCTCTAGTTCCTAGGAACTCTTCAAGCCCAAAGAGTCTTGGAACTTCATTTAGTCCATCCGGATAAGGACCCTCAATCCCGGCTTCTTGTTGTTGTAGTTGTTGTTGTTGGTGGTGCTAAGTCGCTAAGATGTCATTAGGCTCGAACATCTTTTGTACTTAGCGACTTAGTGTGATCCTCTTAGTTTCAAACTTGAGTCAGGACCACATCTTCTTTGGTGCGGTGATCTTCACTCTTTTCCGATTTATTTTGTATTGCTAATAATTTAGCATGTGACAAACATAAGAATCTTTTCAAGCACACCGGAATAGGTAAAAGATTCCTTCATTGATCTATTCGTAATCATACATACATTGTTACGTAGTAGAGTTAGTTTAGTGGTAGCGATTTGTAATATACATAGCGGTTATAACAGTTAATGTACATAACGTAAATGACATAAAGTAAAAGACACAAGGAGTTTTAAGTGGTTCAGAGACTCAAGATCCTAATCCACTCTTTTACTTTCAACTAGCAGGATTTCCACTAAGGAAGGGTAGCACCCTGAATCACTAAGATTCCTTCAAGGTCACTAGCCTGGGGACTTCAGTTCGCTAAGAACTCTTCAAGGCCAGCAGCCTTGGAACTTCTCTAGTTCCCTAGGAACTCTTCAAGCCCAGTAGTCTTGAAACTTCATTTAGTCCATCTGGATAAGGACCCCTCAGGCCCTGGCTTCTTGTTGTTGTAGTTGTTGTTGTTGGTGGTGCTAAGCTGCTAAGATGTCATTAGGCTCTGAACATCTTTTGTACTTAGCATCTTAGTGTGATCTTCTTTATTTTCAGCTTCGAGTCCGGACACATCTTCTTTGGTGCAGCTGATCTTCACTCTTTTCCAGTTTATTTTGTATTGCTAATAATTTAGCATGTGACAAACGTAAGAATCTTTTCAAGCACACCGGAATAAGTAAAAGATTCCCTTCATTGATCTATTCAGAATCATACATACATTGTTCGTAGAGTTAGTTTAGTGGTAAGCAGTTGTAATATACATAGCAGTTATAACAGTTAATGTACATAACGTAAATGACATAAAGTAAAAGACACAAGGAGTTTTAAGTGGTTCAGAGACTCAAGATCCTAATCCACTCTTCTACTTTCAACTAGCAGGATTTCCACTAAGGAAGGCGGCAAGACACGAATCACTAAGATTCCTTCAAGGCCACCACTGGGGACTTGATTCGCTAAGAACTCTTCAAGGCCAATGACCTTGGAACTTTCTAGTTCCCTAGGAACTCTTCAAGCCCCGAGAGTCTTGAAACTTCATTTAGTCCATCCGGATAAGGACCCTCGCCTCGGCTTCTTGTTGTTAGTTGTTGTTGTTGGTGGTGTTAGTGCTAAGTTGTCATTAGGCTCTGAACATCTTTTGTACTTAGCATCTTAGTGTGATCCTCTTTGTTTTCAAACTTGAGTCCAGCACCACACATCTTCTTTGGTGCAGCTGATCTTCACTCTTTTCCAATTTATTTTGTATTGCTAATAATTTAGCATTTGACAAACATAAGAATCTTTTCAAGCACACCGGAATAAGTAAAAGATTCCCTTCATTAATCTATTCATAATCATACATACATTGTTCGTAGAGTTAGTTTAGTGGTAAGCAGTTATAATATACATATCAGTTATAAAAGTTAATGTACATAACGTAAATGACATAAAGTAAAAGACACAAGGAGTTTTAAGTGGTTCAGAGACTCAAGCTCCTAATCCACTCTTCTACTTTCAACTAGCAGGATTTCCACTAAGGAAGGGCAACACCCTGAATCACTAAGATACCTTCAAGGCCACCAGCCTTGGGACTTTAGTTCGCTAAGAACTCTTCAAGGCCCGGCTGACCTTTGAACTTCTCTAGTTCCCTAGAACTCTTCAAGCCCAAATGAGCTTGGAACTTCATTTAGTCCCTCGGATAAGGACCCCTCAGTCCCGGCTTCTTATTGTTGTAGTTGTTGTTGTTGGTGGTCTTTGAAATCGCTAAGATGTCATTAGGCTTCGAACATCTTTTGTACTTAGCGACTTAGTGTGATCCTCTTTGTTTTCAAACTTGAGTCTGGACCACATCTTCTTTGGTGCGGTGATCTTCACTCTTTTCCAGTTTATTTTGTATTGCTAATAATTTAGCATGTGACAAACATTAGAATCTTTTCAAGCACACCGGAATAAGTAAAAGATTCCCTTCATTGATATATTCATAATCATACATACATTGTTCGTAGAGTTAGTTTAGTTGTAAACAGTTATAATATACATAGCAGTTATAATAGTTAATGTACATTACGTAAATGACATAAAGTAAAAGACACAAGGAGTTTTAAGTGGTTCAGAGACTCAAGCTCCTAATCCACTCTTCTACTTTCAACTAGCAGGATTTCCACTAAGGAAGGGCAAGACCCGAATCACTAAGATTCCTTCAAGGCCCACTGACCTTGGGACTTGATTCGCTTAAGAACTCTTCAAGGCCAAGACCCTTGGAACTTCTCTAGTTCCCTAGGAACTCTTCAAGCCCAGTAGGCTTGGAACTTCATTTAGTCCCTCTAGATAAGGACCCCTCAGGCCCTGGCTTCTTGTTGTTGTAGTTGTTGTTGTTGGTGGTGCTAAGCTGCTAAGATGTCATTAGCTCTCGAACATCTTTTATACTTAGCATCTTAGTGTGATCCTCTTTATTTTCAAATTTTTCGAGTGGGACCACATCTTCTTTGGTGCAGCTGATCTTCACTCTTTTCCAGTTTATTTTGTATTGCTAATAATTTAGCATGTGACAAACATAAGAATCTTTTCAAGCACAATGCCGGAATAGGTAAAAGATTCCCTTCATTGATCTATTCGAATCATACATACATTGTTTCGTAGAGTTAGTTTAGTGGTAAGCAGTTGTAATATACATAGCAGTTATAACAGTTAATGTACATAACGTAAATGACATAAAGTAAAAGACACAAGGAGTTTTAAGTGGTTCAGAGACTCAAGATCCTAATCCACTCTTTTACTTTCAACTAGCGAGATTTCCACTAAGGAAGGCAAGAGACCTGAATCACTAAGATTCCTTCAAGGCCACTAGCACGGGACTTGATTCGCTAAGAACTCTTCAAGGCAATGACCTTGGAACTTCTCTAGTTCCCTAGGAACTCTTCAAGCCCAGTAGTCTTGAAACTTCATTTAGTCCATCTGGATAAGGACCCCTCAGGCCCTGGCTTCTTGTTGTTGTAGTTGTTGTTGTTGGTGGTGCTAAGCTGCTAAGATGTCATTAGGCTCTGAACATCTTTTGTACTTAGCATCTTAGTGTGATCCTCTTTATTTTCAGCTTCGAGTCCTGACACATCTTCTTTGGTGCAGCTGATCTTCACTCTTTTCCAGTTTATTTTGTATTGCTAATAATTTAGCATGTGACAAACGTAAGAATCTTTTCAAGCACACCGGAATAAGTAAAAGATTCCCTTCATTGATCTATTCATAATCATACATACATTGTTCGTAGAGTTAGTTTAGTGGTAAGCAGTTATAATATACATAGCAGTTATAAAAGTTAATGTACATAACGTAAATGACATAAAGTAAAAGACACAAGGAGTTTTAAGTGGTTGGAGACTCAAGCTCCTAATCCACTCTTCTACTTTCAACTAGCGAGATTTCCACCAAGGAAGGGCAACACCACGAATCAAGAAGATACCTTCAAGGCCACTGCCTTGGGACTTGATTCGCTAAGAACTCTTCAAGGCCAATGACTTTGGAACTTCTCTAGTTCCCTAGGAACTCTTCAAGCCCAAGAGAGGCTTGGAACTTCATTTAGTCCCTCCGGATAAGGACCCCTCAGCCCCGGCTTCTTGTTGTTGTAGTTGTTGTTATCATGGTGCCGAAAGTTGCTAAGATGTCATTAGGCTCTGAACATCTTTTGTACTTAGCGACTTAGTGTGATCCTCTTTGTTTTCAAATTTTCAGTCTGGACCACATCTTCTTTGGTGCAAATTTGATCTTCACTCTTTTCCGATTTATTTTGTATTGCTAATAATTTAGCATGTGACAAACATAAGAATCTTTTCAAGCACACCGGAATAAGTAAAAGATTCCTTCATTGATCTATTCATAATCATACATACATTGTTCAGTAGAGTTAGTTTAGTGGTAGCGGTTATAATATACATAGCAGTTATAAAAGTTAATGTACATAACGTAAAATGACATAAAGTAAAAGACACAAGGAGTTTTAAGTGGTTCAGAGACTCAAGCTCCTAATCCACTCTTCTACTTTCAACTAGCAGGATTTCCACTAAGGAAGGGCAACACCCTGAATCACTAAGATACCTTCAAGGCCACCAGCCTTGGGACTTCAGTTCGCTAAGAACTCTTCAAGGCCAGCAGCCTTGGAACTTCTCTAGTTCCCTAGAACTCTTCAAGCCCGAAGAGCTTGGAACTTCATTTAGTCCCTCCGGATAAGGACCCTCAGCCCCGGCTTCTTGTTGTTGTAGTTGTTGTTCTCTTTGTTGGTCTTTGAATGCTAAGATGTCATTAGGCTCTGAACATCTTTTGTACTTAGCAGCTTAGTGTGATCCTCTTTGTTTTCAGCTTCGAGTCCGGACCACATCTTCTTTGGTGCAGCTGATCTTCACTCTTTTCCAGTTTATTTTGTATTGCTAATAATTTAGCATGTGACAAACATAAGAATCTTTTCAAGCACACCGGAATAAGTAAAAGATTCCCTTCATTGATCTATTTAGAATCATACATACATTGTTCGTAGAGTTAGTTTAGTGGTAAGCAGTTGTAATATACATAGCAGTTATAATAGTTAATGTACATAACGTAAATGATAAAAAGTAAAAGACACAAGGAGTTTTAAGTGGTTCAGAGACTCAAGCTCCTAATCCACTCTTCTACTTTCAACTAGCAGGATTTCCACTAAGGAAGGGGCAAGACCGAATCACTAAGATTCCTTCAAGGCCACCGACCTTGGGACTTTGATTCATTAAGAACTCTTCAAGGCCAGCAGCCTTGGAAATTCTCTAGTTCCCTAGGAACTCTTCAAGCCCAGTAGGCTTGGAACTTCATTTAGTCCCTCTAGATAAGGACCCCTCAGGCCCTGGCTTCTTGTTGTTGTAGTTGTTGTTGGTGGTGGTGCTGAGCTGCTAAGATGTCATTAGGCTCTGAACATCTTTTGTACTTAGCAGCTTAGTGTGATCCTCTTTGTTTTTAGCTTCGAGTCTGGACCACATCTTCTTTGGTGCAGCTGATCTTCACTCTTTTCCAGTTTATTTTGTATATCTAATAATTTAGCATGTGACAAACATAAGAATCTTTTCAAGCACACTGGAATAAGTAAAAGATTCCCTTCATTGATCTATTCAGAATCATACATACATTGTTCGTAGAGTTAGTTTAGTGGTAAGCAGTAATAATATACATAGCAGTTATAACAGTTGATGTACATAACTTAAATGACATAAAGTAAAAGACACAAGGAGTTTTAAGTGGTTCAGAGACTCAAGATCCTAATCCACTCTTCTACTTTCAAGTAGCAGGATTTCCACTAAGGAAGGGCAGCACCCTGAATCACTAAGATTCCTTCAAGGCCACCAGCCTGGGGACTTCAGTTCGCTAAGAACTCTTCAAGGCCAGCAGCCTTGGAACTTCTCTAGTTCCCTAGGAACTCTTCAAGCCCAGTAGTCTTGAAACTTCATTTAGTCCATTTGGATAAGGACCCCTCAGGCCCTGGCTTCTTGTTGTTGTAGTTGTTGTTGTTGTTGGTGGTGCTTAATGCTAAGTTGTCATTAGGCTCTGAACATCTTTTGTACTTAGCATCTTAGTGTGATCCTCTTTGTTTCGAAATTTTGAGTCCGGACCACATCTTCTTTGGTGCAAATTGATCTTCACTCTTTTCCAATTTATTTTGTATTGCTAATAATTTAGCATTTGACAAACATAAGAATCTTTTCAAGCACACCGGAATAAGTAAAAGATTCCCTTCATTAATCTATTCATAATCATACATACATTGTTAAGTAGAGTTAGTTTAGTGGTAGCGGTTATAATATACATATGCTTATAAAAGTTAATGTACATAACGTAAATGACATAAAGTAAAAGACACAAGGAGTTTTAAGTGGTTCAGAGACTCAAGCTCCTAATCCACTCTTCTACTTTCAACTAGCAGGATTTCCACTAAGGAAGGGCAACACCCTGAATCACTAAGATACCTTCAAGGCCACCAGCCTTGGGACTTTAGTTCGCTAATAACTCTTCAAGGCCAGCAGCCTTGGAACTTCTCTAGTTCCCTAGGAACTCTTCAAGCCCAGTAGGCTTGGAACTTCATTTAGTCCCTCTGGATAAGGACCCCTCAGGCCCTGGCTTCTTGTTGTTGTAGTTGTTATTCTTTGTTGGTCTTTGAAATGCTAAGATGTCATTAGGCTCGAACATCTTTTGTACTTAGCGACTTAGTGTGATCCTCTTTGTTTTCAAATTTTGAGTCGGACCACATCTTCTTTGGTGTGCGGTGATCTTCACTCTTTTCCAGTTTTATTTTGTATTGCTAATAATTTAGCATGTGACAAACATAAGAATCTTTTCAAGCACACGGAATAAGTAAAAGATTCCCTTCATTGATCTATTCATAATCATACATACATTGTTCAGAGAGTTAGTTTAGTTGTAATGCAGTTATAATATACATAGCAGCTTATAATAGTTAATGTACATAACGTAAATGATAAAAAGTAAAAAGACACAAGGAGTTTTAAGTGGTTCGAGACTCAAGCTCCTAATCCACTCTTCTACTTTCAACTAGCAGATTTCCACTAAGGAAGGGCAAGACCGAATCACTAAGATTCCTTCAAGGCCACCAAACCTTTGGACTTGATCATTAAGAACTCTTCAAGGCCTTGACACCCTTGGAACTTCTCTAGTTCCTAGAACTCTTCAAGCCCCAGAGGCTTGGAACTTCATTTAGTCCCTCCGGATAAGGACCCCTCAGAATCTCGGCTTCTTGTTGTTGTAGTTGTTGTTGTTGGTGGTGCTGAGCTGCTAAGATGTCATTCGGCTCTGAACATCTTTTGTACTTAGCAGCTTAGTGTGATCCTCTTTGTTTTTAGCTTCGAGTCCGGACCACATCTTCTTTGGTGCAGCTGATCTTCACTCTTTTCCAGTTTATTTTGTATTTCTAATAATTTAGCATGTGACAAACATAAGAATCTTTTCAAGCACACTGGAATAAGTAAATGATTCCCTTCATTGATCTATTCAGAATCATACATACATTGTTCGCAGAGTTAGTTTAGTGGTAAGCAGTAATAATATACATAGCAGTTATAACAGTTGATGTACATAACTTAAATGACATAAAGTAAAAGACACAAGGAGTTTTAAGTGGTTCAGAGACTCAAGATCCTAATCCACTCTTCTACTTTCAAGTAGCAGGATTTCCACTAAGGAAGGGCAGCACCCTGAATCACTAAGATTCCTTCAAGGCCACCACTGGGACTTGATTCATTAAGAACTCTTCAAGGCAGTGAATTTTGGAACTTCTCTAGTTCCTAGGAACTCTTCAAGCCCGATAGTCTTGAAACTTCATTTAGTCCATCCGGATAAGGACCCCTCGTGCCTCGCTTCTTGTTGTTGTAGTTGTTGTTGTTGGTGGTGCTGTTTGCTAAGTTGTCATTAGGCTCTCGAACATCTTTTGTACTTAGCATCTTAGTGTGATCCTCTTTGTTTTCAACTTGAGTCAGTCCGCACCACATCTTCTTTGGTGCAAATTGATCTTCACTCTTTTCCAATTTATTTTGTATTGCTAATAATTTAGCATTTGACAAACATAAGAATCTTTTCAAGCACACTGCCGGAATAAGTAAAAGATTCCCTTCATTAATCTATTCATAATCATACATACATTGTTCAGTAGAGTTAGTTTAGTGGTAGCGGTTATAATATACATAGCAGCTTATAAAAGTTAATGTACATAACGTAAATGACATAAAGTAAAAGACACAAGGAGTTTTAAGTGGTTGAGGAGACTCAAGCTCCTAATCCACTCTTCTACTTTCAACTAGCGAGATTTCCACTAAGGAAGGGCAACACCTCAATCATCTAAGATACCTTCAAGGCCACCGACCTTGGGACTTTTAGTTATTAATAACTCTTCAAGGCTGTGACCTTGGAACTTCTCTAGTTCCCTAGGAACTCTTCAAGCCCAAAGAGCTTGGAACTTCATTTAGTCCCTCCGGATAAGGACCCTCAAAGTCTCGCTTCTTGTTGTTGTAGTTGTTTATTATTTGTTGGCTTTGAAATGCTAAGATGTCATTAGGCTCGAACATCTTTTGTACTTAGCGACTTAGTGTGATCCTCTTTGTTTTTCAAACGAGTCCGGACCACATCTTCTTTGGTGCAGCTGATCTTCACTCTTTTCCAGTTTATTTTGTATTGCTAATAATTTAGAACGTGACAAACATAAGAATCTTTTCAAGCACACCGGAATAAGTAAAAGATTCCCTTCATTGATCTATTCATAATCATACATACATTGTTCAGAGAGTTAGTTTAGTGGTAAGCAGTTATAATATACATAGCAGTTATAAAAGTTAATGTACATAACGTAAATGACATAAAGTAAAAGACACAAGGAGTTTTAAGTGGTTCAGAGACTCAAGATCCTAATCCACTCTTTTACTTTCAACTAGCAGGATTTCCACTAAGGAAGGCAAAGACTTCGAATCACTAAGATTCCTTCAAGGCCACTAGCACTGGGACTTGATTCGCTAAGAACTCTTCAAAGGCAATGACCTTGGAACTTCTCTAGTTCCCTAGGAACTCTTCAAGCCCGATGAGTCTTGAAACTTCATTTAGTCCATCTGGATAAGGACCCCTCGAATCTGGCTTCTTGTTGTTGTTGTAGTTGTTGTTTGTTGGTGGTGCTAAGTCGCTAAGATGTCATTAGGCTCTGAACATCTTTTGTACTTAGCATCTTAGTGTGATCCTCTTTATTTTCAAACTTGAGTCCGACGACACATCTTCTTTGGTGCAAATTGATCTTCACTCTTTTCCGCTTTATTTTGTATTGCTAATAATTTAGCATGTGACAAACGTAAGAATCTTTTCAAGCACACGGAATAAGTAAAAGATTCCCTTCATTGATCTATTCATAATCATACATACATTGTTCAGAGAGTTAGTTTAGTGGTAAGCGATTTATAATATACATAGTGATTATAAAAGTTAATGTACATAACGTAAATGACATAAAGTAAAAGACACAAGGAGTTTTAAGTGGTTGAGGAGACTCAAGCTCCTAATCCACTCTTCTACTTTCAACTAGCAGGATTTCCACTAAGGAAGGGCAACACCTCGAATCAAGAAGATACCTTCAAGGCCACCGACCTTGGGACTTGATTCGCTAAGAACTCTTCAAGGCCAATGACCTTGGAACTTCTCTAGTTCCTAGGAACTCTTCAAGCCCGAAGGGCTTGGAACTTCATTTAGTCCCTCCGGATAAGGACCCTCGTGCCCCGGCTTCTTGTTGTTGTAGTTGTTATTCTTTGTTGTGCCGAGAAATTTGCTAAGATGTCATTAGGCTCGAACATCTTTTGTACTTAGCGACTTAGTGTGATCCTCTTTGTTTCAAACTTGAGTCTGGACCACATCTTCTTTGGTGCAGCTGATCTTCACTCTTTTCCAGTTTATTTTGTATTGCTAATAATTTAGCATGTGACAAACATAAGAATCTTTTCAAGCACACCGGAATAAGTAAAAGATTCCCTTCATTGATCTATTCATAATCATACATACATTGTTCGTAGAGTTAGTTTAGTGGTAAGCAGTTATAATATACATAGCAGTTATAAAAGTTAATGTACATAACGTAAATGACATAAAGTAAAAGACACAAGGAGTTTTAAGTGGTTCAGAGACTCAAGCTCCTAATCCACTCTTCTACTTTCAACTAGCAGGATTTCCACTAAGGAAGGGCAACACCCTGAATCACTAAGATACCTTCAAGGCCACCAGCCTTGGGACTTCAGTTCGCTAAGAACTCTTCAAGGCCAGCAACCTTGGAACTTCTCTAGTTCCCTAGGAACTCTTCAAGCCCAGTAGGCTTGGAACTTCATTTAGTCCCTCTGGATAAGGACCCCTCAGGCCCTGGCTTCTTGTTGTTGTAGTTGTTGTTACTGTTGGTGCTGAGCTGCTAAGATGTCATTAGGCTCTGAACATCTTTTGTACTTAGCAGCTTAGTGTGATCCTCTTTGTTTTCAGCTTCGAGTCTGGACCACATCTTCTTTGGTGCAGCTGATCTTCACTCTTTTCCAGTTTATTTTGTATTGCTAATAATTTAGCATGTGACAAACATAAGAATCTTTTCAAGCACACCGGAATAAGTAAAAGATTCCCTTCATTGATCTATTTAGAATCATACATACATTGTTCAGTAGAGTTAGTTTAGTGGTAAGCGGTTGTAATATACATAGCATGATTATAATAGTTAATGTACATAACGTAAATGATAAAAAGTAAAAGACACAAGGAGTTTTAAGTGGTTCGGAGACTCAAGCTCCTAATCCACTCTTCTACTTTCAACTAGCGAGATTTCCACTAAGGAAGGCAAAGACTGAATCACTAAGATTCCTTCAAGGCCACCACCTTGGGACTTGATTCGCTAAGAACTCTTCAAGGCCCAGCACTTTGAAATTCTCTAGTTCTAGGAACTCTTCAAGCCCGATGAGCTTGGAACTTCATTTAGTCCCCTCTAGATAAGGACCCCTCGTGCCCCAGCTTCTTGTTGTTGTAGTTGTTGTTGTTGGTGGTCTTTGAGTTGCTAAGATGTCATTAGGCTCTGAACATCTTTTGTACTTAGCGGCTTAGTGTGATCCTCTTTGTTTTTAGCTTCGAGTCTGGACCACATCTTCTTTGGTGCAATTGATCTTCACTCTTTCCGATTTATTTTGTATATCTAATAATTTAGCATGTGACAAACATAAGAATCTTTTCAAGCACACTGGAATAAGTAAAAGATTCCCTTCATTGATCTATTCAGAATCATACATACATTGTTCGTAGAGTTAGTTTAGTGGTAAGCAATAATAATATACATAGCAGTTATAACAGTTGATGTACATAACTTAAATGACATAAAGTAAAAGACACAAGGAGTTTTAAGTGGTTGGAGACTCAAGATCCTAATCCACTCTTCTACTTTCAAGTAGCAGATTTCCACTAAGGAAGGCAAGCACCACAGAATCACTAAGATTCCTTCAAGGCCACCAGCCTGGGGACTTGATTCGCTTAAGAACTCTTCAAGGCAATGACCTTGGAACTTCTCTAGTTCCTAGGAACTCTTCAAGCCCAATAGTCTTGAAACTTCATTTAGTCCATTTGGATAAGGACCCTCGAAATCTGGCTTCTTGTTGTTGTAGTTGTTGTTGTTGGTGGTGCTTAGCTGCTAAGTTGTCATTAGGCTCTGAACATCTTTTGTACTTAGCATCTTAGTGTGATCCTCTTTGTTTTCAGCTTCGAGTCCAGACCACATCTTCTTTGGTGCAGCTGATCTTCACTCTTTTCCAATTTATTTTGTATTGCTAATAATTTAGCATTTGACAAACATAAGAATCTTTTCAAGCACACCGGAATAAGTAAAAGATTCCTTCATTAATCTATTCATAATCATACATACATTGTTCGTGAGAGTTAGTTTAGTGGTAGCGGTTATAATATACATAGCAGTTATAAAAGTTAATGTACATAACGTAAATGACATAAAGTAAAAGACACAAGGAGTTTTAAGTGGTTCAGAGACTCAAGCTCCTAATCCACTCTTCTACTTTCAACTAGCAGGATTTCCACTAAGGAAGGGCAACACCACGAATCACTAAGATACCTTCAAGGCCACCCGACCTTGGGACTTTAGTTCGCTAATAATAACTCTTCAAGGCCAGTGACCTTGGAACTTCTCTAGTTCCCTAGGAACTCTTGCCCGATGAGGCTTGGAACTTCATTTAGTCCCTCCGGATAAGGACCCCTCAGAATACGGCTTCTTGTTGTTGTAGTTGTTGTTCTTTGTTGGTCTTTGATTTGCTAAGATGTCATTAGGCTCGAACATCTTTTGTACTTAGCGACTTAGTGTGATCCTCTTTGTTTTCAAACTTGAGTCCGGACCACATCTTCTTTGGTGCAAAATTTGATCTTCACTCTTTTTCAGATTTATTTTGTATTGCTAATAATTTTAGCATGTGACAAACATAAGAATCTTTTCAAGCACACAGGAATAAGTAAAAGATTCCTTCATTGATCTATTCATAATCATACATACATTGTTCAGTAGAGTTAGTTTAGTTGTAAAGCAGTTATAATATACATACTTGATTATAATAGTTAATGTACATAACGTAAATGATAAAAAGTAAAAGACACAAGGAGTTTTAAGTGGTTCGTAGAGACTCAAGCTCCTAATCCACTCTTCTACTTTCAACTAACTTGTGATTTCCACTAAGGAAAGGAAAGACCCGAATCACTAAGATTCCTTCAAGGCCACCACCTTTGGACTTGATTCGCTAAGAACTCTTCAAGGCCAACACCTTGGAACTTCTCTAGTTCCTAGGAACTCTTCAAGCCCGATGGGCTTGGAACTTCATTTAGTCCCCTCCGGATAAGGACCCCTCTCAGCCCTGGCTTCTTGTTGTTGTAGTTGTTGTTGTTGGTGGTGCTTTGAGTCGCTAAGATGTCATTCGGCTCTGAACATCTTTTTGTACTTAGCGACTTAGTGTGATCCTCTTTGTTTTTAGCTTGAGTCAGGACCACATCTTCTTTGGTGCAGCTGATCTTCACTCTTTTCCAGTTTATTTTGTATTTCTAATAATTTAGCATGTGACAAACATAAGAATCTTTTCAAGCACACTGGAATAAGTAAATGATTCCCTTCATTGATCTATTCAGAATCATACATACATTGTTCGCAGAGTTAGTTTAGTGGTAAGCAGTAATAATATACATAGCAGTTATAACAGTTGATGTACATAACTTAAATGACATAAAGTAAAAGACACAAGGAGTTTTAAGTGGTTCAGAGACTCAAGATCCTAATCCACTCTTCTACTTTCAAGTAGCAGGATTTCCACTAAGGAAGGGCAGCACCCTGAATCACTAAGATTCCTTCAAGGCCACCAGCCTGGGGACTTCAGTTCGCTAAGAACTCTTCAAGGCCAGCAGCCTTGGAACTTCTCTAGTTCCCTAGGAACTCTTCAAGCCCAGTAGTCTTGAAACTTCATTTAGTCCATCTGGATAAGGACCCTCAGTCTCGCTTCTTGTTGTTGTAGTTGTTGTTGTTGGTGGTGCTTAGCTGCTAAGTTGTCATTAGGCTCTGAACATCTTTTGTACTTAGCATCTTAGTGTGATCCTCTTTGTTTTCAGCTTCGAGTCCAGACCACATCTTCTTTGGTGCAGCTGATCTTCACTCTTTTCCAATTTATTTTGTATTGCTAATAATTTAGCATTTGACAAACATAAGAATCTTTTCAAGCACACCGGAATAAGTAAAAGATTCCCTTCATTAATCTATTCATAATCATACATACATTGTTCGTAGAGTTAGTTTAGTGGTAAGCAGTTATAATATACATAGCAGTTATAAAAGTTAATGTACATAACGTAAATGACATAAAGTAAAAGACACAAGGAGTTTTAAGTGGTTCGAGGAGACTCAAGCTCTAATCCACTCTTCTACTTTCAACTAGCAGGATTTCCACTAAGGAAGGGCAACACCCTGAATCACTAAGATACCTTCAAGGCCACCAGCCTTGGGACTTTAGTTCGCTAATAACTCTTCAAGGCCAGCAGCCTTGGAACTTCTCTAGTTCCCTAGGAACTCTTCAAGCCCAGTAGGCTTGGAACTTCATTTAGTCCCTCTGGATAAGGACCCCTCAGGCCCTGGCTTCTTGTTGTTGTAGTTGTTGTTACTGTTGGTGCTGAGCTGCTAAGATGTCATTAGGCTCTGAACATCTTTTGTACTTAGCAGCTTAGTGTGATCCTCTTTGTTTTCAGCTTCGAGTCTGGACCACATCTTCTTTGGTGCAGCTGATCTTCACTCTTTTCCAGTTTATTTTGTATTGCTAATAATTTAGCATGTGACAAACATAAGAATCTTTTCAAGCACACCGGAATAAGTAAAAGATTCCCTTCATTGATCTATTCATAATCATACATACATTGTTCGTAGAGTTAGTTTAGTTGTAAACAGTTATAATATACATAGCAGTTATAATAGTTAATGTACATAACGTAAATGATAAAAAGTAAAAGACACAAGGAGTTTTAAGTGGTTCAGAGACTCAAGCTCCTAATCCACTCTTCTACTTTCAACTAGCAGGATTTCCACTAAGGAAGGCAAAGACCTCAATCACTAAGATTCCTTCAAGGCCACCAAACCTTGGGACTTGATTCGCTAAGAACTCTTCAAGGCCAATGATTTTGAAATTATCTAGTTCCCTAGGAACTCTTCAAGCCCGATGAGCTTGGAACTTCATTTAGTCCCTCTAGATAAGGACCCTCAGAATCCTCAGCTTCTTGTTGTTGTAGTTGTTGTTGTTGGTGGTCTTTGAGGCTGCTAAGATGTCATTAGGCTCGAACATCTTTTGTACTTAGCATCTTAGTGTGATCCTCTTTGTTTTTAGCTTCGAGTCCGGACCACATCTTCTTTGGTGCAGCTGATCTTCACTCTTTTCCAGTTAATTTGTATTTCTAATAATTTAGCATGTGACAAACATAAGAATCTTTTCAAGCACACTGGAATAAGTAAAAGATTCCCTTCATTGATCTATTCAGAATCATACATACATTGTTCGTAGAGTTAGTTTAGTGGTAAGCAGTAATAATATACATAGCAGTTATAACAGTTAATGTACATAACTTAAATGACATAAAGTAAAAGACACAATGAGTTTTAAGTGGTTCAGAGACTCAAGATCCTAATCCACTCTTCTACTTTCAAGTAGCAGGATTTCCACTAAGGAAGGGCAGCACCCTGAATCACTAAGATTCCTTCAAGGCCACCAGCCTGGGGACTTCAGTTCGCTAAAAACTCTTCAAGGCCAGCAGCCTTGGAACTTCTCTAGTTCCCTAGGAACTCTTCAAGCCCAGTAGTCTTGGAACTTCATTTAGTCCATCTAGATAAGGACCCCTCAGGCCCTGGCTTCTTGTTGTTGTAGTTTTTGTTGTTGGTGGTGCTGAGCTGCTAAGATGTCATTAGGCTCTGAACATCTTTTGTACTTAGCAGCTTGGTGTGATCCTCTTTGTTTTCAGCTTTAAGTCCGGACCACATCTTCTTTGGTGCAGCTGATCTTCACTCTTTTCCAGTTTATTTTGTATTGCTAATAATTTAGCATGTGACAAACATAAGAATCTTTTCAATCACACCGGAATAAGTAAAAGATTCCCTTCATTGATCTATTCATAATCATACATACATTGTTCGTAGAGTTAGTTTAGTGGTGAGTAGTTGTAATGTACATAGTAGTTATAATAGTTAATGTACATAACGTAAATGATAAAAAGTAAAAGACACAAGGAGTTTTAAGTGGTTCAGAGACTCAAGCTCCTAATCCACTCTTCTACTTTCAACTAGCGAGATTTCCACTAAGGAAGCGGCACTACAGAATCACTAAGATTCCTTCAAGGCCACCGACCTTGGGACTTGATTCGCTAAGAACTCTTCAAGGCCAATGACCTTTGAAATTATCTAGTTCTAGGAACTCTTCAAGCCCGATGGGCTTGGAACTTCATTTAGTCCCTCTAGATAAGGACCCCTCGAATCCGGCTTCTTGTTGTTGTAGTTGTTGTTGTTGGTGGTCTTTGAAATGCTAAGATGTCATTAGGCTCTGAACATCTTTTGTACTTAGCATCTTAGTGTGATCCTCTTTGTTTTTAGCTTCGAGTCCGGACCACATCTTCTTTGGTGCAGCTGATCTTCACTCTTTTCCAGTTTATTTTGTATTTCTAATAATTTAGCATGTGACAAACATAAGAATCTTTTCAAGCACACTGGAATAAGTAAAAGATTCCCTTCATTAATCTATTCATAATCATACATACATTGTTAAGTAGAGTTAGTTTAGTGGTAGCGGTAATAATATACATAGCAGCTTATAATGAGGTTAATGTACATAACGTAAATGACATAAAGTAAAAGACACAAGGAGTTTTAAGTGGTTCGGAGACTCAAGATCCTAATCCCTCTTCTACTTTCAACTAGCGAGATTTCCACTAAGGAAGGCAAGACCACGAATCACTAAGATTCCTTCAAGGCCACCGACACAGGGACTTGATTCGCTAAAAACTCTTCAAGGCCGGTGACCTTGGAACTTCTCTAGTTCCTAGGAACTCTTCAAGCCAGATAGTCTTGGAACTTCATTTAGTCCATCTAGATAAGGACCCCTCAGCCCCTGGCTTCTTGTTGTTGTAGTTTTTTGTTGTTGGTGGTCTTGAAAGTTGCTAAGATGTCATTAGGCTCTGAACATCTTTTTGTACTTAGCGACTTGGTGTGATCCTCTTTGTTTTTCGACTTTAAGTCAGGACCACATCTTCTTTGGTGCAATTTGATCTTCACTCTTTTCCGCTTTATTTTGTATTGCTAATAATTTAGCATGTGACAAACATAAGAATCTTTTCAATCACTGCCGGAATAAGTAAAAGATTCCTTCATTGATCTATTCATAATCATACATACATTGTTAAGTAGAGTTAGTTTAGTGGTGAGTAGTTGTAATGTACATAGTAGTTATAATAGTTAATGTACATAACGTAAATGATAAAAAGTAAAAGACACAAGGAGTTTTAAGTGGTTCGAGGAGACTCAAGCTCCTAATCCACTCTTCTACTTTCAACTAGCAGGATTTCCACTAAGGAAGGCGGCAAGACTCGAATCACTAAGATTCCTTCAAGGCCACCTGACCTTGGGACTTGATTCGCTAAGAACTCTTCAAGGCCAATGACCTTGGAAATTATCTAGTTCCCTAGGAACTATTCAAGTGATGAGCTTGGAACTTCATTTAGTCCCCTCTAGATAAGGACCCCTCAGTCTGGCTTCTTGTTGTTGTAGTTGTTGTTGTTGGTGGTCTTTGGTGCTAAGATGTCATTAGGCTCTGAACATCTTTTGTACTTAGCATCTTAGTGTGATCCTCTTTGTTTTTAGCTTGATGCGGACCACATCTTCTTTGGTGCGGTGATCTTCACTCTTTTCCAGCTTTTTATTTTGTATTTCTAATAATTTAGCATGTGACAAACATAAGAATCTTTTCAAGCACTGCTGGAATAAGTAAAAGATTCCTTCATTGATCTATTCAGAATCATACATACATTGTTAAGTAGAGTTAGTTTAGTGGTAGCGGTAATAATATACATAGCAGATTATAACGATTAATGTACATAACTTAAATGACATAAAGTAAAAGACACAATGAGTTTTAAGTGGTTGAGAGACTCAGATCCTAATCCACTCTTCTACTTTCAAGTAGCGAGATTTCCACTAAGGAAGGCGGCTAAGACAGAATCACTAAGATTCCTTCAAGGCCACCAGCCTGGGGACTTCATTCGCTAAAAACTCTTCAAGGCCAGCAGCCTTGGAACTTCTCTAGTTCCCTAGGAACTCTTCAAGCCCAATAGTCTTGGAACTTCATTTAGTCCATCTAGATAAGGACCCCTCAGGCCCTGGCTTCTTGTTGTTGTAGTTTTTGTTGTTGGTGGTGCTGAGCTGCTAAGATGTCATTAGGCTCTGAACATCTTTTGTACTTAGCAGCTTGGTGTGATCCTCTTTGTTTTCAGCTTTAAGTCCGGACCACATCTTCTTTAGTGCAAATTGATCTTCACTCTTTTCCGGTTTATTTTGTATTGCTAATAATTTAGCATGTGACAAACATAAGAATCTTTTCAATCACACGGAATAAGTAAAAGATTCCTTCATTGATCTATTCATAATCATACATACATTGTTCGTAGAGTTAGTTTAGTGGTGAGTAGTTGTAATGTACATAGTAGTTATAATAGTTAATGTACATAACGTAAATGATAAAAAGTAAAAGACACAAGGAGTTTTAAGTGGTTCGAGACTCAAGCTCTAATCCACTCTTCTACTTTCAACTAGCAGGATTTCCACTAAGGAAGGGCAGCACCCTGAATCACTAAGATTCCTTCAAGGCCACCAGCCTTGGGACTTCAGTTCGCTAAGAACTCTTCAAGGCCAGTAGCCTTGGAACTTCTCTAGTTCCCTAAGAACTCTTCAAGCCCAGTAGGCTTGGAACTTCATTTAGTCCCTCTAGATAAGGACCCCTCAGGCCCTGGCTTCTTGTTGTTGTAGTTGTTGTTGTTGGTGGTCTTTGAAGTTTGCTAAGATGTCATTAGGCTCTGAACATCTTTTGTACTTAGCATCTTAGTGTGATCCTCTTTGTTTTTAGCTTCGAGTCTGGACCACATCTTCTTTGGTGCAGCTGATCTTCACTCTTTTCCAGTTTATTTTGTATTTCTAATAATTTAGCATGTGACAAACATAAGAATCTTTTCAAGCACACTGGAATAAGTAAAAGATTCCCTTCATTGATCTATTCAGAATCATACATACATTGTTCGTAGAGTTAGTTTAGTGGTAAGCAGTAATAATATACATAGCAGTTATAACAGTTAATGTACATAACTTAAATGACATAAAGTAAAAGACACAATGAGTTTTAAGTGGTTCAGAGACTCAAGATCCTAATCCACTCTTCTACTTTCAAGTAGCAGGATTTCCACTAAGGAAGGGCAGCACCCTGAATCACTAAGATTCCTTCAAGGCCTGACTGGGACTTGATTCGCTAAAAACTCTTCAAGGCCGCCACCTTGGAACTTCTCTAGTTCCCTAGGAACTCTTCAAGCCCAGTAGTCTTGGAACTTCATTTAGTCCATCTAGATAAGGACCCCTCAGGCCCTGGCTTCTTGTTGTTGTAGTTTTTGTTGTTGGTGGTGCTGAGCTGCTAAGATGTCATTAGGCTCTGAACATCTTTTGTACTTAGCAGCTTGGTGTGATCCTCTTTGTTTTCAGCTTTAAGTCCGGACCACATCTTCTTTAGTGCAGCTGATCTTCACTCTTTTCCAGTTTATTTTGTATTGCTAATAATTTAGCATGTGACAAACATAAGAATCTTTTCAATCACAAGGAATAAGTAAAGATTCCCTTCATTGATCTATTCATAATCATACATACATTGTTCAGTAGAGTTAGTTTAGTGGTGAGTAGTTGTAATGTACATAGTAGTTATAATAGTTAATGTACATAACGTAAATGATAAAAAGTAAAAGACACAAGGAGTTTTAAGTGGTTCAGAGACTCAAGCTCCTAATCCACTCTTCTACTTTCAACTAGCAGGATTTCCACTAAGGAAGGCGGCAAGACAGAATCACTAAGATTCCTTCAAGGCCACCTGACCTTGGGACTTGATTCGCTAAGAACTCTTCAAGGCCAAGACCTTGAAATTATCTAGTTCCTAGAACTCTTCAAGCCCATGAGCTTGGAACTTCATTTAGTCCCTCTAGATAAGGACCCTCAGCCCTCGGCTTCTTGTTGTTGTAGTTGTTGTTGTTTGGTGGTCTTTGAAATGCTGCTAAGATGTCATTAGGCTCTGAACATCTTTTGTACTTAGCATCTTAGTGTGATCCTCTTTGTTTTTAGCTTCGAGTCTGGACCACATCTTCTTTGGTGCAGCTGATCTTCACTCTTTTCCAGTTTATTTTGTATTTCTAATAATTTAGCATGTGACAAACATAAGAATCTTTTCAAGCACCTTTGGAATAAGTAAAAGATTCCTTCATTAATCTATTCATAATCATACATACATTGTTCAGAGAGTTAGTTTAGTGGTAGCGGTAATAATATACATAGCGATTATAATAGGTTAATGTACATAACGTAAATGACATAAAGTAAAAGACACAAGGAGTTTTAAGTGGTTCGGAGACTCAAGATCCTAATCCCTCTTCTACTTTCAACTAATGAGATTTCCACTAAGGAAGGGCAACACTCGAATCACTAAGATACCTTCAAGGCCACTGACCTTGGGACTTTAGTTCGCTAAGAACTCTTCAAGGCCAGCACCCTTGGAACTTCTCTAGTTCCCTAGGAACTCTTCAAGCCCGAAGAGTCTTGGAACTTCATTTAGTCCATCTCGATAAGGACCCCTCGTGCCCACAGCTTCTTGTTGTTGTAGTTTTTGTTGTTGGTGGTGCAGAGCTGCAAAGATGTCATTAGGCTCTGAACATCTTTTGTACTTAGCAGCTTGGTGTGATCCTCTTTGTTTTCAGCTTTGAGTCGGGACCACATCTTCTTTGGTGCAGCTGATCTTCACTCTTTTCCGGTTTATTTTGTATTGCTAATAATTTAGCATGTGACAAACATAAGAATCTTTTCAATCACACCGGAATAAGTAAAAGATTCCCTTCATTGATCTATTCATAATCATACATACATTGTTCAGTAGAGTTAGTTTAGTGGTGAGTAGTTGTAATGTACATAGTAGTTATAACGGTTAATGTACATAACGTAAATGATAAAAAGTAAAAGACACAAGGAGTTTTAAGTGGTTCGGAGACTCAAGCTCCTAATCCACTCTTCTACTTTCAACTAGCAGGATTTCCACTATGGAAGGGCAAAGCACCTCGAATCACTAAGATTCCTTCAAGGCCACCGACCTTGGGACTTCGCATTAAGAACTCTTCAAGGCCAGTGACCTTTGAAATTATCTAGTTCCTAGGAACTCTTCAAGCCCGATGAGGCTTGGAACTTCATTTAGTCCCCTAGATAAGGACCCTCAGCCCACGGCTTGTTGTTGTTGTAGTTATTGTTGTTGGTGGTCTTTGTTGCTAAGATGTCATTAGGCTCACGAACATCTTTTGTACTTAGCATCTTAGTGTGATCCTCTTTGTTTTTAGCTTCGAGTGGGACCACATCTTCTTTGGTGCAAATTTGATCTTCACTCTTTTCCGGTTAATTTGTATTTCTAATAATTTAGCATGTGACAAACATAAGAATCTTTTCAAGCACTTTGGAATAAGTAAAAGATTCCCTTCATTGATCTATTGAGTAATCATACATACATTGTTGTTAGAGAGTTAGTTTAGTGGTAGCGGTAATAATATACATAGCAGATTATAACAGTTAATGTACATAACTTAAATGACATAAAGTAAAAGACACAATGAGTTTTAAGTGGTTCGAGGAGACTCAAGATCCTAATCCACTCTTCTACTTTCAAGTAGCGAGATTTCCACTAAGGAAGGGGCACCACCGAATCACTAAGATTCCTTCAAGGCCACCGACTGGGACTTGATTCGCTAAAAACTCTTCAAGGCCAGCAGCCTTGGAACTTCTCTAGTTCCCTAGGAACTCTTCAAGCCCAATAGTCTTGGAACTTCATTTAGTCCATCTAGATAAGGACCCCTCAGGCCCTGGCTTCTTGTTGTTGTAGTTTTTGTTGTTGGTGGTGCTGAGCTGCTAAGATGTCATTAGGCTCTGAACATCTTTTGTACTTAGCAGCTTGGTGTGATCCTCTTTGTTTTCAGCTTTGAGTCCGGACCACATCTTCTTTGGTGCAGCTGATCTTCACTCTTTTCCAGTTTATTTTGTATTGCTAATAATTTAGCATGTGACAAACATAAGAATCTTTTCAATCACACCGGAATAAGTAAAAGATTCCCTTCATTGATCTATTCATAATCATACATACATTGTTCGTAGAGTTAGTTTAGTGGTGAGTAGTTGTAATGTACATAGTAGTTATAACAGTTAATGTACATAACGTAAATGATAAAAAGTAAAAGACACAAGGAGTTTTAAGTGGTTCAGAGACTCAAGCTCCTAATCCACTCTTCTACTTTCAACTAGCAGGATTTCCACTAAGGAAGGGCAGCACCCTGAATCACTAAGATTCCTTCAAGGCCACCAGCCTTGGGACTTCAGTTCGCTAAGAACTCTTCAAGGGCCGGCTGACCTTTGAAATTATCTAGTTCCCTAGGAACTCTTCAAGCCCAGTAGGCTTGGAACTTCATTTAGTCCCTCTAGATAAGGACCCCTCAGGCCCTGGCTTCTTGTTGTTGTAGTTGTTGTTGTTGGTGGTGCTGAGCTGCTAAGATGTCATTAGGCTCTGAACATCTTTTGTACTTAGCATCTTAGTGTGATCCTCTTTGTTTTTAGCTTCGAGTCTGGACCACATCTTCTTTGGTGCAGCTGATCTTCACTCTTTTCCAGTTTATTTTGTATTTCTAATAATTTAGCATGTGACAAACATAAGAATCTTTTCAAGCACACTGGAATAAGTAAAAGATTCCCTTCATTAATCTATTCATAATCATACATACATTGTTAAGTAGAGTTAGTTTAGTGGTAGCGGTAATAATATACATAGTGATTATAATAGCTTAATGTACATAACGTAAATGACATAAAGTAAAAGACACAAGGAGTTTTAAGTGGTTCAGAGACTCAAGCTCCTAATCCACTCTTCTACTTTCAACTAGCAGGATTTCCACTAAGGAAGGGCAAGACCCTGAATCACTAAGATTCCTTCAAGGCCACTGACCTTGGGACTTGATTCGCTAAGAACTCTTCAAGGCCAAAGACACCTTGGAACTTCTCTAGTTCCTAGGAACTCTTCTGCCCAAAGAGGCTTGGAACTTCATTTAGTCTCTCCGGATAAGGACCCTCGTGCCCCGGGCTTGTTGTTGTAGTTGTTGTTGTTGGTGGTCTTTGAAGTTGCTAAGATGTCATTAGCTCTCAATATCTTTTGTACTTAGCGACTTAGTGTGATCCTCTTTGTTTTCAAACTTGAGTGGGACCACATCTTCTTTTGGTGCAAATTGATCTTCACACTTTTCCAGCTTTATTTTGTATTTCTAATAATTTAGAATGTGACAAACATAAGAATCTTTTCAATCACACCGGAATAAGTAAAAGATTCCCTTCATTGATCTATTCATAATCATACATACATTGTTCGTAGAGAGTTAGTTTAGTGGTGAGTAGTTGTAATATACATAGTAGTTATAATAAGCTTAATGTACATAACGTAAATGAAATAATGTAAAAGACACAAGGAGTTTTAAGTGGTTCGTAGACTCAAGCTCCTAATCCACTCTTCTACTTTTTTAACTAGCAGAGATTTCCACTAAGGAAGGGCAAGACTCGAATCACTAAGATTCCTTTAAGGCCACCAAACCTTGGGACTTGATTTCGCTAAGAACTCTTCAAGGCCAATGACCTTTGAACTTCTCTAGTTCCCTAGGAACTCTTCAAGCCCAGATGGGCTTGGAACTTCATTTAGTCCCTCCGGATAAGGACCCTCAGCCCTCGGCTTCTTATTGTTAGTAGTTGTTGTTGTTGGTGGTCTTTGTTGCTAAGATGTCATTAGGCTCTGAACATCTTTTGTACTTAGCAGCTTAGTGTGATCCTCTTTGTTTTTTGCTTCGATTCCGGACCACATGTTCTTTGGTGCAGCTGATCTTCACTCTTTTCCAGTTTATTTGTATTGCTAATAATTTAGCATGTGACAAACATAAGAATCTTTTCAAGCACATCGGAATAAATAAAAGATTCCCTTCATTGATCTATTCATAATCATACATACATTGTTCGTAGAGTTAGTTTAGTGGTAAACAGTTATAATATACATAGTAGTTATAATAGTTAATGTACATAACGTAAATGATAAAAAGTAAAAGACACAAGGAGTTTTAAGTGGTTCAGAGACTCAAGCTCCTAATCCACTCTTCTACTTTCAACTAGCAGGATTTCCACTAAGGAAGGGCAGCACCATGAATCACTAAGATTCCTTCAAGGCCACCAGCCTTGGGACTTCAGTTCGCTAAGAACTCTTCAAGGCCAACACTTGGAACTTCTCTAGTTCCTAGGAACTCTTCAAGCCAGTAGGCTTGGAACTTCATTTAGTCCCTCCGGATAAGGACCCCTCAGGCCCTGGCTTCTTGTTGTTGTAGTTGTTGTTGTTGGTGGTGCTGAGCTGCTAAGATGTCATTAGGCTCTGAACATCTTTTGTACTTAGCGACTTAGTGTGATCCTCTTTGTTTTCAAACTTTGAGTGGGACCACATCTTCTTTGGTGCAAATTGATCTTCACTCTTTTCCAGCTTTATTTTGTATTGCTAATAATTTAGCATGTGACAAACATAAGAATCTTTTCAATCACAGGAATAAGTAAAAGATTCCCTTCTTCGATCTATTCATAATCATACATACATTGTTCGTAGAGTTAGTTTAGTGGTGAGTAGTTGTAATGTACATAGTAGTTATAACAGTTAATGTACATAACGTAAATGATAAAAAGTAAAAGACACAAGGAGTTTTAAGTGGTTCAGAGACTCAAGCTCCTAATCCACTCTTCTACTTTCAACTAGCAGGATTTCCACTAAGGAAGGGCAGCACCCTGAATCACTAAGATTCCTTCAAGGCCACCAGCCTTGGGACTTCAGTTCGCTAAGAACTCTTCAAGGCCAGCAGCCTTGGAAATTATCTAGTTCCCTAGGAACTCTTCAAGCCCAGTAGGCTTGGAACTTCATTTAGTCCCTCTAGATAAGGACCCCTCAGGCCCTGGCTTCTTGTTGTTGTAGTTGTTGTTGTTGGTGGTGCTGAGCTGCTAAGATGTCATTAGGCTCTGAACATCTTTTGTACTTAGCATCTTAGTGTGATCCTCTTTGTTTTTAGCTTCGAGTCCGCACCACATCTTCTTTGGTGCAGCTGATCTTCACTCTTTTCCAGTTTATTTTGTATTTCTAATAATTTAGCATGTGACAAACATAAGAATCTTTTCAAGCACACTGGAATAAGTAAAAGATTCCTTCATTGATCTATTCGAGAATCATACATACATTGTTTCGTAGAGTTAGTTTAGTGGTAGCAAGTAATAATATACATAGCAGCTTATAATGTTAATGTACATATAACTTAAATGACATAAAGTAAAAGACACAATGAGTTTTAAGTGGTTCGTAGAGACTCAAGATCCTAATCCACTCTTCTACTTTCAAGTAGCGAGATTTCCACTAAGGAAGGGCAAAGACTCGAATCACTAAGATTCCTTCAAGGCCACCTGACACTGGGACTTTGATTCGCTAAAAACTCTTCAGGCAAAGTGACCTTGGAACTTCTCTAGTTCCCTAGGAACTCTTCAAGCCCAATAGTCTTGGAACTTCATTTAGTCCATCTAGATAAGGACCCTCGAATCTCGGCTTCTTGTTGTTGTAGTTTTTGTTGTTGGTGGTCTTGAAAGTTGCTAAGATGTCATTAGGCTCACGAACATCTTTTGTACTTAGCGACTTGGTGTGATCCTCTTTGTTTTCAACTTTGAGTCAGGACCACATCTTCTTTGGTGCAAATTGATCTTCACTCTTTTTCCAGCTTTATTTTGTATTGCTAATAATTTAGCATGTGACAAACATAAGAATCTTTTCAATCACACCGGAATAAGTAAAAGATTCCTTCATTGATCTATTCATAATCATACATACATTGTTCGTAGAGAGTTAGTTTAGTGGTGAGTAGTTGTAATGTACATAGTAGTTATAATGATTAATGTACATAACGTAAATGATAAAAAGTAAAAGACACAAGGAGTTTTAAGTGGTTCGGAGACTCAAGCTCCTAATCCACTCTTCTACTTTCAACTAGCGAGATTTCCACTAAGGAAGGGCAAAGACTGAATCACTAAGATTCCTTCAAGGCCACTGACCTTGGGACTTGATTCATTAAGAACTCTTCAAGGCCGGTGACCTTTGAAATTATCTAGTTCCTAGAACTCTTCAAGCCCAATGAGCTTGGAACTTCATTTAGTCCCTTCTAGATAAGGACCCTCGGGCCCCGGCTTCTTGTTGTTGTAGTTGTTGTTGTTGGTGTGCTTTGAAGTTGCTAAGATGTCATTAGGCTCGAACATCTTTTTGTACTTAGCATCTTAGTGTGATCCTCTTTGTTTTCGACTTGAGTCAGGACCACATCTTCTTTGGTGCAAATTGATCTTCACTCTTTTCCCGCTTTATTTTGTATTGCTAATAATTTAGCATGTGACAAACATAAGAATCTTTTCAAGCACACTGGAATAAGTAAAAGATTCCCTTCATTAATCTATTCATAATCATACATACATTGTTCGTAGAGTTAGTTTAGTGGTAAGCAGTAATAATATACATAGCAGCTTATAACGCTTAATGTACATAACGCGTAAATGACATAAAGTAAAAGACACAAGGAGTTTTAAGTGGTTCGGAGACTCAAGCTCCTAATCCACTCTTCTACTTTCAACTAGAAGGATTTCCACTAAGGAAGGGCAAGACCTCAATCACTAAGATTCCTTCAAGGCCACCAAACCTTGGGACTTGATTCATTAAGAACTCTTCAAGGCCAAGACCCTTGGAACTTCTCTAGTTCCTAGGAACTCCTCAAGCCCAAGAGAGAGCTTGGAACTTCATTTAGTCTCTCCGGATAAGGACCCTCAGTTCTGGCTTCTTGTTGTTGTAGTTGTTGTTGTTGGTGGTGCTTTGAAATGCTAAGATGTCATTAGGCTCTCGAACATCTTTTGTACTTAGCGACTTAGTGTGATCCTCTTTGTTTTCAACTTGAGTGGGACCACATCTTCTTTGTGTGCGGTGATCTTCACTCTTTTCCGCTTTTTATTTTGTATTTCTAATAATTTAGAATGTGACAAACATAAGAATCTTTTCAATCACACCGGAATAAGTAAAAGATTCCCTTCATTGATCTATTCATAATCATACATACATTGTTCGTAGAGTTAGTTTAGTGGTGAGTAGTTGTAATATACATAGTAGTTATAACAGTTAATGTACATAACGTAAATGAAATAATGTAAAAGACACAAGGAGTTTTAAGTGGTTCAGAGACTCAAGCTCCTAATCCACTCTTCTACTTTTAACTAGCAGGATTTCCACTAAGGAAGGGCAGCACCCTGAATCACTAAGATTCCTTCAAGGCCACCAAATTTTGGGACTTGATTCGCTAAGAACTCTTCAAGGCCGGCAGCCTTGGAACTTCTCTAGTTCCCTAGGAACTCTTCAAGCCCAGTAGGCTTGGAACTTCATTTAGTCCCTCTGGATAAGGACCCCTCAGGCCCTGGCTTCTTATTGTTGTAGTTGTTTTTGTTGGTGGTGCTGAGCTGCTAAGATGTCATTAGGCTCTGAACATCTTTTGTACTTAGCAGCTTAGTATGATCCTCTTTGTTTTTTGCTTCGAGTCCGGACCACATGTTCTTTGGTGCAGCTGATCTTCACTCTTTTCCAGTTTATTTGTATTGCTAATAATTTAGCATGTGACAAACATAAGAATCTTTTCAAGCACACCGGAATAAGTAAAAGATTCCCTTCATTGATCTATTCATAATCATACATACATTGTTCGTAGAGTTAGTTTAATGGTAAACAGTTATAATATACATAGCAGTTATAATAGTTAATGTACATAACGTAAATGATAAAAAGTAAAAGACATAAAGTAAAAGACACAAGGAGTTTTAAGTGGTTCAGAGACTCAAGCTCCTAATCCACTCTTCTACTTTCAACTAGCAGGATTTCCAATAAGGAAGGGCAGCACCATGAATCACTAAGATTCCTTCAAGGCCACCAGCCTTGGGACTTCAGTTCGCTAAGAACTCTTCAAGGCCAGCACACTTGGAACTTCTCTAGTTCCTAGGAACTCTTCAAGCCCAGTAGGCTTGGAACTTCATTTAGTCCCTCTGGATAAGGACCCCTCAGGCCCTGGCTTCTTGTTGTTGTAGTTGTTGTTGTTGGTGGTGCCGAGCTGCTAAGATGTCATTAGGCTCTGAACATCTTTTGTACTTAGCGACTTAGTGTGATCCTCTTTGTTTTCAAACTTGAGTCCAGGACCACATCTTCTTTAGTGCGGTGATCTTCACTCTTTTCGCTTTATTTTGTATTGCTAATAATTTAGCATGTGACAAACATAAGAATCTTTTCAAGCACACCTAATAAGTAAAAGATTCCCTTCATTGATCTATTCATAATCATACATACATTGTTCGTAGAGTTAGTTTAGTGTTGAGCAGTTGTAATATACATAGTAGTTATAACAGTTAATGTACATAACGTAAATGAAATAAAGTAAAAGACACAAGGAGTTTTAAGTGGTTCAGAGACTCAAGCTCCTAATCCACTCTTCTACTTTTAACTAGCGAGAATTTCCACTAAGGAAGGGCAGCACCCTGAATCACTAAGATTCCTTCAAGGCCACCAGCCTTGGGACTTGATTCGCTAAGAACTCTTCAAGGCCAGCAGCCTTGGAACTTCTCTAGTTCCCTAGGAACTCTTCAACCCCGATGAGCTTGGAACTTCATTTAGTACCTCCGGATAAGGACCCCTCAGTCTCGGCTTCTTGTTGTTGTAGTTGTTGTTGTTGGTGGTCTTTGAAATGCTAAGATGTCATTAGGCTCTCGAACATCTTTTGTACTTAGCGACTTAGTGTGATCCTCTTTGTTTTTCGACTTGAGTCAGGACCACATCTTCTTTGGTGCAAATTGATCTTCACTCTTTTCCAGTTTATTTTGTATTGCTAATAATTTAGCATGTGACAAACATAAGAATCTTTTCAAGCACACCGGAATAAGTAAAAGATTCCCTTCATTGATCTATTCATAATCATACATACATTGTTCGTAGAGTTAGTTTAGTGTTGAGCAGTTGTAATATACATAGTAGTTATAACAGTTAATGTACATAACGTAAATGAAATAAAGTAAAAGACACAAGGAGTTTTAAGTGGTTCAGAGACTCAAGCTCCTAATCCACTCTTCTACTTTTAACTAGTAGAATTTCCACTAAGGAAGGGCAGCACCCTGAATCACTAAGATTCCTTCAAGGCCACCAGCCTTGGGACTTCAGTTCGCTAAGAACTCTTCAAGGCCAGCACCCTTGGAACTTCTCTAGTTCCCTAGGAACTCTTCAACCCCAGTAGGCTTGGAACTTCATTTAGTCCCTCTGGATAAGGACCCCTCAGGCCCTGGCTTCTTATTGTTGTAGTTGTTGTTGTTGGTGGTGCTGAGCTGCTAAGATGTCATTAGGCTCTGAACATCTGTTGTATTTAGCGACTTAGTGTGATCCTTTTTTTTTTTGCTTGAGTGGGACCACATCTTCTTTGGTGCAAATTGATCTTCACTCTTTTCATTTATTTTGTATTGCTAATAATTTAGCATATGACAAACATAAGAATCTTTTCAAGCACACCGGAATAAGTAAAAGATTCCCTTCATTGATCTATTTAGAATCATACATACATTGTTAAGTAGAGAGTTAGTTTAGTGGTAGCGGTTGTAATATACATAGCAGCTTATAACGCTTAATGTACATAACGTAAATGACATAAAGTAAAAGACCCAAGGAGTTTTAAGTGGTTCAGAGACTCAAGATCCTAATCCACTCTTCTACTTTCAACTAGCAGAGATTTCCACAAGGAAGGGCAAAGACTCGAATCACTAAGATTCCTTCAAGGCCACTGACACAGGGACTTGATTCGCTAAGAACTCTTCAAGGCCGGCTGACCTTGAACTTCTCTAGTTCCCTAGGAACTCTTCAAGCCCGAGAGGCTTGGAACTTCATTTAGTCCCTCGGATAAGGACCCTCAGTTCACGGCTTTTATTGTTGTAGTTGTTGTTGTTGGTGGTGGTGCTTTGAAATGCTAAGATGTCATTAGGCTCGAACATCTTTTGTACTTAGCGACTTAGTGTGATCCTCTTTGTTTTCAACTTGAGTCCAGGACCACATGTTCTTGAGTGCGGTGATCTTCACTCTTTTCCAGTTTATTTTGTATTGCTAATAATTTAGCATGTGACAAACATAAGAATCTTTTCAAGCACAATCAAATAAGTAAAAGATTCCTTCATTGATCTATTCGTAATTATACATACATTGTTCGTAGAGTTAGTTTAGTGGTGAGCAGTTGTAATATACATAGTAGTTATAACTGCAGCTAATGTACATAACGTAAATGAAATAAAGTAAAAGACACAAGGAGTTTTAAGTGGTTCAGAGACTCAAGCTCCTAATCCACTCTTCTACTTTCAACTAGCAGGATTTCCACTCAGTAAGGAAGGGCAGCACGAATCACTAAGATTCCTTCAAGGCCACCAGCCTTGGGACTTTAGTTCGCTAAGAACTCTTCAAGGCCAGTAGCCTTGGAACTTCTCTAGTTCCCTAAGAACTCTTCAAGCCCAGTAGGCTTGGAACTTCATTTAGTCCCTCTAGATAAGGACCCCTCAGGCCCTGGCTTCTTGTTGTTGTAGTTGTTGTTGTTGGTGGTCCGAGTTTGCTAAGATGTCATTAGGCTCTGAACATCTTCTCAGATTTAGCGACTTAGTGTGATCCTCTTTGTTTTCGACTTTGAGTGGGACCACATCTTCTTTTGGTGCAAATTGATCTTCACTCTTTTCCAGTTTATTTTGTATTGCTAATAATTTAGCATATGACAAACATAAGAATCTTTTCAAGCACACCGGAATAAGTAAAAGATTCCCTACATTGATCTATTTAGAATCATACATACATTGTTCGTAGAGTTAGTTTAGTGGTAAGCAGTTGTAATATACATAGCAGTTATAACAGTTAATGTACATAACGTAAATGACATAAAGTAAAAGACACAAGGAGTTTTAAGTGGTTCAGAGACTCAAGATCCTAATCCACTCTTCTACTTTCAACTAGCAGGATTTCCACTAAGGAAGGGCAGCACCCTGAATCACTAAGATTCCTTCAAGGCCTGACACTGGGACTTGATTCGCTAAGAACTCTTCAAGGCCAATGACCTTGGAACTTCTCTAGTTCCTAGGAACTCTTCAAGCCCGATGAGTCTTGGAACTTCATTTAGTCCATCCGGATAAGGACCCCTCAGCCCGGCTTCTTGTTGTTGTAGTTGTTGTTGTTGGTGGTCTTTGAGTTGCTAAGATGTCATTAGGCTCTCGAACATCTTTTGTACTTAGCGACTTAGTGTGATCCTCTTTGTTTTCAACTTTAGTCTGGACCACATCTTCTTTGGTGCGGTGATCTTCACTGCTTTTCAGCTTTATTTTGTATTGCTAATAATTTAGCATTTGACAAACGTAAGAATATTTTCAAGCACACGGAATAAGTAAAAGATTCCTTCATTAATCTATTCATAATCATACATACATTGTTCGTAGAGAGTTAGTTTAGTGGTAGCGGTAATAATATACATAGCGCTTATAACGGTTAATGTACATAACGTAAATGACATAAAGTAAAAGACACAAGGAGTTTTAAGTGGTTCGGAGACTCAAGCTCCTAATCCACTCTTCTACTTTCAACTAGCGAGATTTCCACTAAGGAAAGGCGGCAAGACCGAATCACTAAGATTCCTTCAAGGCCACTGACTTGGGACTTTGGGATTCGCTAAGAACTCTTCAAGGCCAATGACCTTAGAACTTCTCTAGTTCCCTAGAACTCTTCAAGCCCGAAGAGCTTTGAACTTCATTTAGTCCTCGGGATAAGGACCCTCAGAATACGGCTTCTTGTTGTTGTAGTTGTTGTTATTGGTGGTCTTGAGTCGCTAAGATGTCATTAGGCTCTGAACATCTTTTGTACTTAGCAGCTTAGTGTGATCCTCTTTGTTTTCAGCTTCGAGTCCGGACCACATGTTCTTTGGTGCAGCTGATCTTCACTCTTTTCCAGTTTATTTTGTATTGCTAATAATTTAGCATGTGACAAACATAAGAATCTTTTCAAGCACACCGAAATAAGTAAAAGATTCCCTTCATTGATCTATTCAGAATTATACATACATTGTTCGTAGAGTTAGTTTAGTGGTGAGCAGTTGTAATATACATAGTAGTTATAACAGCTAATGTACATAACGTAAATGAAATAAAGTAAAAGACACAAGGAGTTTTAAGTGGTTCAGAGACTCAAGATCCTAATCCACTCTTCTACTTTCAACTAGCGAGATTTCCACTAAGGAAAGGCAAGACCGAATCACTAAGATTCCTTCAAGGCCACCACTGGGACTTGATTCATTAAGAACTCTTCAAGGCCGTGACCTTGGAACTTCTCTAGTTCCTAGAACTCTTCAAGCCCGAGAGGCTTGGAACTTCATTTAGTCCCCTACGGATAAGGACCCTCGAGCCCTGGCTTTTATTGTTGTAGTTGTTGTTGTTGGTGGTCTTTGAAAGTGCTAAGATGTCATTAGGCTCACGAACATCTTTTGTACTTAGCGACTTAGTGTGATCCTCTTTGTTTTCGACTGAGTCAGGACCACATGTTCTTTTGGTGCGGTGATCTTCACTCTTTTCCGATTTATTTTGTATTGCTAATAATTTAGCATGTGACAAACATAAGAATCTTTTCAAGCACACCGAAATAAGTAAAAGATTCCCTTCATTGATCTATTCGTAATTATACATACATTGTTAAGTAGAGTTAGTTTAGTGGTGAGCGGTTGTAATATACATAGCAGTTATAATAAGTTAATGTACATAACGTAAATGACATAAAGTAAAAGACACAAGGAGTTTTAAGTGGTTCAGAGACTCAAGATCCTAATCCACTCTTCTACTTTCAACTAGCAGAGATTTCCACCAAGGAAGGGCAAGACTCGAATCACTAAGATTCCTTCAAGGCCACCACTGGGACTTGATTCGCTTAAGAACTCTTCAAGGCCAGTGACCTTGGAACTTCTCTAGTTCCCTAGGAACTCTTCAAGCCCGAGAGGCTTGGAACTTCATTTAGTCCCTCCGGATAAGGACCCCTCGAATCCGGCTTTTATTGTTGTAGTTGTTGTTGTTGGTGGTCTTTGAAATGCTAAGATGTCATTAGGCTCGAACATCTTTTGTACTTAGCGACTTAGTGTGATCCTCTTTGTTTTCAAACTTGAGTCCGGACCACATGTTCTTTTAGTGCGGTGATCTTCACTCTTTTCCAGTTTATTTTGTATTGCTAATAATTTAGCATGTGACAAACATAAGAATCTTTTCAAGCACACCGAAATAAGTAAAAGATTCCCTTCATTGATCTATTCAGAATTATACATACATTGTTCGTAGAGTTAGTTTAGTGGTGAGCAGTTGTAATATACATAGTAGTTATAACAGCTAATGTACATAACGTAAATGAAATAAAGTAAAAGACACAAGGAGTTTTAAGTGGTTCAGAGACTCAAGCTCCTAATCCACTCTTCTACTTTCAACTAGCAGGATTTCCACTAAGGAAGGGCAGCACCCTGAATCACTAAGATTCCTTCAAGGCCACCAGCCTGGGGACTTCAGTTCGCTAAGAACTCTTCAAGGCCGCTGACCTTGGAACTTCTCTAGTTTCCTAGGAACTCTTCAAGCCCAAGATAGTCTTGGAACTTCATTTAGTCCATCCGGATAAGGACCCTCAGCCCCCTGGCTTCTTGTTGTTGTAGTTGTTGTTGTTGGTGGTCTTTGAAATGCTAAGATGTCATTAGGCTCTGAACATCTTTTGTACTTAGCAGCTTAGTGTGATCCTCTTTATTTTCAGCTTCGAGTCTGGACCACATCTTCTTTGGTGCAGCTGATCTTCACTCTTTTCCAGTTTATTTTGTATTGCTAATAATTTAGCATTTGACAAACGTAAGAATATTTTCAAGCACACCGGAATAAGTAAAAGATTCCCTTCATTAATCTATTCATAATCATACATACATTGTTCGTAGAGTTAGTTTAGTGGTAAGCAGTAATAATATACATAGCAGTTATAACAGTTAATGTACATAACGTAAATGACATAAAGTAAAAGACACAAGGAGTTTTAAGTGGTTCAGAGACTCAAGCTCCTAATCCACTCTTCTACTTTCAACTAGCAGGATTTCCACTAAGGAAGGGCAGCACCCTGAATCACTAAGATTCCTTCAAGGCCACCAGCCTTGGGACTTCAGTTCGCTAAGAACTCTTCAAGGCCAGCAGCCTTAGAACTTCTCTAGTTCCCTAGGAACTCTTCAAGCCCAGTAGGCTTGGAACTTCATTTAGTCCCTCGAGATAAGGACCCCTCAGGCCCTGGCTTCTTGTTGTTGTAGTTGTTGTTGTTGGTGGTGCTGAGCTGCTAAGATGTCATTAGGCTCTGAACATCTTTTGTACTTAGCAACTTAGTGTGATCCTCTTTGTTTTCAAATTTTGAGTCAGGACCACATGTTCTTTGGTGCAAATTTGATCTTCACTCTTTTCCGATTTATTTTGTATTGCTAATAATTTAGCATGTGACAAACATAAGAATCTTTTCAAACACAAGAAATAAGTAAAAGATTCCCTTCATTGATCTATTCAGAATTATACATACATTGTTCGTAGAGTTAGTTTAGTGGTGAGCAGTTGTAATATACATAGTAGTTATAACAGCTAATGTACATAACGTAAATGAAATAAAGTAAAAGACACAAGGAGTTTTAAGTGGTTCAGAGACTCAAGCTCCTAATCCACTCTTCTACTTTCAACTAGCAGGATTTCCACTAAGGAAGGGCAGCACCCTGAATCACTAAGATTCCTTCAAGGCCACCAGCCTTGGGACTTCAGTTCGCTAAGAACTCTTCAAGGCCAGCAGCCTTGGAACTTCTCTAGTTCCCTAGGAACTCTTCAAGCCCAGTAGGCTTGGAACTTCATTTAGTCCCTCTAGATAAGGACCCCTCAGGCCCTGGCTTCTTGTTGTTGTAGTTGTTGTTGTTGTTGGTGGTCTTTGAAATGCTAAGATGTCATTAGGCTCTGAACATCTTCTCAGACTTAGTAGACTTAGTGTGATCCTCTTTGTTTTTAGCTTCGAGTCCGGACCACATCTTCTTTGGTGCAACTGATCTTCACTCTTTTCCAGTTTATTTTGTATTTCTAATAATTTAGCATGTGACAAACATAAGAATCTTTTCAAGCACACTGGAATAAGTAAAAGATTCCCTTCATTGATCTATTCAGAATCATACATACATTGTTCGTAGAGTTAGTTTAGTGGTAAGCGGTAATAATATATACATAGCAGCTTATAATGGTTAATGTACATAACATAAATGACATAAAGTAAAAAGACACAAGGAGTTTTAAGTGGTTCGGAGACTCAAGATCCTAATCCACTCTTCTACTTTCAACTAGCAGGATTTCCACTAAGGAAAGGCAAGACCACGAATCACTAAGATTCCTTCAAGGCCACGACACTGGGACTTGATTCGCTAAGAACTCTTCAAGGCCAAAGTGACCTTGGAACTTCTCTAGTTCCCTAGAACTCTTCAAGCCCGATAGTCTTGGAACTTCATTTAGTCCATCCGGATAAGGACCCTCAGCCCTCTGGCTTCTTGTTGTTGTAGTTTTTGTTGTTGGTGGTCTTTGAATGCTAAGATGTCATTAGGCTCTGAACATCTTTTTTGTACTTAGGAGCCTTGTGTGATCCTCTTTGTTTTCGAATTTTTGAGTCAGGACCACATCTTCTTTGGTGTAGGTGATCTTCACTCTTTTCCAGGTTTATTTTGTATTACTAATAATTTAGCATTTGACAAACATAAGAATCTTTTCAAGCACACGGAATAAGTAAAAGATTCCCTTCATTAATCTATTCATAATCATACATACATTGTTCGTAGAGTTAGTTTAGTGGTAGCGGTAATATATATATACATAGCAGTTATAACAGTTAATGTACATAACGTAAATGACATAAAGTAAAAGACACAAGGAGTTTTAAGTGGTTCAGAGACTCAAGCTCCTAATCCACTCTTCTACTTTCAACTAGCGAGATTTCCACTATGGAAGGGCAAAGACCGAATCACTAAGATTCCTTCAAGGCCACCGACCTTGGGACTTGATTCGCTTAAGAACTCTTCAAGGCCAAACACCATTGGAACTTCTCTAGTTCCTAGGAACTCTTCAAGCCCAAGAGGGCTTGGAACTTCATTTAGTCCCTCCGGATAAGGACCCTGAAGCCCAGCGGCTTGTTGTTGTAGTTGTTGTTGTTGGTGGTGCTGAGCTGCTAAGATGTCATTAGGCTCTGAACATCTTTTGTACTTAGCAGCTTAGTGTGATCCTCTTTGTTTTTTGCTTCGAGTCCGGACCACATGTTCTATGGTGCAGCTGATCTTCACTCTTTTCCAGTTTATTTTGTATTGCTAATAATTTAGCATGTGACAAACATAAGAATCTTTTCAAGCACACCGGAATAAGTAAAAGATTCCCTTCATTGATCTATTCATAATCATACATACATTGTTCGTAGAGTTAGTTTAGTGGTGAGCGGGTTGTAAATATACATAGTAGTTATAATGGTTAATGTACATAACGTAAATGATAAAAAGTAAAAGACACAAGGAGTTTTAAGTGGTTCAGAGACTCAAGCTCCTAATCCACTCTTCTACTTTCAACCAGCAGGATTTCCACTAAGGAATGGCAGCACCCTGAATCACTAAGATTCCTTCAAGGCCACCAGCCTTGGGACTTCAGTTCGCTAAGAACTCTTCAAGGCCAACACACTTGGAACTTCTCTAGTTCCCTAGGAACTATTCAAGCCTAGTAGTCTTGGAACTTCATTTAGTCCATCTGGATAAGGACCCCTCAGGCCCTGGCTTCTTGTTGTTGTAGTTGTTGTTGTTGGTGGTGCTGAGCTGCTAAGATGTCATTAGGCTCTGAACATCTTTTGTACTTAGAAGCTTAGTGTGATCCTCTTTGTTTTCAACTTCGAGTCCGGACCACATCTTCTTTGGTGCAGCTGATCTTCACTCTTTTCCAGTTTATTTTGTATTACTAATAATTTAGCATGTGACAAACATAAGAATCTTTTCAAGCACACCGGAATAAGTAAAAGATTCCCTTCATTGATCTATTCAAAATCATACATACATTGTTCGTAGAGTTAGTTTAGTGGTGAGCAGTTGTAATATACATAGCAGTTATAACAGTTAATGTACATAACGTAAATGACATAAAGTAAAAGACACAAGGAGTTTTAAGTGGTTCAGAGACTCAAGCTCCTAATCCACTCTTCTACTTTTAACCAGCAGGATTTCCACTAAGGAAGGGCAGCACCCTAAATCACTAAGATTCCTTCAAGGCCACCAGCCTTGGGACTTCAGTTCGCTAAGAACTCTTCAAGGCCAGCACCCTTGGAACTTCTCTAGTTCCTAGGAACTCTTCAAGCCCAAAGTAGGCTTGGAACTTCATTTAGTCCCTCCGGATAAGGACCCTCAGCCCCGGCTTCTTGTTGTTGTAGTTGTTGTTGTTGGTGGTCTTTGAAATGCTAAGATGTCATTAGGCTCACGAACATCTTTTGTACTTTAGTGACTTAGTGTGATCCTCTTTGTTTTCAACTTCGAGTCAGGACCACATCTTCTCTTTGGTGCAAAATTGATCTTCACTCTTTTTCCGGTTTATTTTGTATTGCTAATAATTTAGCATGTGACAAACATAAGAATCTTTTCAAGCACACCGGAATAAGTAAAAGATTCCTTCATTGATCTATTCAAAATCATACATACATTGTTCGTAGAGAGTTAGTTTAGTGGTGGCGGTTGTAATATACATAGTAGTTATAATAAGCTTAATGTACATAACGTAAATGAAATAAAGTAAAAGACACAAGCGCTTTTAAGTGGTTCGGAGACTCAAGCTCCTAATCCACTCTTCTACTTTTAACCAAAGCAGGAGTTCCACTAAGGAAGGCGGCAAGACCGAATCACTAAGATTCCTTCAAGGCCACCACCTTGGGACTTGATTCATTAAGAACTCTTCAAGGCCAGCAGCCTTTGAACTTCTCTAGTTCCCTAGGAACTATTCAAGCCTAGTAGTCTTGGAACTTCATTTAGTCCATCTGGATAAGGACCCCTCAGGCCCTGGCTTCTTGTTGTTGTAGTTGTTGTTGTTGGTGGTGCTGAGCTGCTAAGATGTCATTAGGCTCTGAACATCTTTTGTACTTAGCAGCTTAGTGTGATCCTCTTTGTTTTCAGCTTCGAGTCCGGACCACATGTTCTTTGGTGCAGCTGATCTTCACTCTTTTCCAGTTTCTTTTGTATTGCTAATAATTTAGCATGTGACAAACATAAGAATCTTTTCAAGCACACCGAAATAAGTAAAAGATTCCCTTCATTGATCTATTCAAAATCATACATACATTGTTCATAGAGTTAGTTTAGTGGTAAGCAGTAATAATATACATAGCAGTTATAACAGTTAATGTACATAACGTAAATGAAATAAAGTAAAAGACACAAGGAGTTTTAAGTGGTTCAGAGACTCAAGCTCCTAATCTACTCTTCTACTTTTAACTAGCAGGATTTCCACTAAGGAAGGGCAGCACCCTGAATCCCTAAGATTCCTTCAAGGCCACCAGCCTTGGGACTTCAGTTCGCTAAGAACTCTTCAAGGCCAGCAGCCTTGGAACTTCTCTAGTTCCCTAGGAACTCTTCAAGCCCAGTAGGCTTGGAACTTCATTTAGTCCCTCGGATAAGGACCCTCAGCCCCCACAGCTTCTTATTGTTGTAGTTGTTGTTGTTGGTGGTGCTGAGCTGCTAAGATGTCATTAGGCTCTGAACATCTTTTGTACTTAGCAGCTTAGTGTGATCCTCTTTGTTTTTTGCTTCGGGTACGGACCACATGTTCTTTGGTGCGGTGATCTTCACTCTTTTTCGGTTTATTTGTATTGCTATAATAATTTAGCATGTGACAAACATAAGAATCTTTTCAAGCACACCGGAATAAGTAAAAGATTCCCTTCATTAATCTATTCATAATCATACATACATTGTTCGTAGAGTTAGTTTAGTGGTAAGCAGTAATAATATACATAGCAGTTATAACAGTTAATGTACATAACGTAAATGACATAAAGTAAAAGACACAAGGAGTTTTAAGTGGTTCAGAGACTCAAGCTCCTAATCCACTCTTCTACTTTCAACTAGCAGGATTTCCACTAAGGAAGGGCAGCACCCTGAATCACTAAGATTCCTTCAAGGCCACCAGCCTTGGGACTTCAGTTCGCTAAGAACTCTTCAAGGCCAGCACCCTTGGAACTTCTCTAGTTCCCTAGGAACTCTTCAAGCCCAGTAGGCTTGGAACTTCATTTAGTCCCTCCGGATAAGGACCCTCGTGTACCCCGGCTTCTTGTTGTTGTAGTTGTTGTTGTTGGTGGTCTTTTTCATGCTAAGATGTCATTAGGCTCTGAACATCTTTTGTACTTAGGAGCCTTGTGTGATCCTCTTTGTTTTCAGCTTTGAGTCCGGACCACATCTTCTTTGGTGTAGCTGATCTTCACTCTTTTCCAGTTTATTTTGTATTGCTAATAATTTAGCATTTGACAAACATAAGAATCTTTTCAAGCACACCGGAATAAGTAAAAGATTCCCTTCATTAATCTATTCATAATCATACATACATTGTTCTTAGAGTTAGTTTAGTGGTAAGCAGTAATAATATACATAGCAGTTATAACAGTTAATGTACATAACGTAAATGACATAAAGTAAAAGACACAAGGAGTTTTAAGTGGTTCAGAGACTCAAGCTCCTAATCCACTCTTCTACTTTCAACTAGCAGGATTTCCACTAAGGAAGGGCAGCACCCTGAATCACTAAGATTCCTTCAAGGCCACCGACCTTGGGACTTGATTCGCTTAAGAACTCTTCAAGGCCAACACCCTTGGAACTTCTCTAGTTCCTAGGAACTCTTCAAGCCCAGTAGGCTTGGAACTTCATTTAGTCCCTCTGGATAAGGACCCCTCAGGCCCTGGCTTCTTGTTGTTGTAGTTGTTGTTGTTGGTGGTGCTGAGCTGCTAAGATGTCATTAGGCTCTGAACATCTTTTATACTTAGCAGCTTAGTGTGATCCTCTTTGTTTTCAACTTCGAGTCCGGACCACATCTTCTTTGGTGCAGCTGATCTTCACTCTTTTCCAGTTTAATTTTGTATTGCTAATAATTTAGCATGTGACAAACATAAGAATCTTTTCAAGCACACCGGAATAAGTAAAAGATTCCCTTCATCGATCTATTCAAAATCATACATACATTGTTCGTAGAGTTAGTTTAGTGGTGAGCAGTTGTAATATACATAGTAGTTATAACAGTTAATGTACATAACGTAAATGAAATAAAGTAAAAGACACAAGCAGTTTTAAGTGGTTCAGAGACTCAAGCTCCTAATCCACTCTTCTACTTTTAACCAGCAGGATTTCCACTAAGGAAGGGCAGCACCCTGAATCACTAAGATTCCTTCAAGGCCACCAGCCTTGGGACTTCAGTTCGCTAAGAACTCTTCAAGGCCAGCAGCCTTGGAACTTCTCTAGTTCCCTAGGAACTATTCAAGCCTAGTAGTCTTGGAACTTCATTTAGTCCATCTGGATAAGGACCCCTCAGGCCCTGGCTTCTTGTTGTTATAGTTTTTGTTGTTGGTGGTGCTAAGCTGCTAAGATGTCATTAGGCTCTGAACATCTTTTGTACTTAGGAGCCTTGTGTGATCCTCTTTGTTTTCAGCTTTGAGTCCGGACCACATCTTCTTTGGTGTAGCTGATCTTCACTCTTTTCCAGTTTATTTTGTATTGCTAATAATTTAGCATTTGACAAACATAAGAATCTTTTCAAGCACACCGGAATAAGTAAAAGATTCCCTTCATTAATCTATTCATAATCATACATACATTGTTCGTAGAGTTAGTTTAGTGGTAAGCAGTAATAATATACATAGCAGTTATAACAGTTAATGTACATAACGTAAATGACATAAAGTAAAAGACACAAGGAGTTTTAAGTGGTTCAGAGACTCAAGCTCCTAATCCACTCTTCTACTTTCAACTAGCAGGATTTCCACTAAGGAAGGGCAGCACCCTGAATCACTAAGATTCCTTCAAGGCCACCAGCCTTGGGACTTCAGTTCGCTAAGAACTCTTCAAGGCCAGCACCCTTGGAACTTCTCTAGTTCCTAGGAACTCTTCAAGCCCAGTAGGCTTGGAACTTCATTTAGTCCCTCTGGATAAGGACCCCTCGTGCCCTGGCTTCTTGTTGTTGTAGTTGTTGTTGTTGGTGGTCTTTGAAATGCTAAGATGTCATTAGGCTCTCAACATCTTTTGTACTTAGTGACTTAGTGTGATCCTCTTTGTTTTTCGACTTGAGTCAGGACCACATGTTCTTTTGGTGCACGGTGATCTTCACTCTTTTCCAGTTTATTTTGTATTGCTAATAATTTAGCATGTGACAAACATAAGAATCTTTTCAGCACACCAAGAAATAAGTAAAAGATTCCCTTCATTGATCTATTCAAATCATACATACATTGTTCATAGAGTTAGTTTAGTGGTAAGCAGTAATAATATACATAGCAGTTATAACAGTTAATGTACATAACGTAAATGAAATAAAGTAAAAGACACAAGGAGTTTTAAGTGGTTCAGAGACTCAAGCTCCTAATCTACTCTTCTACTTTTAACTAGCAGGATTTCCACTAAGGAAGGCGGCAAGACTCGAATCCCTAAGATTCCTTGAGGCCACCACCTTGGGACTTGATTCGCTAAGAACTCTTCAAGGCAATGACCTTGGAACTTCTCTAGTTCCCTAGGAACTCTTCAAGCCCAGTAGGCTTGGAACTTCATTTAGTCCCTCTGGATAAGGACCCCTCAGGCCCTGGCTTCTTATTGTTGTAGTTGTTGTTGTTGGTGGTCTTTGTTTTGCTAAGATGTCATTAGGCTCGAACATCTTTTGTACTTAGCAGCTTAGTGTGATCCTCTTTGTTTTTTGCTTCGAGTACGGACCACATGTTCTTTGGTGCATCTGATCTTCACTCTTTTCCAGTTTATTTTGTATTGCTAATAATTTAGCATGTGACAAACATAAGAATCTTTTCAAGCACACCAGAATAAGTAAAAGATTCCCTTCATTAATCTATTCATAATCATACATACATTGTTCGTAGAGTTAGTTTAGTGGTAAGCAGTAATAATATACATAGCAGTTATAACAGTTAATGTACATAACGTAAATGACATAAAGTAAAAGACACAAGGAGTTTTAAGTGGTTCAGAGACTCAAGCTCCTAATCCACTCTTCTACTTTCAACTAGCAGGATTTCCACTAAGGAAGGGCAACACCCTGAATCACTAAGATTCCTTCAAGGCCACCTGACCTTTGGGACTTGATTCGCTTAAGAACTCTTCAAGGCCAGCACCCTTGGAACTTCTCTAGTTCCCTAGGAACTCTTCAAGCCCAGTAGGCTTGGAACTTCATTTAGTCCCTCTGGATAAGGACCCCTCAGGCCCTGGCTTCTTGTTGTTGTAGTTGTTGTTGTTGGTGCTGAGCTGCTAAGATGTCATTAGGCTCTGAACATCTTTTGTACTTAGGAGCCTTGTGTGATCCTCTTTGTTTTCAGCTTTGAGTCCGGACCACATCTTCTTTGGTGTAGATGATCTTCACTCTTTTCCAGTTTATTTTGTATTGCTAATAATTTAGCATTTGACAAACATAAGAATCTTTTCAAGCACACCGGAATAAGTAAAAGATTCCCTTCATTAATCTATTCATAATCATACATACATTGTTCGTAGAGTTAGTTTAGTGGTAGCGGTAATAATATACATAGCAGTTATAACAGTTAATGTACATAACGTAAATGACATAAAGTAAAAGACACAAGGAGTTTTAAGTGGTTCAGAGACTCAAGCTCCTAATCCACTCTTCTACTTTCAACTAGCAGGATTTCCACTAAGGAAGGGCAGCACCCTGAATCACTAAGATTCCTTCAAGGCCACCAGCCTTGGGACTTCAGTTCGCTAAGAACTCTTCAAGGCCAGCACCCTTGGAACTTCTCTAGTTCCTAGGAACTCTTCAAGCCCAGTAGGCTTGGAACTTCATTTAGTCCCTCTGGATAAGGACCCCTCAGGCCCTGGCTTCTTGTTGTTGTAGTTGTTGTTGTTGGTGGTGCTGAGCTGCTAAGATGTCATTAGGCTCTGAACATCTTTTATACTTAGCAGCTTAGTGTGATCCTCTTTGTTTTCAACTTCGAGTCCGGACCACATGTTCTTTGGTGCAGCTGATCTTCACTCTTTTCCAGTTTATTTTGTATTGCTAATAATTTAGCATGTGACAAACATAAGAATCTTTTCAAGCACACCAGAATAAGTAAAAGATTCCCTTCATTAATCTATTCATAATCATACATACATTGTTCGTAGAGTTAATTTAGTGGTAAGCAGTAATAATATACATAGCAGTTATTACAGTTAATGTACATAACGTAAATGAAATAAAGTAAAAGACACAAGGAGTTTTAAGTGGTTCAGAGACTCAAGCTCCTAATCCACTCTTCTACTTTTAACCAGCAGGATTTCCACTAAGGAAGGGCAGCACCCTGAATCACTAAGATTCCTTCAAGGCCACCAGCCTTGGGACTTCAGTTCGCTAAGAACTCTTCAAGGCCAGCACCCTTGGAACTTCTCTAGTTCCCTAGGAACTCTTCAAGCCCGATGAGGCTTGGAACTTCATTTAGTTCTTGGGATAAGGACCCTCAGAATCCGGCGGCTTCTTGTTGTTGTAGTTGTTGTTGTTGGTGGTCTTTGAAGTTTGCTAAGATGTCATTAGGCTCGAACATCTTTTGTACTTAGCGACTTAGTGTGATCCTCTTTGTTTTTTCGACTTGAGTCCAGGACCACATGTTCTTTGGTGCAAATTTGATCTTCACTCTTTTCCAGTTTATTTTGTATTGCTAATAATTTAGCATGTGACAAACATAAGAATCTTTTCAAAACACCATCAAATAAGTAAAAGATTCCCTTCATTGATCTATTCAGAATTATACATACATTGTTCGTAGAGTTAGTTTAGTGGTGAGCAGTTGTAATATACATAGTAGTTATAACAGCTAATGTACATAACGTAAATGAAATAAAGTAAAAGACACAAGGAGTTTTAAGTGGTTCAGAGACTCAAGCTCCTAATCCACTCTTCTACTTTCAACTAGCAGGATTTCCACTAAGGAAGGGAAGCACCCTGAATCACTAAGATTCCTTCAAGGCCACCAGACTAGGGACTTCAGTTCGCTAAGAACTCTTCAAGGCCAGCACCCTTGGAACTTCTCTAGTTCCCTAGGAACTCTTCAAGCCCAGTAGGCTTGGAACTTCATTTAGTCCCTCTGGATAAGGACCCCTCAGGCCCTGGCTTCTTATTGTTGTAGTTGTTGTTGTTGGTGGTGCTGAGCTGCTAAGATGTCATTAGGCTCTGAACATCTTTTGTACTTAGCAGCTTAGTGTGATCCTCTTTGTTTTTTGCTTCGAGTACGGACCACATGTTCTTTGGTGCAGCTGATCTTCACTCTTTTCCAGTTTATTTTGTATTGCTAATAATTTAGCATGTGACAAACATAAGAATCTTTTCAAGCACACCAGAATAAGTAAAAGATTCCCTTCATTAATCTATTCATAATCATACATACATTGTTCGTAGAGAGTTAGTTTAGTGGTAGCGGTAATAATATACATAGCGCTTATAACGGTTAATGTACATAACGTAAATGACATAAAGTAAAAGACACAAGGAGTTTTAAGTGGTTCAGAGACTCAAGCTCCTAATCCACTCTTCTACTTTCAACTAGCAGGATTTCCACTAAGGAAGGGCAGCACCCTGAATCACTAAGATTCCTTCAAGGCCACCAGCCTTGGGACTTCAGTTCGCTAAGAACTCTTCAAGGCCAGCACCCTTGGAACTTCTCTAGTTCCCTAGGAACTCTTCAAGCCCAGTAGGCTTGGAACTTCATTTAGTCCTTCTGGATAAGGACCCCTCAGGCCCTGGCTTCTTGTTGTTGTAGTTGTTGTTGTTGGTGGTGCTGAGCTGCTAAGATGTCATTAGGCTCTGAACATCTTTTGTACTTAGGAGCCTTGTGTGATCCTCTTTGTTTTCAGCTTTGAGTCCGGACCACATCTTCTTTGGTGTAGCTGATCTTCACTCTTTTCCAGTTTATTTTGTATTGCTAATAATTTAGCATTTGACAAACATAAGAATCTTTTCAAGCACACCGGAATAAGTAAAAGATTCCCTTCATTAATCTATTCATAATCATACATACATTGTTCGTAAAGTTAGTTTAGTGGTAAGCAGTAATAATATACATAGCGCTTATAACGGTTAATGTACATAACGTAAATGACATAAAGTAAAAGACACAAGGAGTTTTAAGTGGTTCGAGACTCAAGCTCCTAATCCACTCTTCTACTTTCAACTAGCAGGAGTTTCCACTCAAGGAAGGCAAGACCTCGAATCACTAAGATTCCTTCAAGGCCACCGACCTTGGGACTTGATTCGCTAAGAACTCTTCAAGGCCAAAGACCCTTGGAACTTCTCTAGTTCCTAGGAACTCTTCAAGCCCGATGGGCTTGGAACTTCATTTAGTCCCTCTGGATAAGGACCCCTCAGGCCCTGGCTTCTTGTTGTTGTAGTTGTTGTTGTTGGTGGTGCTGAGCTGCTAAGATGTCATTAGGCTCTGAACATCTTTTATACTTAGCGACTTAGTGTGATCCTCTTTGTTTTCAACTTGAGTCAGGACCACATGTTCTTTGGTGCGGTGATCTTCACTCTTTTCCGATTTATTTTGTATTGCTAATAATTTAGCATGTGACAAACATAAGAATCTTTTCAAGCACACACGAGAATAAGTAAAAGATTCCCCTTCATTAATCTATTCATAATCATACATACATTGTTTCGTAGAGTTAGTTTAGTGGTAAGCAGTAATAATATACATAGCAGTTATTACAGTTAATGTACATAACGTAAATGAAATAAAGTAAAAGACACAAGGAGTTTTAAGTGGTTCAGAGACTCAAGCTCCTAATCCACTCTTCTACTTTTAACCAGCAGGATTTCCACTAAGGAAGGGCAGCACCCTGAATCACTAAGATTCCTTCAAGGCCACCAGCCTTGGGACTTCAGTTCGCTAAGAACTCTTCAAGGCCAGCACCCTTGGAACTTCTCTAGTTCCCTAGGAACTCTTCAAGCCCAGTAGGCTTGGAACTTCATTTAGTCCCTCGGGATAAGGACCCCTCAGGCCCTGGCTTCTTGTTGTTGTAGTTGTTGTTGTTGGTGGTGCTGAGCTGCTAAGATGTCATTAGGCTCTGAACATCTTTTGTACTTAGCAGCTTAGTGTGATCCTCTTTGTTTTCAAACGAGTGAGTCGGACCACATGTTCTTTGGTGCGGTGATCTTCACTCTTTTCCGCTTTATTTTGTATTGCTAATAATTTAGCATGTGACAAACATAAGAATCTTTTCAAGCACACCAAGAAAGAAGTAAAAGATTTCCTTCATTGATCTATTCGTAATTATACATACATTGTTCGTAGAGTTAGTTTAGTGGTGAGCGGTTGTAATATACATAGTAGTTATAATGACTAATGTACATAACGTAAATGAAATAAAGTAAAAGACACAAGGAGTTTTAAGTGGTTCGAGAGACTCAAGCTCCTAATCCACTCTTCTACTTTCAACTAGCGAGATTTCCACTAAGGAAGGAAGCACCACGAATCACTAAGATTCCTTCAAGGCCACCGGACTAGGGACTTGGTTCGCTAAGAACTCTTCAAGGCCAAAGACCCTTGGAACTTCTCTAGTTCCCTAGGAACTCTTCAAGCCCGATGAGGCTTGGAACTTCATTTAGTCCCTCCGGATAAGGACCCCTCAGAATCTGGCTTCTTGTTGTTGTTGGTGGTGGTTTGAAATGCTAAGATGTCATTAGGCTCTGAACATCTTTTGTACTTAGCGACTTAGCGTGATCCTCTTTGTTTTCAAACTTGAGTGGGACCACATCTTCTTTCGTCGTGCGGTGATCTTCACTCTTTTCCAGCTTTATTTTGTATTGCTAATAATTTAGAATGTGACAAACATAAGAATCTTTTCAAGCACACGAATAAGTAAAAGATTCCTTCATTAATCTATTCATAATCATACATACATTGTTCGTAGAGAGTTAGTTTAGTGGTAGCGGTAATAATATACATAGCAGTTATAACAGTTAATGTACATAACGTAAATGACATAAAGTAAAAGACACAAGGAGTTTTAAGTGGTTCAGAGACTCAAGCTCATAATACATTCTTCTACTTTCAACATTAAAGGTGATTTCGACTAAGGAAGGCAAGACCCTAAATCACTAAGATTCCTTCAAGGCCACCACCTTGGGACTTGATTCGCTTAAGAACTCTTCAAGGCCAAACACCTTGGAACTTCTCTAGTTCCTAGGAACTCTTCAAGCCCAGATGGGCTTGGAACTTCATTTAGTCCCCTCGGATAAGGACCCCTTAGGCCCGGCTTCTTGTTGTTGTAGTTGTTGTTGTTGTTGGTGGTCTTTGAAATTTGCTAAGATGTCATTAGGCTCGAACATCTTTTGTACTTAGCGACTTAGTGTGATCCTCTTTGTTTTCAGCTTCGAGTCCGGACCACATGTTCTTTGGTGCAGCTGATCTTCACTCTTTTCCAGTTTATTTTGTATTGCTAATAATTTAGCATGGGACAAACATAAGAATCTTTTCAAGCACACAGAAATAAGTAAAAGATTCCCTTCATTGATCTATTCATAATCATACATACATTGTTCGTAGAGTTAATTTAGTGGTAAACAGTTGTAATATACATAGTAGTTATAACAGTTAATGTACATAACGTAAATAAAATAAAGTAAAAGACACAAGGAGTTTTAAGTTGTTCAGAGACTCAAGCTCCTAATCCACTCTTCTACTTTCAACTAGCGAGATTTCCACTAAGGAAGGCAAAGACCTCGAATCACTAAGATTCCTTCAAGGCCACCGACCTTGGGACTTGATTCGCTTAAGAATTCTTCAAGGCCGGTGACCTTGGAACTTCTCTAGTTCCTAGGAACTCTTCAAGCCCGATGAGGCTTGGAACTTCATTTAGTCCCTCGGGATAAGGACCCCTCGAATCTGGCTTCTTGTTGTTGTAGTTGTTGTTGTTGGTGGTCTTTGAATGCTAAGATGTCATTAGGCTCGAACATCTTTTGTACTTAGCAGCTTAGTGTGATCCTCTTTGTTTTTAGCTTCGAGTCCGGACCACATCTTCTTTGGTGCAGCTGATCTTCACTCTTTTCCAGTTTATTTTGTTTTGCTAATAATTTAGCATGTGACAAACATAAGAATCTTTTCAAGCACACCGGAATAAGTAAAAGATTCCCTTCGTTGATCTATTCAGAATCATACATACATTGTTCGTAGAGTTAGTTTAGTGGTAAGCAGTTGTAATATACATAGCAGTTATAACAGTTAATGTACATAACGTAAATGACATAAAGTAAAAGACGCAAGGAGTTTTAAGTGGTTCAGAGACTCAAGATCCTAATCCACTCTTCTACTTTCAACTAGCAGGATTTCCACTAAGGAATGGCAGCACCCTGAATCACTAAGATTCCTTCAAGGCCACCAGCCTTGGGACTTCAGTTCGCTAAGAACTCTTCAAGGCCAACACACTTGGAACTTCTCTAGTTCCTAGGAACTCTTCAAGCCCAGTCGGCTTGGAACTTCATTTAGTCCCTCAGGATAAGGACCCATCAGGCCCTGGCTTCTTGTTGTTGTAGTTGTTGTTGTTGGTGGTGCTGAGCTGCTAAGATGTCATTAGGCTCTGAACATCTTTTGTACTTAGCGACTTAGTGTGATCCTCTTTGTTTTCAAACTTGAGTGGGACCACATCTTCTTTGGTGCAGCTGATCTTCACTCTTTTCCAGTTTATTTTGTATTGCTAATAATTTAGCATTTGACAAACATAAGAATCTTTTCAAGCACACCGTAATAACTAAAAGATTCCCTTCATTAATCTATTCATAATCATACATACATTGTTCGTAGAGTTAGTTTAGTGGTAGTAGCGGTAATAATATACATAGCAGATTATAATAGCTTAATGTACATTACGTAAATGACATAAAGTAAAAGACACAAGGAGTTTTAAGTGGTTCGGAGACTCAAGCTCCTAATCCACTCTTCTACTTTCAACTAGCAGATTTCCACTAAGGAAGGGGCAAGACCTCGAATCACTAAGATTCCTTCAAGGCCACCGGACTAGGTACTTGGTTCGCTAAGAACTCTTCAAGGCCAACACCCTTGGAACTTCTCTAGTTCCCTTAGAACTCTTCAAGCCCATGAGGCTTGGAACTTCATTTAGTCCCTCCGGATAAGGACCCCTCAGTCTACGGCTTCTTGTTGTTGTAGTTGTTGTTGGTGGTGGTCTTTGAGTTGCTAAGATGTCATTAGGCTCTGAACATCTTTTGTACTTAGCGACTTAGTGTGATCCTCTTTGTTTTCAAACTTCAGTCCGGACCACATCTTCTTTGGTGCAGCTGATCTTCACTCTTTTCCAGTTTATTTTGTATTGCTAATAATTTAGAATGTGACAAACATAAGAATCTTTTCAAGCACACCAGAATAAGTAAAAGATTCCCTTCATTAATCTATTCATAATCATACATACATTGTTCGTAGAGTTAGTTTAGTGGTAAGCAGTAATAATATACAAAGCAGTTATAACAGTTAATGTACATAACGTAAATGACATAAAGTAAAAAACACAAGGAGTTTTAAGTGGTTCAGAGACTCAAGCTCATAATACATACTTCTACTTTCAGCTAGCAGGATTTCGACTAAGGAAGGGCAGTACCCTAAATCACTAAGATTCCTTCAAGGCCACCAGCCTTGGGACTTCAGTTCGCTAAGAACTCTTCAAGGCCAACACCCTTGGAACTTCTCTAGTTCCCTAGGAACTCTTCAAGCCCAGTAGGCTTGGAACTTCATTTAGTCCCTCCGGATAAGGACCCCTCAGTGCCTCGGCTTCTTGTTGTTAGTTGTTGTTGTTGGTGGTCTTTGGTTGCTAAGATGTCATTAGGCTCTAAACATCTTTTGTACTTAGCGACTTAGTGTGATCCTCTTTGTTTTTCGACGAGTGGGACCACATCTTCTTTGGTGCAAATTGATCTTCACTCTTTTCCGATTTATTTTGTATTGCTAATAATTTAGCATGTGACAAACATAAGAATCTTTTCAAGCACAAGGAATAAGTAAAAGATTCCTTCATTGATCTATTCATAATCATACATACATTGTTCGTAGAGTTAGTTTAGTGGTAGCGGTTATAATATACATATGATTTATAACGGTTAATGTGCATAACGTAAAATGACATAAAGTAAAAGACACAAGGAGTTTTAAGTGGTTCAGAGACTCAAGCTCCTAATCCACTCTTCTACTTTCAACTAGCAGGATTTCCACTAAGGAAGGGCAGCACCCTGAATCACTAAAATTCCTTCAAGTCCACCAGCCTTGGGACTTCAGTTCGCTAAGAACTCTTCAAGGCCAGCAGCCTTGGAACTTCTCTAGTTCCCTAGGAACTCTTCAAGCCCAGTAGTCTTGGAACTTCATTTAGTCCCTCTGGATATGGACCCCTCAGGCCCTGGCTTCTTATTGTTGTAGTTGTTGTTGTTGGTGGTGCTGAGCTGCTAAGATGTCATTAGGCTCTGAACATCTTTTGTACTTAGCTGCTTAGTGTGATCCACTTTGTTTTCAGCTTCGAGTTCGGACCACATCTTCTTTGGTGCAGCTGATCTTCACTCTTTTCCAGTTTATTTTGTATTGCTAAAAATTAAGCATGTGACAAACATAAGAATCTTTTCAAGCACACAGGAATAAGTAAAAGATTCCTTCATTGATCTATTCGAATCATACATACATTGTTCGTAGAGTTAGTTTAGTGGTAGCAGTTGTAATATACATAGCAGTTATAACGGTTAATGTACATAACGTAAATGACATAAAGTAAAGACACAAGGAGTTTTAAGTGGTTCGGAGACTCAAGCTCCTAATCCACTCTTCTACTTTCAACTAGCAGATTTCCACTAAGGAAGGGCAAGCAAGACTCGAATCACTAAGATTCCTTCAAGGCCACCAGCCTTGGGACTTCAGTTCGCTAAGAATTCTTCAAGGCCGTGACCTTGGAACTTCTCTAGTTCCCTAGGAACTCTTCAAGCCCGCAGCAGGCTTGGAACTTCATTTAGTCCCTCCGGATAAGGACCCCTCAGACCCTGGCTTCTTGTTGTTGTAGTTGTTGTTGTTGGTGGTCGTTGAGCTGCTAAGATGTCATTAAGCTCTGAACATCTTTTGTACTTAGCAGCTTAGTGTGATCCTCTTTGTTTTCAATTTTGAGTGGGACCACATCTTCTTTTGGTGCGGTGATCTTCACTCTTTTCCGATTTATTTTGTATTGCTAATAATTTAGCATGTGACAAACATAAGAATCTTTTCAAGCACACCGGAATAAGTAAAAGATTCCCTTCATTGATCTATTCATAATCATACATACATTGTTCGAAGAGTTAGTTTAGTGGTAAGCAGTTATAATATACATAGCAGTTATAATAGTTAATGTACATAACGTAAATGATAAAAAGTAAAAGACACAAGGAGTTTAAAGTGGTTCAGAGACTCTGTAATAACCGTGAATTTTAAGTCACCATGTATGTATGTACATTTTTTTTTAAACTTTGTGTTATATATGGATACATACATTTATGTATTTCATTAAAAATGAAAGCCTTGTGACCTAATTATACATTAGGTAAGGATATTAAATAACCTAAGGGTTATGGTAACACGAAAAAGTTAGTATTTTATATGTATACTAACTTAAGTGGGTAAACTTAGTATTTCAAGTGACTAATAATTTTAAACCTAATTCTTGTAAATCTAATTAGGTTATGAGATAAAATCATATGTATAAGTAATCAAACTTCATATGATTGGAGATGAAAGCCCTAAATTATCAAATTGGGTAACATTATTAAAATTGTTGGACTATGTTTTTATCTAGCCCAAATCAATTAAAAAGAAAAGCCCAAGGAAAATAAAATGTAATCCAATACTTAGCCCACTTGATTGGGGTATTCTAGACATTTGATTAATCAAAATTGGGCATTTAAAATAAAAGCTAAATGGTGGATATTATGAGGATCCTAAGTGGAATAATTAATCTAGCTTGTCCATTAGTAGACATGAATAAACATAAGGACAATGTTGTAAGGCTCCCATTGGTTGCCACTCCATTATGCACATTTAATCATGTTTAGCCTAAGGTAAGTAATAATACAAAGTTTTTACCTAATGGGCAACAAAATAATTATGGGAGAATTATTAATGAATTGGCCATTTCATTTTGTAAACACAATTCATTCTTCCAACATCTCATTCTTCCAACATTTCATTTTCTCTCCATCTTCTTCATCTTCTTCTTCTATCTCTTGCTCCCAAGCTAGCCAACTTCAAAGAGAGAAAAGAAAGAGAGAATTTCAGCCATAGGAAGAAGAATTATAGGAGTTCTAGTGGTTTATGCCACCTAAGTTTATTAGTTACTTTGGAAAATCAAGGAAGGTAGCCACTAAGTCAAGGTATAATGTACCTTCATCTTCTTCTCTTACCTTATTTTGATAGCTTGAGTTTTGATGGGGTTATGTACAACTACTCAAGATACACTAGTTATACATACCATCATGCATGGAACTAAGTATCTTGAGTGTTAGATCAAAGACTTAGAGGAAGAAAATGAGCATATGTTCTCCAAGGGTGAAAACTCTTGTTTTTCTTCCACTAAATCTTGTGTAACTCAAGTTCTACAACTTGGAATTATGATCCGTCGAAGGGGGGTGCTAGATACATGAGTTATCTAGTAAACCCAAGTGGTAGATCACAAATCTAGCATGTTTTGAAACCTTTGAGATTTTTTTACAAAAACAGTCCACTTTATATGCTAAAGCCTTGAAATCCAAAATCAGCTACTGACTTGTTTGTCATGAGGCTATTTCGGCTAGTTCCTTGTCTTGAAAAAATCTGGAAAAATATTACAGAGGTACCTTATGAAGTTATCTACGCCAGAGGAAAAAAGAACGGACACGTTTGAGTTATATATTGTGCGTAATGACTATTTCCGTAAAGGACTCCATAAATATTATCCTACGAATATCTCACTGTGTATACACTGGAAAATTCCAAAATTTTTACAGTAGCTTCATATACGTTAAGAGAGCATACCCTGAGCATTTTAGATTTTTCTGAGCAAAACTCAATTTTTTAAAAATAGAGCAAGATCTGAGTGTTTTGAGCACTTTAAAAATAGTAAATCATTTTCTAAAATTCTAGAAAAATTAGAGGATCATTGTTGGTTCATATTCTGTTAAAATCCAGAAGCTGAGAATTTTTGGAATCAGTTTGCTATTTTTCCTAAAAATGATTAAGTTGTAAATAAAAGGAAATAAATAGTTAAATGATGTCTTTAATGAGAAAGATATGATTTTTATGCTTGAATGCTCATAATATATTATATCATGACTATTTTAGGGCATTTTGGTAATTTATAATAATAAATATTACTTATGACCTTTTATGGATATTAAATAAGAGGTTATTAAAGGATGAACAATTAGAATAAATTGTTTATTAATTTAATAAATCATTGGAATATTATTATAATACCAATAATATTATAATATGATGTTGTTATGTAAATAAAAATATTAGATTAGAGTATTATTATTAAATAATAATATTCGAGATTAAATAAAATATTATTAAATGATTAATAATATTAGTAAGTGAATAAAATATTATTAAATGATTAATAATATTAGTAAAGGGATAAAATATTATTAAATGATTAATAATATTAGTAAGTGAATAAAATGTTGGTAAATGATTTAAAGTATTATTAGTGAACCAATAATACTAGAAGGTGAATTAATATTATCTAAGTTAATAATATTATGTGAATTAAAGGTAAGTCGTTAATAACACTATTATCTAGACATGATAATGTTTATAAGAACTTATTGTAATGTATGATATCTATGTGATTACATAATCGATGTTATGTAAATGACTAATTGAAAGACTAATTATAGGTCTCTCAAAGGAAGATAATTTAACTACATAGTGGATAGAAATTTATTTCGTAGTTTGTAACTTCTACGATCGAGGCAAGTTTCCTAACTCAACTTGAGTTATTATTTTCAAAGCATGCTAGTGAATAATTATTGATGATTATTCACGTCTTTATTGATTATTGAAATTGCACTTTGTGCAATCGAATTCCGTTTCACCGTCATTGAATCGTGAATTAAATTAAAGTTCTTCATTTATGAACTGTTTATGGGATAGATCTATGCTAATTGTATCACTAGATCAAGCATGTCTAAATTTGTTAAATCAAATGGATTTTAAATAACCTGTTCTTATTAATTGATATGGTAAGAACTCTTCGAGAAATGAACAAATTTGATTAAGGCATGATATCAATGTCGGATTATTAAGTGTTTATGCATAAATCACGGGGTATGAAAGGCTGATCCCCTTGAATACCAAAATTTATTAAAAGGTCCAGTTTAAATCACTGAGCACCTTGGTAAATGTTCATGGTTATTCAAAACCACTCAGTTCATGTTATTCAATTATCGAATATTCAATTGTTGATTATTAATTCATGTTCCTTCACAATCTTATATTATTGTTGAACATTGAAGGCAATATTTCTTTCTAAGCCATGATATATATCCTTTATCTTTATAAACTTGTGAAGCAAATTAGTTGCTTACTCTTGCTATATCATGACCTCTATTTTCACTTAAGCCCGAAGGATCTAATGCGAAGGACAAGGGCAAGGGCAAGATCCAGGAGTAATTTTAGAATGAATGTTAAATTAGTTATTATCTAATGGAATTTCTTGAGTAACTGTTTGTATTATAAATGGTGTATTTAAAGTTAAGGTTAGAGAGACCTTGGGACCATGTTTTGAGACTTTTGTATAATGAACAATGTATGTTTATTATTTCGAAATAGTTATAGAATGCTTATGATGATGATAGGATCGTGAGCACTGAATCTGAGGTTAGAGAACCTGGATTTGGGGGCGTCACAGACTCAAGCTCCTAATCCACTCTTCTACTTTCAACTAGCAGGATTTCCACTAAGGAAGGGCAGCACCCTGAATCACTAAGATTCCTTCAAGGCCACCAGCCTTGGGACTTCAGTTCGCTAAGAACTCTTCAAGGCCAGCACCCTTGGAACTTCTCTAGTTCCCTAGGAACTCTTCAAGCCCAGTAGGCTTGGAACATCATTTAGTCCCTCTGGATAAGGACCCCTCAGGCCCTGGCTTCTTGTTGTTGTAGTTGTTGTTGTTGGTGGTGCTGAGCTGCTAAGATGTCATTAGGCTCTGAACATCTTTTGTACTTTGTAGCTTCGGGTGATCCTCTTTGTTTTCAGCTTCGAGTCCGGACCACATGTTCTTTGGTGCAGCTGATCTTCACTCTTTTCCATTTTATTTTGTATTGCTAATAATTTAGCATGTGACAAACATAAGAATCTTTTCAAGCAAACCGAATAAGTAAAAGATTCCCTTATTCATAATCAAACATACATTGTTCGTAGAGTTAGTTTAGTGGTAAGCAGTTATAATATACATAGCAGTTATAATAGTTAATGTACATAACGAAAATGATAAAAAGTAAAAGACACAAGGAGTTTTAAGTGGTTCAGAGACTCAAGCTCCTAATCCACTCTTCTACTTTCAACTAGCAGGATTTCCACTAAGGAAGGGCAGCACCCTGAATCACTAAGATTCCTTCAAGGCCACCAGCCTTGGGACTTCAGTTCGCTAAGAACTCTTCAAGGCCAGCAGCCTTGGAACTTTTCTAGTTCCCTAGGAACTCTTCAAGCCCAGTAGTCTTGGAACTTCATTTAGTCCATCTGGATAAGGACCCCTCAGGTCCTGGTTTCTTGTTGTTGTAGTTGTTGTTGGTGGTGGTGTTGAGCTGCTAAGATGTCATTAGGCTCTGAACATCTTTTGTACTTAGCAGCTTAGTGTGATCCTCTTTGTTTTCAAACTTGAGTGGGACCACATCTTTTTTGGTGCAGCTGATCTTCACTCTTTTCCAGTTTATTTTTTATTGCTAATAATTTAGCATTTGACAAACATAAGAATCTTTTCAAGCACACCGGAATAAGTGAAAGATTCCCTTCATTAATCTATTCATAATCATACATACATTGTTCGTAGAGTTAGTTTAGTGGTAAGCAGTAATGATATACATAGTAGTTATAACAGTTAATGTACATAACGTAAATGACATAAAGTAAAAAACACAAGGAGTTTTAAGTGGTTCATAGACTCAAGCTCCTAATCCACTCTTCTACTTTCAACAAGCAGGATTTCCACTAAGGAAGGGCAGCACCCTGAATCACTAAGATTCCTTCAAGGCCACCAGCCTTGGGACTTCAGTTCGCTAAGAACTCTTCAAGGCCAGCACCCTTGGAACTTCTCTAGTTCCCTAGGAACTCTTCAAGCCCAGTAGGCTTGGAACTTCATTTAGTCCCTCTGGATAAGGACCCCTCAGGCCCTGGCTTCTTGTTGTTGTAGTTGTTGTTGTTGGTGTTGCTGAGCTGCTAATATGTCATTAGGCTCTGAACATCTTTTGTACTTAGCAGCTTAGTGTGATCCTCTTTGTTTTCAGCTTCGAGTCCGGACCACAGCTTCTTTGGTACAGCTGATCTTCACTCTTTTCCAGTTTATTTTGTATTGCTAATAATTTAGCATGTGACAAACATAAGAATCTTTTCAAGCACACCGGAATAAGTAAAAGATTCCCTTCATTGATCTATTCATAATCATACATACATTGTTCGTAGAGTTAGTTTAGTGGTAAGCAGTAATAATATACATAGCAATTATAATAGTTAATGTACATAACGTAAATGACATAAAGTAAAAGACACAAGGAGTTTTAAGTGGTTCAGAGACTCAAGCTCCTAATCCACTCTTGTACTTTCAACTAGCAGGATTTTCACTAAGGAAGGGCAGCACCCTAAATCACTAAGATTCCTTCAAGGCCACCAGCCTTGGGACATCAGTTCGCTAAGAACTCTTAAAGGCAAGCAGCCTTGGAACTTCTCTAGTTCCCTAGGAACTCTTCAAGCCCAGTAGGCTTGGAACTTCATTTAGTCCCTCTGGATAAGGACCCCTCAGGCCATGGCTTCTTGTTGTTGTAGTTGTTGTTGTTGGTGGTCTTTGAAATGCTAAGATGTAATTAGGCTCGAACATCTTTTTTGTACATAGCAGCTTAGTGTGATCCTCTTTGTTTTCAGCTTCGAGTCCGGACCACATCTTCTTTGGTGCAGATGATCATCACTCTTTTCCAGTTTATTTTGTATTGCTAATAATTTAGCATGTGACAAACATAAGAATCTTTTCAAGCACACCGAAATAAGTAAAAGATTCCCTTCATTGATCTATTCATAATCATACATATATTGTTCGTAGAGTTAGTTTAATGGTAAGCAGTTATAATATACATAGCAGTTATAACAGTTTATGTACATAACGTAAATGACCTAAAGTAAAAGACAAGGAGTTTTAAGTGGTTCAGAGACTCAATCTCATAATCCACTCTTCTACTTTTAACTAGCAGGATTTCCACTAAGGAAGGCAAAGACCACGAATCACTAAGATTCCTTCAAGGCCACCACTGGGACTTGATTCGCTTAAGAACTCTTCAAGGCCGTGACCTTGGAACTTCTCTAGTTCCCTAGGAACTCTTCAAGCCCAGTAGGCTTGGAACTTCATTTAGTCCCTCCGGACAAGGACCCCTCAGGCCCTGGTTTCTTGTTATTATAGTTGTTGTTGTTGTTGGTGCTAAGCTGCTAAGATTTCATTAGGCTCTGAACATCTTTTGTACTTAGCAGCTTAGTGTGATCCTCTTTACTTTCAGCTTCGAGTCCGGACCACATCTTCTTTGGTGCAGCTGATCATTACTCTTTTCTGCTCATCTTCATCTGGTATCTGTCGTGCACCATCACCATTTGGGTTTGCTAAGTCTCTGTGCTTGTAGTAAACTTTGTCTAGAACTTAGCAATCCCTGAAGCCTTCTTGAATACTTTGCAGACATGGTTCTGCACTTGTTCAGTTTTAGCTTTCGGTTCATGGTGATTCGTAGAGTGGCACTCTTGATCTTCTTTGTACTTAGCCACTTTCATGAATGCTATCTTCTTGGCCTTCTCGGCTCTCAACTTGGCTGCCATCTTAAGTAGCATTCTCATCCTTGTTGGGTGAAGCTTCGATCTATTTGATTCCTTCTTAAAAGCTACTTTACTTCCACCTTGGTAGTCTCACTGTCACCGAGACTTGTTCTATTGATCTTTGGTGGAACTCGTAGAGTCAACAATAACATTTACCAACTCAACGATTCTACAACTTCATAATCATCAGCACCTTTAGATATTTAAAGCTCTGTTGATTTATACTACTTCCCAATCTTCCCGTTGGAAAGTAGCCGTTGAAAGCTATTCAAATTGCCTCACAGATCTTGAGTTATTTGGTGCAGACTACAGATGTGACATGACATCTTTTTTTTGACTTCCTGACACTGCAGTCTCCTGTTTCACCAACCCTGTCAGATATGTCACTTTGATATCTTGGGCATGTCGACGACTTTATTTTACCCTTCTAATTTCTTGATCAGTGGTTGTCCTTGCATCGATGCTCTCAATAAGCTCTTGTCCGAATATTACCTTTCAGATTGAACCGTTGCCAATGCTTCAGTATTCAGCTATTTAAACTCTACGATTCTGATGCATGTCTTCATGGACCTGATTGTAGTGTCTTGTTGACTGGTAGAGACAACACTACAATCTTGAGGATTGTTCACTTGATCTTCAGTGTAGAACATCTCTTTCTCTTTTTGTGCAGTGCTTCATCACTTCTGTTTGCCTCGACTATTCTCAGTTGGCCAAACACATGTTTGAGAAGTTCTTCTTTCTTCTCTAGATAAACATTTCTTAGCATGTGTGGCCTTTTCATTTTTTCAGGCTGGTGGATGTTTGACTCTTTTCTGTTAATGTCTCTTGAGCTTACAAGCCTGGTCTTTAGATTACAAGATTGACCACGAGCAAGAATTGGTCTTGTTGATATAAAAATCAAGAGCATGGACCAATCAAGGCAGCTTCAGGTGTATATACACATTTACCTGTACACAATATTTCCAAAGTGTGAGCTTATCTGCATGCAACAAGTGACTTACTACTAAAGTAAGTTTAGAACAATGTTTGTGCCTATGATCAGACTCAAAGTGATTAGCTTATGAACATAGCATGAGAACCTGCTCTGATACCAATTGTTAGTTCCTAGTAGGCACAAATCTTGAAGGGGGGGGGGGGGGTTGAATAGATCCTTATAATTTCAAAATACTTTTCCGGTTTATTTTGTATTGCTAATAATTTAGCATGTGAAAAACATAAGAATCTTTTCAAGCACAGCAGAATAAGTAAAATATTCCCTTCATTGATCTATTCATAATCATACATACATTGTTCGTAGAGTTAGTTCAGTGGTAAACAGTTATAGCAGTTAATGTACATAACGTAAATGACATAAAGTAAAAGACACAAGGAGTTTAAAGTGGTTCAGAGACTCAAGCTCCTAATCCACTCTTCTGCTTTTAATTAGAAGGATTTCCACTAAGGAAGGGCAGCACCCTGAATCACTAAGATTCCTTCAAGGCCAGCAGCCTTGGGACTTCAGTTCGCTAAGAACTCTTCAAGGCCAGCAGACTTGGAACTTCTCTAGTTCCCTAGGAACTCTTCAAGCCCGGTGTAGCTGATCTTCACTCTTTTCTATTCATCTTCATCTAGTATCAGCTGTTCACCATCACCATCTGGGTTTGCTAAGTCTCTGTGCTTTTAGTAGACTTTGTCTGGCACTTAGAAATCCCTGAACCCTTCTTGAATACTTTGCAGACATGGTTCTGCACTTGTTCGGGCCAAATTTTCGGTTCATGGTGATTCGTAGAGTGGCTCTCTTAATCTTCTTTGTACTTAGCCACTTTCCTGAATGTTATCTTCTTGGCCTTCTCGGCTCTCAGCTTGGCTGCCATCTTTAGTGGCATTCTCATCTTTGTTGAGTGAAGCTTCGATCTATTTGATTCCTTCTTCAAAGCTACTTCACTTCTGTCTTGGTAGTGTCGCTGACACCGAGACTTGTTCTATTGATCTTTGGTGGAACTCATAGAGTCAACAATATCATTTACCAACTCAACAATTTTGCAACTTCACAATCATCAGCACCTTTAGTTCTTTGAAGCTCTGTTGATTTAAACTACTTCCCAATCTTCCCGTTGGAAAGTAGCCGTTGAAAGCTATTCAAATTGCCTCGCAGATCTCGAGTTATTTAGTACAGAATGCAGATGTGATATAACATCTTTTTCTGACTTCCTGACACTGTAGTCTGCTGTTTCACCAACCCTGTCAGATCTGACACTTTGATATCTTGGGCAGGTCGACGACTTTATTTTACCCTTCTGATTTCTTGATCAGAGGTTGTCCTTGCATCGATGCTATCAATAAGCTCTTGTTTGAATATTACCCTTCAGATTGAACCGTTGCCAATGCTTCAGTCTTCAGCTATTCGAACTCTACAATTCTGATGCATGTCTTCATGGACCTGTTTGTAGTGTCTTGTTGACTGGTAGAGACAACACTACAATCTTGAGGATTGTTCGCTTGATCTTAAGTGTAGAACATCTCTTCCTCTTTTTGTGCAGTGCTTCATCACTTCTGTTTGCCTCGACTATTCTCAGGTTCTGATGGCTTGATTCCTTGCTCTGGCCTCTTCTGAATAACAAGAAACTTCATATTTGTGGCGTGTCCAGCTCGCTTTCTCCTTGTGATCTCTCATTCACTTATCATCAAAGGACTGACCCAATGCTTAATCACTTTAGCCTTGTTATTCAGAGGCTGACCAGTATCTCAGTGTGTACTCCATCAGTTCCTTCTTTGTTTGGCAAACACTACTATCCTGGTTACTTCCAAGATCATTGTCATCTTTCCCCTTGACAACTACTGCATATGCTGACTTTCCTTAGTCAGTTACAGAAGTCTTCCTCTGATCTCTTTGTGGAAGACTTCATCTCAAATGGCTTCATAACTCAATCTGGATGTTGATTGGGTTGTTGCTTAGATCTTCTAATAGCTTGCATGCCATTCATTGAGTGCTCTCTAGTTTCCTTCAGGTGAGATGTATCTATGTAGTGCCAACCTAAGGCTTCATTCCTTTGGATATTCTGGGAGTTCTCATTCGTTGAGAATCGTATTTGCTTTATGATTCTGCCTTGGCGTTGTGAGCACATCTGTTGAGGTCTTAGTTTTGCACTCTACTATTCATCTTTGGCTGTGCAGACACTATGACTCCGAGATCAGATCTTGACACTCTACGATTTCTGTCGTTGTGCTTGTTGTCTTCATCCGATCACCGCCGACTCACGATCTACGCCGCCTGGTATGATTAGTAGACTCTACGACTCTGAGTGTAGTCTATGATTCTTGACTTAGCTTTGGCAGATACTCTACTTTCAGAGAAAGCGTGTCGCTCACGATTCTGAACATGACTTCCTCAACAGACTACGGCCCTAAGGAAGTTTTCCTCGACACAATACGATTCTTTCTTGTCTCTCCTGGAAGTCTAAGAACTCCAAGATCTACTATCTTGCAGACCACGATTCTGCCTCGATAGCTCTCGAGTTTTCCTTGACTCTGGCGGAGATCACGATTTTCAGTGCAAATTGCTTTCGATTGATCGACAAGCCTATCTATTTCATCATAAGATCAACCTAACATGCTTGATCTTTCTATATTTATAGTCCTTGTACATCATTTCTTTTTAAGGACTTTACAAAGCTGTTTTGCTTATGTAGGATCAACCTAACACATTTGATCAATTCATTCTAAGTCCTTGTACATATGTTTCTATTATCTATCAAAGGACTTTAAATCTTTTCTTAAGTCATACTTGCATATTCATTCATATATATATCATAATCAAAACATATATAAATAGGAATATCATTCACATGTTTATTCCTGATAATCTCCCCCTATTTGATTATGACAAAAACTATAAGTGCATATCCATGTTATGAATGAATCTTATATACACTGAGCAGCTGTATTTCTAAAATAGATAATCATGAATGTTATTTATAATGATGTGGAATTTAATACACTTACATTTTACATCCTAGATCCAGAACATACCTAACTAGTTAGAGATGTACCTCTTTGGTTCAATGTATGCTTCCAGGATATCTTTTGATCAGTTATTCATCTGTTTGATTCCTTTGCTCCCCCTGGGATGTGGAGCTTATTCAATTCTTCTTCTTCTGGTTCTAGCCCTGGCTCCCCCTTAGATGATGATTCAGCTCCCCTTGGAGTTGTCTTCTTCTTTTCTTTCCTTTTGCTCTCCTTCATCTTTCTAGAGTGCCTCTTGTTCTTCCCCTTTCTATGCCTCTTTTTCTCCCCCGTTTTGTCATTAATCATTTGGGAGAGTTGTTCCATGTTAGACATAAGCTGCTCCATCAGGTAAGAGGAGTTACCAACTTCAAATTTAAGGTCTTGTCAGAGAGGACTTTGAGTTACTCTTCATTTGCCTTTTGTGCTAGTAGAGCTTCAGACTTTTGAGCATGTAGAGCCTTGAGATAGATGTGATCTCTTTCTCTAATTTTGAGGGATACATCAGCCATCCACTTAGACATCTGGTTAAGCAGGATAGCTCCATAGTTGATATGTTCCTTCAGGACTATAGTAGACATGATCTTCAGTTGTTGATCAATCACAGTATCATGTGTAGTGTCTTTGCATAAGATACATTACCTACTATTTTAGCAAGGAACTCATATTCTTCAGGAAACTCCTTTTTCTTCATGTCCTTCAGACTAGGGTTTCTTTTGTACTGCATAATCTTCTTAGCTTTTTCAGTGTCAATCTCTTCCAGGCTTTTCAGTTCTTGGTCAGGAAGGTCTAAGCATTGATTGATATCAGAAGAACTTAGTTTCAGTGTCTGACCCTTAACCTTGGTTGAGAGAATCCCAGAATTTATGGTTGCATTTGACTGAAATTCTTTGACCAGGTCACCATATATTCGTGTGTTTACCTCAAGACATTTTGAGAACCCTGCCTCCTTCACAAGTTCGAGAATATCCCTGAACTTTTTCTCGGATTTTTCGAACGACTTGGTTCCTAGGTGAATGCCAGTGATTACTTGCTAGTCTGCCATTAGAAGATTCAAGGAGTATGGGTGTTGATTTGAAGAGATTTATGAGAGACATCTGATTGTTATTTGGGTTCTGGAGATTTAATATGATTTAAGCTTTGAAAGGGTTCTAGGGTTTTAAAATGGGAGGGAGAGAGGTTCAAGAGGTTCTGATAACTGTTTATAGATTTGAATCTATCTTTTTGGTAGTTCCTTGTTACACTGCATACACTATAACGTGTTAACTAGTCATTGGTTGCACGATTTCAAAGAATGTGTGTAACTCCCCAAAGAATATGTCGATTAGTTGTCTCTTTCAGAAGAGTGGACGTTTGATTGACTTGGATTGACCTTTGACCTCTTTAGTTCGTAGAGTAGCATGATAAGACAGCTATTGACTCTACATTTTCCTTGTTGGCTCAACGATCAATTATCTGAGGGATGTTATAGTGGATGGTTTTGACATTACTTCTCATTTTGAACCTCCATGGCTCATCCACTGTTGTGCTTTATGAAGTCTTGGGCATTTTCCTTCAGTAGTACCTCTTTCCAACTAGCCTTCAAACTTATGTCCTCATAATTTGAATGGTTAAGCAATTTTCCTATTTTTCCAACTCCTTGTAAGTTAGGAGTAGCCTCTTTATAGGACTACGATCGTCGAGTTTGCTTCTACGATTGCTAAGATTGTACTACGATCGTGGAGTTCTCTTCAACCACTACTTTACGATCATTGACTGACTTGGTCTTTGAGATAAACTTGATTAAGCAATACTTCTGGGATAAGGTAGCTCAGGAAGGGCCAACCTCTTAGAGTGAGCTAAGGGTCAGGTTTGTCCCTGAGGCGCTTTCCAGATGAATTTACTTTTAGGAGTAATTTGTACTAATATCTCTTTTGACCTTTTCTGGTGAGGAGATCCTTTGTCAACTTTAGACAATTTTGTTTGTTGTGATCGTGGTGTCTTCATGCTTTTACACTACGATCATATGTTTGATTGTAGGCACTCCACGATTTTGAGTTGGGTGGCTGAAAGGTTATCAGTAGTAAGTTTTAAGATGTTCCTACTGACTATGGATCTTCGTTTGGTTCATCAGCCACAAGGTTTTGGGACTCTGTAGCTGGTACATAGCTTCATAGTATACCTCTGATGGTTTAGAGCTTATGTACTATTAGCAGATTACTGCTCCCCCATAGTTGATACTATCTTCTTAGAGAGACATAAGTTTTTCTTCTTTTATCATAGAAATTGGCATTTTCAGGGTTGATCATTCTACGATCCTTTGACAACACTACGAACGTAGTATTCCTTGTCAGTTTGTGCTTGCTTAGTTCTGCTCCCATAATGAGTTCCTCATGATTGATGCTCGATGATCCTTTGTCATCAGCTTCCTTGACAATTCTTCTCTTATGACATGCTTTGAATGATTGAGCATGTAAGATCCTTTTCTTCTTTTGTTGAATGGCCTGCTTCCATACAAAGATCAACAGCCATGTGAGCTTTATTCAGATTAGCTCCGCAGGCATTCAAGAACAGGCTTAGACACATAGGAATTTTATCAGAATCATTTTTGAATAGTCTTAAGCCTTCTGCTGGTTGAATCTTTCTTGACTGAAGTCTTCTGCTTCAGCATTCCTTAGTGTGGTCAGATAGACCAAGTACCTGCAGGTTAGAAATTTCTATTTTTGGTACCCATGGTTAAGTGGGTCCTGCTAGGTTAGTTTTCAAAACCCCTTGTTGATCGATTTCACAATCAATGAATACGTGCAAGTATACACGGTCAACAAGTAATATAGTGATAAATTAAAGTGTCGATCCATCAGAGAATTCTAATTTATAAATTCCAATTACTAGTACTGTACCAATTCAATTTTATTTAAACAACCAAAAATTATAATTATTAAGAAATTATGCTAAAACTAAGAAAACTAATTGCAATTGTACTTAAGAAATTATATTAAAAGAAAGCAAAAATAGACTGACAATTATTGGAATGCAGATAAATGATAATTAAGACTCCAATTTTCCCAATTATGATTATTAAATCAACTATTCAATTATCCTAATTATTATGTCTACTGAATTGTTAACAGGAATTCTCAAATGTCACAAGCCCTTTTCCAAGTGATCAAATGACTTCTATTTAATCCAGATTAATCTTGATATATTCCTATGCAAAATAAGTGAATTAAACTCCTTTAATCCGAATTCCTTATGTGTTACATGCGGTGAAAAGATATTTTCATTCAATTCACAAACCTAATTATTCACTGTGCAAATAACTAAGTCACATGTCATCATGCCCAGTTCTAACCCTAAAATTCCTTTCCCAATTCCTTCTAGAGTAACAAGGTAATTATTGGCCAGATAATTAATCAATAAATCCAAGACATGATGACCAATTCACTTCAACATAAATAATTAGGATAAATTAAATAATCAATTCATAACCATAAAAGGTTCCATTGGAATCTTAATAAAAGAAACTAGTTCATAACGGAAATAAAAACCGCAAATAATTGATAAATCATCTTTTAGAAGTTACATAATTAAAAGAATAAAGGGAAAGAAAAACTCCAAGTTGTAGCCTTCAGATCTGCTCTTCCTCCTTGCTCTAGTCTTCAATTCTGTAGTGTTTTTTTTCAATTCAATAAGAATAAACCAATTTATATTTTCTTGCCCACTTCCACAAATCCTAGTTCAATTAGGCTTCTAAAACACACCAAATACGAAGTCAACTGTTGGTCAACGTCAGCCCTTAACTACTCCACTGCGCGCCTCTTCCCCGAGTCGATCGGGACTAAGGACTGGCGCCATGCTTTTTAAACTTAGGTATAGCGCCCATTGCTTGAGCGAAAATGCCTCTTGCCTCCTATTTTCAACCCAATTGTTCCACATTGTTCCTAATTGCTCCCAATCAATGCACACTCCTGCCACAACACACTAAAACGAGTAAAATAATACTAAAACGCTTCAAACACATAACAAATTAAGGTTAAACGTAATTAATTCATGGGTATATTACCCAATCATCACCCTGTTCCTCATATATTTAGATAATCATCATATTGATCACCAGTAGGTATATTCATGCATGTAAATCATTTAGATATGTATGAAGGTGAGTGTGTGTAAGATTTTCTATTTTAATAAAACACTCTTTTTCTTTGATGGTTTCATCATTTCCCAGGTTATGTGCACAGGGTTTAAATGTTCACAAAGTGAGAATCAACTCTACGAATTATTTGTATCTGGTTGATTCATGGAGGTGATCAGTTTCTACAAATCATTAAGATTCTTTTGCAGGACTGATCATACTCTATGTGTTATCAAACTCTTAGAACATTGGTGTGTACATACATATTAACCCATCAGCAAAGATTACTTCACATAAAATTAATTTAACCTGTGATGCTCTTATGACCCATTTCAAATTTCTTTCAAGATGTCATCTTCAACCTAAAACTTGGATGGAGAGAAAGTTTATAGGCAATTGGGTTTCCATCCTCAGTGTACTTTCTTTATTCACCTTTTTAGGTAGATTATGATTTCTTGAAAGAATACTGTTATAGTTCATCAGGAGGTGCAACATGATGTACACAGTTATACTAGTGAGGAACCATACCTTTCTATTGTTAGTTCCTTAACAGTCATTTATCTTTGACATATTGAGATTAGGCATTGATGTTCATAGTTTCTCATTTACTCCTGACAGCTTGTTGCTCCAGTTGACCTTCAATCAATCAGTCGTGGTCTTGAGGATTAAAGCTAAGAAAATCTCAGCGTCTTCAGTTCTTCGACTTCCTTGAGTTCACAAGGTTTACATCCAGCAGTTGGTTGGTGTTGATCGATTTCGCAATCAATGAATACATGTAAGTATACACAGTTAACAATTAATAAAGTGAAAGTAGAGTATCGTTCCCACGATGAATTATTTAATAAAAATTTCCAAATACTAACTCTTAACCAAATCAATCTTATTTAAACAACCAATAATTGTGATTTCTAGATTTAAGAAAACAAAATTAAACAAAACAAAAAGATTATTCTAAAAGAAAGCAAATAAACAACTAAGAATTGATGGAATTCAGATAAATAAGAATTAAGACTCCAATATCCCCAATTATGAATTATAAATCAATTATTCAACTATTCCAATTATTATGTCTACTGAATTGTTAACAAGAATTCTCAAATGCCAAAAGTCCTTTCTCAAGTGATCCTTTGCCTTCTATTTAATCCAAGTTAATTTTGCTATATCCCTATGCAAAACAATTGAATTAAACTCACTACAATCCCAATTCCTTATGTGTTACATGCGACAAATAGATATTCTCATTCTATTCACAAACCTAATTATTCATTGTTCAAATAACTAAGTCACATGATATCATGCCCAGTTCTAACCCTAAAATTCTTTTCCCAATTCCTTCTAGAGTAACAATGTAATTACTGATCAGATAATTAATCAATAAGTATAAGGCAAGATAAACAACTCACTTTGACACAAATAATTGGAATAAATTAAATAACTAATTTATAGCCATAAAAGGTTCAATTGAAATCTTTATAAAAGAGTTAGTTAATAATTAATGAATTAAAACAAAGAATCTGATGTCAGCAAATCTGATGCTCCCCTCTTGTTCTTGCTCTTGATCTTCAGTGTTCTTCAATTTGCTTCAATCTTCAATGGCTAATTAAGAACTAGGGTTTAGATTCTAATTTAATGGAATGTTTAATCTAGTCTAATCTATGTATTCTCCCTCTATTTTATGCCTTACATCATGTATTTATAGGTTACACGTCCAATTTTTAGCTTAGGAACAAACCCAATCCAATTTAGAGTCAAAAAGGTGTCAAAATTCATCCAAAAATGCATCTAGGCCATCACCAAACCCTTTCCCAATGCCCCAGCACTTGGTTTGACGCTCAAACCCTCGCCTTTGTTGGCAAATCTTTGGGCATAGGTTAAAATGGGCGCCCGTGATTACTGGAACATGTTCTGACATTTTTTGCTTCATCGTCCTTTGGAAAAATGGCCAGAACTTCTTCGTCCGAACTCCGATTTTGATGATTCAAGATGATCTGGAAAGAGGAGAAGTAGATCTACAACTTTCCTTCTTTAAGTATTTCAAAATAAGGTCCGGAGAAATACTCAAAATGGCTCTGAAGTTACTGCTATGTAAATGGCAAGCCGAAAACGCGAATCTAGCCACCCCGAACGTCGATCCAAGTAACTTTTGTCCCAATTCCTACAAAACAACATAAAACATGCTTGAATAGACACAAACACTTAAAAATTATTCTTAAAGAGTTGAGAACAACAATAAATTAAGCCCGAATGTATCCAATTCATGGGTATAAAACTCACTCATAAAATACCCCCAAACTTAAACCGTTGCTTGTCCTCAAGCAAAAACACAAAAGAACTCAAAATAAACAAAATAACTCAACTAAATGAATGCATATTCATGATCTACTTCCTAATATACCTACGAATCGAGTAATAAATCAGTATGATATATAGCAACAGGCCTTAAAGATACCAATGATACTCAAACAATATATCCAATCAAGTTAAAATCCATAACTCTAACCAATTAGTCAATCCAAACCTGTCATCACCCATGTTGTGTGTGTGTGCTTGTTAACCATTCTAACCAACCACAATTCAAGATAATCACATAACAAACTTCTTAAAAGGAAAATTTTAGTTCCAATTCAATTACTTTTGTGAACATGACAACTCCAGTTAAAACTAAGTAATTACCAAGTTTAAGGGTAAATAAAAGATTTATTTATACTCTTATTCAACCACGAGGGCATTTTTGCTCTTTCTCGTGTTTTATTCATTTTTTTTTCTCATGGCTGTGCAATGTCTTATTCCCTTAGGCTTTTTAGTGCTACCTTAACGAGCTTTTGACCAATGACTCCCAAGCCATTAAGACCCTAGGGCGCTAGGTGTAAATACAATCCCCTCGGGCTTACTTACTCAAGTAACAAAGGCCACAAAACTAGACAAACATGCCACAATGTTTATTCTTCTTTTTTCTTTCTGGATTTTTTTTCTCTTTTTTTTCTCTTTTCATCATTCCTTTTTTTTCTTTTTTTTCTTTTTGTAATATATATAACCTATAGATTCCCCCAAACTCAAGCTTTTACGTCATTCTAACCTTTACTGCCAGTTCACTACTTTCCTTAAATTTTAACCAAGATTTTCCCTCAGAAACAAATTATGAAACCCTTGAAGCAAGTGGATTAAAATAGTTAAACTTTAAATGCTAACCAGTTACATAAGTTTAAGACAGGCTCAGATTATCATCATGATTAAAATTAGAACTCATCATCAATTATCAATATTGTTCAAGTTAACATGCAAAACCAATCTTATCATATGCCGAGCTAAGACCACACCAACCTATCACACAGATTCATGCAAAAATAAAAATAAAAAAAGGCAATTATACTACATAAACACATACTAATGCAACACATATATAAATAAGCAAATAACTACCATGTATTATATGGAACCTAAAAAAAACAATGCTAACACAAAAAAAATGAACTACTATGCAGATAACTAACTATATGTAATATGACACTAAAATGCCCCCAAACTTAAACTAGACATTGTCCTCAATGGCTGAAATAGAAAAAAATTAAAGTAGAGGACTTCCCTGAAAATATAGCAATCTTCCTCCTTGTCCGCTAAGTTTGGAGAATAAGCTAGGCACATGGAACAAATTGGGCACCACACTAGAATTTGACTTGAATAACCTGTAAACCATGATAGAAATTTTTTTATTAAATTCTAAGTAAATGCAAATTCAAAACTACTAATATAAAACTTAATAAAAACTAAAAATTAAAATTAAAATTGGGTTGCCTCCCAATAAGCGCTTGTTTTATAGTCTCATTTGACTTCTTCAATTCTCTATCCAATTCCCTTCAAAATTGAGGAACCCTCCATCCATCAAGAGTAATGTCTCTTTGGGAGGTTCCCATTCATAAAAACCCTTGAATTGAAGTCACCTAGCATGCTCTTTGTAGATAAGTTCCCTATTAAGAACGTCCAACAACTAGGTGTTTTCTCCATTATGTCTATGATCAGATTGGGGCATTGAAGCTTAATAAACATAATGGAATCTTCCTCTATCTTCTCCTTTTCATCCCACCATGACTCCAATAACCTGTATTTAGCTCTTATGTCATCAAGAGCTTTGCCGATTTACACGATCGCCAATTGGGCATGCTTTTGCAAAACTGCCCGGATTCTTGAACTTTGGTGGAGAAGGTACATGGGACACTATCAAAATTGGCTCATCTTTATTGGTACTCAAAGTTAGATCTTTGTCGATCTCCTTTTCTTGGTCTCCAAGTCTTTCCTCTCTTTCAACATCTATATCATTTGGCACATCCGGTTGCAGATTTGGTTCGGGCTCATCATCAGTCTCATCATTCATGTCATAGAGCCAAGTGTATTGAGGACGGTTGTTCAACGCATGGGCTCTATGCTCCAATTGATTTTCTAGATTCTTTATCGACGCATTTAGGCTTTGCACATTCAGATCTGTTTGGTTAGATTTCTTTTCATGTTCATCGAGTTTCTTTTCAGTAGATTTAATAAATCTCTCCATGGTTTCTTCCAAACTTGATTTCCTCTCCGATTGTTGAATCTGATTTTGAAACCCGAATGTGTTTTGTTGTCTCGGCACTTGAGCTTGAGCTTGAGCTTGGTTGTTACTCCATGAAAGATTCGGGTGATACCCCCAATCCTGATGATAGTTGTTGGGATAGACATAATTGTTGGGGTAATCACCACTATACTCTACCGGCTCGAAACTGATGGCTCATTGATGACTCATATGATTTCCAGCACAATAATCACAAGTAACCGCCACACTTTGACGACATTGAGCTTCAACAGCTTCAAAACTCTTCGAAAGTGTCTCAAACTGTGCTGACAATGCAGAAAATTTCTCGAGTCTGTCAATCTCCTCTCCCCTTGGCTGAGTCATTCTTGTCATCTTTCGACTCTATATGGTTGCGCAAACCTCCAACGTCTTCAAAGTTACCTCTATAGAAGATGTATTAAGTCCATCAATCCATGTTTCCTTTGGTTGAGCCAAGAACGTGTATGGCCATTGATACTCAAACTCATCCATGGTTCCTGATAAGAGATAAATATAGGAAGAGAATTTAAAATAAAAATAAAAATGTTTAAATTAAGAATAATTTGATTGAAATTAATATTGGTAAATAATTATTAAATTAATTCCCCGACAATGGCGCCAAAAACATGTTGATCGATTTCGCAATCAATGAATACGTGCAAGTATACACGGTTAACAAGTAATAAAGTGAAAGTAGAGTATCGTTTCCATGAGGAATTATTTAATAACAATTACCAAATACTAACTCTTAACCAAATCAATTTTATTTAAACAACCAATAATTGTGATTTCTAGATTTAAGAAAACTAAATTAAACAAAACAAAAAGATTATTCTAAAAGAAAGGAAATAAACAACTAAGAATTGATGGAATTCAGATAAATAAGAATTAAGACTCCAATATCCCCAATTATGAATTATAAATCAATTATTCAACTATTCCAATTATTATGTCTACTAAATTGTTAACAGGAATTCTCAAATTCCAAAAGCCCTTTCTCAAGTGATCCTTTGCCTTCTATTTAATCCAAGTTAATTTTGTTATATCCCTATGCAAAACAATTGAATTAAACTCACTACAATCACAATTCCTTATGTGTTAAATGCGGCAAATAGATATTCTCATTCTATTCACAAACCTAATTATTCACTGTGCAAATAACTAAGTCACATGATATCATGCCCAGTTCTAACCATAAAATTCTTTTCCCAATTCCTTCTAGATTAACAAGGTAATTACTAATCAGATAATTAACCAATAAGCATAAGGCAAGATAAATAACTCACTTTGACACAAATTATTGGAATAAATTAAATAACTAATTTATAGCCATAAAAGGTTCAATTGAAATCTTAATAAAAGAGTTAGTTCATAATTAATATTTGTGACATATAACACATAAGGAAATATCTATTTGTCGCATGTAACACATAAGGAGTTGGGATTGTAAAGAGTTTAATTCAATTGTTTTGCATAGGAATATAACAAAATTAATCTGGATTAAATAGAAGGCAATTGATCACTTGGAAAAGGGCTTTTGGCATTTGAGAATTCTTGTTAACAATTCAGTAGACATAATAATTAGGATAATTAGATAATTGATTTATAACACATAATTGGGGAAATTGGAGTCTTAATCCTTATTTATCTGAATTCAATCAATTCTTAGTTTGTTTATTTGTTTTCTTTTAGAATAATCTCTTTTAATTATGTTAATTTAGTTTTCTTAAATTTGAAAAATCACAATTATTGATTGTTTAAATAAAATTGGATTGATATAGTACTAGTAGTTGGAGTTTATTAATTAGAATTCTCTATGGGATCGACAGTCTATCTTATCACTATATTACGTCTACTAAATTGTTAACAGGAATTCTCAAATGTCAAAAGCCCTTTTCCAAGTGATCAATTGCCTTCTATTTAATCCAGATTAATTTTACTATAATCCTATGCAAAACAATTGAATTAAACTCGTTACAATCTCAATTCCTTATGTGTTACATGCGACGAACAGATATTTCCATTCTATTCACAAACCTAATTATTCACTGTGAAAATAACTAAGTCACATGATATCATGCCCAGTTCTAACCCTAGAATTCCTCTTCCAATTCCTTCTAGAGTAACAAAGTAATTACTGATCAGATAATTAATCAATAAGCATAAGGCAAGATAAACAACTCACTTTGACACAAATAATTGGAATAAATTAAATAACTAATTTATAGCCATAAAAGGTTTAATTGAAATCTTAATAAAAGAGTTAGTTCATAATTAATGAATTAAAACCAAGAATCCACAACTGAATAGACATTAAAAGATAAAAGTATGATAAGAGAAGAGAATATAATATGTTATCAGCAAATCTGATGCTCCCCTCTTGCTCTTGCTCTTGATCTTAAGTGTTCTTCAATTTGCTTCAATCTTCAATGGCTAATTAAGAACTAGGGTTTAGATTCTAATTTAATGGAGTGTTTAATCTAGTCTAATCTATGTATTCTCCCTCTATTTTATCCCTTACATCGTGTATTTATAGGTTACAAGTCCAATTTTTAGCTTAGGAACAAATCCAATCCAATTTGGAGTCAAAAAGGTGTCAAAATTCTCCCAAAAACGCGTCCAGGCCATCACCAAGCCCTTCCCCAGCTCCCTAGCGCTGGTCTTCACGTTCAAACCCTGCCCCCCAGTGCCCCGGCGCTGGGAATAGGTCAAAAATGGGCGCCCCAGCGCTTCCACATGTTCTGACATTGTCTACTCCGACGTCCTTTGGGAAAATGGCCATAACTTCTTCGTTCGAATACCGATTTCGATGATTCAAGATGATTCGAAAAGAGGAGAAGTAGATCTACAACTTTCCTTCTTTAGGTTTTCCGAAATAAGGTCCACCGAAATACCTAAATTGGCTTTGAAGTAACTGTTATGTAAATGGCAAGCTGAAAACGCGAATCTAGCCACCCCGAACGTCGATCCAAGTAACTTTTGTCCCAATTCCTACAAAACAACATAAAACATGCTTGAATAGAGACAAACACTTAAAAACTATTCTCAAAGACTTGAGAACAATAATAAATTAAGCCCGAATGTATCCAATTCATGGGTATAAAACTCACTCATCAGTTGGACAAACACATGTTTGAGAAGTTCTTCTTTCTTCTCTAGATAAACATTTCTTAGCATGTGTGGCCTTTTCATTTTTTCAGGCTGGTGGATGTTTGACTCTTTTCTGTTAATGTCTCTTAAGCTTACAAGCCTGGTCTTTAGATTACAAGATTGACCACGAGCAAGAATTGGTCTTGTTGATATAACAATCAAGAGCATGGACCAATCAAGGCAGCTTCATGTGTATATACACATTTACCTGTAAACAATATTTCCAACGTGTGAGCTTATCTGCATGCAACAAGTGACTTACTACTAAACTAAGTTTAGAACAATGTTTGTACTTATGATCAGACTCAAAGTGATTAGCTTATGAACATAGCATGAGAACCTGCTCTGATACCAATTGTTAGTTCCTAGTAGGCACAAATCTAGAAGGGGGGGGGGGGTTGAATAGATCCTTATAATTTCAAAATACTTTTCCGGTTTATTTTGTATTGCTAATAATTTAGCATGTGAAAAACATAAGAATCTTTTCAAGCACAGCGAAATAAGTAAAAGATTCCCTTCATTGATCTATTCATAATCATAGATACATTGTTCGTAGAGTTAGTTTAGTGGTAAGCAGTTATAGCAGTTAATGTACATAACGTAAATGACATAAAGTAAAAGACACAAGGAGTTTTAAGTGGTTCAAAGACTCAAGCTCCTAATCCACTCTTCTGCTTTTAATTAGAAGGATTTCCACTAAGGAAGGGTAGCACCCTGAATCACTAAGATTCCTTCAAGGCCAGCAGCCTTGGGACTTCAGTTCGCTAAGAACTCTTCAAGGCCAGCAGACTTGGAACTTCTCTAGTTCCCTAGGAACTCTTCAAACCCAGCAAGCTTGGAACTTCATTTAGTCCCTCCGGATAAGGACCCCTCAGGCCCTAACTTCTTGTTATTGTAGTTATTGTTGTTGTTGGTACAGAGCTGCTAAGATGTCATTAGGCTCTGTCCTTTTAGTAGACTTTGTCTGGCACTTAGAAATCCCTGAACCCTTCTTGAATACTTTGCAGACATGGTTCTGCACTTGTTCAGTTTCAGCTTTCGGTTCATGGTGATTCGTAGAGTGGCTCTCTTAATCTTCTTTGTACTTAGCCACTTTCCTGAATGTTATCTTCTTGGCCTTCTCGGCTCTCAGCTTGGCTGCCATCTTTAGTGGCATTCTCATCTTTGTTGAGTGAAGCTTCGATCTATTTGATTCCTTCTTCAAAGCTACTTCACTTCTGTCTTGGTAGTCTCACTGTCACCGAGACTTGTTCTATTGACCTTTGGTGGAACTCATAGAGTCAACAATATCATTTACCAACTCAACAATTTTGCAACTTCACAATCATCAACACCTTTAGTTCTTTGAAGCTCTGTTGATTTATACTACTTCCCAATCTTCCCGTTGGAAAGTAGCCGTTAAAAGCTATTCAAATTGCCTCGCAGATCTCGAGTTATTTAGTACAGACTGTAGATGTGATATGACATCTTTTTCTGACTTCCTGACACTATAGTCTGCTGTTTCACCAACCCTGTCAGATATGACACTTTGATATCTTGGGCAGGTCGACGACTTTATTTTACCCTTCTGATTTCTTGATCAGAGGTTATCCTTGCATCGATGCTATCAATAAGCTCTTGTTTGAATATTACCCTTCAGATTTAACCATTGCCAATGCTTCAGTCTTCAGCTATTCGAACTCTACGATTCTGATGCATGTCTTCATGGACCTGTTTGTAGTGTCTTGTTGACTGGTAGAGACAACACTACAATCTTGAGGATTGTTCGCTTGATCTTCAGTGTAGAACATCTCTTCCTCTTTTTGTGTAGTGCTTCATCACTTCTGTTTGCCTCGACTATTCTCAGGTTCTGATGGCTTGATTCCTTGCTCTGGCCTCTTCTGAATAACAAGAAACTTCAAATTTGTGGCGTGTCCAGCTCACTTTCTCCTTGTGATCTCTCGTTCATTTATCATCAAAGGACTGACCCAATGCTTAATCACTTTAGCCTTGTTATTCAGAGGCTGACGAGTATCTCAATGTGTACTCCATCAGTTCCTTCTTTGTTTAGCAAACACTACTATCCTGGTTACTTCCAAGATCGTTGTCATCTTTCCCCTTGACAACCATCGCATATCTTCGACTTTCCTTAGTCGATTGTAAGTCTTCCTCCCGATCTCTTTGTGGAAGACTTCATCTCAAATGGCTTCATAACTCAATATGGATGTAGATTGGGTTGTTGCTTAGATCTTCTGTTACCTTGTATGCCATTCGTTGAGTGCTCTCTAGTTTCCTTCAGGTGGGACATATCTATACAGTGCCAACTAAAGGCTTCATTCCTTTGGATATTCTGGGAGTGCTCATTCGTTTAGAATCGTATTTTCTCTACGATTTTGCCTTGGCATTATGAGCACATCTGTTGAGGTCTTAGTTTTCAGACTCACGATTCACTTTGGTCGTCATGCGGACACTACGACTCCGAGATCAGATCTTGACACTCTACGATTTCTGTCGTTGTGCTTGTTGTCTTCATCTGATCTTGCTCGACTACGATCTCTGCCTCTAGTATGATTAGTAGACTCTACAACTCTGAGTGTAGTCTACGATTCTTGACTTAGCTTTGGCGAGATACTCTACGATTGGCTAGTAGGTGTGTGTCGTCTCTACTATTCTCGAACATGACTTCCTCCAGACTACACTACTACGAGGAAGTTCTCCTCGACACACTACGATCCTTTCTTGTGTCTCTTGGAAGTCTACGAACTCCGAGATCTACTATCTTGCAGACTACGATTCTTCCTCGATAGCTCTCGAGTTTTCCTTGACTCTCCTGGAAGACTACGATTTCTGGTGCAGTGCTCGACAATCAGACAAGCCTATCTATTACATCATAAGATCAACCTAACATGCTTGATCTTTCTATATTTATATTCCTTGTACATCATTTCTTTTTAAGGACTTTACAAAGCTGTTTTGCTTATGTAGGATCAACCTAACACATTTGATCAATTCATTCTAAGTCCTTGTACATATGTTTCTATTATCTATCAAAGGACTTTACAACTTTTCTTAATGCAAGTCATACTTGCATATTCATTCATATATATATCATAATCAAATCATATATAAATAGGAATATCATTCACATGTTTATTCCTGACATGTTATGTATTTAAGTTATTCTATGTATATATATATGTATATAACAGTATTATACTGTGCTGATATTATTCTAATATTTGGAGATCGGTATTATCTATATTAGGTCTTCGGATAAAGCTAAGTTATATTTCGTAATTGTAATCAACGAAACATGCAAGTTTTTCTCAACTCTACTAAGAGTTATTTCATTCAGATATGCGTATGGTTAATCATTGCTAATTTCCATGTAGAATTGTACTATGTACATATTGTATGTATAAGTCAGGTATGAAAGGTTGATCACCTTCATTACTATTCGGTTCAGATATATATTTTCATGTTTAATACTTGTTCAGTCAAAAGTTTGTTTGTGCTAATTCATAACTACATTGTTGAATTATAGTCAGCTTATTATTCAGACTCTTTCAATCATGATATATCCTTAAATATAATTTAAACTTGCTGGGCAACTTTCATGCTGACCCTTGCAGATTAAGGTGAATGCGTCGGATACAAGGAAAGATTAAAGACAGTTCCAGCTTTAGTTTACATGTGTAGATAGATTGGTAACAATAATGTGTGATAAAATTTTTGTATGTCAGATATGATAATGAATTGTGTATAAGTTATTGTTGGTCGATTTCGCAATCAATGAATACGTGCAAGTATACACGGTCAACAAATAATAAAGTGAAAGTAGAGTATCGTTCCCATGAGGAATTATTTAATAAAAATTACCAATTACTAACTCTTAACCAAATCAATTTTATTTAAACAATCGCAAATTGTGATTTTTCTAATTAAGAAAACTAAATTAATCAATTAAAACTAATATTTTAACGAATGAATTCAGATAAATAAAGATTAAGAGTCCAATATCCCCAATTATGAACTATAAACCAATTATCTAATTATCCCAATTATTATGTCTACTGAATTGTTAACAGGAATTCTCAAATGCCAAAAGCCCTTTCTCAAGTGATCATTTGCCTTCTATTTAACCCAGATTAATTTTGCTATATCTCTATGCAAAACAATTGAATTAAACTCGTTACAATCCCAATTTCTTATGTGTTACATGCGGCAAATAGATATTCTCATTCTATTCACAAACCTAATTATTCACTGTGCAAATAACTAAGTCACATGTCACCATGCCCAGTTCTAACCCTAGAATTCCTTTCTCAATTCCTTCTAGAGTAACAAGGTAATTACTGATCAGATAATTAATCAATAAGCACAAAGAAAGATGAACAATTCACTTCAACATTAATAATTAGAATAAATCAAATAATCAATTCATAATCATAAAAAGTTCAATTGAAATCTTAACGAAAGAGTTAGTTCATAATTAATGAATTAAAATCAAGAATCCACAATTGAATAGACATTAAAAGATAAAAGTAAGAGAAGAGAAGAGAATATAATCTATTGTCAGTAGCCTTGAGACTCCTCTTTCGCTCCTGCTTTGAATCTTCAATGGTCTACAAGTTGCTTCAATCTCCAAAACTAATAAGAACTAGGGTTATGTTCTAATCTAAAGGAGTGTTTTATCTAGGCTAAGCTATGTAATCTACCTTTATTTGATGCCTTACATCATGTATTTATAGGTTACAAATCCAATTTTGAGCTTAGGAACAAACCCAATCCAATTTGGAGTCCAAAAGGTGTCAAAATTACTAAAAAAGCGTCCGTCGGCCGCTTTTGACCTCTTTTCCAGGTACGGTATTTTGAACGACTTCGACATCGCCTTTATAGCGCCCGTGGCTGCAAACAAAGCTTAAAATGGGCGCCCGGTGCTGCCCATTTTTTGACATTTTCTACTCAAGCGTCCTTTGGGAAAATGGCCATAACGTCTTCGTCCGAACTCCGATTTTGATGATTCAAGATGATCCGAAAAGAGGAATAGTAGATCTACAACTTTCATTCTTTGAGGGTTTCGAAATAATGTCCAAAGCTATAGTCAAATTGGCTCTGTAGTGACTGCTGTATAAATGGCAAGCCGAAAATGCGAATCTAGCCACCCCAAATGTCGATCCAAGTAACTTTTGTCCCAATTTCTACAAAACAATATAAAGCATGAATGAATAGACATAAACACTTAAAAAAGAATCTAAAAGACTTGAGAACAACAATAAATTAAGCCTGAATGTATCCAATTCATGGGTATATTACCCATTCATCAGTTATGGTTACTCGACCTTGGGATTAGTGTATAGTGATTAATGTATAAATAATTTATGTTTATATCTTCCGTAATAGTTATAGAAATAGTGCACTAGATCCGTGGTGATTTAGGACCCGTATTTGGGGGCGTCTTTGGTATCAAAGATGTTGGTTATAAACCTAGGGTAGAGTTACCTTAAATTAATAACCGTAGTGATTAGGATAAGATCTAACTCACATAGAGTTAATGTGTCGGTAAGATTCAAAGACGAACCTCGACGAGTTATAAAGATACGGAGTTCCCTAACTCTGATAATAAAGGTGAACAGTAGTAATGAATAGATATAGTCTAAAAGACTAAAAGTGCAGGGATAGAAGATCGTAAAACAAAACGATCAAGATATAGAAATTAATCGTAATATATACGATGAGATCACCCCGTGATCTGATAAGGTGATAGCAGGGAGAAGAATCAATCTGATGATTGGAAGGTTTACATCAAAGATTGCTATGTTTGTTGTACTATGAATTGGTACAGATACAGGAAAGGATTATGAATACGAGTTGAATGAAATTCGTATTGAGAAGGGAGTTGAGACTAGGTGGGGATTTCAATTGAGAACTCATGTCGGCAGCTGAGTTGTATGATTCCTTGTATTGGTGGGGAATTGTACTTGGTGTAAAAACCACTTAGTTTTTGGAACTGATAATCATTGAAATATTTGTGTCGCGTTATTTGTTATATGCGTGTTGAGAGGGTGATTCCTTTCTCATGTGTATAACAGATTGATAGGTTATAGGTAGAGGATACAAGGTTAAGTACGAGTTCTTAAAACTCATACTTATGTTATGTTTGTGACTCGTGGTTATATGAAATTTTTATGAACCCCTCAGCGAATGGATGCCAAAAGTCTGACTAGGATAAGTTCTTAAACTCATATAATTGTGGAAAGTTCCTGAACTCATAAGTGTGGTAAGTTTGACGAGCTGGGTAGAATTAAGTGTGAATGGAGTATTGAGGATAATAGAAATAAATAGACTGTTTAAGAAAATGATTATTAGTGGAGATATAAGCTTTCCAAAGTTCATAGTTATGCTAGACTTCGAAATTTTTACATCAAGCTAAATACGCACTATGTGCTTTTTAAAAATAAAATAAAATAAAATAAAATAAAATGTAGACTCGTAATCATTTTTGAAACGGTTTAAAACATAGTCCATGCTACTTATTTCGGCTAGACACAAATGATTTGAAATATCAAAATATATTTTATTTATCACTCATGTACCATGTAACCTGGTGCAGAGATGATAAAAAGTTGATAGAGTTATAAATACAGGAATACATAGTGTGAATTCGATCTAAAAATCATTGTTCCACTATTGTATGATGTGTTGTGACGAAGTCATACAATGACGACATCCTCAAACGGACTGTTAATATAGTACGGCATCATGACGTCATTCTCAAAAATATTTTCAAAAATTTTAATTTGCCAACGGGGTTTGGCTATACTTAAATAATTTGATTGAATTGAATTATTGATAGGAGTCTATGCTAATCGATTCAGCTAGACTAATGTTATGAAAACTCTAAGTGTTCATTGAAAGAAATTTCCCGAACCAAATTGTTTTGGTGCGGAATCCAATAAGACTGAGGTAAGAAATTTTGTGCACCTAATTAAGGCGGATAAGAGGAACAAAGTGTTTCGACCAGCAGTACATGGCCAGTACAGGGCATATCGGGCTAATCACCCTTTTATCTGTATGTTATTATGGTTTGCGGATGAATTTCCATAAAACCTTTGCAAAAATGACAAACAAATAGTCTATATGACTCTTCAGCACAATTTGAAATTTTTTTACTCTTGTGAGGGATGTATTGGGTAGCATGTGATGCTTTGTATGCAAGGTGTGAGGTGTAAGTTGAATTTCCAGGACGAAATTCTTAGAAGAAGGGGTGAATATGAGAACCCGAGAATTTAGACAATTTTATAAAATCTTAAAAGATTGAATAGAGGTTAAATAATAAACCTAGATAGAAAATAAGTGTATGTATTTGAAATTTTTGGGAATAAAATTTTGTGAATTTAAAAACTTTTGGTGAAGGTTTACAGTGTTAAGAATATCTGTGTATGTGGTCATATATGTGTACAGTATGTGGTTAAGGGTCAAGGGTTGACCTGATAAACTATATTAGTCATAAACCCTAATAATATATTAAGAACCTCGACATTCAGTTAGAAAACACTAACGACTGATAAGAAACCCTATTACCGGCTATGGAAACCCTAATTTCAGAACCAGGAATCTGAAACCCTAATTTAAAATATTAAAACCCTAATTTGGGAGCTTGAAAATAAGTATAAGGTTTTTATGTTATTGATTTTATATTAATTAGGGATAGCCCTAATTAATTATTAAAAAACCCTAATTGTTCAACTAGAAACCCTAATGTATAATTAGGGAAGACCTAATTGGTAATTCAGTAATTTGAATTTTAATTATAAAACATTAATCCTAATTAAAAGTCGTAATGTGATTAGGGAAACTTAATATAATTAGGAGATCCTAATTATAAATTAGAAACCTTAATCTCTATTTTTAGAACCTAATTAGAAAAGCTTAGAAATTTAAATTGTGTAACCTTGGGGTTAAACCTTAAGGGTCAAACCCTAAGGGTTAAAACCTAATGATTGTGAGAAGTTACCAAGCTGTCATTCACTTTATAAGTCAAAAGGCCAAACTACCCTTCTTAATATTTTAATGAGGTGGAGTGTAGATTTAACCCTACTTGTGGTTAGTGACCAACCCTAGGCTAGCCATGTGGTCTAGAAAGCAACTTTAATCAGCCAACAACTGATCACATGATCAGCCATTGCATTTTATCATTTTATATATAGATCAAAGAGAGGGAAAGTCACCAAACCAAGCTCATTTGCATCCTTACACTCAACCAAACTTTTCTCTCTAGCCATGAAAATATTAAGTGAATCAGTCACTAGTGTGATCATTTGCATGCCAGGATCAAGATCATGGATCATAAATCAAGTATGGAAGCATAATAGAGGTATAAACCCTAAATTTAGAAATCCTTATGATTCATGTTAATCTTGGTGTTTAGATGTTTAAAGTTATGTTAGAGGGTGTTATTTAGTGATCTGGGTTGTTAGATCCCAGATCCATAACATTCAGATGCTCAAAATTGAGTGTTTAGAAACTGACCATGAACCCTAATTTGTGCTATGACAGCCTAATGTTAGAGCAAATAGATTCTTATTTGTTAGTTGTTTGTTGTGTTTAATGTTATAGATCTATTCTATGTTGTAGGGGCTTTGATCTGGAACTTGAATCAAGCCCAGATCATGTCTAGATTTCATGTTATAAGCAGTCAAACTTAGTTGACTAAGCATGACCAAGAGTTTCTGGGTAACCCAGAAAGCTCTTTATTAGTGTCTGACAATGTTTTTCAAAACAAGAATCTGACACATTTTAAGTAGTTTGATGATGTTGTTATAACCAAATTATAGTCTATTATATGGACTATAGATACATGCCTTTAGATTCCTTAAATCACAAATAGATTGAATATAGTGGATGGTCAAAGTAGACTATTCGAGCACAAAGTCCATTTCTGGAAAACCTAAAAAATTCCCAGATTTCCAGAATTTCTGACAAGCATTTTCTAAGCTTCTGATCTTGCGCATGTTTGATATTTAGACCATGTTGTTGCTTTAAGCTTGTTGTCTGATATGTAGACTACACACTAAAGTCCTTAGAACAAACAAATCTTGGACATGATCAAAGTAATCAGTGGTCAAACAAGCGTTGACCAACTGTCCGGATGAATTTCTGGAAAACCCAGAATTCACCAAGAACAATTCTTGGCATGCTATTTGACCAGCCTAGATCTATCACCTGTTATGTTGTTAGGTTAATGTAAGGTTATATCCTTGTTCCTTGACATGTATTCTACACGATTGAACCTTCATATTGCACTGAGAAAGCCCAAAACTCTAGATTCAAGGCTTTCAAAATAGGCACCTCGACTGTTCTTCAATTCTAGAAAACCCAAAAATTAACGAACAGGTCTGACAACAATTTGGAGAGCTTGGATCTCTCTGATTTGATGTAGAATGACCATGCAACTTGATTTTAATTGTAGTATTACACTTATACTACAACATCAACACAAATTACAACCTAGAAAACATTAGGATCATAGATATAATTACGGTCAAACCTACCACCTTAGTGTCTAACATGGGTTTCTAGGTTTTGTGATATTATAAATATATTATAATATTATGTTATGATTTTTATTGATATTTAATATTAAATTAATATTAATGATTATGGAATTTTGTGGTATTTAAATTATATAAATATGTTATTAATGATTAAAAATCATGATGAATAGTAATAATTACTTGAAAATTATTATGAGCCTATAAAAAAATTATTTTGACTGATTAATAAATTATCTAGGATAGTTGTGTAGTGTTTAGACAGAGTTTAATGGAACTTAAACTCGATATTTGTCCGACTAGACCGTCGGGATTATAGAATTGTGTCAGTTTCAACTAGGACTGAAATAGTCTGACTTGATGCTAAGTTTTATGTGTTGTATAGACTGATAGGGTTATGTGTTATGTGTTTAAGTTATTCTATGTATATATATATATATATATATATATATATATATAACAGTATTATACTGTGATGATATTATTCTAATATTTGGAGATCGGTATTATCTATATTAGGTCTTCATATATAGCTAAGTTATATTTCGTAACGATAATCAACGAAACAGGCAAGTTTTTCTTAACTCTACTAGGAGTTGTTTCATTCAGATATGCTTATGGTTAATCATTGTTGATTGCCATGTAGAATTGTAATCTGTACATCTTGTATGTATAAGTCAGGTATGAAAGGTTGATCACCTTCATTACCATTCGGTTCAGATATATTTGTTCATGTTTAATACTTGTTCAGTCAAAAGTTTGTTCGTGCTAATTCATAAATACATTGTTGAATTATAGCCAACTTATTATTCAGACTCTTTCAATCATGATATATCCTTAAATAAAATTTAAACTTGTTGGGAAACTTTCATGCTCACCCTTGCTATATCATGATAAAAACATTGCAGATTAAGGCGAATGCGTCAGATACAAGGAAATGTTAAAGACAGTTCTAGCTTTAGTTTACATGTGCAGATAGATTGGTAACAATAATGTATGATAAAGTTTTTGTATGTCAGATAGGATAATGAATTATGTATAAGTTATGGTTACTCGACCTTGGGATTAGTGTATAATGATTAATGTATAAACAATTTATGTTTATATCTTCCGCAATAGTTATAAAAATAGTGCACCAGAACCGTGGTGATTTAGGACCCGGATTTGGGGGCGCTACAGAAGCCCTCACCAGATGGGTGTCAGGAATTTGGTATCGCATCCGAATGTTGCGTAGTTCGATCTTAGTGACCGTGGAAGGGGTGTTGGCGTGAGGGAAGTGTTCTACATTCTTAAAAAATTCAGAAGGCTGAGGAAGGGTTTTTGACGGCGGATTTCTGGCAGGAGTAATAGCAGATTTAGGGTTTGAGCTTGAAGCTCCTTTGATGGGACTTGGGTTAGGAGGAATGGAGGTAATGGGAGTCAACTCGAGAGGGATATCTTGACTAGATTCCTGAGAAGCAATTATCGTGGAGTTGCAGAGAAAGAAGGAGAGTTCGAGAGAGAAGAGGAAAGCAAGAGGCGTCTGAAATTCAAATTGGCAGGTAAAACTGTCAAAATTGGGAAAATGGGTTTTTATACTGGTGGTCTTTCCCATTTTTCATGAAACTCGAAGGAGGTTATTTTAATGCTATTAATAATAACGAATTTGAATGGGTATCGTTCGATTTTGTTCTTAAGTTTTAACTAGAGTGGGCTTCTTAATGGGGCTTCCGATTCTTGTTCACATTGTTATTTAAGATTCATCAGTTGGGCCTCATTCAACTTTATTTATTAGGCCAGTTATAGTCTTTCATTAAATAATCTGTTTAATAAAAGCCTGGGGGACAATGTTGGGCCATGACATTTTATGTAGTGGGCCGAACTGATTAGGCTGACTTATTAAATTATATCTACTGGGTCTGGACAACCTTGGGCTGGGTCTTTGGACTTGATAATTAGGAGTGTAATGATTTGAAGTGGGCTTTGACCAATGCTAATGGTAAAGATAACAGTTAACTGTTATCTATGCGATGCATTAATGATGATTGGACTAAATCGGCAGGCGGTGGAAAACAGTGATGGGATGGAGCAGGTGGGTTTCACACATTGGGTTGGGATCATAGTGGGACGGGGGCAGGGAGAGTCGGTGGCACATAAAACTGGGAACTGAGTATATAAGGACCGGATACAACCCAAGAAGAAGGTAACTGATATTTTGATATTATCAATACACTAGAATTCTTATCCTCTGTAAGAACCCTTGTATCGGCCTGTACTGACTCTCACACCGGAGCTATCCCCCGACGGTCCAAGTTGTAAAGCTTCTGGTATTGACTTGTTGAACTGTGCAGGATTGAACATGCTTTGCGTGATTGAGGCGCGTGGAAAGATCTTGGCGTTAGCATTATCTAATAAATTTAATTCACAAATATTTACTAACAATAACCACATCAATAAAATATTTCTTTAATTTTAATAAATATTTTAAATTACAAATAATAAAATCTTGGATTGTTACATCCTTCCCTCCTTACAAGGATTATGTCCCCAGAATCACAACTCAAATAATTTATTCGACACATTCTTCCCTCCTTACAAAGATTCTATCCCCTGAATCGAAGACACAGATTAAACAAATAACTCAGGGTAGTTCTTCATCATTTCATCTTTGAGTTCCCATGTGGCCTCTTTGACATTGTGGTTTTGCCATATCACCTTCACAGAAGGTATCACCTTATTCCTCAGCACTTGTTCTTTCATGTCAACTATCTGGATAAAAACCTCTTCAGAAGATAAATCATTACTGAACTGCAACAGTTCATATTCGATCACATGTTTGTAATTGGGTTTATACGGTCGCAACACCGACACATGAAAAATGTTGTGAACATGTTCTAATTCTGGAGGTAAAGCTACCTCGTAAGCCACTTCTCCCACTCTTCGCAGTATCTCAAAAGGTCCAATAAACCTCGGGCTTAGCTTTCCCTTTTTACTAAAATAAACTTTCCCCTTCCAAGGAGAAACTTTTAAGAACACGAAATTTCTTACATCGAACTCACGATCTTGTTTGTGTAGATCAACATACCTCTTATGTCTATCTTGAGCAGCTACTAGTCTTTCTCTGATGAGTTTGATAACTTTAGCTGTCTGTTATACCAATTCCATTCCTAACATTTGACATTCACCAACTTCATCCCAGCATAGTGGAGTTCTGTATTTTCTGTCGTATAATGCCTCGTATGGTGGCATGCCAATTCTTGTGTCGTAACTGTTGTTGTATAAAAATTCCACCAACGGTAGATGATCATCTCAGTTTCCTTTAAAATTCATGATGCACTCACTAAGCACATCCTCTAATGCTTTGATTTTTCGTTTGCTTTGACCATCAGTTTGCGGATGGTATGTCGTACTCATCTTCAATTGTGTTCTCATGCATTCTTTTCGTTTCTTCAAAAAGTTTGATGTCAACCTCGGATATCTGTCTGATACAATTGATATTGGAACTCCATGTCTTGAGATGATCTCTTTGACGTACAGTTTTGCTAGCTGGTCGAGATTAAATCTAATCTTTATTGGCAAAAAGTGTGTTGATTTCGTTAGTCTATCTACTATGACCCATATCACATCATATCCTTTCTGAGTTGTTGGAAGACATACCAAAAAATCCATTGTGATATGCACCCACTTCTATTCTGGTATTTCCAACGGTTTAAGTAATCCGCTTGGCCTATAATGTTCTGCCTTTACTCTTTGACATGTCAAGCATTTCACAACACATTCTGCAACGTCTCTTTTCATATTTGGCCACCAAAAGTGTCAACGTAAATCTTGATACATTTTTGTACTTCCCGGATGAATAGAATATCTTGAGTTATGAGCCTCTGTCAAAATTTCTTCCTTAATATCCAGTACTATTGGAACCCAAATTCGTCCATTAAATCTCAGCACTCCTTTGGTATCAACCTTGTATTTCACCTCACTACCATCGACCATACTTTCCTTTATTTTTCTGCATTCTTCATCTTATAGTTGACCATTCTTTACCTTATCCACCAAAGTTGGACTAGCTTCTATCTGGAATAGTCGTTCATCGGATCCCTTTAGAAGTTTTATTTCCAGCTCCAATCTTGCCATTGTTGACATGAGTCCTCTTTGTTTGTTAACAACAACAATTTCTCACGACCCGTCTTACTCAAGGCATCTGCAACCACATTTGCTTTAACTGAATAGTAAAAGATCTCACAATCATAATCTTTTATGTTCAGGTCTTTCTGTGTGAAAATATACTTCAGACTCTTATGGTCTGTGTATATCTCACATTTTTCTCCATATAGATAGTGTCTCAATATCTTTGGAGCAAATACTACTGTCGCCAACTCTAAATCATGAGTCGGATTCCCTTTTTCATAATCTTTTAATTGCTTTAATGCATAGGCAATAACTTTACCGTTCTGTATAAGAACACAACCTAATCCTTTATGTGAGGCATCACTATACACCATAAAGTTTTCTGTATTATCAGGTAATGACAACATAAGTGCCACACTGAGCTTCTTCGTCAACTCTTTAAAACTTTCTTCGCACTTTTTCGTCCATACAAATTTTACAATTTTTCTTGTCAAATTTGTCAACGGAGTGACAATCTTGGAAAAATTCTGAATAAACCGTTTGTAATATCATGCTAATCCCAAAAAACTTCTTACTTCTGATGGAGTTCTTGGTTGTTCCCAATTTATCATAGCTTCAACTTTTGATGGATCCACTAAAATCCCATCTTTATCAATTACATGGCCGAGAAATTGTACATGTTCCATCCAAAATTTACATTTAGAGAATTTCGCGTACAATCTTTCTTTTCTTAGTGTCTCCAACGTCAAACGTAAATGTTCCACGTGTTCTTCTTGAGATTTGGAGTACACCAAAATATCATCGATAAATACCACCACAAACTTGTCTAAAAATGGTTTAAACACCCTGTTCATCAAATCCATGAATGCAGCAAGGGCGTTGGTCAAACCAAAAGACATTACCAAAAACACATAATTTCCATACCGATTTCTGAATGTCGTCTTCGGTACATCCTCCTTCCTTACTTTCAATTGATGATACCCACTTCTCAAATCTATTTTCGAGAAGTATCTAGCACCCTTCAATTGATCAAACAAGTCATCTATTCTTGGCGATGAATATTTATTCTTAATAGTGACTTTATTTAATTCCCTATAATCAATGCAAAGACACATTGACCCATCCTTCTTCTTCATGAACAACACTGGCACTCCCCACGATGATACGCTCGGTTGAATATACTTCTTATCTAACAGTTCTTGTAGTTGTACCATCAGTTCCTTCATCTCTACCAGAGCCATCCTGTACGGGGCCTTCGATATTGGAACAGTTCTTGGCGCTAAGTCGATCACGAACTCAATCTCTCTGTCAGGCAAAAGTCCTGGCAAATCTTCTAGAAACACGTCCATAAAATCCCTAACCGCTGGTATCTCTTCCAGTTTCACACCCTTTTTCTTTTGAGTATCGACTATGTAAGCTAGGTACCCTACACAGCCCTGACTTAATAACTTATTGGCCTGCATAACCGTCAGACACCTCGCTTGTCTAGGCAATTTGCTACCATAGAAAACTACCTTTAACAGAGTCACAAGGTTTACACATTTCTTTTGACAATCAATTATCGTTCCATAATTGAATAGCCAATCATTTCCCAATATAACATCAAACTCCCAAAGTTTTATCGGAATTAAATCTACTGTCATAACATTCCCTTTAATTTCACCCTATAATTCTTGAATGCGAATTTAATAGGAATTACCTTCCCTGTTCATAATTTCTATGTGTAAAGGGAAATTCAACTCTTCACTAGGTAATTCAAACTTCTTAGCAAATTCATCATATATAAACGAGCAAGTAGCACCCGAATCAAATAATACTTATGCATTTATATCATTGATTTGGATAATACATGACACAACATCTTTTGATTGCACCGCGTCTTGCACTGTCATGTTGATGGTTCTGATTGTGGGCTTATTTGATGATGTTGGTCCAACAATGGTAAATGTACCTCCGTTGCTACCTCCCTTACTTCCCATTATCTCTCCATCTTTCTTCTTAGGGCATTCACGAGCAAAATGATCCTTTGACCCACAGATGTAGCAAACATTCTTCTTGGGTTGATTATAATTTGGGGCAATGTGACCCTCCTGGCCATAGTTAAAGCACACCTGATTCCCCTTTAAGCACATACCTGTGTGAAACCTCCCACATATAGCACATGTATCAAACTTCTTCTTCTGCTGGTTCCCTGGCTGGTTTCCAACTCCCACATTTTTCACTCAACTTTCTCTTCAGGTTATTGTTACCATTTCCACCGCTACCACCACCATTCTTAGCTTCGCCCTCACTCTTCTTCTTTCTCTGCTCTTGATTGTACTTTGTTATAGCCTCGCCTCCAACTTCAGCAAGAAATTCCTTCTCCAGCACTGCTGTGAATATCTTCAGCTGAAACATGGAGATCGTACTATACAACTAAGGTTTCAGTCCCTGCTCAAACCTCTTTGCCTTGCGCTCATATGTGTACACTTGATATGGCGCAAACCTCGCTAATTCCTTAAATTTTGAAGCATGTTCCGATACCGTCATGTATCCCTTCTCCAGCTCCAAAAACTGCACCTCCATCTGATTCTTCGAACTCTCTAGGAAATAAGTCTCAAAATATATCTCCTTAAACCTATCCCAAGTCATTACCCCTTGACCTCCTCGAGTCTTATTGGCTTGCCACCAATAACTAGCCTCTGCTTTCAACATAAACGTTGCAAAAGCAGACTTTTAATTCTCACCTACTGTAGCAACATCGAAAACTTTCTCTATCTCCATGATCCAGGTTCTGTGACTCAATTGGATTCATGGATCCACGGAATTTTGGTGTTCCAACCGCCTTGAAATCCTTAAAAGTTGTAGCTTGATTCTACGGTTGATTCTGCAATGCTCCCATCAGTAACGTCACTAACTGCTAAACTGGGTTAGCCTCAATATTATTGTTATTGGTAGATCCCTCAGGGGTCCTCTGTCGTAGATGAAGTCTTTGAGGCATTTTCTGTTAAAATATTCTCATTAGATTTCAATCCTTTAAGTATTATATATTCAATTTTCACATCACACAAATTTCCATATAGCACACAATGTCTTGAATAAATAGTAACTTTTATTCATTCATAATCTTTTAAAACATAATAATAATAGCATTCTTGATATCTACATCACTTTCCTGAACCACAAAAGTTTTAGGATAACTTCATCATCATCATATCCCATGGGTTATATCATACCCGAGATTAACATCTTATTCCTTCACTAATCACGTAGTAATTACATTTATGATGACCTACTAAAATACTGCATAGCCTTACGACACTCCTCTTCCATAATACGGAACATTATTCGACGATCTAACATGTATGATGGCAGTGTTTCGAACTGAATCGGATAACACATGACCCGATCTTGAGCTCCATTGATCACGGTGTTGAAAACACTATTCATCTTTTCCATCTTGATATTCTTTACTTGTACCTCTCTCTCTGCTACCCCGGCTCGTTGAGAAGCTTCATCATATGCGTCTTCAGCTCTTTCCCTCTTAGTAGACTCTTCTTTCAATTTGTAATTCAGCTCTGCTATCTCCTCTGTCAGTTGCTCGTTTGCTCCTTCAGTGTGAATCAGCTTCCCTTCGACATTACTCAGACATTCCTCTAGATCCTTGATCTTGTTGTCCCTCTGCGCCATTGAGGTCTGCTATTCAGCTACTATCTCTTTTAATTCCTCGATGCTATCCTGAAGTTCCACATTGTGGTCGTATACTTCATCGTACATACGGGCAACGATCGATTTTAGTGGAATCTCTTCCTCCTCGTCCTCCTCATCCTCATTCGACTATAGCAGCTCAACAGGGTCCTCCTCATCCATCTCTATCTCATCATCTTCATCAGGTAAACCCTCCTGCTCAACCACTATAACAAACGGAGATGTTCCCGTGGCAGTAGTTGTTCCCAAACCACCTAAATATCTCGAGGCTCCTCCTCCCTAGGCATCTGAGATCCTTCCTCTCTAGCCTGACTGGATTCTCCCACATTAGCCATCCTGACAACCAAAATTTTACGTTTTAATTACTAATCATTACTACTCAACACTCACGAGCACATAGGTTACAACCACATAAACACGTAAGTGTTTTATTATTTCTTTCTTAAAACTCGATAAGAGTTCATCACCACTATCTTTTTGAACGTTACTTTCTAAGGCTTTTCCCCACCTAAAGTTCATAACCTAAAGCTTTGATACCAACCTGTTACACCCCCAAATCTCGGTACTTCATTTCCACAAGATTTGGTGCTCACTTTACATTCATTCACATCTAACTACCCAAATATAATAAAATTAAATCATAAATCCTCCCATTAAAAGGGTTACATCATTAATCAAAAGTCTCCCAGGTTATCTAACCTTTAACATCAATCAAGTTCAGAAATAAAAGAATTACATTACATCACTAAATATAAAGTCTATCATCATGACCATAAATAAAAATACAAGTCTTCATCACTTGTACATTTTTCCTTTTCATTTGTTTGTAGTATGTTCGTCGACCTTCTCAACCTTAGCTGCAATAATTATATTTATGCAAGAGTGAGCAAAAAAAATGCTCACTAGATATAACAATGAACAATAAGAGAGTAATAATAACTGCCAATTGATAGGCTCATATGAAGTGAATGATACTTTATCAATGATAACCAAAAACTGGAATCAAAATATGAAATATATCCGAGGGTCATAAGATCACGAACTATGGCCACGGTTACAACTAATCTTTCAACTTTAACCTAAACTGTTATACCGTAGGGACTTCATGTACTTAAGGGGGATCAACCCTTTGTACCATGTATTGTGCACAAACATCTAAACGCATCGTGTACCCCCTATAATATGGTTGTTCTTCTCAGTTTTAGAGTACAAGTATGAACCAAAGAATGTTTGGTTTGGATAAACTTCAAGGGTAATTTAGAGTTTAACGATTGTCAACTACAAGATTAGATAAATCAACAAAGTTTTATAACACTACGGGTGATCACTAACAACATAGTATGGAACAATGAATAATCATAGTTTGATAACTCATGCTTGAAATAACTACAAACATAAGTATTGAATGAAACAATAAACCTTGCTTGAACAATAATAAGCTAAGGCTATGATCTTATTAGATTAGAAATGAATTTATTGAACATGCATTAACTGATAGCAAGCTGAAAACAAAAACTTGCTCAACGTGATAATAACTTGTGCAAAGTAATTTAAAATGAAACGGCTGAATATTAGAGACTAGAGTTTAAGAAGTTGCTTTCATTATAAAGGAATAGAACTTAAGAAACTTGCTTAACTATAAACAAGTTAGAGTGAATCAACAATGATTAGAATTCAAATAAAGTTAGGGTTAAAGCTTGCTAAAATAAAATTTAGGAACAAAGGACTTGCTCAATAAAAGTTTAGGGTAGGAAACTTTCCTCGTGCGTAAGCTATAAATTTATAACTCACGTTCACCTACATATAGTATAAGAATCACAATATCTATTAGATATACTAACATCCACTTATCAAAATAACACTCACTTCTAGTTAAACTTGTTATTTTAGTACCAGTTTTACTTTACCATACACATTTCAGAATCACAAGTGTTAACTTCACAACACTTATTCATTATTCATTAAATAACATATAATTTTCACAACTTATAAATTTTACACTTTAAAATTACTAACCACGTGATACTCTTCTGTTTTAACCTCTTCGTTACATGTTTCTCACATTAACATAACATTAGACCAAGTTACAATCGGTGTCCAAAGTCTGCAGAAGTAGCAGACTTCATTGGGTCTGACAGACTACTGGCGCGGCCATGCCATAATTACCTTAAAGTCAAAGGCTACATCGCCGCAGCTAAAGATCGCCAAGCACCTAGAGGCAACAAGGCGTCCATACTCGACCAGCATCAGCTTTTGCGAGAATCACGAGTTTTGACTCTGTTGTAAGCCAACTAACACAGATTTCATTCACAAAACAGTAAATTAAGCATGCCCCATTGACATAGCACTCATACAAACATGATTCCTCACATATACACTAACTTAGAACAATTAAACAACAACTACAACTAATTTAAATCCTTTAAATTCCATGTTTTATACAAAAACACCATTTTTGACATCCTTTACAAAAATCACCACTGTGATCACAATTCTTGTCCAAATTAACTCATCCAAACTAAGTTCTCTTCGTTTCTTAACGAACTAACATATTTAAGGCTTGATTTATAGATTGGTTTACAAATTAACCACCAAATTTGGTACTTTCACAAGCCATATATATAAACATGCACTATAAATAATTTTCTCTCTTTTGAACACAATTAACACACTAATTCTTGTCTAAATACTAGTTCTAATATCACAACTACATATATATATATATATATATACATATATATAATAATTCAGTTTATAACAACCATTCAAGAACATTGAATTCACAGAAAATGGCAAATTATGTCGTAAAACATATATACATACATATAATATTAAGGTTATAGAAAAATACCTTCAATTACTTAGTAATCCTTGCTAACCACAAAGAATTTCTTGGAAACTCAAAAATTTCTCTCAATCTCTCTCTAGTATCTCTTAAATTCTCTGAAAACTCTTAAGCCAATTATTTTTTACGTAACATAGGATAAAGCCAACTCTCACTTAAGCATAAAACAAATAAACTAATAGGCTAGCCATAATACGTAAACTAAATATATAACAGTTACAAAAATGTAAATGTATATAGGTTATAAATATATTTTATTTACTATTTGATTTATTTTATTTAATATAATTATAATTCAAAATTCAAAATTCAAAAGTCATAAGGCTTTGTTTGGCAAAACACTTTAAAATTTAAAGACTTAATACCTTTAAGCCGTGTTTGGGCAAATCCATTTAAACTACTTTAATTTATTTTAATAAATCATTTATAATATAATTTATAGTCCCATATTATTTATTTAAATTTCCACATCCAACATTAGTTAAATAAACTAATTATAACATACTAAATAAATTTTCCACTTAATCCAAATATCACAAATTTATAATCTCATTATACTTTTTATTTATAAATTAATATACCATTTTTGACTATTAAATTAAAACAACAATATAATCATTCATGTTATCTTTAACAACTCTCTAACTATTAAATTAAATTAAATTGGAATGTTATCTAATAAATTTAATTCACAAATATTTACTAACAATAACCACAACAATAAAATATTTATTTAATTTTAATAAATATTTTAAATTACAAATAATAAAATATTGGATTGTTACACCTCCACTTACTCTTTTTCAAAAGCGTTGGTAGAAAGTTATCTCAGTTTTTGTTTTATATTGCATAATATTGCATAGTACTGCATAGTGCTGCATAGTAAAATAAAAAAAATCATAGAAAAATCTGTGAACTTCTCCCGTGAATGTTTACTGTGCAGTCCGTGATAATTTTTTTAAATAGTATCATGCCATTCTCCTATAAATAGGATGCTTAGTTTAGAAATGAAAATCACACCATAATCATAGAATTCTTCTTTTATAATATTGAGCGTATTTCTTTTGAATTTAAGAAAACTTTGAGTGTAGCAAGTAGTGCATGTTTTATTTAAGAATATCAATGTTATACCAGTCCGAAGTACTCTCATTTTAAGGTAAATGATATTATTTTCATTCAATATTCGTAAGAAATAATATTATCTTCCATACTCTATACTATGTAAGTAATATTATTTCGTTTCATATTCCTAAATCTACACTTATTTTGATAAGTATTTCTTTTATACTCCTTGAAATTAGTAGAATATCCTTGAATTTTACGCTCCATCTAGTATCGTTTCACGGAAATATTTTTCTAAACTTTCTTGTTAAATTTTAAGCTTTTCATTCCAGAGTATTATTCATGGGTAGTATTCATACATACGACACTATTCATATGGTACTATTCATACATACGGTACTATTCATAAGGTACTATTCAAAAGTCGTGAAGATCATGAGCAACACATGAGACTGATACTTCAAAAGCTTTGTGAAAATAAGCTATACGCCAAATTGAAGAAATGCAAGATCAGGCTTGAAGAAGTAGAATTCCTTGGGCACGTGATGTCGAATCATGGAATATCAGTTCACCCGGCGAAGATTAAAGCAATACAAAGTTGGGAGCAACCGAAGTCAGTAACTAAAGTACGTATCTTTCTTGGCTTAGTTGGTTATTATCAGAGATTCGTCGAAGGATTTTCTTGAATCACCACTCTGTTAACTCAGCTAACTCAAAAAGATACAAAATTTGGTTGGAGCGAGAAATGTGAGAAGAGATTTCAAGAACTCAAGAGGAGACTCATTTCAGCACCTGTTCTGATAATACGATCAGTTTGGGAGGGATTTGTCATCTACAGCGATGCTTCAGGTAGAGGTTAAGGATGTGTTGTCATGCATCATGGGAAAGTCATAGCCTATGCCTCGCGACAACTCAAAGAATATGAGAGAAATTATCATACTCATGATCTAGAGTTGGTAGTAGTCATTTTTGCTCTAAAGATCTGTATACATTACCTGTATCAGGAGAAGGTGGAGATTTATACAGACCATATAAGCCTCAAATATTTCTTTTCCCAAATGGAACTCAACATGTGACAACGACGTTCGCTCGAGCTGTTGAAAGATTAAGATCATACCATTCAATACCATCCTGGAAAGGCGAACGTGGTAGCTGACGTATTGAGTAGAAGATCATACGCGCGTACGAGTGCAATATTGTCAACGTAAAGGCCCATTCTATATGACTTATAAAGGATGGAAATAGAGTTAAAGACTTCAGGGACCCCACGTGATGATGTCAAATATACGAGTAGAACCGACTTTAATCGATAAAGTTAAAGTTGTTCAAGCTATAGACCCAAAGCTGATGCTTATAAAGAATAAAGTGCAAGAAGGTGATATTCCAGAAGTAAGAATCGACGAAGAAGAAGTACTTCGAGTCAACTCTAGAATTTGTGTTCCTAACAATTCTGATTTGAAGTATAAAACTATGATGGATGTGAGACCCCGAATTTTATGAAATGAATGTAAGACCCCAACTTTTATGAATAAAGAATAATTTTCTCGAAATATATTTTTGAATATTATGGTGTAGATTTGATATAATGTTATAGTTGTGGGTAATATTTAAAAATTTTGTAAAGTAAGCAGGTGGTTATATAATATTCAATTGGTCGGGGAATATTCGTTTTAATAGAGAAAATTTGTGCGATAGCACAATCATTGGTGGACCCCACAACGGAAGTATTGTCGTAGCTAGAAAACGACATAGTTATCTTTTTATAAAAATAACGGCGGAAGTGTTATTGTTAAAACTGTTGAACTACCCGGTAGTAAAAGTACAGTAATACGTGTGGTTGTATAGTAGCACACGGTATTGGTTATTGATGCTTACGTGAGAAGTCACTCAGTTATACTCAATTATTGCTACAGTAATTGCTGCATCATATCTCTCATATTATTGATTCGATTATTGTCACAGTATCATCTGCATAATATATTATATTATTAAATCAATAATTGAGACGACAAAGTTATTTATATTATTAAATTGCAATATTTACAATGTCAGAAGTTACATCGAGGAGAGGTTTGGTCATCTAATTGTGCGTGATAAGGAGAAATCCTTATCGGAAAGCCCCTCTTTCACAGGGCGACTTGGTTGTTAAATATTTTGAGTTATAATATTAATGATGAATAAGTTCGTATTGATTAAAGATGAAGTTGATAGTTCCATTATGTTGAAATTATTAGTGTTAGTGGAAATCGACATTTATTTCGATATTAATTGATGTCTGGAAGTTTTACTGGCCAGTCGGGTAATTAATCAGAAAAATGAGTAATTAATTGCTATTAATTCACATGATTATAACTATTTGTTCACATATGGGTACTATTGATTCACATTCTTGTACTATTAGGGGAGTTGGTGCAAGATTGATAATACTTGCATGACTAAGTTAAAAATGGAGGTATAGATGGAGGTACTATACTGTAATTTGTATTTTTACATGATTATAACTATTGATTCACATGATTGAACTATTGATTCACATTATTTACTATTATGGGAGGTTGTGCAAGTTTGATTATACTTACAGGACTAAATTAAAAATGAAAGAAAAGTTGAAGGTATTGTACTGTAATATTTTGAGCCCCAAAACGTGGAATTATCAAAACTATATTTTTCTATAAATAGAAGCTCATTCTTCCTTCATTTCTCACCAATTCACTAAAGCTTTAGAGAAATTATTATAGAGAGAAATTATAGAGAGAAAGAAGAAGAGAAGTCTGCTACCTCACTATTCCAATATCCATTTTCTTCTAAGGTAAGGGGTATTATTCTTTCGTATTCATAAAGAGAGTTATTTTCTTTCAATACTCATAAGAGTTGTTATTCCATTCTTTATTATTATGTTGGAATAACCTGTCTATGCGAAGTATCGCATACATGGTGAAATTCTTCTTTTATTCCATTCTATATTATTACATTGGAATAACACATGCATCTTGATTCTATCGTATGCACGATGAATTCGTTGTTATTCCATTCTTTATTATTTTATTGGAACATCACATGCATGCGGATTACGCATGACACAGTTCCATTCTTTATTATTACATTGGAATATCTTGTGCGTCATGCGGATTACGCATGACCTTGTTCCATTCTTTATTATTACATTTGGGAATAACATGTTCATGTGATCTATCGCATGCCTGGTGAATTCTTCTGTTATTCCATTCTTTATTATTTTGTTGGAATAACCTATCTATCTGGATTACCGCATGCATGGTGAATGATCCTTCATATTCATTACTTATTAAATTATGGAAATGATCTATCTACGTGGATTACCGCATGGTGGGCGAAAATCCATTTGCAGTTTCATATATTCTATTATACTCAATTGGTTAAAGTTTTAGCTTCTATACTCCATGAAATTAGTAGAATATCCTGGATATTTGCGCTTCATCCAATATCTTTTCATGGGAATATTCTTCTGAGCATTCTTGAATTTTACTCCACAAAGAAGTATTATGTTGACAATTTGGACGTAATTGATTTCAAGATAAATTAACATATAAATCTTTAAAATTTATTCTTGAACTTGTTTTATTTAATTATTATGTCATTGTCATCATCCTCATGCTTATATTGTGATGAAAGTCATCTTTAGCTTACACGTATAGATGGACTTGGTATGATTATGACCAAGGATTATTCGGTATAATCATGACCTGTAATGTTATAAATGATGTGGTAAAAGTCCTCAGTGGCCTGTATTGCATTGATGGACAGTTTTTGGTATGATTATGACCAAGGATTATTCGGTATAGTCATGACCATTGATGATTTAATGAATATCATTGGCCCGTAGTGCAGGGATGACTCGATGATGTGGTTTATTTATTAAGCTGAGTCTTAGCGATAAAAATTGATGAAAACATTTTAAATCATAGAAAATAGTAGATATCATGCTCTAGTTGACTCTTTTATTGGATTACTTATTCTGCTGCAGTTAAACTTGATGTCTATTGTATTTTATCAGTTTAACATTGTTGAAGACTAATGATAATTTATTCTGCATTATCTTAGTCATAATATTTCTTATTAGGCTAGTTGAGCTCACCCTTTTCCTTTCATTGTTCTCTTCAGGAAATGAGAACGTAGTCGGGACTAGTCGGGGAACGGAGTGATGGTCCGAGATGGTGTATTAGTACTCCTCACTATTCTATAAAATAGTGTGACAATAAATGTAATGGGGACTCTATTTGAGAGTGGATATTGTCTAGAAGGCAACATTCCTGTTTAAACTCTTAGTTATGTTTTGTCGTATATTACACGATGGTTGTATAATTAAGTTTGTATTTGTATTCTGTACCATGTATTTGGCGACTCAAAATGGGTGATGTATACCTATTTTGGGGGCGTCACAATGAAAGTATTCAATTTTCTTATAATTATTATTTTATTTAGTAATGGTTAAATTGATAAAAGTTTAAAGTTAAGGGTGATATTTGAAAATTTTTCAAGTAAGCAAGTTGATATAAAATATTCTTTGGGTCAGGGAATATTCGTTCGACGACACCGTCATTGGTGGACCCCACAACGGAATAACAGTCGGAGTTAGAAAACGACAGAGGTAACTTCTTGTAAAAATAACGGCAAAAGTCTTACCGTTAAACTGTTGAAATACCCGATGGTAAAAATACAATAATACGTATTGTTGTATAGTAGCACACAGTATTGATTATTGATGCTTACGTAAGAAGCCACTGAGTTTACTCAATTATTGCTACAATAATTGTTGCATAGTATCTCACGTTATTTGATTCAATTATTGTCACAGTATCATCTGCATAATATTTTATATTATTAAATTAATAATTGAGAAAACCCATTTATTCATATGATTATTTACAGTATTAACAATGTCTAAAAAGTTCTGTCGACGAAAAGGGTTTGGTCACTTAATTGCGCGCCAATAAGGAAAAATCTTTATCGAAAAGCCCCCTCTTACCTGAGAATGATATGGTTGTCAATATTGTAAGTTATAATATTAATGATGAATAATTGTTACAGTATTAAGAATGTGTTTATTGAAGAGAAGTGAATTACAAAAGTTATTGGGGAATAATGCAAACTTGGAAAACTTTAGGGGTACTAATGTGTATTAAGTAGATCAATCTGGACCATTTGTGGTGGTTTCAATAGTAAATTAATCTGGACCATTGATGGTGGTTTTAATAGTAAATTAATCTAGATCATGGATGGTGGTTTTAATAGTAAATCAATCTGGACCATCGATGGTGGTTTTAATAGTAAATCAATATGGACCGTCGATGGTGGTTTTAATAGTAAATCAATCTGGACCGTCGATGGTGGTTTTAATAGTAAGTCAATCTAGACCGTCGGTGGTGGTTTTACAAGTAAATCAATTTGGACCGTCGATGGTGGTTTTAAAAGTAATTCAATCTGACCGTCGATGGTGGTTTTAAAAGTAAATCAATCTGGACCATCGATGGTGGTTTTAAAAGTAAATCAATCTGGACAGTCAGTTGTGCTTTTAATAGTAATCAATATGGACCGTCCATTCTAATATTAAATCAATCTGGACCATTCGTGAATTATTTACTATTTAGTCTTTTCTCCTATAAATAGAAGCTTAATTCTTCTTTCATTCTCACCAATTCACTAAGACTCACAAGAGAAGCTATAGAGAGAGAAACTATAGAGAGAAGGAAGAAGAGTATTCTGCTACTTCACTATTGTAGTATCCAGTCTTCTACTAAGGTAAGGGATGTTATTTTCGTTTGGTAAGGATATTATTTGTTGTATTCGTAAGGGGTATTATTTCTTTCGTATTTATAAGGAAAACTATTTTTCGTATTCATCCTTCAATATGTCATAATAACCTATCTACGCGGATTACGTACCTTATGACTTGTGAAAATCCATTTACAGTTTCGTATGTTATTTCTTTTAATATTCTTAAATCTAAACTTACTATGTTAAGTATTGCTTCATCCAGTATCATTTTATTGGAATATTGATCTGAACTTTCTTATTAAATATCAATATTTTCACCTGGTGTGATGCCCCCAAAATAGGTATACATCACCCATTCTGAGTTGTCAATACACGGTACAGAAACAACTACAACTTGATTATTACAACAGTAAAATTGTGAGTTTGAATACAAATATTATCTTCTAGACAATATCTATACTCAAACAAATCCTCATCACATTTATTGATACATTATTTTACAAAATGGTGAGGACTACTAAACAACTCTCTCTAGAACCTTCATTCCAAACCCAGGCTACGTACTTTCATTTATATTCTCGCCTCACGAGAAGAAAAATGGAACAAAAAGGAAAAGGGTGAGCTCAACTAGCCCGATAAAGAATATTATGACTAAGATAATATACAACAAATTATCATTAGTCTTCAACGGGAAAAATCTAATAGAATACAATAGACAACAAGTTTTAAATCAATATTCGCAATGAAATAATAATTCATTAGAAGAGTTAAGTAGAGAATGCAAACTACTATCTTTTATGTGTGAATTTAAAAGTTCATAAATCTATCTTTTATCCACTGTAACATCAATCAATATATATCTCGAAATCAAATATTCATCTTTGCACTACTGAGCCAAAGATATTCATCGATTGGTCATGTTCATCTAAACACTGTTCATCTTTGCGCCGGGCCAAAGATATTCATCAGAAATCATTCATCATTGAACTACAGGACAAAGATATTCAATAATATCATCATTTAAGACTGAGGATGGTGAAAAATATTTTAAAGAAAGCGAATCCAGTGAAAAAAAATGACAAGGATTAAGGATTAAGGATTCAGTACTTTGTTTTATCCATGTCCAAAAATACCTCAAAAATAATCATAGTGGTGTAAAATTCAAGAATGATCAAAACATGGATACAATCAAAGCTAGTATCCATAGATATATTTTGGACGAAAAGGAAAATTTTATTTTAGATGAATAGTGTCGATTCGTGAATAGTCCAGATATCGTGAATAGTAACTCAGAGCACCAAAAGTTCCAAATTTGATAAAAACTTCAGGATCGATATTTCAAAGATAATGATATTGAAGAAATAATATCATTACGAAAAAAATAATATCCCTTACCTCGAAAGATCAAGACTTCTAATTAAAAACAGGATATAGGCTATGACTTGAACTTGCACCGTATAGCAATACTCAAAATATACTCAAAATACTCACAAGAATACGCTCGATAATATAGAAAGAGAAAATTTAAGTTTCTGGTGTGATTTTCAATTCTAACCTAAGTACCCTATTTATATATATATATATATAATCTTCACGCACACCTTTGAATCTAAAATTCAGCAATTGAACACATGCCTCACACATGCAAAAAACTTTTTTGTAAAAAAATATTTAAAACTTCAAAAATTAATTATTTTGGAGTTTCAGAACTTCAATAATTCATAATAAATAGCCTTTTTGTCAGAAAATTCGAATCTCGCCACTTTTTATAGGAAATTCAATTCTCTACAACTTTGCAGAAGAAAGGTTTTCCAAATTTCAAACAAAAATTGACAGAAATCCACAAGCGGGAGATTTTACTGTTTATAATCAAATTTCAAATCAATAAATGGGGTCCATTTGAGCATGTTTAACATGTTTTAAACATTTATTGCAACAAAAATACTCTTCCTCCTCCTATACTCATATATCCCATATTCGTTGTAAAAATATCACCATTATTATATTATTAAAATATAATAATATATTTAAATAAATTATTTTATCGAGAAAAAGATAAAATTTCAATTTTCAACAATTGTCACATTAAAATTTTCTCCATCTATATCCACATAAAATCAATATTTTCCTCATCATATTAATCAATAATTAATTATTCAAAAATAATATTACAGAATCACAATATTGACAACTAGCGGTTCAGGAAAAAGGCGGCTTTCAATAAGAATTTCTCTCATCTGGGCGCTTAATTAGGTGACCAAACCTCTCCTTAGATGAGAACTTTCTAGACATTGCCAATAATGTTATCTAATAATATTATTAGGATAATATGAATTATTGCTTCGATAATGAAAATACTTTGTGTAATGACAATTATTGAAACAACAACAATATAAAATATCAACGCAACAATTATTAATTCAATAAAATAAAATCTTTGAGCAGTGAATTATCGTAACCATTATTAAGTAGTGCCTTCTTACGTAAGAATCAATAATTGAGTGCAAAGATCTGGTGCATCTTGTGTTTTAACCACCGAGTATTTTAACAATTATTAATCTGCCATAACTACGTTATTTTTAAACAACTTATATTTGTCGCTTTTTCTTCATCCAATCGCTTTCAGTTATGTGGCCCACACATTCTTTGCTAGCCGTCATCACGAATATTCCCTCGACGAGCATTGAATATTCCACGAGCAAACGAATATTCCCCGACAACAATAAATATTTTATAACCACTTGCTTATTTTGAAATATTTGCGTATTTTACCCATAACTATCCACATTAATCAAATCAACCCTTACTATTTCAAAATAATAAATAGAGAAAATTAAATTTCATTAATAATAAGTTGGGGTCTTACAACCTCCCCTCCTTATGAAATTTCGTCCTCGAAATTGACGTACGTACCTAGTGTTTCGAAAAGGTGAGGATACCTCGCTTTCATTTCCGTTTCCAACTCCCAGGTCATTTCCTCTATAGCATGGTTGCTCCACAAAACTTTAACTTGTGGTATGACCTTCGTGCGTAGGACATGCTCCTTCCTATCCAAGATCTTAACAGGTACCTCCTCATACGTTAAGTCTTCAGCTATCTCGTCTGGTTCTAACTCAATAACGTGGTTCAGGTCTTTCACATATTTACGAAGTACAGATATGTGAAACACATTATGAACACGAGACATACTCGGAGGTAACGCAAACATTTCCTACTCGGTCAAGAATTTGAAATGAACCAATAAATCGTGGATTAAGCTTTCCTCTCTTCCCAAATCTTGTAACTCCCTTCCATGGAGCAACTCGCAACAATACATGATCCCCTATACTAAATTCCACGTCCTTTCGATGAAGATCCGCATAACTCTTTTGTCGATCTTGTGCCGTTTGTATACGTTGTCGAATCATTTGGATCTTTTCGGTGAGTCATAATACGTACTTAACTCGGGTCCCAACAATGTGGCTTCACCCACCTCATCCCAACATATTGGAGAGCGACACTTTCGTCCATATAATGCTTCAAATGGATCCACACCTATACTTGCCTGATAAATGTTGTTGTAGGAGAATTCCACCAATGGTAAATACATATCCCAACTGCCCTTGAAGTCTAAGACACAGAGTCTTAATAGATCTTTAAGAGTTTGAATAGTCCTCTCGATTGTTCGTCTGGTTTGAGGATGGTATGCGACGGCGAATCAATCGTAAATCCATGCCCATAGCTTTTTGCAAGCTAACCCAAAATCTTGAAGTGAATCTTGGGTCACGATCCAAATGTGGATCTTGGCATGCCATGCAACCTCACAATCTCATTTACATATATACTAGCAAGGCGTTCAAGGGAATAAGTCTCCGTGATCGGCAAGAAATGAAGCGAGACTTGGTTAATCTATCAACAATAACCCAAATAACATTGATGCCTTGAGAAACCGTAGGAAGACCCTGCTTGAAATCCATGGTAATGTGTTCCCACTTCCATTTCGGAATCTCAAGTGGTTGCAACGGACCCTTAGGTACTAGATGCTCCGCCTTTACACGTTGACAAGTTAAACACATCGAGATAAACTTTGCAATCTCTCTCTTCATATTGTTCCACCAAAATGTATGTCGAAGATTACGATACATTTTAGTACTTCCAGGATGGATTGAAAATGGTGTATTGTGTGCCTCCATCATAATCTTGTACTTCAAATCAGAGTCGTTAGGAACACAAAGTCTAGAGTGGACTCGAAGTATTCCTTCTTCATCAATTCTCGCTTCCGGAATAGCTCCTTCTTGTACTTTCTTCTTCTTCATACGCATTTCCTGGTCTGGTGGCTTGAGCAACCTTAACTTTTTCTATTAAAGTTGTCTCTATGCATATACTTGACACCATCGCACTCATTCCTACATATGATCTTCTACTCAACGCGTCAGCTGCCACGTTCGCTTTTCCAGGATGGTATTGAATAGTGTGGTCGTAGTCTTTCAACAACTCGAGCCAACGTCACGGCGCAGATGTTGAGTTCTTTTTGAGTGAAGAAATATTTAAGGCTTTTATGGTCCGAATATATCTCCACTTTCTCCCCATATAGATAGTGCCTCCATATCTTTAAGCTGAAACGATCGGGCCGCTAACTCTAGATCATGAGTAGGATAATTCCTCTCATACTCTTTAAGTTGTCGCGAGGCATAGGCTATGACTTTCCCACGTTGCATGAGAACACATCCTAACCCTTTACCTGAAGCATTGCTGTAGATAACAAATCCATCCGTACCAGATGGTATTGTTAGAACTGGTGCCGAAATGAGTCTCCTCTTGAGCTCTTGGAAACTCTTCTCGCATTCTTTGCTCCAAATGAATTTTGTATCCTTCCGAGTTAACTAGGTTAATGGAGTAGCGATTCGAGAAAACCCTTCCACGAATCTCCGATAATAACCCGCTAAGCCCAAAAAGCTACGTACTTCAGTCACCGACTTCGGTTGCTCCCAACATTGTATTGCTTCAATCTTCGCCGGATCAACAGATACTCCATGTTTCGACACCACGTGCCCAAGGAATGCTACTTCCTCAAGCCGAACTCACATTTCTTCAATTTGGCATATAGTTTGTTTTCACGAAGCCTTTGGAGTACCAAACTTCAAATGGTGCTCATGATCTTCACGATTTTGGAATATATAAGGATGTCATCAATAAAAACAACAATGGCGATCCAAATATTCCTTGAATACTCGGTTCATCATATCCATGAAAGCGCGGGAGCATTAGTCAATCCGAAAGACATGACTAAGAATTCATAATGCCCGTCATCGGAGTTCAAGCGGTCTTTGGAATATCCTCGGTTCTAATCTTCATTTGATGATATCCGTAAGCGAAGATCGATCTTTGAAAAGAATTGTGCTCCTTGCAATCGGTCAAACGGGTCATCAATACGAGGTAGAGGATACCTATTCTTGATGGTGACATGGTTCAATTCCGATAGTCAATACAAAGTCGCATACTCCCATCTTTCTTCTTCTGAATAAAACATGAGCACCCCTGGGAGATGTACTAGATTTAATGAAACCGATGTCCAACAACTCCGTAGTTGGACCTTAAACTCCTAAAGTTCAATAGGAGCCATTCGATATGGGGTTTTAGAAATGGGCTTTGTACCAGTTCAAGATCAATAAAGAATTCAACTTCACGTTAAGGGGTGGACAGGAAGTTCTTCAGAAATATGTCGGGAAAGTCAATAACAACAGGAATATTATTCAAATTTGACGTGTCTTTATTCAAATCCATAACATGGGCTAAGAAAGCTTGACATCCGTTTTTCAATAAATGAATAGATTTATGATTAGATATCACAGTGATTGATTTTAATGGTTTAGTTTCTTGAATTCGTACAACAGGTTGGTTAGGAATATGAAAACTAACAACCTTACGAAAACAATCAATTTTGGCATGATGAGTAGTTAACCAATCAATCCCTAAAATCACATCAAAAGCAAATATCTTTAAAGAGATAAGGTCAACAGGTAAGGTGATGGTGCCAACTTGAATCAAACAAGATTTATAAATAGTGGATGTGATGAGAGTTTCTCCTAACGGAGTTTCCACAGATAGGTCAAAGTCTAATTTCTCCGGAGTCAAGTTTAAACGTTGAGCACAAGCGGGAGAGATAAATGAATGGGTAGCACCCCAGATCAAGTAAGGTATAAACTTCGCAAGAATTTATAAATAGCTTACCCGTGATTACCTCGTTTGGTTCCTCGCATTTTGACCAGTCACAACAAACGCTCTTCTAGGAACCATTGACTTTGACTTTCATGGGACAGTCTTTTGAGTCATCGTCCCCCATTGAACTAGGTTTCGCGTTATCGCATAATCTCGGAGATATGTCCTTCCTTTCCATAATTATAGCATACCTTGAATCTGTGTGGGCGGTTTGGGTGATATGTCCCTCTTTCCCGCATTTATAGATATATGACCCGGTGGTCGTTCTCCTCCCTTAGAACCGATTTGCTTGCAAACGAATCGCGTCTTCACATGGTCGTTGTTAAATCTCCTCTTTTTAAAATCTCCTCCTAACTCGCTTCTTCTATTTTCATGGCCATGATTACCACCAGAGTGGTTACCATTTTTGTCTATCTTTTTCTTTCTCCGCTGGTTATCGTTGTTTTGTTGACTGCCATCTCCGGTATGATCGTGATTGTGGTCCCTCGGTTAACCGTACTCGTTATCTCGCTCTAATAATTGAGCCCTGTTTACAACATCTGAATAGAGAGAAAATTTATGAAAAATGAGATACTGACGTATGCCGGGTTTCAAACCTCTAAGAAACATCCGCGTCATACGTTCCTCATTCTCCACCAAATGAGGTGCAAACCTGGATAACTCTGGAAACTTTGCCTCGTATTGAGACACCGTCATGTTGTTTTGCTCTAATCTGATGAACTCCACTTCCTTCATATGACGAACACTTTCAGGAAAGTATTTGTCATTAAATAGTTTCTGAAATGTCTCCCAAGACATCTTTGAGTCTTGTTGGATGGGTACGCTTCACGACTCCCACCGATAGATCCGCCTCGCCACGTAACATAAAGGTGGCGAATGGAACCTTCTGTTCCTCCGTGCATCCCAAGACATCGAATATCTTGGTAATTTGCTTGACCCATGTTTCCGCCCATGATCGGATCCGGCTTTCCTTTAAATTTCGGTGGTCCCAACTCTTTGAAGCGCTTGTTTGTGACAACCGTGAATTGCTATCATTTCTCCTCGTATTTTGAACACGAAGTCTCCTCAAATGCGATTTTGCATGAATCGCAAAAGCTTCTAAACATCCCCTCGTTCATCATCTCGCTTAGTGGTGTTGTTCACGGGAGGAACATTGTCACTGTTGCACGTTCTCCTCGTTGGAAGATACAGCGTCTCCACAGCCTCATTTACTCCATGTTAATATTCTCAAATCGACATTATCAAATACTGTCATAAAACAAGGGTTAATTAAGGAAATCAATATATCACATAATATCCCTATATACTAACCAACTAACAAATAAGCTTAGGTAGGACACACAAGCGAATGATTTACTCGTCTCTCCCCTCCTAGTTCTATTCCCCGATCTCCGCCAGAGATCATATCCTAAGCTCGATACCAAATTTGTGGCGCCCCAAAATAGGTATACATCACCCATTCGAGTTGTCAATACACTGCATGTAAACAACTACAACTTTATTATTACAACAAAGAAATCGTGAGTATGAATACAAATATTATCTTCTAGACAATATTTATACTCAAATAAATCCTCATCACATTTATTGATACATTATTTTACAAAAATGGTGAGGACTACTAAACAACTCTCTCTAGAACCTTCATTCCATACCCCGACTCGTACTCGCTATATTCTCGCCTCCTAAGAAGAAAAATGGAACAAAAAGGAAAAGGGTGAGCTCAACTAGCCCAGTAAAGAATATTATGACTAAGATAATATACAACAAATTATCATTCGTCTTCAACAGGGAAAAATCTAATAGAATACAATAGACAACAAGTTTTAAATCAATATTCGTAGCGGAAATAATAATTTATTAAAAGAGTTAAGTAGAGAATGCAAACTACTATCTTCTATGTATGAATTTAAAAGTTCATCATCTATCTTTTATCCTCGTAACATCAATCATATATATATCTCGAAATCAAATATTCATCTTTGCACTCACAGCCAAAGATATATTCATCGATTGGTCATGTTCATCTAAACACTGTTCATCTTTGCACTACTGGCCAAAGATATTCATCCGAAATCATTCGTCTTTGCACTACTGAGGCCAAAGATATTCAATAATATCATCATTTAAGATCGAGGATGATGAAAATATTTTAAAGAAAGCGAATCCATTGAAACAAAATGACAAGGATTAAGGATTAAGGATTCAGTACTTTGTTTTATCCATGTCCAAAAATACCTCAAAAATAATCATAGTGGTGTAAAATTCAAGAATGATCAAAACATGGATACAATCAAAGCTAGTATCCACAATAGATATTTTGGACGAAAAGGAAAATTTTCATTTTTCGATGAATAGTGCCATATTTGTGAATAAGATCAGATACGTGAATAGTATCGTATACGTGAATAGTAACTCCGACACCAAAAGTTCCAAATTTGATAAAAACTTCAGATCAATATTTCAAAGATAATGATATTGAAGAAATAATATCATTACGAAAAAAATAATATCCCTTACCTCGAAAGATCAAGACTTCTAAATTTGAAACACCGGATATAAAGCTATGACTTGAACTTGTACAAAGTATAGCAATACTCAAAATATACTCAAAATACTCACAAGAATAACGCTCGATAATATAGAGAGAAAATTTAAGTTTCGTGTGATTTTCAATTCTAACCTAAGCATCCTATTTATAGGAAAATGCTTAGAACACCAAAGTAGAAAATTTAATAAAATATTAATATATATATATATATATATATATATATATATATAATCTTCACGCACACCTTTGAATCAAATTCAAAGAATTGAACACATGCCTCACACATGCAAAAAACTTTTTGTAAAAAATTATTTAAAACTTCAAAAATTAATTATTTTGGAGTTTCGTAACTTCAATAATTCATAATAAATAGCCCTTTTGTCGTAAAAATTGAATCTCGCCACTTTTTATAGGAAATTCAATTTCTACAACTTTGCATAAGAAAGGTTTTCCAAATTCCAAACAAAAATTGGAAGAAATCCACAAACCAAGCGATTTTATGTGCTATAATCAAATTTCGGTCAATAAATGGGGTCCCACCGACATGTTTAACATGTTTTAAACATTTATTGCAACAAAAGTACTCTTCCTCCTCGTATACTCATATATCCCATATTCGTTGTAAAAATATCACCATTATTATATTATTAAAATATAATAATATATTTAAATAAATTATTTTATCAGAAAAAGATAAAATTTCAATTTTCAACAATTGTCATATTAAAATTTTCTCCATCTATATCCACATAAAATTAATATTTTCCTCATCATATTAATCAATAATTAATTATTCAAAACTAATATTACAGAATCACAATATTGACAACTAGGCAGTTCCCAGGAAAAAGGGGGCTTTCCAATAAGAATTTCTCCTTACTGGCGCGCAATTAGGTGACAAAACCTCTCCTTAGACAGAACTTTCTAGACATTTCCAATAATGTTATCTAATAATATTATTCAGATAATATGAATTATTGTTTCGATAATGAAAAATACTGTGTAATTACAATTATTGAAACAACAGGAATATAAAATATCAACGCAACAATTATTAATTCAATAAAATAAAATACTGAAGAGTAATTACTGTAACCATTATTGAGTAGTGCCTTCTTACGTAAGAATCAATAATTGGTGCAATACCGTAAAGCTTCTTGTGTTTTAACCAATTAGAGTATTTTAATAGTATTAACTGTAACAACTACGCCGTTATTTTTAAACAACTTATATTTGTCGTTTTCTTCATCCAATCGCTTTAAGTTATGGGGCCCACATATGGTTGCGGCAGGTCGCATTTAATATTCCGACAAAGACGAATATTCCACGAGCAAACGAATATTCTCCGACAACAATGAATATTTTATAACACTTGCGTATTTTGAAATATTTGCGTATTTTACCCATAACTATCCACATTAATCAAATCAACCCTTACTATTTCAAAATAATAAATAGAGAAAATTAAATTTCATTAATAATAAGTTGGGGTCTTACAACCGGGGTACTATTCACTATAATATTATTCACTCGGGTATTTGGGGCACTTTTCATGGCAGGGTACTATTCACGAGTTACTATTTACGGGTTATTGTGATAATCCAAAAATTCCTAAAATCTTGAATGATTAGAAAAAAGTTTAAAGAATAAAACCTTGATGACAATTTGAGGATTTAGTTAAAATTTTCAAGTAAAACCTATATGGTTTGCTATTCGAATGATAATTAAGAAAATATGGGTTTCAAAATTCCAAAACCCTAGAAATGAATTAATATGTACTTGAAGGAATATCAAGAATAAGGTATTACGATACCAGTTAATTCGATGTGAACTGAATCGTCTAAGAAATGCTATATAAGTACATATGAAAATTTTCTTAAGGAGATAAGATTTCAACTGAAGAGATATTATGAGGTTAAACGAAGATGAGTATATGTATAGAAATATATATACTTAGTAATGTGCTATATATATTTTAGCAAGAGGAATGATGAATTAAGTTAATGACATAATGATCAAGATAAAACAATGTTAGTAATTAACATAGCTTGAAGGTTGGCCTTGACTGGCAAATAAGAATTTGAATAAGTATAAAGTCGTTAGTTAATACGATTAGCAATAAGAAGGGAGTAATTTAAAACTCAAAATTTGAGTTAGAGATAAAATTTTGAAGCATGGACTTCTCGGTTGCGTCCGGAACATCAAGTTTGGTCAGAATGGACAGTAAACACAAAATGTGTAAATGTTGACTTTTGGTCAAAGTTAACAATTGATTTTTATGGAGAAAAGTCAAAATTAGTGTAAGAAGTGAAATATGTTATTTGGATAATGATATAATATTTAATATTATACCAAAGGAGGTAAAGTAAAAATATGAGATGAAATCCAATATATAAATATGTATATTGGTATCAACTAGTTAGTAAATTAAATTCATATTTGAATAAATGATTGAATATATTAAATTTATATATTTAATATGTAAATAAATTGTTTGAAAATAATTTATGAAGAGAAAGAGGAAATTAAATTTAATTATACAATATAAATTGTATAACTTAAAGAAGTTATTTAAATATGGTATGAGATTTAAATGACCTAAAGGGTTACTTTTATTTAGTGGTCGTAGAATTAATTCAAGTGAATTAAAATTTAATGGACTAAGGAAGTTATATTATTTAAACAAACCCAATTAATTAATGAAGTGTGAGACTTGTAGATAAAGTGATTAAGGGCAATTAAATTTTTTAATCTAGCCCAATATATTATGTATGGGACAAGTACTATAATGACCCAATCTATTTAGGGTTGAAAGCCCAAGTTAGTTTTGTTAGTAAGTAAATCAAGTAAAATTGCTAGATCAATGGAATTAATTAAGGGCCCAAACTAAGCCCACTTGTGGAATAATAATAATAAAAAAAATTATATTAAGTTAAGAGATATATTTTTATTATCTCAAGTTATTAATTTTATAACTTAATTAAAATAAGTTTAATTGGGTTATAGAATTTAATGTACAAGAGTGATGATTTAAATTCTAATTATTTGGAATGGATACCCTAATTAAATATTTAGGGGTGGGATAAGATGAAAATGATTGGATTATGCAAATATTACATGGCCCAAAGGATTAATTGAAAGCCCAAAAGATTAAATAAGTGGCCCAAATTTTAAAACCAATTGAAGAGGGGCATTTCGGACTTTGGATATGTTAACTAAAGCATTAAAAAAAGAAAAAGATTTTTTGGCATGATAAGGCCACATGTCCGGTCAAATAGAGAAGGAAAAAGATAAGGATAAGAAAAGAGAGATAAGAAGTAAGAGATAAAGGAAAGAAGAGAGAGTAAGAGAAAAGAAAAAGAAGAAAACGTGAAAAAGAGAGACAAAGCCGTGAGGAAAAAGAGAGAACGGGAGAAAGAGGGAGAGAAGGGGAAGGGGCGACAACCCTTGTAAGAACCCGAATTTTTAGAAAAATATTAAAATAATAATTTAGTAGATAAAATTCTTAAAGCACGAGATGGGTTCGAACAAGAATATATAAGTGTGTTACGGCGTATGTGGTATTGGAAGCTATGTGATAAGTGATGTTGTGTTTAATAAATATATATCGTTATTATATATTTATTATATATTGTAGAGATGAATTAGTAAGAAGATGGCTAAAATTTATCTGTTGATGATTAAATAATTTATGTGAAATTATTTTATTATAGTAAGTTGGTGATATTAAATATCTTTGATAATCACCAATTTCTTGAGTATATGTACAAGTGAGTATCAAGTCTAAGGTAGTGCAATCGTACTCTTTAGTGGTTGATGTATAGGAGCTGGGCTAAACAATTCCTTCAGAGAGCGGAGGTATATACGAATTAGTAACCGATCTAACTCATTGTGAAAACAGTGTAGACGAGACGGAAACTAATTTGTTGGTTGTTTGTGGGAAACCACTCAGTGTACTATATCGAATACTATTAAAGACTTGATGCGTGCTATTTTTAGACTTGTATACGTGTACGTTGTTGACAAGAGAAGGAAATCAATATACCTTTAAAGTGGTTAGAGAATTATTGAGTAAATAGATACACGACGAGAAGTGAGGATTAAAGGTATAAATGTATGTGTTATATTCGAGTGTTGTGTTATTGGTGGGAAGAAACCGTAAAGAAATTTTATAGTTGGTTAAACTAATAAGAGAATAGAGTTATAGAACTCGAAGGGTGATCCTTAAATTGTTAAGGAAATAGTAACCCATGATGTGGAATCAAAGAGGGCATTGATGTTAGACGAGTTAACACTTAAGGATGATGTGTAAAGTATTTAGAGTTGTAGATTTTATTTTTGCTAAGGCGTAACTTGTTCCGCCTCGATTTTGTATGTATGTAATTGCGCCATTACTAAGCTTATGACTACCGAAGACACCAATTTGCGTCGATTCAGAGAAAATTATGAGTAAGTTTATAGAATTTAAATTTCAAGGAATGAATGTTAGAGACTCATATAAAGGTCATAAATGGTGATTTAGTTGACCATGAATGGATAATTAGCATAAGAGGAATGAAAGAAATATGTTGATTAATATTTGATATTTTAAATATATTACATAGTATTGCAATATTTAAAAGATACGCGGTTAATAAAAGAAGAGGACCAATATAGTTATAAATAATTATTGGTTAGAGATGGAAGAAGTTGTCTTAGGACAGTCGAGTAATTATACGTAAAATGTATAATTTAAATAATTAATAGAGTAAATATTAATTATTCTAAGAGTAAAGGTTGTAGATATTATAAGATGTAATGTTAAGAATAATATTATTTTGTGAGATTACATTATAAGGTTGTGAACTATTAATTACTAAGTTCACATAATTATGTCTTGTGTGGCATAACTAGTGAAATTAAATAAAATGGGGATTTAATGGAAAAATAATTGAGGAGTTAATAAATAATTGATATTAATTATCATTATGATAATTGGGTATATTTGAGATGATAAATTTTATGGAAAATGATGGGTTGAGAATATCCAACTTTTTTATAATTAGCCCAATTAAAATATTATTTGAATTAAACCAATGTACGTGGATTATATAATTCTATGTGTAATGTATGAGTGGGTGTATATGTATGCTCACTTGTGGACATATATCAAATAAACCTAAGTATGTTAATAATAATATGGAATGCCGAGTTATAGCTTTTGTCCCATTTTGTGTGTCTCATCTCATTATCACGTGAAAAGGCCATTGGCCTAGTCTAGCTTGCTACTTCTTCTCAAACTCATAGCTTCCAAATGATGAAGGGAGTGATGGAGGAAAAGGAAATTGGTGACCAACTCCTCTATACCCAATAGCTTCTTCTTTCTTCCTTTGGTTTGATTCATAGAGCAAAACCCAAACTTGGTCCATGGTTCTTCTATTAATAGAGACCCCCTTCTTCATTCTTCACATTTGAAATTCTGAGAATTCTAGTGAGTCAGTGGTTGAGAAGTTGGGAGAAATCAGAAGTTAAGATTTAAGGATTGTCAATTTAGCTTCAAGAGGTATAACTCTTAAACTATGTTCTTAAATTAAGGTTTTTGCAAGTTCTTAGAAAAGTACTAAAATACTTGTTTTGGGTTGAAAAGTTTATGGTTGAAGCATGATAGAATCTGTAAATTGATGTTAGACATTGTTAATATAGTCATATGCGAAAACAACGGAAGTTAAACGAACCAATTTGGTTGAGAATCGAATTCGTAGTGAACGAATTCGCTAAACTTTTCCAAAGATGAACATTTGCATGAACATGAGTTATAGATTTATTTTTGGGTTAGTTAATGTTTATGATAATTATTGGGTAGTTGGTATGTTGTAGTTTTATGAGTTACAAACTCATAGAATCGAAAATGGAATAAATTGGATGAGTATAACTCATATTATGATGATTGGAAGGAGGTTTGATGCCTCAAAATCATGAAGTGCGTAACACAGGAAGTGTCTGCCTCCTGTATGCAGTAATTGCTTGCCAAGGCCAAAGTGTTGAGTAGAGCGCCTCGACCTCTTTGTAGTAAATTAGGCATAACGTTTTCATACAAAATTTGACTGAGGTGATTCAAGATGATCCGGAACGAGGACAAATAGACCTACAACCTTTGTTCTTTAAGGTTTTAAATTTGAGGTCGTTGGGAAGGGTTAAAATAGTCATCTTTGTGACTGTTACGTAATAGAAGGTGATCGGAGGGCGTCGAACGAGTACATACGCAAGTATAGTGCTCCCGACGATGGAATATGTTATTCTAAGTTATATAACATGAAAATGCATAATATTAGACGTGACATATAAGATTACCTTACTTATAAGGAATTGCCTTAGCATGATAGAGTATGTTTCTAAAGAAACTTTAGATTTTAAAAACAAGTTTAGACGAACCTTGAGTCTTTTGAATTCTGATATTTGTAGCATATGTAAAGGGTTTAGTCATGCATATAAATAGGTATGACATATGGCTTTGAGTACCTTTGTATACTATGAGTTGTTTAGATGGTTATTTTCCGAAGATATATAAAGATTTTGAAAACAAACAAGTATGATGTGTGAGTAGAAGTTTCCTTGCATGATTAGTTTAGTATGACAATGACTTTGAGAATAATGTTTTGAAGTTTTGAAACTAAGAGGGACGAACTTAAAGTAACTTGTGGACTTAAAGTTCTAAATGTAATAATATATATACATGGCTTAGTTAGCTATGAAATGAGATTTAGTGTTGCACCTAGTTGCTTTAACTTGGCTTAGAATGACTTTTAAAAAAAATGAACTTAATTGCCTTGCGAAACTAAACTTGTATAAACATGGCTTACATGTGTTCTCATCTAGCTAGGCACCGTATAAGTCGTGCGAGTATGAATTGTAACGAGTTCTCAAAGTATGAACTATACTAATGAGATGAATAAATACGAGCATACGCGTTATAGGCGATGAAATGGTTAAAGTAGTTCATTCTTTGTACATGGACCTACTTAGTAAAAATAACTTAAAAGTAAACCACAAGAGACACCCAACTTGGGCTAAGACCTCTTAACATATGCATAATTTATGTGTTAAAAGTCATGTATGCTAAAACCCAGATGAAACCAAAAAATAAATACTAAACTTTGAATCGGGGGGGACAGTAGCATTGCACCCATCCTGAGACCTAATTGCAGTAAAAAATTGCTTGCATTGTGGTAATGATGCCTTATTATTTTAACTGTTAATCAGGACCTTAAAGCATATAGGTATGAATGTCTAAAGCTATAATACTTGACATAGATGATGTTTTAAGCATAAGAGCATGTAATGGTTATATAAAACACAGAGTTGTTAAATTTTAATAAGGTTTGCAAAATGCAAGTACTTTGTAAATCACTCATCTATGAGTTTGAAATGTGTAACGAACACATAGCGAGTCAAGTGTATAATAGATATATATATGAATGTTGATGTAAAGTACGAGTGGTTAAGGTATACCTAGACATACCTAGCTATTCTAAAAGTATGATGAGAAAGTTAAATGTAGGTTTTACGAACCTAGTTAGGAAATAATGTAACATTATTATTACATTAAGAATGTATGAAATATGTGACTAATGGATATGAATCCATGATTATATAACTGTGTAGGAATACACAAAGTGCAGATAAGCGTTAAGCAGTTAAGTCGTAGTTGATAAACTATGAATCAGATAAGTCTTTCAGTTCCTATTTGATATACAAATTTGATAACTGTTACTTTAGCTATATTATGCTATGCAAATGTTGATGTATATATACGAAATGCATATGAAATATGTATGAAATATGGAATTTGATCTTGATGATATGCTTGTGATATAAACATTTATGCCTATTATGTGAGAAGTAATATGCATAATAAATATTAATCGGTTATGAATGCATGAATTGAATATGCTATTATAGGCTATGTGCTGCATAAAAACTGTTAGAATTGCTAGGCTGTCGAGCTCACCCTTGCAAATAACCACTTTTGCAGGTTAAGGATACACGGTAAAGGTTACGTGCTACTTGATTGATAAAGTTCAAAAGTATCAAAGAAGATTATTTTATTATTTAACTAGATGCTCTTGAACCATGTTTAGATTCTAGTAGATGTACATGATAGAAGTTTATAATGTGTAAAACATGTTAAGTTGTACTATGCGATACATAGAGAAATTCAAATCGAGATGTAAAAATTTATACAGTAATTGAATAGAGTGAATCATAACATAATTTGATTTAGGGATTTGTAATTGATTCAAGTTAATAAATCAATAAAAGATTATTTTTTCAAAGGAGATTAAAAATTTTTAAATTATGTCGCATTTTTTTATAACATCAAATATGATGTAAGACATTAATAGTAAATGACCAAGATTAGAAACTTATAAAAGTTTGGGGTCATTGCACAGATCCTGGAAATGGAAAGAATTTATACTCTAAATTGTAATAAGTAAAGTTATATTCATTAAGTTATGAATACAAAATATAAATTGTTTGACGATAGTATAATTGTGGCGGACCGAATCCGAGGTTCGAAGGAACTCGAATTTGGGGGCGTCATAGCCCTAGGGAAGGAAAGAAGGAGGGGAAATTCTCCACGAAGAAAAAGAAGAAGAAGAAGAAGAAAAGCAAAAGGTATAATCCCTCTAATTTTCTTTTTATAATTTGATTAAGGGGGTTTTTGATTTGGAAGTTCAAACCCCTATAATCTATTTGTTTTTCATGAATTCAAGTATGGATATACCCATATTGGGTATTAATTTTGTTGAAATTAAAAGGAAAGAAAGAAAAATCCTCGTTTTGAAAAACCTAATTTTTGAATGCTTTGAAAATCCACTGTTTTTTATCTATGCATTCTTTTCTCGATCCCTCGAAGAGAGGTGCTAGATATATGTGTGGACTAGTAAACCCAAGTGGTAGAACTCAAAAATCACGTTTCTAAAAGTCGTGGTGTGGATTTTTGTGAAAACAGTCCCGTTTTCTAGGTACTATTTTGAACCAGTCAACAATGGGGGCATTTTCATCCACTTTTTATACTTTAAAAATTCTGGAAAACTTTGGAGTATTAGTATCAAAAGATATGAAGGTTGTGTTAAAATTTGAGAATTTTTGGCAATACGGTTTGAGAGTTATGATTTTACGGTGAAGGGCTATTTTTATGAAACCACCCGAATAACTCTCTATGTATATGTCCAAAAATTACAAAAGTTTTACTGGAAGTAAATGTGTATAACATGAACATGCTGTAAAAAATTCAGAATTTTTGGAGTTAATCTCGATTTATGAAAAATCGGAGAATATTTGCCTATTATGGACTATTTAAATATAGTAATTGAAAATTCCAAAAAATATATATGTTCAATATAGGACTATATTCTATTAAATCCCAGAAAATAAAAATTTTTGGGACTAATTTGGTATTTTTCATCTAAATGATGATAAATGGATAAATGGATTTAATTAAATGTATGATGTCCAAAAATATGAAAAATACGATTTATGACTTGAGACCCTTGAGCATGACTTATGTAGGTTTTTGATGAAGTTTTGGGTCGGGTGTGAAGTGTTGTGATGTTTATGGCATTTTAGAATGTTTAATGAGTTAATTAAGGAAAGAAAAACAATTGAACTAAATTGTTTATTAATGTGATTAATGACTTAAATTATTGTTATATGGCTAATAATATTGTATTTAGTTATTATTAGTAGTATTTGACTGGAATGTTAATAAAAGGTTAATAACCTTAGCGTAAAATATTATTACATAATTAATAATATTTGACGGGAGATTAAAATAAGAGATTTATGTTATTTCTCAATATAATTGTTGAATTTGGTATTCAATGAACTATATTATGCTTATAATAGACTAAAATGAGAATTCAGGGTACTGAATTGGATTTTGCATTGCTGAAATGATTTTAGTCTACTAAAATATTTTGTGGTCTGCTGAAATAGTAATTTCAGGATGTTGAAATGTAATCCGGTTTACTGAAATGATATTTCAGTTTACTGAAAGGTTATCTAGCTTACTAAGATAACATATAAAGGGAAAACTTATAAGTATAAGTTATAAGTGATGAAAAGATTATCAAAGTATAATGATAATACTAAGACTAAGGTGTAATGTCTAATACTTAACTTTGTGAGTGAAGGTTAGACTAGTTAATATAAGATGATGAGATTATAAGTAAGTAAATAAATATGGTGTTAAGATTATCTAATATTTGATTATTTGATTAAGTGTTAGATAGTCTTATAGAATAAGGTATGATATGCTAATTGAAAGATCAATCTTATATCTTATAGGTCTTTTCAATAAAGAGAATTAATTAAATTGTGTAGCAGTAATCGACTATGCTGCCAAGTTTCCCTAACTCAAACTTGAGTTGTATGTTCAAAGCATGTTAGTGAATAATTATTGTTGATTATTAACGTCTATACTGATTATTGATTTGCACTTAGTGCATGTTATATATGTTCATCAGGTATGAAAGGCTGATCACTTTCATTACCATAAGGTTCAATTAAATTGTTCATGGTCAGTATTGACCTTCAAAAATTATTAATTCAGTCATGCAATTATTGACACTTGATTCATGTTATTTCACAATTATTATATTGTTGAAAACTTGAAAGCTTATTCATTCTTTTCAATCATGATATATCTTCATTGTATTTAAAACTTGTTGGGTAAACTTGTTGCTAATGTGACGCCCCCAAAATAGGTATACATTACCCATATTGAGTTGCCAAATACATGGTACGAAATTCAAAAACAACTTAATTATACAACAATTGTGTAAAATATGACAAAACATATGTTGTGAGTTTGAATACAAATATTGTCATCTAGATAATATCCACACTCAATTGAGTCCTCATTACATTTATTATCACACTATTTAACAGAATAGTGAGGACTACTAATGCTATTATCTGGACCGTCAATCCATTCCCCGACTAGTCCCTGTTACGTTCTCATTTCCTAAAGAGAACAATGAAAGTAAAAGGGTGAGCTCAACTAGCCCAGTAAGAAATATTATGACTAAGATAATGCAGAATAAATTATCATTAGTCTTCAACAATGTTAAACTGATAAAATACAATAGACATCAAGTTTAGTTTGCGCAATGAACATGCAATCCATAAAAGAGTCAAGTAGAGAATAAAATCTACTATCTTTTATGATTTAAAAGGTTTTTCATCACTTTTATCTCTGGGACTCAGCTTAATAAATAATCCACATCATCCCTGCACTACGGCCAATGATATTCATTAGTATCACGACCACAAAATATCCATGCACTACGGGCCAAGGATATTCGTGTATTCATCAATAGTCATGATCATGCCAACAATTGTCCATCAATGCACTATGGGCCAATGAGAACTTTTTTCCACATCATTTGTAACATTACGGTCATGATTACACCGAATAATCCCTGGTCATAATCATACCAAGTCCATCTATGCACAATAGGCCACAGATGACTTTTAACAAAAATATAAACATGAGGATGATGACAATGATATAAGAATTCAATAAAACAAGTTCAAGAATTAATTTATCCAGGAACTAATAACGTCCAAATTGTCAACATTATACTTCTTTGTAGGGTAAAATTTAAGAATGCTCAGAAGAATATTTCCATGAAAAGATACTGGATGAAGCACAAATATCAAGGATATTCCACTAATTTCATGAAGTATAGAAATCAAAACTTTAACCAACTGAATATAATAAAGAATGGAATAACAAAAGAAATCACCATGCATGCGGTACTTCGCATAGAAAGGTTATTCCAACATAATAATAAATAACGGAACGGAACGTCAAAGCGAATACGCACCGGCTGTGATATTCCAATGAATAATAAAGAATGGAATAACAACGAAATCACCATGCATGCGGTACCAGCATAGACGAGTTATTCCAATAGAATAATAAATAATGGAACCCGGTCGGCGTAGAAACGCATGCATGGGATATTCCAATGAGAATAATAAAGACGGAACCAGTCAGGCATAAAAACGCATGAATAGGATGTTCCAATGTAATAATAAAGAATGGAATAATGTAAGAATTTCACCATGTATGCGGTACTTCTCATAGACAGGTTATTCCAACATAATGATAAAGAATGGAATAACTGAAGAATTTCACCAATTATAGGGTAGATTGCATATCTGAGTTATTCAAATGAGAATAAAAAATGAAATAATGAAGTTCTCTCGCATGAATAATTGAAATAAATAATACCCCTTACCTTATAAAGAAGAGTAATCCGACGGTAGGGCGGGAATATACTTGAAGAAACTTGCACTACGCTCAAAGCTTTCTTAAACGCTAAAGAAATACGCTCAAGATTATAGAAGAAGAATTCTCTCCACAGTTTATCTCTCTAGGGTTTCAGTGAATTCGTAAGAAATAATGAAGGAATGAGCTTCTATTTATAGAAGAATGGACTGAATAGTAACCAATCCATGAATGGTCTAGATTGATTTACTTTTAAATGGACGGTCCAGATTGGTTTACAATAAAATATAATATATTCTATTTATAATCTAATAAAACGAATAACTTTATAAAAATATTCTGTTTTATATAAAAAGATTTTACTATGTAAACACTATGCAGGCACTATACAAACACTATGCATAATAAAATATAATATATTCTAATTATTGTCTAATAAAACAGATAACTTTATAAAAGTATTTTGTTTTATATAAAAAGATTTTACTATTAGCCTAATAACGAATAACTTTATAAAAGTATTCTATTTTATATAAAAAGCCTTTCTGTTTTATTACATTAATAATATTAATAAAACAAAACTTCATCATCATTATTATTATTCACACTATTAATCGACCAGGTCGTTCCCAGGAAAGAAGGAGCTTTCCTATAAGGATTTCTCGTTATTGGCGCGCAATTAGGTCACCAAACCTCTCTTTGGCAGAACTTCTAGACATCGTTAATATTGCAAATAACAATATTAATAACTTTGTCATCTCAATTATTGATTTAATAATATATAAAATATCGACAATAATTGAATAAAACTGAATGACTTCTCACGTAAGCATCAATAATCAATACCTTATGCTACTATGCAACCATGCGTATTACTGTACTTTTACTACCGAGTAGTTCAACAGTATTAACGGTAAAACTTCCGTCGTTATTTTCAATAAAATATTTTTGTCGTTTTCTCAATCCGACAATAATTACATTGTGGGGTCCACTAATGATTGTGTCATCGCATTTAATATTCCCCGTTAAAACGAATATTCCCCCCACCAATCGAATATTATATAACAACTTGCGTACTTTGCAAAATTTATAAATATTACCCACAACTATAACATTATATCAAATTTATTCCATAATATTCAAAAATGATATTTATAGAAAATTCATTTTTATTCATAAAAGTTGGGGTCTTACAATCTCCCCTTCTTATAAAATTTTGCCCTCGAAATTAGGGTACGTACCTGGTATGTCAAAGAGGTAAGGATACCTTGATTTTATTTCAGATTTTAACTCCCAGGTCATTTCCTCAACATCGTGGTTCCTCCATAAAACTTTGACTTGAGGTATAATCTTGGAGCGTAGAATATGTTCCTTCTTATCCAAGATTTGAACATGAACCTCTTCATACGTTAAATCTTCCGTTATTTTGTCCGGTTCCAACTCAATAATGTGGTTCGGGTCTTTCACATATTTACGTAACATGGATATATGAAAAACGTTATGAACACCAGACATACTTGGCGGTAAAAAAGTCTATAAAGCTCTGATCCCTACTCGATCGAGGATTAAAAATGGACCAATGAATCGAGGATTGAGCTTTCCTCTCTTTCCAAATCTCGTAACTCCTTTCCATGGAGCAACACGTAACAACACGTGATCTCCAATATCGAATTCCATGCCCTTTTGATGAAGATCAACATAACTCTTTTGTCGATCTTGTGAGGTTTTTATACGTTGTCGGATCGTTTGAATCTTTTCCGTAGTCATACGTACCAACTCTGGTCCGAACAATGTTGTTTCACCCACCTCATCCTAGCATACTGGAGAATGACACTTTCTACTATACAACGCCTCGAACGGAGCCATGCCAATACTTGCTTAATAACTGTTGTTGTAGGAAAACTCCACCAATGGTAAGAACTTGTCCCAACTTCCCTTGAACTTGTCCCAACTTGTTGAAGTCAAGTCTTAATAAATCTTCAAGAGTTTGAATAGTCTTCTCTGATTGTCCGTTCGTTTGAGGATGATATGTCGAACTAAATAGTAAATTCGTGCCTATAGCTTTTTGCAAACTTACTCAAAATCATGAAGTGAATCTTGGGTCTCGATCAGAAACTATGGATATTGGCATACCATGCAATCTTACAACCTCATTTATGTACATACGAACAAGACGTTCAAGTGTATATGTTTCTCGTATAGGTAAGAAATGAGCACATTTGGTCAATTTATCAACAATGACCCAAATTGCATCTATGCCTTGAGAAACCTTGGGAAGACCAGTGACGAAATCCATAGTAATGTGCTCCCACTTCCATTCTAGAATTTCAAGTGGTTGCAATGGACCTTTTGGTACTTGATGCTCTACCTTGACTCATTGACATGTTAAACACCTTGAGATAAACAACGTTATCTCCCTCTTCATATTGCCCCACCAAAATGTATGTCGAAGATCATGATACATTTTGGTACTCCCAAGATGGATTCTTAAGCGATTGTGTTGTGCGCTCCATCATGATTTTATACTTTAACTCAGGGTCGTTAGGAACACAAAGTCTGGAGTTGACTCGAAGTATTCCTTCTTCATCGATTCTTGTTTCCGGTATAGCACCTTCTTGTACTTTCTTCCTCATATGCATCAGCTCTAGGTCTGTAGCTTGAGCAGCTTTAACTTTATTGATTAAAGTCGGTTCTACTCGTATATTCGCCATCATCATGTGGGTCCCTGGAGTCTTTATCTCTATCTCCATCCTTTGCAAGTCATACAAAATGGGCCTTTGCGTTGACAATATTGCACTCGTACCCGCATATGATCTTCTACTCAATGCGTCAGCTACCACGTTTGCTTTTCCAAGATAGTATTGGATGGTATGATCATAATCTTTCAACAGTTCAAGACAACGTCGCTGTTGCATGTTGAGCTCCTTTTGAGTGAAGAAATATTTGAGGCTTTTATGATCCGTAAAGATCTCCACTTTTTCCCCATACAAGTAATGCCTTCAAATCTTTAGTGCAAAAACGACTTCTGCTAACTCTAGATCATGAGTAGGATAATTCCTCTCATATTCTTTGAGTTGTCGAGAGGCAGAGGCTATGACTTTCCCATGTTGCATGAGAACACATCCTAACCCTTTGCCTGAAGCATCATCAGATGACAAATCCCTCAAAGAGCGGATGGTATTGTCGAGGCCAGTTGAAATGAGTCTTCTCTTGAGTTCTTGAAAAATCTTCTCACATTCCTCATTCCAACCGAATTTTTTATCATTCCGAGTCAGCTGAGTAAAGGGATTAGCGATTCGAGAAAACCCTTCTACGAATCTCCGATAATAACCACCTAAGCTGAGAAAGCTGCGTACTTCGGTCACTAATTTAGGTTGCTCCCTGCTTTGAATAGCTTCAATCTTTGCTGGGTCAACAGATATTCTATGACTTGATATCACGTGCCCAAGGAATGTTACTTCCTCAATCCAGAACTCGCATTTCTTCAACTTGGCATAAAGTTATATTCACGAAGCTTTTGGAGTATCAGCCTCAAGTGTTGCTCATGATCTTCGCGGCTTTTGGAATAAATAAGGATGTCATCAATAAATACGACCACAAAGTGATCCAAATATTCCTTGAATACTCGGTTCATCGTATCCATGAAGGCATCATGAGCATTAGTCAATCCAAAAGACATAACTAGGAATTCATAATGCCCGTGCCGAGTTTTGAAAGTTGTCTTCGGAATGTCATCGGTTCTAATCTTTAATTGGTGATATCCGTAATGAACATCAATCTTTGAAAAGAATTTGGCGCCTTGCAACTTGTCAAATAGGTCATTAATACGTGGCAATGGGTACCTATTTTTTATGGTGACATGATTCAACTCCCGATAATCTATACAAAGTCGAATACTCCCATCTTTCTTCTTCACGAATAGAACAGGAGCACCCCAAGGAGAAGTACTAGGACTAATAAAGCCAATGTCTAACAATTCCTGCAGTTGGGTCTTTAACTCGAAGTTCAATAGAGCTTATTCGATATGGAGCTTTGGAAATAGGTTTTGTACGGGTTCAAGGTCGATACAAAATTCAATTTCACGCCGGGGGTAGGCCAGAAGTTCTTGTGGAATACGTCCAGAAATTCATTAACAATAGAAATATCATTCAAAACTAACGTATTTTTGTTTAGATCCGTGACATGAGCTAAGAAAGCTTGACATCCATTTTTCAATAAACGAATAGCTTTATAGCTTGAGATGACAGTGATTGATTTTAATGGTTTGGTTGCTTGAATTCGAATAATAGGTTGATTAGGAATATGAAAGCTAACAACCTTACGAAAATAATCAATTTTTGCATGATGAGTAGTTAACCAATCAATCCCTAGAATTACATCAAATGCAAGTAATTTCAATGAAATAAGATCGACAGGTAATGTGAGGGTACCGATTTGAACCAAACAAGACTTATAAACAGTGGATGTAATGAAGGTTTCTCCCAACGGAGTTTCAACAGATAAGTCAAAGTCTAATTTCTCTGGAGTCAAATTTAAACGTTGAGCGCAAGTAAGAGAAATAAAAGAATGGATAGAACCGGTATCAAATAAGGTATATACTTCGCTAGAGTTTATGATAAGCTTACCCATGATGACCTCATTCGGGTTCCTTTCTTTCTGGGAGGTCACGACAAACGCTCTACCTTGTACTACTGACTTTGACTTTTCAGGGGCGTCCTTTGGTGCCTCCATTCTAGCTGAACTTGTCTTCGGTGAATGACAAAATCTGGCTAGGTGACCTTCTCTTCCACAATTATAACATGCTTTGGATGACATCATGTAGTTTGGACTGATGTGTCCCTCCCCTTCGCATTTGAAGCATATGATAAGTGGTCGTTCTCCTTCTTAACAACGAGTGCTGGTGCTGACGTCTTTCCATCATTGTTGAATCTCCTCTTCTTGAAATGTCCATTTTTATTGTTTTGGCTATAATTACCACCTAAGTGGTTACCATTTCTGGCATGTTGATTCCCTCCACGCTTATTATCACCGTTTCGATGACTGTTATCACTAGTATTATCATTTTGTTGGCTGCTCTCTTTTGGTTGGGTTGACTCATTATCGCTCTCCAATAACTGAGCCCTATTAACAACATCTGAATACAAACACATTTTATGAGAGATAAGATATTGATGTATCTCGGGTTTCAAACCTCTTAGAAACATTCGTGTCATTCTCACCTCATTATCAACCAAATGGGACGCAAACTGGGACAACTCGGCAAACTTGGCTTCGTACTGCGACACGGTCATGTTGTTTTGCTCCAGCTTGATGAACTCTACCACTTTCATGTGACGAATACTTTTGAGAAAGTACTTGTCGTTGAACAATTCTTGAAACTTCTCCCAAGTCATCGTCAGTGCGGCAGGTTGAGTACGTTTTACAGATTCCAACCAGTAATCTGCCTCTATACGCAACATGAAGGTGGGATAGAGAACCTTTTGCTCCTCGGAGCATCCCAAGACATCAAATATCTTGCAGATCTACTTTATCCACGTCTCCGCCTTAAGTGGTTTTGGCTCTCCAAAAAACTCTGGTGGTCCCAGTTCCTTGAACTGCTTAGCGGTGACCGTCCCAGAGTTGCCAGTGTTTCCACCTGTATTTCGGACAGGAGTCTCTCTTTCCTGATGCTGCATGAATTGCAGAAAGCCTTTGAACATTCCATCGTTCATCATTTGGTCAGTGTTGTTGTTTGCATGAGGATTGTCGCCTTCTTGATGCACATTGTCCTGATTATTGATCTGTCGAGACTCAACGGTCTCCTATGCTCCATTGATGTTCTCAACATTCTCGGATGCCATTTTCAAATACTGCCACAAAACAAGGGTTAATTAACATATCACATATTATCCCTATACTTTGACCAACCAATTAAATGACAAATAAACTTAGTTAGGTCATACTAGCGAAGGAATTCCTCGTCTCTCCCCTCCTAGTTCTTGTCTCACATCTCAGCCAGGGATCATATCCCTAAGCTTTGATACCAACTGTGATGCCCCTAAAATAGGTATACATCACCCATCTTGAGTCGCCAAATACATGGTACAAAATTCAAATACAACTTAATTATACAATAGTCGTGTAAAATACGACAAAACATATGCTGTGAGTTTTAATACAAATATTGTCATCTAGAGAATATTCACACTCAATTAAGTCCTCATTATATTTATTATCACACTATTTAACAGAATAGTGAGGACTACTAATGCTATTATCTGGACCGTCACTCCGTTCCCCGACTAGTCCCTGTTACGTTCTCATTTCCTAAAGAGAACAATGAAAGTAAAAGGGTGAGCTCAACTAGCCTAGTAAGAAATATTATGACTAAGATAATGCAGAATAAATTATCATTAGTCTTCAACAATGTTAAACTGATAAAATACAATAGACATCAAGTTTAACTGCAGCGGAACATGCAATCCATTAAAAGAGTCAAGTAGAGAATAAAATGTACTATCTTTTATGATTTAAAAGGTTTTTCATCACTTTTATTGTTGGGACTCAGCTAAATAAATAGTCCACATCATCCCTGCACTACGACCAAGGATATTCATTAGTATCACGACCACAAAATATCCATGCACTATGGGCCAAGGATATTCGTGTATTCATCAATGGTCATGATCATGCCAACAACTGTCCATCAATGCACTACGGGCCAATAAGGACTTTTATCACATCATTTGTAACATTACGGTCATGATTACATCGAATAATCCCTGGTCATAATCATACCAAGTCCATCTATGCACAACAGGCCACAGATGACTTTCAACAAAAATATAAACATGAGGATGATGACAATGATATAAGAATTCAATAAAACAAGTTCAAGAATTAATTTATCCAGGAACTAATAACGTCCAAATTGTCAACATGATACTTCTTTGTAGAGTAAAATTTAAGAATGCTCAGAAGAATATTTCCAACAAAATAATAAATAACGGAACCAGGTCAGGCGTAATACGCACACCAAGCGGGATATTCCAAATGTAATAATAAAGAATGGAATAACAATAGAAATCACCATGCATGCGGTATTCAGATAGACAAAGTTATTCAACGTAATAATAAATAACGAAACTAGGTCCCACAGAAAATGCAGATGTGATATTCCAACCAATAATAATAAAGAGCGGAACCGGTCCCAAGTAGAAACGCATGAACAAGATGTTCCAATGTAATAATAAAGAATGGAATAATGTGAAGAATTTCACCATGTATGCGGTGCTTATGAAAGACAAAGTTATTCCAACATAATGATAAAGAATGGAATAACAGAAGAATTTCACTAAGTATAGGGTAGACCGCGTATACAGGTTATTCCAACAGAATAATAAAAATAGAATAACAGAAGTTCTCTTCATGAATACGAAAGAAATAATACCCCTTACCTTATAAGAAGAGGACTCTGATGGTAGGGCGGGAATATACTTTAAGAAACTTGCACTACACTCAAAGCTTTCTTAAATGCTAAAATACGCTCAAGATTATAGAAGAAGAATTCTCTCCACAGTTTCTCTCACTAGGGTTTCAGTGAATTTATGAGAAATAATGAAGGAATGAGCTTCTATTTATAGAAGAATGGACTGAATAGTAACCAATCCATGAACGGTCCAGATTGATTTACTTTTAAACGGACGGTCCAGATTGGTTTACAGTAAAATATAATATATTATATTTATAATCTAATAAAACGAATAACTTTATAAAAGTATTCTATTTTATATAAAAAGATTTTACTATTCAAACACTATGCAGGCACTATGCAAACACTATGCATAATATATTCTAATTATTGTCTAATAAAATAGATAACTTTATAAAAGTATTTTGTTTTATTTAAAAAGATTTTACTATTAGCCTAATAAAACGAATAACTTTATAAAAGTATTATATTTTATAAAAAAAGCTTTTCTATTTTATTACATTAATAATACTAATAAAACAAAACTTCATCATCATTATTATTATTCACACTATTGATCAACCAGGTCGTTCCCAGGAAAGAGGGGGCTTTCAAATAAGGATTTCTCCATATTGGCGCGCAATAAGGTGACCAAACCTCTCCATGGCAAAACTTCTAGACATCGTTAATATTAAAAATAATAATATTAATAACTCTGTCATCTCAATTATTGATTTAATAATATATAAAATATCGACAATAATTGAATAAAATGAATGACTTCTCACGTGAGCATCAATAATCAATATCGTGTGCTACTATGTAACAACGCCGTACATCGCATTTTTTACTCTTCGAGTAGTTCAACAAGATAATTCAGTAAAACTTCCATCGTTATTTTAAATAAAATATTTTGTCGCTTTCTCAATCCGGACAATAAATTACATTGTAGGGTCCACTAACGATTGTGTCATCGCATCTGAATATTCCCCTGTTAAAACGAATATTCCCCCACCAATCGAAATATTATATAACAACTTGCGTATTTTGCAAAATTTATAAATATTACCCACAACTATAACATTATATCAAATTTATTCCATAATATTTAAAAATGATATTTATAGAAAATTCATTTTTATTCATAAAAGTTGGGGTCTTACAGCTAACCCTTGCTATATCATGATAAATTTTTCAGATTAAGATGAAAGCTCGAGTAAAGAAAGAAGCAAAGATAAAGTGCAAGATTAAATTATGGTGCAGTTAGATTTATTAAATTTTATGACGAAAATAGCATTGTAAACCTTTTTAGATATTAAATGTATGTATTTAGTTAAGGTTGTAGACCTTGGGAATGATGTGTAAAAGTTTAATGCATAAACAATTTATGTTTATATCTTCCGCAATAGTTATAGAAATGATGTACCAGATCTGAGGTAAAAAGTACCCAGATTTGGGGGCGTCACAGTTGGTATCAAAGCCGTAGGTTATAAACCTTAGGTAGGTGTACCTTAGGCTATAACCGCGGAGATGATGATAAACAATAAACTATAATAGAGTTTAAGCGATAAGAGATGAATTTTTGGAAATTCATTATTAAGTAAAGATGAAGATAAATAAGATTCAAAGAAGAATCTTGAAGAGATATAAGGATAAGAATATGAAGTTACCTGACTCTAGTAATAAGATAAAAAGTGAAAATAAATAGACTATGTCTATAAGATGAAAAGTGCAAACAAAATCATAATATAATATGATTAAAGAGAAGAATAAGAAGATCGTAATATAAAATGATCGTAAGTATAAGGAGAAATGATTACGAAATAAGATCACGACGTGATCAGATTAAATTGTTGAATAACATATGATATGTAAAGTGATTAGAATGATATAGCTTGATGTTATAAAGAGAAGATACTATGAAATGGTAAAATGTAAACTCATAAAAGAGTGGTAAATGTTTAGATACAGATTAAAGAAAATTCGTATTAGGAAAATAGAAAGTTAGAACCATGTGGGTTTTCAATTGAGGACTCCTGTCATCAGCTGAGTTGTATGATTCCTTGTATGGGTGGGGAATTTGTACTTGGTTTTAGAATCACTTAGCTTCCTGGTCGATATAGTGGTTAGGTTGACAAATTCTTTGTATGGGCGAGGAATTGTCCGCTTAGCTTCCTATATTGATTAGTGGCAGAGTTTGTTTTGACAACCACTTAGCTTCATACATTGATAATCATTGGAACCTGATGTTACGCTATTTGCTATATGCCTATTGATAAAGTGATTCTTTTCTCGTGTGTATAATGAATAGGTAGAGAATATAAGGTTAGTTGCGAGTTCTTAAAACTCATACTTATGGTAAGTTCATGACTCATAATCATATGGTATGTTTTAAACCCCTCAGCGAATGGACGCCTATGGTCTGACTAGGATAAGTTTCGAAACCCATATGATTGTGGCAATTTACGGAACTCATAATGTGTGGTAAGTTTGATGAACTGGGTATAGGAAAGTTGTGAATGGAGCATTTAGGATTATAAGAATAGATAAAATTATTAAGCAATAGATTAGTAGAGAAAGTGAAGTTGATGGTGGAAGCATAGGTATTCCAAATCTTCTAGCTATGCTAGACTTCAAAGTTTTTGACATCAAGCTAAATTCGCACTGATGTGCCTTTAAAAATGCATTGTATTATCCTCAACACATGGTGACAAATGTGTACGTGTGGACTTCGGGCCACTAACACATCGTTACCTATTGTGGCATGATGACACCAAAGATGATTTTCAAAGGTTTTTGATTCGGCTAGACGAAAATGATTAAAATGATCAAAATGTATTTTTTATATCATTAATGCATCATGCGACCTGGTGCAGAGATGATAAAAATGATGGAATTATCAATGCAGAATTACGTAGTGTCGGATGTGATCTAAAGATCGGCAGCCCACTATAGTATGATGTAGTATGACAAAGTCGCAAAATGACAAAATCCTCAAACGAACTGTATATACGGTACGGTATCGTGACGTCAAAATGATTTTAAGAATTTTAAACATAATTTATTGCCAACTGAATTTGGCTAGAAATGTTTCGATTGAAATTCGAATTATTGGTATGCGTCTAAGCTATTTCATTCAGCTAGACAAATGTTTATGGAATTAAAAGTATTCTTTGAAAGCTTATGCCGAACCAAATTGTATTGGTGAGGAATCTTATGATAAGTTTGAGGTGAACAACCCTGAAAATGGGGATATAATAATTGGATAAAATATTCCAATCTAAGAACGCATATAGTCGTTCCGATTACTAAGGTACAATAGAGTGATCATCTAAAGTACCCACACCGGTAGTTTACCTTCTTAATGATTGTAAAGATACCTATTAAAGAAATATTTCAGAGGTAGAGTAACTTTCATTCGTAATTGAAAGAGGTGGCAGGTAGAAATACCCCTAAACCTCAAAGTTCATAGTTTTTAAATGACCTAAAGGGTTACTTTTATTTAGTGGTCATAGAATTAATTCAAGTCAATTAAAATTTAATGGACTAAGGAAGTTATATTATATAATCAAGCCCAATTAATTAATTAAGCATGGGACTTGTAGATAAAGTGATTAAGGGCAATTAAATTTTTTAATCTAGCCCAATATATTATGTATGTGGCAAGTATTATAATGACCCAATCTATTTAGGGTTGAAAGCCCAAGTTAGTTTTGTTAATAAGTAAATCAAGTAAAATTACTAGCTCAATGGATTTAATTAAGGGCCCAAACTAAGCCCACTTATGGAATAATAATAATAATAAAAAAAAAATTATTAAGTTAAGAGATATATTTTTATTATCCCAAGTTATTAATTTTATAACTTAATTAAAATAAGTTTAATTAGGTTATAGAATTTAATGTACAAGAGTGATGATTTAAATTCTAATTATTTGGAATGGATACCCTAATTAAATATTTAGGGTGGGATAAGACGGAAATGATTGGACTGTGCAAATATTACATGGCCCAAAGGATTAATTGAAAGCTCAAAAGATTAAATAAGTGGCCTAAATTTTAAAACCAATTGAAGAGGGGCATTCTGGACTTTGGATATATTAACTAAATCATTAAAAAAAGAAGATATTTTGGCATGATAAGGCCATATGTCCGGTCAAATAGTTAATGAAAAAGATAAGGATAAGAAAAGAGAGATAAGAAGTAAGAGATAAGGGAAAGAAGAGAGAGAAAGAGAAAAGAAAAAGAAGAAAACGTGAAAAAGAGAGAGAAAGCCATGAGGAAGAAAGAGAGAACGAGAGAAAGAGGGAGAGAAGGGGAAGGGGCGATAGCCCTAGGGAAGGAAAGAAGGAGGAGAAATTCTCCACGAAGAAGAAGAAGAAGAAGAAGAAGAAGAAAAGCAAAAGGTATAATCCCTCTAATTTTCTTTTTATAATTTGATTAAGGGGGTTTTTGATTTGGAAGTTCAAACCCCTATAATCTATATGTTTCTCATGGATTCAAGTATGGATCTACCCATATTGGGTATTGATTTGGTTGGAATCAAAAGGAAAGAAAAATAATTTTTTTTCTAGTCTTGAAAAACCTAATTTTTGGATGCTTTGAAAATCCCCTGTTTTTATCTATGCATTCTTTTCTCGATCCGTCAAAGAGAGGTGCTAGATATATATGTTGACTAGTAAACCCAAGTGGTAGAACTCAAAAATCACGTTTCTAAAAGTCGTGGTGTAGATTTTTGTGAAAATAGTCCCATTTTCTAGGTACTGTTTTAAACCAGTCAGTAACGGGGGCATTTTCGCCCACTGTTTGTGCATTAAAAATTCAAGAAAAAATTGGAGTATTAATATCAGAAGATATGAAGGTTCTATAAAAATTTGAGAATTTTTGGCCATACGATTTGAGAGTTATGGATTTTACGGTGAAGGGCTATTTTTATGAAACTACCCGTATAACTCTCTGTGTATAAGTCCAAAAACTACAAATTTTTTACTGGAAGTAAATGTGTATAACAGGAACATGTTGTAAACATTTCAGAATTTTTGGAGTTAATCTCGATTTATGAAAAATCAGAGAATATTTGGCTATTATGGACTATTTAAATATAGTAAATCAATTTTGAAAATTCCGGGAAAACTATATGTTCAATGTAGGACTATATTCTGTTAAATCCCAGAAAGTAAAAAAAAATTGGACTGATTTGGTATTTTTCATCTAAATGATGATAAATGGATAAATGGATTTAATTAAATGTATGATGTCCAAAAATATGAAAAATACGATTTATGACTTAAGACCTTTGAGCATGGCTTATGTAGGTTTTTGATGAAGTTTTGGGTCGTGTGTGAAGTGTTGTGATGTTTATGGCATTTTAGAATGTTTAATGAGTTAATTAAGGAAAGGAAAACAGTTGAACTAAATTATTTATTAATGTGATTAATGACTTAAAGTATTGTTATATGGCTAATAATATTGGATTTAGATATTATTAGTAGTATTTGACTAGAATGTTATTAAAAGGTTAATAACCTTAGCGTAAAATATTATTACATAATTAATAATATTCGATGGGAGATTAAAATAAGAGATTTAGGTTATTTTTCAATATAATTGTTGAATTTGGTATTCAATGAACTATATTATACTTGTAATAGACTAAAATGAGAATTGAGGGCGCTGAATTGGATTTTGGATTGCTGAAATGGTTTCAGTCTACTAAAATATTTTGTGGTCTACTGAAATAGTAATTTCAGGATGCTGAAATGTAATCCGGTTTACTGAAATGATATTTCAATTTACGGAAAGGTTATCTAGCTTACTAAGATAACATATAAAGTGAAAACTTATAAGTATAAGTTATAAGTGATGAAAAGATTATCAAAGTATAATGATAATACTAAGACTAAGGTGTAATGTCTAATACTTGACTTTGTGAGTGAAGGTTAGACAAGTTAATATAAGATGATGAGATTATAAGTAAGTAAATGAATATGGTGCTAAGATTATCTAATATTTGACTATGTGATTAAGCGTTAGATAGTATTATGGAATAAGGTATGATATGCTAATTGAAAGATCAATCTTATATCTGATAGGTCTTTTCAATAAAGAGAATAAATTAAATTGCGTAGCGGTAATCGACTATGCAGGCAAGTTTCCCTAACTCAAACTTGAGTTGTATATTCAAAGCATATTAGTGAATATTTATTGTTGATTATTCATGTCTATACTGATTATTGATTCGCTATAGCGCCCCCAAATTCGGGTATCTTCCAATCCGACAGATGGTGCTATACTATACTAACATTCATACATTCATTCAATTGAAAAGTCTCAAAAGAACAAACATCTCTTCTATATTATCAAAATAATATTTACATTGTACCCAGTTCTAAACCCATTACAAAGGTTCTTTGTCATAATATCAATAACATTACAACATTAACCTATACTATTACATAGACAGCTTAACGATCTGCCTTAGCTTTTCCTTTATCCTTATTCGATCCTTCGGGACGTTTAGTCTTAGCTGCATTCATATGGTTCAAACAAGAGTGAGCATAACTAGCTCAACAAGTATGACAATTTCAAAAAACAACATGCTTGATACATACGAATCATATATCTTCGATAACTGAACAATAGTTATGAAGTACTATTGATGATTCAAAATAGCACTTCATCTTTCTTTCAAAATGTTTTACAATAATAATAATATTCAGTAAAACATTTGCTCCGGTCAGAGACCTTGAGCATTTCATTCTTCTTTGAAAAGGACAACCTGGAACTAAGTCCATAAGCCCGATATTACTTACGACCACTTCTAGGTGATCAGCCTATTGTACTCTATGTTGATCAACAATACATTCATTAAACGTATGTACGTTTAAATGGTGGCAACTTTGCGTGCTTTTCGTTTAACGACAAAAATATTTGTTTGACATTTCAGTCTTCTTTTTAAAACCATATCGAGTAGTTGACAAAAGATAATAACATTTGATAATAGATGAATAGATTATCAATAATCCACTCAATATATATCAAGTCTAGCCGAAAGGATTGGCTTTAACTTCATCACACATTAGTTCATGCGTAAGAATACATGAACTTCAAAACTTGTTCAGATTGAACTGAGACAAGAGTTAGAATACTTGTCTTTAGCGTCTGCTACGGTATAAATACTTTACGTTCAAGTCTTTCAAGCATCTACAATACATGATCACATAATTCCTCACATTAGGTCATATATAATCAAGTATGTATATGACTATCTTACCCTTCATCTCAATCTAATTGTGTATTAGATTCATTTATTATTCGTTTTGGCTTATCATTATACTTACATTCATTTGACTAGGTTATCTAAACCTTTATACAACATCTCTAAGGTTTAACAAAGTTTAAACAATGTTACTTTATGTTCTTTAAAGTATGTTTACTTTTAAATCCATTACCATTCTTTCTTTATACTTAGAAATATTCTTCACTATCCTTGTTCTTAGACTGGCGCTGCGGCACCAGCTTTTTAACTATAGCTCGTGTTGCGGCGCGTGTTAACTGTGTAGAAGTCCTGGACTTGGCACTGCGGTGCGAGTCCTCACTTAGTGGGTCGTATTTGTAAGCGCCTCTGCAGAAAGTCATGCTATCAGATGTGGCGCCATTTACGACACCACAAAATGCTCTGATTCACACTATGACGCGATTTTCTAGTATACTTTCGATTCTTTATTACGGTATTGCAGTGCCATCATTTGTAGTAGGGTTGGCACCGCGGCACCAACTCTGTACACCATAAAAAAATTTCAAACTTTAAATTTTGTGAACTTCCCGGATGCATAATTTCTTCGTTATAAGTTCGAATTGTCTCACTCAAAAGCCTACAGTTCACAAATTACGTAATCTATGCGTTCATGCAAAAATTTTATCTATTTGACTTTGTTTGCTAAAAATTCACTTATTGGTTCATTTTTAACGTAGATGATAAACGTTCATGAACGTTCAACGCTCGTTTCTTCGTTATAAGTAGGAATTCGATCATTCTCAAGTCCGCAACTCTAAAATGACGAATATGACTTGTCTCCATTGGATAATAACATTTCCGAGTTCAAACTAAAAATTTGACTTCTAATCCGCGAAATTTCACAAATTCGACGATTATCGTCTAATCGTGTGATTTCTGGCAAATCTTCATTACTTAGGATTTGTTCATTACTTCACTTGCATTCATTTCATTCTATGAACACATCCATATACCTAATACAACAACTTATTTTCATTGTTGGATTTTAACTTTATTCATTCATGAGCTTATAACTTATTCAATTCTAAACTACTTATAGCTTAATTGCTCCTAACTTATAAAAGTTATAGTATTTTAATCATCATGCATACATGTTTTCACATATAGTTTTATTCATGTATATATGATTCATATACATATAAATTCTTTACTACCATTAATAAACTCATTACAAGTTCATAATACTTTCACATAAGTTTATAACTTATGCTAGCTTAAATGACTTATTACCAACTTATGTGGCTTAAGTTCATTACTTGCACATTCTTCTTACTTCTTAACATTCATATTCCTTAATTCATCTTTGCTTATCAACCTATCATAAATTGAGATAGAAGATAATTAGAGAAGAAGTCTTACACTAGAAGTCTTTGTAAGTAGTCTTCTTCTTCTTTTTCTTCTTATGTAAGTAGCTTATTTGCAACTTAATCTTCCTAACAATTAAGAACTTTAAGAGAGTGTGGATTGTTTGAACAACTAACAAATGGCTAGCATTCCTTCTCTATTTATAGAATTCCCAAGGTTAGGGCAAATTGGACAATAAACCAATCCCACCTCCTTATGCACCTCCTTACTATTCATTACTTGGCTAACACAAAATCTATCCTTTGCTTGGTCATTACTCTTTTAACTTGGTTAAAACTTAACTTGGTCACCACTTTTAATACTTGATAACCACACATTAACCATGGTTTGCCCCATGGGTCACATAATTCATTAAACTTTAGTTTGGACTTAGATTAACCTAACTTTTGGGCTTGCATTAATAAACATTAACTTGGGCTTGTACCAATTGTTAACCAATCTTCCAAGTCCATTAACATTACTTAATACATATACATATTGTCTATGTATTATTCTCGTATTATAATTCGTATACAACTTCGTTATATACGATATTCCATTCTTCTTACAAACTCGTATAATACTTCGTATTATACTCGTTTTCATTCCCTTGTACAATACATAAGTGTCATACCCTTAACAATTTCTTACTAATACTTCTGGCATCTTTGAATAGACTAGAATATCATCGATAAACACTACAACGAACTTGTCCAAATATGGTTTGAACACTCTGTTCATCATATCCATAAATGCAGCTGGTGCATTCGTCAACCCAAATGACATTACCAAAAACTCATAATGACCACAACGAGTTTTGAATGCCGTCTTTGGTATATCCTCCTTCCTAACCTTCAATTGGTGATACCCCGTCTGCAAATCTATTTTAGAAAAATACTTTGCCCCTTTTAACTGATCAAAAAGATCATCTATCCTAGGAAATGGGTATTTATTCTTTATCGTTAACTTGTTCAACTCTTGATAGTCGATACAAAGTTTTAACGATCCATCTTTCTTCTTGACAAACAATACCAGTGCACCCCATGGGGAAACACTCGGTTGAATGTACTTCCTATCCAATAGTTCCTATAACTGAACCATTAGCTCCTTCATTTCCATAGGCGCCATATGGTACGGTGCCCTTGAGACTGGTGCCGCTCCTGGCACAATGTCTATTACGAATTTGATTTCCCTATCCGGTGGTAACCCTGGTAACTCACTTGGAAACACATCATTGAATTCGTTTACTATAGGTATTTGTTCCATGGTTGCTCCCACTCGCTGGGTGTCAACAACATGGCACAAGTAACCCACACATCCCTTCCTTAAAAGTTTTCTAGTTTGTGTCATCGTAAGACAACACGAGCATCCCGGTGATTTATTACCGTAAAATACTACAGGAGGTTGCTTCAACGTCCTAATACTCAAACATTTCTTCTGACAATCTATAATTGCCCCATGGTTAATCAACCAATCCATTCCGAGAATTACATCGAATTCTCCCAACTTTATCAGTATTAAATCTACCGATAATTTACAACCCCGTATATCTACGCAACAATTCCTTTGAATATCTTCAACATGAATTATCTCTTCATTTGCTACCTTAATAATCAAAGGTATAAGAAACTTTTCGGAAAGTAATTCTAATCGTCTAGCAAAATCACATGCTATAAATGAACAAGTAGCACCCGAATTAAATAGCACGTAAGCATTTATGTTATTGATCGGGATTATACCTGCACCTACATCCCTTGATGCCACCGCATCTTAGACCGTCATATTAAAAGTGCGGGCCATTGGTCTACCCGGCTGAGCTGGACCACTAATAGCCAACTTACCGCTATTAGTGCCCTTATTTCCATCTGCCCCCTTCTTTGGACAGTTCTTTGATATGTGGTTAGTTGATCCACATACAAAACGTCCATGGTTTTTCTTTGGATTGGGACAGTTAGGCGAAATATGACCATCCTGCCCACAATTATAACATACTGCCTTACGCTTGAGACAGACTCCTAAATGAGTCTTCCTACAGGTTTTACAGGCCTCCATCCTCCATTTAGAATCCCCTTGATTTACTCCGGTATTCCCAGAGTTAAAACTCTTCCTCTTTTAACCGTCGCCACTACCACTAGCTCCCTCGATCTTTATTCCTCCACTAACCCTGCCCTTATTTTTCTTATCCTTGTGGTACTGGCTGAGAGCCTCATTCCCACCTTCGGCAATTATTGCCCTTTCTAATATGGTTCCAAAGGAAGTACTTTGGAACACAGAGATTCAGCTATAGAGCCAGGGTTTCAAGCCCTGCTCAAATCGTCTAGCCTTTCTCACTTCAGTGTCCACTTGATGTGGAGCAAATCTTGCTAGTTCACTAAACTTGGCAGCATACTGGGGAACAGTCATATCCCCTTGTTTCAAATCAGTAAATCTCATTTCCATCCTTCCTTGCATACTCGTGGGAAAGTAGTTCTCGAAGAAAATCTCCTTGAACCTTACCTACGTTAGATTTTCTATTCCGGCCCTAGCCTGGTTTGCCTCCCACCAGAAATTGGCCTCCCCTTTCATCATGTAGGTTGCAAAGGCAACCTTTTGACCTTCCTCAACATTTATTATAACAAATGCTTTCTCGATCTCTTTCACCCAAGTTTGGGCTTCTATTAGGTCCGTAGTTCCTTTGAACTCCGATGGACCAACACTTTTGAAATCCTTAAAAGTAGTAGCTCGTACTACTCCAGGATTTATGGGTACATTAGCCCCAGTTCTATAAGTGGTCGTTAAAAGATTAACGAACTCTTGCATTGGATTAACCGGACCTTCTTCCGGTTGCTCAACATTAGTATCTTGATTTCGTTGTCTTCTTCTTGGCGGCATTTTGCTGTTAAGAAAACAATACTTCATTATTACTTTCTTCTTCTTGTTTTGTTATTATTTCTACTGAAATAACTCATAACCATTACTCAATATGTTCCATAAAAAGATTTATATTGATTCATAACTTATAGTATAACACTACATTATTTACATTACTCAGCCTTAGCTGATTACATTACCATCCCGCAATTACTTTCCAAAAATTGGGATTTACAAAAGACTGCCCTTTTTTATACAAAAGAGGGTTTTACGTCACTACTAGATACATAATATTTACACATCTAAACTATTCTAGCTATAACTAGATTACATCTGCCGAATGGCATTCTCAAAATCTTTCTTGGCCAAACCAGCAATGACATCCCGACTAATGGTATGTCGAGTTTGCCCTGTTTCCACTGGATATCCAACTACATGTTGCTGGAAGTCCACATGAGAACTCCTATGTATATAGGACATCCTCTCTAACTTCTGCTGTTTAGTCTTTAGCTCTTGCTTGAGCTCAAAGACTTCGTGTTTCAGCTCGTGGACCTTGTCCTTGGCTAAAACACGATCATCGTGTTCTTCTTCCCACATTCCTTTCATACTCAATTTGTCCTCTCGGACAGCTTGGAGTTCCTTTTTCAACTCCTTCACCTCTTTACAGTAGCGGACGTTTCTATCCAAAACTGACATAAACAGTGCCTTCATTGACTCTCTAGTAGTTAACTCTTCCGTAGGTGGAACCTGATCAAAGGACATCACGTCCACCTCTTCCTCTAGCATGCCATCGAAAATAGACATATAGTCTAAGTCATCCAAGTCTCCAGACTTGATTGTCACCACCTCTGGTTCTACTGCTATGGGATTGGGTAGTATCTCTACTCGATTAACTGAATCCTCGCTCACTACATGTATATCTCTATACATATCACTTTCTCCTGACATCTACAATAAAACAATATAGTTTGATTAGTATACGTCAGTGAAATAATAAAAACACATATTATAATATAATGCATTTTTATAAGGTTATCTTTCATCTTTTTCTTCTTTACTAAGGTTATGACTTAAGGTTCTAATCCCCCTTAAGTTTTATAACCTAGGCTTTAATACCAACCTGTAGCGCCCCCAAATCCGGGTATCTTCCAACCCAACAGATGGTGCTATACTGTACTAACATTCATACATTCATTCAATTGAAAAGTCTCAAAAGAACAAACATCTCTTCTATATTTTTAAAATAATTTTTACATTGTCCCCAATTCTAAACCCATTACAAAGGTTCTTTGTCATAATATCAATAACATTACAACATTAACCTATACTATTACATAGACAGCTTAACGATCTGCCTTAGCTTTTCCTTTATCCTTATTCGATCCTTCGGGACGTTCAATCTTAGCTGCATTCATATGGTTCAAGCAAGAGTGAGCATAACTAGCTAAGCAAGTATGACAATTTCAATAAACAACATGTTTTCATGGTGGCGGTATGGCTTGATTTTTATAACTTCTATTTCGACTTTGTGGCGCGCGAGTTAACAGTGTAGAAGTCTCAAACTCGGTGCTGCGGTGCAAGTCCTCACTTAGTGGGCATAACATGCGCGCCACTGCAGAAAGTCATACTCAGATATGGCGCTACGACACCACAAAATGTGCTTTCTGCCAAGGGCGCGACGCGATTTTCTAGTATGCTTTCGATTCTTATTACGGGTATTTGTCATATCATCATTTGTACTAGGGTTGGCACCGCGGCGCCAACTCTGTGCACCAGAAAAAATTTTCAAACTTTAAATTTTGTGAACTTCCCAGACGCATAACTTCTTCGTTATAAGTCTGAATTATCTCGTTCAAAAGCCTACGGTTCACAAATTATGTAATTTATGCGTTAATGCAAATTTTTTATCTATTTGACTTCGTTTACTAAAAATTCACCTATTGGTTCATTTTTAACGTAAATGATAAATGTTCGTGAACGTTCAACGCTCGTTTCTTCGTTATAAGTCGGAATTCGATAATTCTCGAGTCCGCAACTCTAAAATGACGAATATGACTTGTCTCCATTGGAAAATAACATTTCCGAGTTCAAACTCAAAATTTAACTTCTAATCCGCGAAATTTCACAAATTCGACGATTATCGTCTAATCGTGCGATTTCCGGCAAATCTTCATTACTTAGGATTTGTTCATTACTTCACTTGCATTCATTTCATTCTATGAACACATCCATATACCTAATACAACAACTTATTTTCATTTTCGGATTTTGACTTTATTCATTCATGAGCTTATAACTTATTCAATTATAAACTACTTATAGCTTAATTGCTCCTAACTTATAAAAGTTATAGTATTTTAATCATCATGCATACATGTTTTCACATATAGTTTTATTCATGTATATATGATTCATATACATACAAATTCTTTACTTCCATTAATAAACTCATTACAAGTTCATAATACTTTCACATAAGTTTATAACTTATGCTAGCTTAAATGACTTATTACCAACTTATGTGGCTTAAGTTCATTACTTACACATTCTTCTTACTTCTTAACATTCATATTCCTTAATTCATCTTTGCTTATCAACCTATCATGAATAGAGATAGAAGACAATTATAGAAGAAGTCTTACTTTAGAAGTCTTTGTAAGTAGTCTTCTTCTTCTTCTTATGTAAGTAGCTTATTTGCAACTTAATCTTCCTAACAATTAAGCACTTTGAGAGAGTGTGGATTATTTGAACAACTAACAAATGGCTAGCATTCCTTCTCTATTTATAGAATTCCCAAGGTTAGTGCAAATTGGACAATAAACCAATCCCACCTCCTTATGCACCTCCTTACTATTCATTACTTGGCTAACACAAAACCTATCTTCTGCTTGGTCATTACTCTTTTAACTTGGTTACCACTTAACTTGGTCACCACTTTTAATACTTGATAACCACACATTAACCACATTAATATGGTTTGCCCCATGGGTCACACAATTCATTGAACTTTAGTTTGGACTTAGATTAACCTACCTTTTGGGCTTGCATTAATAAACATTAACTTGTTTATTAATTAACATTGGGCATTAACATTTAATTTACTTGGGCTTGTACCAATTGTTAACCAACCTTCCAAGTCCATTAACATTACTTAATAAATATACATATTGTCTATGTATTATTCTCGTATTATAATTCGTATACAACTTCATTATATACGATATTCCATTCTTCTTAAAAACTCGTATAATACTTCGTATTATACTCGTTTTCATTCCCTTGTACAATACATAAGTATCATACCGTTAACGATTTCTTACTAATACTTCGCTTTCCTTAATATTCTCAAATTAAGTCCGCAAGCAAAATATTACGTTTTCCATAACTAGATTATGATTACATAATCCGTCTTACCTTGATATTCTATCATTATGTATTTCTCGAAAATTCAAAAATAATTTCCGAACTAATATCGATGAATAGTGTTTTTTGGAAAATTTCTCGAAAAACTTTTATTTTTGTCTTAAAAATTCAAACACTTTAATTCCTTCACGTAGCTCAAATACTACGACATAGAATGACAACCATCTTGATATGACATAGAATATGATTTTATTATTATTTAATTTAATAAAATCATTTTATAATAAAATCTGAATATCTCGGTCGTTAAATTCGCACTTAGTGGATGTTGCATATGTTCATCAGGTATGAAAGGCTGATCACCTTCATTACCATAAGGTTCAGTTAAATTGTTCATGGTCAGTATTGAACTTCAAACATTATTGATTCAGTCATGCAATTATTGAAACTTGATTCATGTTATTTCACAATTACTATATTGTTGAAAACTTGAAAGCTTATTCATTCTTTTCAATCATGATATATCTTCATTGTATTTAAAACTTGTTGGGCAAACTTGTTGCTCACCCTTGCTATACCGTGATAAAAAATTTCAGATTAAGATGAAAGCTCGAGTAAAGAAAGAACCAAAGACAAAGTGCAAGATTAAATTATAGTGCAGTTAGATTTATTAAAATTTCTGACGAAAAATATCATTGTAAACCTTTTTAGATATTGAAGGTATGTATTTAGTTAAGGTTGTAGACCTTGGGAATGATGTGTAAAAGTTTAATGTATAAACAATTTATGTTTATATCTTCCACAATAGTTATAGAAATGATGTACCAGATCTGAGGTAAAAAGTGCCCAGATTTGGGGGCGTCACAATTACTATTCAGCCAATTACTATTAACTTAAATATTATTCACTCGGGTATTTGGGGCACTTTTTATGCCAGGGTATTATTCACGAGGTACTATTCCTGAAGTACTATTCACAGGGTACTATTCACCAAAAAATTTATTTCTCTTCTGTCCAAATTATTTTTGATACATGGATATTATTCTTGAATTTTACTCCACAAAGAAGTATCATGTTGACAATTTGGACATTATTAAACTCTGGATAAATTTAAAGTCTTTAATAATTATCCTTGATTTCATTTGATTAATACTTATATCATTGTCATCATCCTTATGCTTATATTGTGATGAAAGTCATCTTCGGCCAAGGGTGCAAGGATGAACTGTTAATTGGTATGATTATGACCAGGGATCATTTGGTATAATCACGACCCATAATGTTACAAATGATGTGGTAAAAGTCCTCATTGGCCCGTAGTGCATTGATGGACAGTAGTTGGTATGATTATAACCAGGGATTATTTGGTATAATCATTACCATTGGTGAAAACATGAATATCCTTGGCTCGTAGTGCATGGATAATTCGTGGTCGTGATACTAATGAATATCCTTAGCCATAGTGCAAGGATGATTCGATTATGTGGATTATTTATTAAGCTGAGTCTTAGCGATAAAATAATTATAATAAACTTTTAATTCGTAGAAGATAGTAGATATCATGCTCTACTTGACTCTTCTAAAATACAGTTGCATGTCTTTGGCCTGTAGTGCAAAGATGAACTGTTAATGAATATCTTTGGCTCATAGTGCAAAGATAAATTTATTAGTATGATTATGAATAGGAACTGTGATTTGGTATAACCATGATCTTTGATGTTTCAGGTAAAGACATGTGATGAAAATTATCTTCGTCCTGGGTGCGAAGAGGAATTTAGAATCACAATTATGATTATGAGTTATTCACATAATTGTGGACATGAACTATTGATTGATGTTACAGGGATAAAACATTGTTGGTGGACCTTTAACATGGAGAAGATAATAGACATTATGGTCTATTTGAATCTTATAATGGATTGCTCGTTCCGCTGCCACTATGGCTGAAAAGTCTTATCATCTACCATATCTTCTAAATCTCTTATTAATTACTGACGAAGGCTATTGATAATTTAATTCTCTTTAGTCATGATATTCTTTACTGGGCTAGTTGTGCTCACCCTTTTTCTTCACAATTCCTTTCGTGTAATAAAGTGTAGGTATTTGGGGTCGAAGCGGGGGTATGAGGGAATAAAAGCGATGGTCTATAGCTATTGAGGTTTCCCAAAAGCAAAGTATAGAAATAATTTTATTAAGAATTATAGATAAATGTATCATATTTATACATCATTTTAACAGTTGATTTTGGTGAACCGAATAGGGTGAGGTGAAACTAACTTTGGAAGGACGTTTTGCCACTATCATACAAGATGTCAAATGATAGACGACCTCGTGTTATCATAAGATAGGGTTGTGCAAATGTACTTGCTGATTATATCTATGAGCACTACCTGTGATGCCCCCAAAATAGGTATACATCACCCATCTTGAGTTGCCAAATACATGGTACAAAATAAAATTAAAAACTTAATTATACAATTGTCGTGTAAAATATGACAAAACATAATATTGTCATCTAGACAATATCCACCCTCAATGGAGTCCCCATTACATTTATTGTCACACTATTTAACAAAATAGTGAGGACTACTAATGCTATAATCTGGATTGTCACTCCGTTCCCCGACTAGTCCCGGCTACGTTCTCATTTCCTAAAGAGAACAATGAAAGCAAAAGGGTGAGCTCAACTAGCCCAGTAAGAAATATTATGACTAATATAATGCTGAATAAATTATCATTAGCCTACAATAGTGTTGAACTTATACAATATAACAAACATCAAGTTTAACTACAGTGGAACAAGCAATCCATTAGAAGAGTGAAGTAGAGAATAAAATATAATATCTTCTATGATTTATAAGGTTTTTCATCACTTTTATCACTGAGACTCGGCTTAATAAATAATCCACATCATCGAATCACCCATGCACTACGGCCAAGGATATTCTTTAGTATCACGACCACAATTTATCCATGCACTACGGGCCAAGGATATTTGTGTATTCATTAATGGTCATGATCATGCCAACAACTGTCCATCAATGCACTACGGGCCAATGAGAACTTTTACCACATCATTTGTAACATTACGGTCATGATTATACCGAATAATCCCTGGTCATAATCATACCAACTCAATCTATGCACTACAGGCCACAGATGAATTTCAACATAATATAAACATGAGGATGATGACAATGATATAGGAATTCAATAAAATAAGTTCAAGAATAAATTTTTGAAGATTTATAATCTAATTTATCCAGAAATCAATAATGTCCAAATTGTCAACATGATACTTCTTTGTAGAGTAAAATTCAGGAATGCTCAGAAGAATATTTCCATGAAAAGATACTGGATGAAGCGCAAATATCAAGGATATTTCACTAATTTCATGGAGTATAGAAGCCCAAACTTTAACCAACTGAGTATAATAAAGAATGGAATAACAAAAGAATTCACCAGGCATGCGATAGACCGCACAGACAGGTTATTCCAACAGAATAATAAATAATGAAACCGGGTTATGCGTAAACGCGCATAGACAAGATATTCCAACAGAATAATAAATAACGGAACCATGTCATGCGTAATCCGCACAGACAGGATATTCCAACAGAATAATAAAGAATGGAATAATAGAGGAATTCACCATGCATGCGATAGACCACACAGATAAAAGTTATTCCAAGCGAATAATAATAAAGAATGGAACCAGTCTAGCGTAATCACTTTTATCTGAGGATATTCCAGCGAATAATAAAGAATGGAATAATGAGAAGAATTTCACCATGTATGCGGTACTTGGCAGATAGACAAAGTTATTCCAACATAATAATAAAGAATGGAATAATAGAAGCTCTCTTCATGAATACGAAAGAAATAATACCCCTTACGAGTACAACAAATAATATCCCTTACCTTAGAAAGAAACTGGATACTAGAGTAGAGAGGTAGCAGACTTCTCTTCTTCTGTGATGAATAATGAAGAAATGAGCTTCTATTTATAGGAAAATATAGTTTTGATAATTGCACATTTTGGGGCTCAGAATATTACAGTATAATAACTTCCTCTTTTACTTCATTTTTAATTTAGTCCTACAAGTTTTATCAAACTTGCACCACCTCCCCTAATAGTAAATAATGTGATACAATAGTAAATCATGTGAATCAATAGTTCAAGAAATGTAAAAATACGAATCACAGTATAATACCTCCAATACCTCCATTTTTAACTTAGTCATGCAAGTATTATCAATCTTGCACCAACTCCCCTAATAGTAAATGAATGTGAATCAATAGTACACATATGTGAACAAATAGTTATAATCATATGAATTAATAGCAATTAATTGCTCATTTATCCGATTAATTACCCGATTGGTCAATATAACCTCCAGACATCAATTATTATCAAAATAAATGTCGATTCTCACTAACACTAATAATTTCAACACAATGGAACTATCAATTTCATCTTTAATTAACACAAACTTATTCATCATTAATATTATAATTCACAATATTTAACAACCAGACCGTTCCTAGGAAAGAGGGGGCTTTCCGATAAGGATTTCTCCTTATTGGCGTGCAATTAGATGACCAAACCTCTCATTGACAGAACTTCTACACATTGTAAATATTGCAATTTAATAATATGAATAACTTTGTCGTCTCAATTATTGATTTAATAAATATATCATTTTATGCAGATGATACCGTGACAATAATTGAATCAATAATATGAGAGATATGATGCATCAATTACTGTAGCAATAATTGAGTATAACTGTGACTTCTTACATAAGCATCAACAATCAATACCATGTGCTACTATGCAACCACGCGTATAACTGTACTTTTACTACAGGGTAGTTCAACAGTTTTAATGGTAACACTTTCATAGTTATTTTATAAAAGATAATTACATCATTTTTTAACTACGACAATACTTCCATTGTGGGGTCCACCAATGATTGTGCCATCGTACGAATATTCCCTGTTAAAATGAATATTTCTTGACCAATTGAATATTATATAACCACTTGCTTACTTTGCAAAATTTGTTAATATTACTCACAACTATAACATTATATCAAATCCACACAATAATATTCAAAAATATATTTCGAGAAAAAAATTCTTTATTCATAAATATTGGGGTCTTACAACCTCCCCTTCTTATGAAATTTCGTCCTCGAAATTAGGGTACGTACCTGGTATATCGAAGAGGTGAGGATATCTTGACATCATCTCAGATTCTAACTCCCAGGTCATTTCCTCCACATCGTGATTTCTCCACAAAACTTTGACTTGAGGTATAACCTTGAAGCTTAGAATATGATCCTTCTTATCCAAGATTTTAACAGGAACCTCTTCATATGTTAAATCTTTTGCTATTTCATCCGGTTCTAACTCAATAATGTGGTTCGGGTCTTTCACATATTTACGTAACATAGATATGTGAAAAAATATTATGAACACGAGACATACTTGTCGGTAAAGTGAGCTTATAGGCCACAATTCCTACTCGTTCGAGGATTAAAAATGGGTCAATGAATCGACGATTGAGCTTTCCTCTCTTTCCAAATCTCGTAACTCCTTTCCATGGAGCAACACATAACAACACATGATCTCCAATATCAAATTCCACGTCCTTTCAATGAAGATCAGCATAACTCTTTTGTCGATCTTGTGAGGTTTATATACGTTGTCGGATCATTTGAATCTTTTCCATAGTCATACATACCAAGTTCGGTCCCAACAATGTTGCTTCACCCACCTCATCCCAGCATACTAGAGAACGACACTTTCTTCCATACAACGCCTCCAATGGAGGCATGCCAATACTTGCTTGATAACTATTGTTGTAGGAAAATTCCACCAATGGTAAGAACTTTTCCCAACTTCCCTTGAAGTCAAGGATACAGAGTCTTAATAAATCTTCAAGAGTTTGAATAGTCCTTTCTGACTGTCCATCCGTTTGAGGATGATATGCCGAACTAAATCGTAAATTCGTGCCCAAAGCTTTTTGTAAACTAACCCAAAACCGTGAAGGGAATCTTGGGTCTCGATCAGAAACTATGGATACTGGCATACCATGCAATCTTACAATATTGTTTATGTACATACTAGCAAGACGTTCAAGTGTATAAGTTTCTCGTATCGATAAAAAATGAGCAGACTTGGTCAATCTATCAACAAGGACCCAAATTGCATATATGCCCTGAGAAACCTTGGGAAGACCAGTAACGAAATCCATGGTAATGTGCTCCCACTTTCATTCTGGAATTTTAATTGGTTGCAATGGACCTTTTGGCACTTGATGCTCCGCCTTAACTCGTTGAAAAGTTAGACACTTTGGGATAAACCCCGTTATCTCTCTCTTCATATTTCTCCACTAAAATGTATGTCGAAGATCACGAAACATTTTGGTACTCCCAGGATGGATTGCAAACGGTGTGTTGGGCGCCTCCATGATGATTTTATACTTTGAGTCAGAATCATTAGGAACATAAAGTCTTGATTTGACTCAAAGTATTCCTTCTTCATCGATTCTTGCTTCTAGAATAGCACCTTCTTGCACTTTCTTCCTCATACGCATCAGCTCCAGGTCTGTAGCTTGAGCAGCTTTAACTTTATCGATTAAAGTCGGTTCCACTTGTATATTCACCATCATCACATGGATACCTAGAGTCTTTAACTCTACTTCCATCCTTTCCAAGTCATACACAATGGGCCTTTGCGTTGACAATATTGCACTCGTGCCCGCATATGATCTTCTACTCAATGCGTCAGCTACTACGTTGGCTTTTCCAGGATGGTATTGGATGGTATGATCGTAATCTTTAAACAACTCAAGCCATCGTCGTTGCCGCAAGTTGAGTTCCTTTTGAGTGAATAAATATTTGAGGCTTTTATGATCCGTATAGATCTCCACATTCTCTCCATACAGGTAATGCCTCCAAATCTTAAGCGTTAAAAAGCATTGCACGCTAACTCTAGATTATGAGTAGGATAATTCCTCTCATATTCTTTGAGTTGTCGTGAGGCATAGGCTATGACTTTCCCATGTTGCATGAGAACACATCCTAACCCTTTGCCTAAAGCATCACTGTAGATGACAAATCCCTTTGAGCCAGATGGTATTTCATAACAGGTGCTGAAATGAGTCTTCTCTTGAGTTCTTGAAAACTCTTCTCACATTCCTCGCTCCAACCGAACTTTGTATCTTTTTGAGTCAGCTGAGTTAATGGAGTAGCGATTCGAGAAAATCCTTCCACTAATCTCCGATAATAACCGGCTAAGCTGAGAAAGCTATGTACTTCGGTTACTGGTTTTGGTTGCTCCCAGCTTTGAATTGCTTCAATCTTTGTTAGGTCAACAGATATTCCATGATTTGATATCACGTGCCCAAGGAATGAAACTTCCTCAAGCCAGAACTTGCATTTCTTCAACATGGCATAAAGCTTGTTTTCGCAAAACTTTTGAAGTATCAGACTCAAGTGTTGCTCATGGTCTTCATGGCTTTTGGAGTATATGAGGATGTCATCAATAAAGACGACCACAAAGTGATCCAAATATTCCTTGAATACTCGGTTCATCATATCCATTAAGGCAACAGGAGCATTAGTCAATCCAAAAGACATGACTAGGAATTCATAATGTCCATACCGAGTTCTGAAAGTAGTCTTTGGAATGTCATCAGTTTTAATCTTCAACTGATGATATCCGGAACGAAGATCAATCTTTAAAAAGAATTTGGTTTCTTGCAACTTGTCAAACAGGTCATTAATGTGAGGCAATGGCTACCTATTTTTGATGGTGACATGATTTAACTCCCGATAATCAATATAAAGTCGCATACTTCCATCTTTCTTCTTCACGAATAGAACAGGAGCACCCCAAGGAGACGTACTAGGACGAATAAAACCAATGTCTAACAATTCCTGCAATTGAGTCTTTAACTCCTGAAGTTCAATAGGAGCCATTCGATATGGGGCTTTGGAAAGGGGTTTTGTACCAGGTTCAAGGTCGATACAAAATTCAATTTCTCGCTCTAGGGGTAGGCCAGGAAGTTCTTCAGGGAATACGTCAGGAAATTCATTAATAATTGAAATATCATTCAAAATTGACGTATTTTTGTTTAAATCCGTAACATGAGCTAAGAAAGCTTGACATCCATTTTTTAATAACGAAAAACTTTATGGCTTGAGATGACAGTGATTAATTTTAATGGTTTGGTTGCTTGAATTCGCATAATAGGTTGGTTAGGAATACGAAAGCTAACAACCATAAGAAAATAATCAATTTTTGCATGATGAGTAGTTAACCAATCAATCCCTAGAATTACGTCAAATGCAAATATTTTCAATGAAATACGATTGATAAGTAATGTGAGGGTACCGATTTGAACCAAACAAGAATTATAAACAGTGGATGTAATGAAGGTTTCTGCCAACGGAGTTTCAACAGATAAGTCAAAGTCTAATTTCTCTAGAGTCAAATTTAAACGTTGAGCGCAAGTAGGAGAAATAAAAGAATGGGTAGAACCGGTATCAAATAAGGTATAGACTTCGCTAAAGTTTATGATAAGCTTACCCGTGATGACCTCGTTCAGGTTCCTTGCTTTCTGGGAGGTCACGACAAACGCTCTCCCTTGCACTACCGGCTTTGACTTTTCTGGGACGGCATTTGGTGCTCCTTCCCAGCTAGACTTGTCTTCGGTGAATGACAAAATTGGGCTAGGTGACCTTCTCTTCCACAATTGTAGCACGCTTTGGATGGCATCGCACAGTTTGGACTGATGTGTCCCTCCCCTCCGCATTTGAAGCATATGATAGGTGGTCGTTCTCCTTCCTTAACAACGGGTGATGGTACTGACATCTTTCCATCATTGTTGAATCTCCTCTTCTTGAAATGTCCATTCTTATTATTTTGGCCATGATTACCACCGAAGTGGTTACAATTTATGGAATGTTCATTCCCTCCGCGCTTATTGTCACTGCTTCGATGACTGCTATCACTAGTATTATCATTTTGCCGGCTACTCTTTTTTGGTTGGGTTAACTCATTATCGCGCTCCAATAACTGAGCCCTATTAACAACATCTAAATTCAAACACAGTTTATGAGAGATAAGATATTGACGTATCTCGGGTTTCAAACCTCTTAGAAACATTCACGTCATTCTCTCCTCATTATCAACCAAATCGGACATAAACTGAGACAACTCGGCAAACTTGGCTTCGTACTGCGACACGGTCATGTTGTTTTGCTCCAGCTTGATGAACTCTACATCTTTCATGTGATGAATACTTTTGGGAAAATACTTGTCGTTGGACAATTCTTGGAACTTCTCCCAAGTCATCTTCAGTGCAGTAGGTTGAGTACGCTTTACAGATTCTCACTAGTAATCTGTCTCTGCTCGCAACATGAAGGTGGCAAAGGGAACCTTTTGCTCTTCAGAGCATCCCAAGACATCAAATATCTTGTAGATCTGCTTTATCCACGTCTCCGCCTTAATTGGTTTTGGCTCTCCAAAAAACTTTGATGGTCACAGTTCCTTGAACTGCTTAGCGGTGACCGTCTGAGAGTTGCCAGTATTTCCACCTGCATTTTGGACAGGAGCCGCTCTCGCCTGATGTTGCATGAATTGCATAAAGACTCTGAACATTCCATCGTTCATCATTTGGTTAGTGTTGTTATTTACATTAGGATTGTCGCCTTCCTGATGCACATTATCTTGGGTATTGATCGTTGGTGACTTAATGGTCTCATGTGTTTCATTGCTGATCTCAACATTTTCAGATGCCATTTTCAAACATTGTCACAAAATAAGTGTTAATTAAAATATCACATATTATACTCTGACCGACCAATTAAATACAAAATAAACTTAGGTAGGTCATACTAGCGAAGGAATTCCCCGTCTGTCCCCTCCTAGTTCTTGTCTCACATCTCAGCCAAGGATCATATCCCTAAGCTTTGAGACCAACTGTGACGCCCCCAAAATAGGTATACATCACCCATCTTGAGTCGCCAAATATATGGTACAAAATACAATTAAAAACTTAATTATACAACTGTCGTGTAAAATACGACAAAACATAATATTGTCATCTAGACAATATCAACACTCAGTGTAGTCCTCATTACATTTATTGTCACACTATTTAACAGAATAGTGAGGAATACTAATGCTATTATCTGGATAGTCACTCCGTTCCTCGACTAGTCCCGGCTACGTTCTCATTTCCTAAAGAGAACAATGAAAGCAAAAGGGTGAGCTCAACTAGCCCAGTAAGAAATATTATGACTAATATAATGCGTAATAAATTATCATTAGCTTCACAACAAGCGATTGTTAAAGCGATACAATATAACAAACATCAAGTTTAACTGCACCGGAACAAGCAATCCATTAGAAGAGTCAAGTAGAGATTAAAATCTACTATCTTCTATGATTTAAAAGGTTTTTCATCACTTTTATCGCTGAAACTTAGCTTAATAAATAATCCACATCATCGAATCACCCCTGTACTACGGCCAAGGATATTCTTTAGTATCACGACCACAATTTATCCATGCACTATGGTCATGATTATACCAAATAATCCCTGGTCATAATCATACCAAGTCCATCTATGCACTACAGTCAACAGATGACTTTCAACATAATATAAACATGAGGATGATGACAATGATATAGGAATTCAATAAAATAAGTTCAAGAATAAATTTTTAAAGATTTATAATCTAATTTATCCAGAAATCAATAATGTCCAAATTGTCAACATGATACTTCTTTGTAGAGTAAAATTAAAGAATGCTCAGAAGAATATTTCCATGAAAAGATACTGGATGAAGCGCAAATATCAAGGATATTCCACAAATTTCATGGAGTATAGAAGCCAAAACTTTAACCAACTGAGTTTAATAAAGAATTGAATAACAAAAGAATTCACCAGGAATGCGATAGACCGCACATACAGGTTATTCCAACAGAATAATAAATAATGGAACCAGGTCATGCGTAAACGCACAGACAGGATATTCCAATAGAATAATAAATAATGGAACCAGGTCATGCATAATTCGCATAGACAGGATATTCCAATAGAATAATAAAGAATGGAATAATATAAGAATTCACCATGCATACGATTGACCGCACAGAAATGTTATTCCAACAGAATAATAAAGAATGGAACTAGGTCTAGCGTAATCCGCACAGACAGGATATTCCAACAGTATAATAAAGAATAGAATAACAGGAGAATTCACCATGCATGCGATAAACCGCACAGATAGGTTATTCCAACAGAATAATAAAGAATGGAACCGAGTGTCTAGCGTAATCGCATGATGAGGATATTCCAACGAGAATAATAAAGAATGGAATAACAGAAGAATTTCACTATGTATGCGGTACTTCGCATAGACAGGTTATTCCAATATAATAATAAATAATGGAATAACAGAAGCTCTCTTCATCAATACGAAAGAAATAATACCCCTTACGAGTAAAATAAATAATAATCCTTACCTTAAAAAAACTAGATACTAGAGCAGAGAGGTAGCAGACTTCTCTTCCTCTTTCTCTCTATAATTTCTCTCTATAATAATTACTCTATAGCTTGAGTGAATTGGTGAAGAATAATGAAGAAATTAGCTTCTATTTATAGGAAAATATAGTTTCGATAATTGCACATTTTGGGGCTCAGAATATTACAATATAATACATTCCTCTTTTTCTTCATTTTTAATTTAGTCCTACAAGTATTATCAAACTTGCACCACCTCCCCTAATAGTAAATAATGTGATTCAATAGTAAATCATGTAAACCAATAGTTCTAGACATGTAAAAATACGAATTACAGTATAGTATCTCCATCTATACCTCCATTTTTAACTTAGTCATGCAAGTATTATCAATCTTGCACCAACTCCCCTAATAGTAAATGAATGTGAATCAATAGTACACATATGTGAACAAATAGTTATAATCATGTGAATTAATAGCAATTAATTGCTCATTTATCCAGTTAATTACCCGATTGGTCAATATAACCTCCAAACATCAATTATTATCGAAATAAATGTCTATTTTCACTAACACTAATAATTCCAACACAATGGAACTATCAATTTCATCTTTAATCAACACGAACTTATTCATCATTAATATTATAATTCATAATATTTAACAACCAGGTCATTCCAAGGAAAGAGGGGGCTTTCCGATAAGGATTTCTCCTTATTGGCGTGCAATTAGATGACCAAACCTCTCATTGACAGAACTTCTACACATTGTAAATATTGCAATTTAATAATATGAATAACTTTGTCGTCTCAATTATTGATTTAATAAATATATCATTTTATGCAGATGATACCGTGACAATAATTGAATCAATAATATGAGAGATATGATGCATCAATTATTGTAGCAATAATTGAGTATAACTGAGTGCTTACATAATAATCAATACCGTGTGCTACTATGCAACCACGCGTATTACTGTACTTTTACTACCGGGTAGTTCAACAGTTTTAACGGTAACACTTTCGTCGTTATTTATATAAAAAGATAATTCTGTCATTTTCTAACTACGATAATACTTCCATTGTGGGGTCCACCAATGATTATGTCGTCGTGCGAATATTCCCTGTTAAAACGAATATTCCCCGAGTAATAGAATATTATATAACTACTTACTTACTTTGCAAAATTTGTAAATATTACCCACAACTATAACATTATATCAAATCCACACAATAATATTCAAAAATATATTTCGAGCAAAAAATTCTTTTTTCATAAAAGTTGGGGTCTTACACTACCTATATAATCTTGGAGTTTGGTTGAAATATAATTCTCAATTGGAGACAATAGAGATAATTATATGTCAAAAGAAGACTCACCATTTGAAATAACATGATAGTAATCTTCTCGTTTCTTTGGGGTCTATTGGGTGAACAAAGGATAATTCTTGAGTCATATGATATCTATCATAACTTAGATGCATGGCCCCCCATGTACGAAGGTTTCCTTGAGCATTTTCCAAAGATTTTAATTTCTAAAATAGTTATTGACTGTACTTTTATGTAAAGTACCATTGTAAGGTGTTGTGGTCGAGGCACCATGAGAGTTACATATATTTGTATTAAAACTCACAGCTTATATGTTGTCGTACTCTGCACGAAAGTTCAACAGTTGTATAAATGAAGTTTGTATTTGATTTCTACAACGTGATATCTGGCGACTCAGAATGGGTCGTGTGGACCTATTTTGGGGGCGTCACAATAGAGGCACACAACACACCATTTGCAATCCATCTTGGAAGTACCAAAATGTATCGTGATCTTCGACATACATTTTGGTGGAGCAATATGAAGAGAGAGATTGCAGAGTTTATCTCAAGGTGTTTAACTTGTCAACGTGTCAAGGCGGAGCATCAAGTGTCAAAAGGTCCATTGCAACCACTTGAAATTCCAGAATAGAAGTGGGAGCACATTAACATGGATTTCGTTACTGGTCTTCCCAAGGTTTCTCAAGGCATAGATACAATTTGGGTCATTGTCGATAGATTATCCAAGTCTGCTCATTTCTTACCTATACGAGAAACATATTCACTTGAACGTCTTGCTCGTATATATATAAATGAGATTGTAAGACTGTATGGTATGCCAGTATCCGTAGTTTCTGATCGAGACCTAAGATTCACTTCACAATTTTGAGTTAGTTTCATTCGAAGCGTTGTATGGACGAAAGTGTCGTTCTTCAGTATGCTGGGATGATGTGGGTGAAACAACATTGCTGGGACCAAAATTGGTATGTATGAGAATAGAAAGATTTAAATAATCCATGTTGGTCGTAATCCCGATCAATATATGCATGCAAGTATACACAGTCAACTAGTAATAAAGAGTAAGTAGAGTATCGTTCCCACGAGGAATTACTAATAAAGCTTATCAAGCACTAACCAGTAACAAACTCAATCTTATTTGAACGATTGATTTGATATTTTATATTTAAATTATGTAATCAACTAATACTAACTACCCCTAGAATTAGACTAGATAATGAAGACTTGAGATTATAATTTCACCTATTGAATCATTTAAATCGACACACTTCCTATTAAGCCAAATTAATTATACTCGATTATTAGTCGAGAGCACGAAAGTAAAATATAGCCATCTCTTGATGTACCATACCCATATCACACTAAATCCACAGATGATAGAATGAATGTGAACACCCTAATTAACTAACCCACTATATCTCTATGTGAATTACAATTAAAAAGGGTAGAATCTCAAGTTCTCAATTGACTACATGCGGTGCACATGTATATCTCTATAGTAGGCACAAATCATGAATTCCAATGCCATATAGAAGTCACAAACACACGCTACTATGATCAGATCTAAACCCATAATACGTCTCTCAATTTTATATGGATTATCACACTAATTGATAGCTAAGTAATTAAGCAATTCAACATAAATCATAATAAACAATCCAATAACAATTAATAAGACTAACAAGAAAGTATATTAAAGTAAACTACACAACAAGATCCATAGTAATCTCAAAATATATTTTAATTCATAATTGAACTAGAATCCATGATTCACAATTAATTATACATTGAAAGATACAAATAGAAGTAAAGAGAATTAGGGATTATGAATAGCAAATCTGAGTTTCTTCTCGTGTTTCACTTTTGAAATTTCAAGGATCGTCAATTGTTTCAATCCCCAAATCATAGCTAATCTAGGGTTATAATCTAATCTAATCTAATCTAATAATGAAATTAAAGAAAAGAAAAGAGCATATGTGTGACAACCCCAATTTTCATAAGTTATTAAAATAAGAATTTAATAATTAAAATTCTTATTATGAGATGTATATATTTTGAAATATGTGATCTGGTGTGAAGAGAAATATATATTCATATATTGGGAAAGTGAGGTTTAATAGTTAATTTAACTATTGAGGAAATTAAATAAAATTATTTACGAAAAGGAAATTAACTAAATAATATTAGTTAATTTAATCAAGTTAAAAATTATATTATGAAATAATATAATTTGATTATTATGCCTTGTTGGCACTAGAATGGTTATGAATTAAATTTCATAAATAATGTGAGTAATAGGATTGTGAATCTCGTAAATAGTTAAAATATTTATCGAATAAAATAAATATTTTAGTTAGAATATGTATGGTATTAAATAAATATTTGATGAAAATTATTATGGGATAATTTATTTAAGTGTGATAAAATTGATGGGATTTATGCAAATTTTATTACTGGCGGGTATAATATTGTGATATTCTAATTTAATTAAATAATTAAATTAGAGAAGTGAGAATTTATTTAATAAAGTTATATTTATAATGGTTGAATAGAAATTATAATTTGACTGATAAGATCAATATTATTTCTTAAGGAATTAAGTTTAATTTAATTCAATTTAAAATATTAGAATTTAATTAAATAGAGCGTGACATGTGTAACATATTATATAAATGGATAATTAAATAAAATGGAAATAGATTAAGGAAGCTTATTTGGGTGTTTGTCAAACAAGGCATAGTGGCTCTTTGTATTTTTAAACTGATGAAATATTTTATTTTGTTAACTGACAACCCACGTAAAAGCACGTTAGACAATTTTCTTCAGTTTATTTGGCTTACATCTTTATTCTTAAGTTTAAGAAAACAAAGAAGAGAGAGGGCTTGGGAGAGGAAATTAAGATTCTATGAGAAATTGTATAAGAGGAGATTTTTGAGAATCAAGGGAACCAAGTTCGCTAATCATCCATTCTAAGTTTAAAGAAGAATCAAAGGTAAAATTTTGGAGTTTCTAGTATTATTTTCTAAATGTTCTTCTTTGTAATTGGTTTTGAGGGTTAAATTGTTAAGAAATTGATCATATGTGTTAATTAGTATGTATAATTTGTTATATGTAACCATAACATGTTTTCATATAATCAAATTCGTGAAAACATGTGTTAGAAGAAGAAATTTGGTTTATGACTTAGTATATGTATTTTAGTATATTTTAAGGCTTAAATTGATGGTTAGATCATGTATATAAAAATAAATATTGTTAGTATATTGAAAAATAAAAACAACAAAGTTTAAACGGATTGATTTGGTTAGGAATCGAATCTGTGGTGAATGATTACGCTAAATATGTTAAAACATGTAAAACTAATATGAACATGAGTTTTGGGTGAAGATTTAGGTTGGTTAATGTTTCTGTAAATTGTTATAATTCTAGTATGTTGTAGTTCTATGAATTATGAATTCGTAGAATCAAACACGGACTAATTTGGATTTGTATAACTTAAGTTATGAAGATTAGAAGAAGAAAAAGTTTAAACATCATGAGAGCGATAAACAATGAATTTGGCTCGCTAATCTTGGTAGCGACTTTACACTGTGCCCTAAGCCTTTTGGGACGCAGCTGCCCTCTAGGGCGTAGTTGTGCTATGTCAAAGGCTTAATTGAGCCCAGCTGAGGTGTAGGTGTGTCAGGTGTGACTGTTTTAACCTCCTGTAATAAAACTGCCATAACCTTTTCATACGAACTCTGATTGATGCAGCTTATGATGATTCAGAAAGATAAAGAGTAGACCTATAACTTTTATTCTTTAACTATTTCAATTTGAGGTCGGGAAAAGGGGTAAAAATGGCCATATTTGGGAAATTTGTGTTTTTGGAGGCAATCGAAGGGCGTCGGGCATGCACGTATGCAAATGTTTTGATTTTGATGATAAAAGATGTTGTTCTGAGTTATAGAACATGAATATTAGTAAATATAATGAAACTTAACATTAATAAATGATGTATTATATAAGTTTTATAAGCCTACTAACTAAGCATACACAAGAAAAACAAATCAGGTGTGTGACGAATGAACGTCGAAACGTCGTGCCACGTGTTAATGAACTTAAAAGTGTTTCAATTCAATTGAAATGAATATTATAATATATGAAATGTGGTTAATATAAAATCAATAATGATTCCTAGCAAGACTTAAGCACTTGAATGAACTTCGAGTATGAAATATAGTGAGATATAAGTCGAAAGTTAACACAATCAATTTGAACATTGTGTATTGATAATAGGAAGGGTTATGAGATATAGAGTAAAGTTTACATTACAACTACTATTCATTGTTATGTGACTAATAGTTGATGTGCATGAATATATAACTGGGCAGGGCACGTGGAGTGTAGATAGCTGTAAGTTGTTAAACTATTATTGGTAAACAACAATCAAAGCAAGCCTTTCAGTTCCTATTTGCTATGTGAACTTAATGATGAACTGTTTTAAATAATTATTGCAAAGAGCATGATGTGTTATATATATGTTGAAAGTGTGAAACATTAAAGTCAATTTATTACTATGTTTATTGTGTGATGAATGTTGATTAAGTAAGAAACTCAATTTTTATATTTTTTATATGTATTGCAGCATGTATGTTATGTCCAATGTTTATAAGATGTATGATAAACATGTTATTATGTGCTATGTGATGCATGAAAACTGTTGGATTTGTTTAGGTTAATGATTGAAGGTAACACTACGTGCTACTTGAATAACGTGGATTAGAAATAATACACGAAGATTAATATTTTAGCTAAAGTTGTTATGTCTTTAAACCATGATTAAGGTTCAAGAGATATACTCAATGTTTTATGATGTATATTTTGTAACAAACCGATATTTTCTATATAATTAAATAAGAAATTTTGAGTATAATTTTATTATTATTTTAAAGGTGGGAATATGTGCAAGGTAATGCATATGTATTTATGTGATAAAAAAATTTATTTATTACATGAATAATTGTAAATAATTTTTTAGAATTATTAATTATTATAAATTATATTTTTATAATTAATTTTGTTGTAAAAATATTTTTATTATTTATTTTCCATGAAAATATGAGTATTGTATTATTTAAATAATTTATGAAATGATTAATGGAATTATTATAATTATTATTTTATTATATGAATTTTCAAGTCTGATTATTAAGTTAATTATTTTAACTTAATTAATAATGATATATATGCAAGGTAAATCAGATATGGAATCCATACCCTAATTTTAGATTTTGACTAAGGAATGAGAATAATAATATTATATTAATTGTATTTCAGTGCTATAAATATGTATTGTATATGTGTGGACCAATAATGGTTGGTCATTTATGGTGTAACGGTAGAAAACCTGGTATTACTGTGCTAAACCCTAATTTGAAACTCAAATCAGAGTTTTCGATTGGTAAGGAATTGTGAGATGTGATCAATGACCGATACTATAAGATTTTAATTTTAATTAGGAAAACCCTAATTATTGGAAACCCTAGTTGTTAATTAGAAACCCTAATTTCCGAATTTAAAATCTTAATTGCTAAATTGGTAACCCTAATCGCTAAATTAGAAAACTAACTATAATTAGTAGATCTTAAACTTAATATGCAAGTTTAAGTAATTATGAAACCCTAATCTAATTAGGAAACCCTAATTATAAATTTGAAAGCTTAATTTTCTATTTTGAAAACCTAAATAGAAATCCTTAAAATTTCAATTTTTAAAACCTTAGGTTTAAAACCTAAGGGTTAAACCGTAAGGGTTAAACCCTAAGGGTTGGATAAAAGGTCAATTATGCCATTAAAATTGTATGCAAATAGACTAAAATTCCCTTTTAGCATTCTTTAATAGGTTAGAGTATAAATCTTTCCATATAATGGAGTTGGTGACCTAATATGTTGACTATGTGCTCAATATATCAGCAATCCCAGCCACATTTCATCAGTTATACATTGAATCAAAAATAAAAATCAAAAAGTAAGAAAACCTTCTTACTTTACTTAGCAAACTATCTTAGACTCTCTCTCTCTATAATTTTTGAGATCGGGAGTGAGAATGAGTGAGAAGATAAGCTAACATCACAATTTTAGCTTCTCATTAACAGATCAACAAGATCAGATTCAAAGATCTAAGCCTAGAAGGTATAAACCCTAAAAATTTTAAATCATGTGATCTTATGTTATATGTTATAATTTGTTATTTAAAGTTATGTATTAGGGTGTCACTTAGTGATCTGGGTTGATATATGTTAGATATATAACATCTATAGGCTCAGATTAGAAGTTTTTTAAATTTTGGAAAATTGGAAATTTGTGTGTGTCAGCCGAATGTCAGACCCTGTAGATCTTTCTCTAGTTATGTTTTTGGTTGTTTAAATGTTTGAAGTTATAGTATGTCATGAGTTCTTTGATGTGGAACTTGAATCAGGTCCATATCTGTTATAGATTAAAAGTTATAAGTGGTGAAACAGGGTTGACCGATCACGAAAATGAAATTCTAGGTAACCCAGATTACCCAGAAAAGTCTGACAGCCACATTTGAAGCTTTAGATCTTGCATGTGTTTGATAGTTTGGCTAAGTTATTGTTTTCATGGTGTTGTCTAACTTGTAGGCTTCATGATCATGCCTTTAGATCACTTAGATCCATAACAGGAACAAAGATATTGTGGGTCAAACAAGCGTTGACAATCTGTTTTGTTGAAATTCTGGAAAACCCAGATTCATGAAGAACAAGGTCTCTTACACGGTTTGACCATGCCAGATCTTGTTCATGTGTTGTTGTTAGAGTAATCTGATGTTATATACTTGTACTATAACATGTGAACTACATGTATGAACCTTTAGATAACATTAAGTGAACTCAGAATGCAAGTAATGGAGATCAAAAGTAGCCAACTTGAACTGTTCTTCATTTCTGAAAAACCCAGAAATGAATAACAGCTTCTGACATGTTTTGTGAGGCTCGAATCTCTCTGTTGTGTAATTTTTTGGCCATGATAGTTGTTTATGGTTGTAATACTACATTAGTACTATAAAATTAACACCACGTAAGCCAGAAAACCCCAAGGGCATGAATCTATTGATGGTCAAACATACCACCATGCTAATTGGCTTTGAAGGTTTTGACATGCTCAAGAACACCTATAGCGACAGTTTCGTCGCTATAGGGCCCTTTAGCGACAGATAAATAAGAAAATATATTATTTTATTTAATAAATAGATAAAATTAGTTTTAATTTTTAAAAATTCATAATAAATTACTAAAAATTATTTTAAAGCTTAAAATGGATTTTTAATAATTTGGAATATATTTCATATATATTTAATATTTTTGGAATATTAATGGTATTTAATTTATTTAATTATAGTATTAAATAAATTATTTGAAAATGATTTTAATACATGAAAAATCAATTAAAATTATATTATGGTGGGTTAGAAAATATTAGAGGTTATTTTGATAACTTTTAATATTATGTGATGAATTTCATTAATTAATTAATATTAATGGTCGTTAATTTATTTAATAAATATATTAAATAAATTATGGAAAAATATAATTCATGATTTAAAAATCATATAAAATTTATTTATGTATTATAAAATTATTTTAAGCTATAAAATATAATTTTAATATTTAAAGGTAAATTTTGTTAATAAATTAATATTAATGATATTAGATTTATTTAATAATTATATTAAATAAATAGTTTTAAAATTATTTTATTAATTTAAAAAGGATATAAGTAATTTTAAAATATTTTAAGTAATAATAAATGACTTTTAATATTTTTATAAATAATGCATTAATATTTAAATATTAATTGTAATTATTTAAAAATGATTTTTAATTATTTTAAAAATCATTTAAGGGTAATAATAATACTTTAAAAATATTTTGGGTTATTATAAATAACTTTAATATTTTGGGTAATGGTTTTATTAATAGTTTAATATTAATGATAATAGAATTATTTAATATTTAAATCATTTAATAATGATTCCAGTGTATGAAAAATCATGATACATTGTAATAATTGTTTAATAATTATTATAAGTCATTTAAAAATAATTTGATCAATGTTTAAGTTATATTGAACTTTGGTATAGAGTTTTAACCTCGATAATTACCATATAAAGCCGTTAGTTCACCGACATGTTTCAGAAATTGGTCTGGACTTATATAAATTGTCTGTATACGTGTTTGTTTGTGATTCAATGATTGTTAAATTTATGTGACAATGTGCTCAGGTTATGTGCTGACTGCAAATTGTAGTATTATGTGTTATGATATTTTATTCTAATCGATAGAATGATCTTATTATTGATAGGTCTCGATATAAAAGATAAAACTAAGTTGCGTAATTGTAAGCAGCAGATCTGGTAAGTATCTAGCCTTTGCATTTACTTTATGCAACGAACATATGTAAGTCAGTTTCAGAACTCTATTGTTATTGTTATTGTTCATGTATCTATACTCTTGTAATCATGCCAGTTTTTGATTCTGTTCAATCATTGTTTGTCAATACAATATTACCCTATGATCCAGATATATATATTCTATTCGTTAACTTCTAAATATTGTTATACAAGTGTCCTCACTTGGATAATTTATTGTATTTAATCACATGTTGATACATACTTTTGGTTTTTAGTATGTATACATTGACTTAAAACCTGTCTAAGTTATTTGACTCGGCTAGATATAGATTTAAAAATAGCGTTGAGATATGTCTTAGCTAATTATTCTAGCTAGACGAACATTTGATTTGAACTTGATAGGTTCGAGAATATAACTCAATTATTATTGACAGATCGACGCCAATTATTTCGGCTAGATTAAAAAAATGATTAGATTTTTGAAATCATAGTATTTCGTTGTTATAATTCAAATTCTAGTTATAAGACTGAGAAGAACAACCTTTTAAGATAAAAGGGGAAATTTTTGGTCGTATATTCGGTCATTGCGCGCATTTTAAGTATTATGCATAATATAGGGTATAATTAAGTTGATCACTTATTATATTTGTAGAGGGGTATGACTTAATCTTTATGGTTATCTGATACAACTAGGTATATCAAAGTAAACCTTTGATAGTTACTCGAGAAGAGAAGTTCAAGATCCTTAGGGATCACTCAGCATAAACTCTGGAAAATAATCCACTTTGATATTGCGTATAATTAAATCTTGTTATTCAATTGAATATCGAAAAATCGAAAACAATGTTCATAGTCTGTTGACTACTCACCAATTATAGTCAGTACGTAGTTTCAAAATTTAAAATACATTTGCTATGTTGATTAGAATTGTTTCAGTTTACTTCACAACTGTTGAGTTATTGTAGAAGTGCCTTTCAAAGAAAACATTTACTTCTTTTAGCTAATGTTTATTGTCTGCTATTACTTGTTGGGCACCCAAATGCTCATTCTTGCTTTAAATATAAATGTTTTTAGCTATGTGTGTTCAACCTGAAGGTTCAGACAAGAACAAAGGAAAGGGAAAACTAGCAGAATAAGTTTATGATTTCTTATGTAATAGTTAGACATTATTAAGACAATGATATTTATTAGCTATCATGTAATGTAATGTAGTAAAGGTTGAGAAACTGGGATTAGACGCTGATATATGTAATTTATGTTCGATATTTATATTATTGTTATTATTATTAGTATTATTCCGCTCATAGAAATGGTATCATGAAGCACCGAGTTCGGGTTTCAAGTACCTGAATTTGGGGGCGTCACATATTTTATCTTGAGTTGTAAAGTTAAATTTTGAGTTGTCCAATGTATAAAGGATATTGATTTGATTTGTAGGTATATATATGTATATATATATATATGTATATATTGTAACTCTGATAAAGTGAATCATGGATTCTATGTGATACAAAGACATGTATATGATAAAGGTTTTAATTTAGGGAATTAAAGTAAGAAGATAGAAAAGTTTAAATTATTTCGCATTTTATTAAGTTTAACATCGAATAATGATGTAAAATCAAAAGTTAGATGTGTTATTAACGACCGAAGTTGATAATTGAATTGTATGAATTTTGGGGTTGTTACAGTTTTTATCAAAGCTTTAGGTTATAAACCTTAGGTAGGAGTACCTTAGGCTATAACCTTAGATAAGGAAGGTGAAGATAATGAAAGAATAAACTCTAACAGAGTTTAAGTGATAAGAAATAAATTTTGAAGATTTATAAATAAAAGATTAAAATATATATTAGTGGATTCATGGAAGAATCTTGAAGACATATACAAGACAAGAATTTGGAGTTACCTGACTCCAGTAATAAGAAGTTAAGCGTTAATGAATAGACGATGTCTACAAGATGAAGGTGGTCAAATTAATAATAATAATGAACTCAAATAGAGTTTAATTGATGATATATTCAAATAATGCTTATGAAATAAGTTAAGATAATATGTGTGGGTTCAAAGAAGAACCTGAAGAGTTAAAACTAAGTTGAATAATCATAAGACAACATAATTAAAGAGGAAGTAATGAGGATCGTGAAACCAAAACGATCATAATATAAAAAAGGAATCATAAAGAAGATAATTGTAGAATAAGATCACGATGTGATCTGGTTAAGTTATAAAATGATAGATGATCTGTAATGAATGAATAATTATAGCTTGATGTTATAAGAGAATGTACTATGAAATAGTACGAGGCAAACTCATGAGGAGTTATAAATGATGAGATATGGAAAATTCATATCGAGTAAAGAGCAAGTTATGAGGAAGATAGAGTTAGGTGGGATTTCAAATTAGCACTCATGTGATGGCTTAGTTGTACAAACCTTTGTATGGGCGAGGGTCTTATACTTGTACTCAGTTTATCACATTGATAATCATTGGAATGTTGGTGTCACGCTATCAATGTATATGTGGTGAAAAGGTGATTCTTTTCTCATGTGTATATTTGATAGTTAGAGACTATATTATTAAGATTAGTTACGAGTTCTTAAAACTCATACTTATGGTAAGTTGATGACTCATAATAATATGTATGTTTTTTAACTCATAAGCATATGGACAGTCCTTGATGGGTTCTTGGACTATATATTGAGAGGACAAGTTCTTAAACTCTGTTGGATAAAATCTAGTTACGCAAAACATGCAAGTATACGTGGTCAACAAGTAATACAGTGAAAGTAGAGTATCGTTCCCACGAGGAATTATTAATACAAATTACCAAATATGAACCCTTAACCAAACTAATTTTATTTAAACAATCAATTTAATGTTATAAAGTAAATTACTTAATTAAACTAATTTTAAATACAACTAATTATAAATCAGATTATGGAGATTTAAGATAACAACTTAACTTATTGCTTCATTTAAGTTAACACACTTCTCATCAATTATTTTCTATCCTGAATTGTTAATCAAGAACACTAAAGCAGATAAAACCACCTCTCGATGCATAATACCCATACTCAATTAAATCCACAGATGATAGAATTAAACAAGACACCCTAATTAACTAATCCACTATATCTCCATGTGAATTACAATTAAAAAGAATTTAAAGCACAAGTTCTCTATAAGATTGCATATGACGTAAAGGCATATCTCTATCCTAAACACGAATAATGAATTACATCTATGCAGAAATCATAAACATATGCTATCATGATCAGATCTAAATCTAAACTTCATCTCTCGAGTTCATATAGATTATCACGGTAATTGATGGCCAATCAATTAAACAATTAAGTTCAAATCACAATAGACAATCCTCATGATAGAATATAATAATTAATAGTGAAGCATATTAAAAGAGCAAGCCCCGGCTTGGGTGCAAGCTGCTAATTATTTTTTCTACTACAGTGTCATCTGGTAAAATGGCTATAACTTTTTATCCGGGTGGAGTTACGGGGCCTGCCACCTATCAAATCGAAGCTATCGACGAGTTCTACAACTTTCATTCTTTAAGAATTGACAAATAACGAACGAATGAAGGCTGAAATTTGACTGGAAGTGACTGCTATGTAAATGACCACCCATAACAGCGAAATTCAACGTCCGTTGGTACAAATGTCATAACTCTTGCATCCGAACTCCGATTGGAATGATTCAAAATGTTCCGGAAAGCTAAGTAGAAGCTCTATAATATAGTCCAAGTTCCAAGCCAAGAACATAAATTGAATATTAAAGAACAAATGATGTCCAAATTACTTTTTCCTTGCGTTTTCATACCAATAGTCGCTCACACAGCTCCCAAACAAAAAATCTACAAAATGAACACAAAATGCATGAAAAGTAACTAAAAAACATGAGTGTAAGCAAATAATTCAAGTAATAGATACCGGATAAGTAGGTATAAAACCTACTTATCAAATACCCCCAAACTTAAACCTTTGCTTGTCCTCAAGCAAAAACAAAACAAAAATGCAATGCAATGCAACTAATCTACATGCCTATGATTCCAGCAGTAATAAAAGAGACACGTCTATTCAACCGGCCTTAGAGAAATCAAGTAAACATGATAATACTTCTTATCAAAACCAATCAATAATTCCTACCAATTATTAAATCTCAAACTGTTATTACTGATATAATGCGTTTGTCCTCAATGTCCATGCTAACTGTTATAATGCTAAATACAACACATAATATATCTCTTTAAAGGCATCATACAGTGTAAACTCATAAAATTCACGAACAAGCTAAATCCAACTAAATTAACCATCCACCAAATTCAAGAGTCCAATCCGAGATACTTATGATTTACTTTGCATTACGGGGGCTTTTTGCTCTTTTCCCGTTTTATTTTCTTTTTTTAACCATGACTATGCAATGTCTCATTCCATTAGGCTAACAGTGATACCCCTCAGTGAGCTTTCGACCAACGACTCCTATACCATATAAGACCTTAGGGCGCTAGGTGTAAAGACACTCGCTCGGGCTTACTTGCTCAAGTAACAAAGGCCAAGAAACAAGACTAGCCACGATATTTTTTTTCATCATTTTTTATTGTTTATTTTTTTTTCTTTTTTTCTTTTTTTTAAGCTTATATATCCCAAATTTTCCCCCAAACTTAAGTTTTTGTCATAATTTAGCCATCTCCGCCTGTTCAAGTCTTTCATTTATTCAAACTAATATTATCCTTAAGAAGTCAATTAAGTATCAATTTAAACTTAATCAGTTAAGAAAGTTGTCTCTAATGTGCTAACCAGATTATACCAGTTTCAAACAGGAAAAGATTCAATTCATAACAAGAAATCATATTAAAGTTCTAATAATTAGTACTATACTTGTCTACTAAACCCCATTCTCATCATTGGCCAAAATAAACTGTAACTATCAAATAGTTGGACTCATGCAAGATGAACAAAGTAACTAGCTATTATTTTTCAATTTTTGATTTTTTTTAACAAGAAACTGAATATAATGCTATTCAAACTATACTACTATGCAACTACTTATGCAGTTGGACTACATGAATGCAAACATAATGAACCTAAACTAAATTTACAACATATGCAAAATAACATAACATAAACATGAAACTAAACATGCAATAAAGAACTAAACTAAACTCCCTCAAACTTAGCAATTACAATGTCCTCATTGTAAGAATATACTGGTAAGTAGAAGAGAACTTCCCTATAATCAGCTAATTGTGAGGTGATGGTGGTGATGGCAGCGACGATCATTTTCCTATCCATTAAACCTTCAATACCTGCAATGAAGAGAGACAACATGGATTAGAATAGCACTTTGGAATATAACATGATTCATATCTACTAAATAAACTAGGAAATCACATAAATATAAAAAAAAAATTCCTGGGTTGCCTCCTAGTCAGCGCTTGATTTATAGTCTTTCAAGCTGACTTTGTCTGGTCAACGCTATCCAATTCCCCTACGATAAGTTAGGATTCCTCCATCAATTAGAATTGAACTGTGTGTAGGTAGGTTTCCCATCTTACTAATCTGTGAATTGAAACAACCTAGCATAAGTCCTGTACATGATGTCTCTAATTCCATTGCATAGCTAGGTGTCTCGTTTATTGTATTTGGGAATAAATTGTTGCATTGAGGCATGTGAAGTACAACAGACTTTTTCTCATTTATTTTCTCTTCCTCAGCCCACCATGGTGTATACGAGGCCTTTTTATCATACTGATCATTGCCTTGGATGTGACTACCTACGAGACATGGGTGTGCAAAACTCATTGGATTTTTCAACTCTGGTTTAGAAGATACTTGGGGTATAATACAGGTGATCTGATATTCTTCATTTTCCAAACCCCCAGTTGTCTCCTCAATGTCCACTCTTTCAGTTCATCCAGTGGCAGGTACAGTTCTGGCTCTCCATCCGTTTCATCATCCATGTCATAGTACCAATTATTTTGAGGGCGATTGTTTAAGGCTTCGAACATTTGATCCATTTGATTCTGCAGATTTTGAATTGACCTCTCTTGCTCAATCATCTTCTCCTCAGTTGATGCTACAAACTTGAACTACAAATCCTTTAATCTTGAATTATCTTGTTCAGTTTCGAAATCCATGTACTGAGGAACATTTATTGAGGAGTTAATGAGTTTTTCCATAGGTCTATTAAGATTTTGGGTTGATAACTCCTGACTCATTATCATCTCTTCTTTTTCTGCTATAATCCTTAACATGAATTCCTTCAACACTGAATTGTCTTCTTGTCGCATTGGAGGTGGATTTGAGAAATTTGTTGGATATGTTGGGCTTGGAATGCAGTATTGGTCTTGATAGTTATCACTCCATTCATAATCTAGGTGATACCCCCAACCTTGATGATAATTAGGATTAGCATAGCTGTTGAGGTATTCACCCCCAAACTGTACTTGTTCAACACTGATGTTGCACTGATAACTCGGATGCTCGTGAGCACAATATTCACATGTAACTACTATCTCCCGAGTACGTTGGGCTGCAAGAACATCCAACCTCTCCGAAAATGTTGCAATTTTTGCTAACAATGAAGAAAATATATTAAGTCCATCAATCCCTGCTCCCCTTGGTTGAGACATACTCGAATATGGCCTTTGATAATAGCATCCAGCCATGGTACCTGAAATGAGAGAAAAATAAGAAGATAATAAAATAAAATATAAAGAAAGAAAAAGAAAAAAAATGTTTAAATTAAGACTAATTTGATTGAAGCTAATATTGGCAAAAATGTATTAAACTAATTCCCCGGCAACGACGCCAAAAACTTGTTGGGTAAAATCTAGTTACGCACAACACACAAGGATACGTGGTCAACAAGTAATACAGTGAAAGTAGAGTATCGCAAGGAATAATTAATACAAATTACCAAATACGAACTCTTAAACAAACTAATTTTATTTAAACAATCAATTTAATGTTATAAAGTAAATTACTTAATTAAACTAATTCTAATTACCACTAATTACAAATCGGATTATGGGGATTTAAGATAACAACTTCACTTATTGCTTCATTTAAGTTAACACACTTCTCATCAATTATTTTCTATCCTGAATTGTTAATCAAGAACACTAAAGCAGATAAAACCACCTCTCAATGCATAATACCCATACTCACTTAAATCCACAGATGATAGAATTAAGCAAGACACCCTAATTAACTCATCCACTATATCTCTATGTGAATTATAATTAAAAAGGATTTAAAGCACAAGTTCTCTATAATATTACATATGGCATAAAGGCATATCTCTATCCTAAACACGAATCATGAATTCCATCTATGCAGAAATCACAAACATATGCTATTATGATCAGATCTAAATCTAAACTTCATCTCTCGAGTTCATATAGATTATCACGGTAATTGATGGCCAATCAATTAAACTATTAAGTCCAAATTACAATAGACAATCCTCACGATAGAATATAATAATTAATAGCAAAGCATATTAAAATAAACTACACAATAAGAACCATTGTAATCTCAAATAAAGAATTAGTTCATTGAATTAAAATTAAGAATCCACACTTGAATAAAAATTAAAAGACAAAACTAAAAGTAGAGTGAAGAATAAATCTATTGTCAGCAAATCTCCATCTTCCTCAAGCTCCTGCTTTTGATCTTCAATGGTCTCCAAGTTGCTTCAATCACCAAATCTCATAAGAACTAGGGTTTTGTCCTAATCTACTATAATCTAATTTAATCTAATGGAATCCTCCCAAAAACTTCCTCTAATCCTTGTAAATCTCCTCCTTTTATAAGCCTCTTTATATGTCTTTAAGTCCTCTTGGAAGTCCTTGAATCAAACAGCTCGAATCAATCCTTCTTGAACTCAACATCTTGTTGTCAGCTTACACAAAGTTCCATGGAATTATGGAGAAGCTGAAGGATCTACGTCTCATACTACTGGTACAGTATCGAAGGATAATCCATTGTATCTTCCTCAATGGGTTATGAAGCCTACTTGCAAAGCAAAGGGGAAGATTCCCATGGAGAAGATTGAACAATTCCTCCGCACTATGGGCCACAATGAAACCAATGTGGTTTTAAGCTTATAACAAGCTCCACACCAGATATCTATACTAGATTTGGTTTTCTCTTCCGAAGATCATCCGAAGATTCTATTACAGGTTTTGTAAGAAGTCTATCTGCCAAAATCAGTGGATGTGGAAAGATTTCAACATCTAGTTGATCACATTTTCAACAACAATTTGATATCCTTCACAGATGACGATATACCGCCCGAAGGGACTGGTCATTGTAAGCCACTACACATCGCAGTGTTATCTTCTGGGTACATGCTAGCTGGAGTTCTGATAGATAGAGGCTTATCTCTAAATATATGTCCTTATGCCACCCCGATTGAGATGAATGTCAATCTCAATCGGATCCAGAGCAGCCACACCGTTATCCGAGTTTTTGATGGATCCCAATGAAGTGCCGTCGGAAAAATTGAATTGCCAATCGAGATTGGCCCAAATACATTCAATGTATCCTTCCATGTCCTAAAAATAGATTCAGGATACAACCTGTTATTGGGGAGACTATGGATACATATTGCTGGAGTTGTTCCCTCCACATTACATCAACAACTCAAATACATTATCAACAACACTTTAGTCATCATAATCGCCGAGCTGCAGTATCACGAACAAGGAGATCTCGCTAATCATCGATTTCAACTCGAAGTTGAGTGGCGGTTTTCATACCTTGAAGTGAGCAACACTCAATATCAACCTATTGAAGCACCACTTCCCGCATTACCAAGATTCTGCCGAGGTTATGTCGCTTACTCAAGAAATGATGTCATTGGGTTATCACCGACAAGGGCTTGGTAAAGATAAGGTGGTATTAAGCACCCTATTCAAATGTCCAGTCAAACTAGGACAACCGGGCTAGGCTATTCTGCCAGTTCTTGTCATAGGAATCCGCATAAACACCGCCCGGTTCCTCAAGCTTCCGCCACACGACGATGTTTTCAATATGCACCTCATGAGCTGATACAATCTCCAGTTAAGCTGCCAGCACATATTCTGACTATGCTGTTTCCCAAGCCAGTACCTTTCAAAGAAAAAGAGGTGCTGATTTCTGATCCCGAAGTTGAAGAAAAGGAATGGAAATGTAAACATGACCTTGCCTTAATGATGGCAGGCATACACATCATTGTTCATGATGAACATATAAATATATACACCCCAGACGATGATTGCCTAGATGTCATGGTTATCATTCGACAAAAGGAGGACAATGACGATCCTTCCATTACTGCAGTCCATCAGGACTTTGCCCTCGACAATTGGAACAACATTCCATGCATTGGTCGACGAGGGTAAAATGGGCAGAAAATCTCTCTGCCCTGTAGATAACTTTAATTGCTTACTTTTCTTTATAGTACTAGCAGTTATTTTATCAAGTACATGCTAACACTTTTGTATGATCGAATAGTTGCATATATTAAGTGAAAGAATACTTTATTTTAGGACTCTAAATTTAGATGTGCCTGTACTTGCTGATGAGGTGCCTTCTCTCCACAAGGGCTGTAACTTTGATGCAAAGTTGGACTCAGACTTGATGGATATTCAAGAGGACATTGAGAAACCTCAGGAGATTAAGGAATGGGTCGCAGATAAGCCTAAACCCAACCTTTACCAAACTACTCCTTTCAATCTGGGAACCTTAGACAACCCTAAGCTAATCAAAATTGGTTCAGACCCTACCACAAATCAACGGAATGACATGGTTGCACTATTAACCCAATTTTAGGATGTGTTTGCATGGTCTCATGAAGACATGGTGGGTTTGTCCATGGATAATGTTCTTCATCGCCTTCCCATCAAAGAAGGATTCAAGCCAGTCAGGCAAAAGCATAGGCGATTAAAACTTTAGTGAAGTTTAAAGGTTAAAGAAGAAATTGTGAAACAATTTCAAGATGGCATCATCATGGTGTCTACATATCCGGAGTGGATATCCAACATTGGTCCCGTGCCTAAACCAGGAGGAAAGGTGCGAGTTTGCGTGGATTACCGGGATTTAAACAAAGCTTGCCTGAAAGATAGCTTTCCCGTGCCTTTTATCCACATTCTCATTAACAATACTGCTCAATACGACATGTACTCCTTTGCTGATTGCTTTGCGGGGTACCATCAAATTATGGTTGCTGAAGAAGTCCGTGAGAAAACTACTTTCATCACGCCTTGGGGAACTTTTTGCTACAGATGGTTGTCATTCGGCATCATTAATGTCGGGGCAACATATCAACGAGCTATGATGGCTATTTTCCACGATCTAATGCATAAAGAGGTAGGGATCCATGTGGATGACATCATTGTCAAATACCGAAAGGAGGAGGACCACCTAGATCATCTCAAGAAGCTATTCAACAAGTTGCGTAAGTACAACTTGAAGTTGAATCCAGCCAAGTGCGCCTTTTGTGTCAAATCAAGCAAGATGCTAGGTTTCCTAGTCAGCCACAAAGGGATTGAACCGGATCCTACCAAAATCCAAGCCATTAAGGAAATGCCCATTCCTCAGACAAAGAAGGAAATACGGGGATTTTTGGGAAGAATCAACTTCATTAGCAGATTCATTTCTCAACCCACAGCAACCTGTGAACCCATCTTCAAGCTATTAAGGAAGAACTCTTCCATGAAATGGAATGATGAGTGTCAGAAAGCCTTCCTTACAATTAAAAGAGCGGTGCCTTACGCGCTCTGTTTTGGTACCTCCCAGGGATGATGTTCCCCTATTCATGTACCTGTCCATTAATGTCAATGCCATGGGCTACATGCTGGGGGAAAAAATGATGGAGGCCAAGAACGAGCTATCTACTACCTCAGTAAAAGATTCAGCACCAGTGAACACAAGTACACTCTGATTAAGAAGACTTGTTGTGCTTTAGCATGGGCTTCCATGAGATTACAGCATTATCTCCATGGTCACACGACCCATCTTATATCCCGCATGGATCCTCTCAAGTATGTGTTTAGTAAGCCCATACTGAATTGTCGGTTGTCCAAATGGAAATTGATCCTACAACAATTTGACATCGTCTACGTGATGCAAAAGTCTGTCAAAGGTCAAGGAATTGCGGATCAACTGGCCACTGCACCTACAAGGGACTACAAACCCTTGGAAACATACTTCCCTGATGAGGGGGTAATGACAATTCAGCAATAACATCAGTATGATACATGTCGTACGTGGAAAATGTATTTTGATGGAGCTATTAACATAAAAGGCTCTGGAGCTGGAGCAGTTCTAATATCCAGTACAAGGGAGCAGTATCATGTCGCCATCAAATTATAGTTTGTCAGCTCCAACAACACAGCTGAGTATGAAGGCTGTATCATGGGTCTAAAACTTGCCCGTTCAATGAACATCAGGCGGTTAACTGTCTTTGGGGATTCCGAATTGGTGATCAAATAATCCACGGGAATCTATCAAACCAAAGAATTACATTTACTTCCTTACCATCGGCAAGTTCTACAGATGGCTTTGGAGTTCGAAGAAATCTCCTTTCTTCACATTCCTCGCAATAGGAATGATTTAACGGATGCATTAGCAACGTTGGCCTCCTTAGTTCACATACTTGACAAGGAAAATATGCCAAGCATCACATTTGCTATGCAAAAAGCCCCAGTCTATCGGTACTACATTGGAGAAGTATCGGATGAACTACCTCCCATCCACCACCCTTTGTATCAGCATATCAAGGAGTATCTGCGAGATGGATCTACACCCGCTGAGGCGAGCTTAACTGAGAAGAGGCGGATTCATTGACTTGCTATGAAATTCTACCTGAGCGAAGATGCACTCTATAAAAGAGATGCAGGATTAGGTCTCCTCAGATGTCTAGACAAAGACCAAGCTCAGAGGCTCATGGATGAGATCCATGGTGGAGTATGTGGCCCACACATGAGCGGACCCTTACTTGTCAAGAAAATTATCAGAACAGGACAATATTGGCTTACACTCAAAGCTGACTGTGATGATCACGTCAAGAGGTGCTATCAATGCTAGGTTCATGGGAATGTTATCCATGCCCCTCCAAGGGAGCTCCACAACATTAGTTCGCCCTGGCCGTTCTCAATGTGGGGAATGGACGTGATTGAGCCCATTGAGCCCAAAGCCAGTAATGGTCATCGATTCATATTCACCATGATCGACTACTTTGCCAAATGGGTAAAGGCAGCCTCCTTCCCCAGGGTTACTAAAGAAGTTATCATTGCTTTCATCAGAAACAATGTCGTCTATCAATATGGACAACCAGAGGTCATTGTGTCAGACAATGCTAAGAACCTCAACAACAAAATGATGGAGGAGTTATGCAGCAAATTCCACATCAAACACCTTAATTCTGCCATCTACCGTCCAAAGATGAATGGTGCCGTAGAAGCAGCTAATAAAAACATCAAGAAGATCATGCAGAAAATGTCCGCTAATCACAAAGGATGGCCTGACCTCTTGCCTCTTACTTTATTAGCCAACGAACTTCTCTATGAATACTTCCATCGGGCAACCCCCTACTGTTAGCTTTATGGGATGGAAGCAGTGCTCCCCATAGAGGTGGAAATGGAATTCCTCAGAGTATTGATGGATGTTCAGTTGGATGAGGACCATTGGGTACAAGACAGGTATCACCAATTGTCTCTAATAGATGAAAGGAGAACCGCAACAATCTTCCATGGTCAATTATATCAGCAAAGGATCGCGCGATCCTACAATAGAAAAGTGCGACTACGGCAGTTCAAACAACATGACTTGGTTTTGAAGAAGATCATTGACAACCAAGATCAATCTAAGGGAAAATTTGCTCCTAACTGGGAAGGCCCATTTATTGTCAAGGAGGTATTAACAAGAGGTGTTTTCAGATTGCAGGAAATAAACGGCAATGAATTTCCACAGCTTATCAACTCGGACACCGTGAAACGGTACTATGTCTGAAGTTACCATCAAACAAACATCCTGGTTTTGATCATCAAGTCACCAGTCATTCCGGTTTTGAACCCTTCCTTTCTACATACTCTTCTGCCCCTCAGGGAAACATACACTTCAAACCAGCAGCCTGGTTTCACCTTATTTTCAAATCTTTCACACCTACAGTTATCCTGAAGACAGGATTGAACTTTTCATACCTGTAGTTTATCCTGAAGACGGGATTAAACTTTTCTACGCCTGCAGTTTATCCTGAAGATGGGATTAACCTTTTCTACGCTTGCAGTTTATCCTGAGGACGAGATCAAACTTTTTCCACACCTACACTTTGTCCCCATTATGGGATCAAACTTTCTTCTCCCTGTAGTATAGCCTGTACATGGGATTTACGCTTCTCTTCACCTTCAATTCATCCTGAGGGGTGAACTACGTAGACCTGATCTCCTCTTCAATAGGAGTACATAGGCAACCATATTCTATATTGCCCGGTCGCAATAAATAAAAACAACAAAAACATTTTTGCCCTTTCTATAAAAAAACAACAAAAACATTTCTATACTCATATGCCTTTCACATCCAGCGTTGAATCTCTTACACCAAGTTTGAACTACACAGACTTGATCTCCTCTTCAATAGGAGTACGTAGGCAGCCATTCATGGTTCAGTCTAACCCCTACCAGAACAAAAATTCTTGTCACACGGTACTGGGATCAACCTTCAATTCGCAACATTTCATCGGTTTCAGATCAAAGGGATGGAATTACTCAACCTCTTCTCACAAATAGAAGATTCTGTGATTGCGCCTCAAAGAGCAATACCAACCCATAAGAGATGGGATTAAATAGGCTTCTCACAAATAGAAGTACTGGCAACCATCTATGGTGCGGTCAATCTCAGAGAGGAAGAAACCATTCTCCTCTCCACATTTCATACAGATACCAGTCCCAAGACACCAAAGATGGTAGGGATTCATACAGATCAATGATCCATTTTGAGAAATCTTGCGGTGGCTCAATGTCCACATATCAAGGATAAGTTCAGAATGCATCAAGATCACAAGGCCGTGAAGAAACAAGCAAATATCAAGAAAGTATCAAGGCATAACTAAAAGGGAAGTGAATTAAAATATATTTCCCTGCCATACATAATACTGTTTGATATATACATATGTGTTGTACATGACAAAATAGCTAAGCTAGTCTTTGCAGGAAAATACAAAGTTATCTACAGATCTGTATGTATGCACACTATCAGATCTAACATGTCATCCCTCTCTGAAGATGAAGGTAATGCTGCAAGCTCCTGCCCAAGGGTATCTACACGAGCTAGCAGATCAAAGGCTAACAGCATGGTGGCATAATGCTCATCAATGTAAGCACTCATGTCGGCAAGACTGACAGTTATCTGGGATCTAACTGAAGTACTATCTGTGATGGCCACATCCCTAGTAGATAAGGTGGCATACCGCTCCACTATTAATGCATCCCTGGCTGATCTAGCCTCATCCCTCTCTAACAGAGCGACATCTCTCCCATCAAGAGATGTTAACATCGCGACCCTAGCCTGATCTCTATTGTAGGTCATCAGATGTAAGCTCTACTCTAGATGTTGTGTCGAATACTGAGTAACAGTGGCACTCGGGGTTGGAGAATCCATCACAAATGCTAGCAGCCCAACAGTCAAATCATCGATGGGAATGTCAGCCTCCTCTATAGGCTCCTCATCGTCAGAATACTCTACAGAATAACCTGGATGACTGACAAAAAACTCAGCTAGCTCTTGCTGATCCCAATAGGCATACAACCTGGATCTATCCTCCACGAGCAATTGCTGAAGCAAAGCAAAGTGACCTCATCGCCTCATAAGGATGAAAATCCTAAAACTGGTTAAACTGACACATCACGGCCAGTGGGTGGTAGATAATCATGCCCCTCAATCCAGTTAGAGGGAGGTAATCCATGCCCGGAGCATGAGTAATAAAGCTATAGGGTGAGCTAAGCCCTGTACACGGCAATATAGCAAATGGGTCTCTAATCCCTACCAGAAAAGCTGCCCATGATGCAACATCTGTACACTCCGCAGGCTGAAAGGAGTATAACATGGCTATATCATGGGTGAAGCAAAACCCCTGCCGTTTGAATGTGCCAATCTGTCTCAAGTGTTATATAAACCACACATGCAACATGACCGAACTACCTATTAACACTCCTGCCAAATAAGTGCAGCAGTATGTAGCTGACCTCAGAGTCTCTGCAATAATCATCGGTATAATGGTACGACCCTCCCTGAGAGCTCTCACTGCCATAATGATGTCGATATCAAGCTCATCCATATAACGTGGTATGTAGACGTATGATAATACGCACAACAGCAATACATCCACTCTGGCTGAACGCCAATGGTCCTCCGGTGTGGTGAAATCCCCGGAATGCCGTGCATAACTATCCTCAGAGCCAAATTTGTTAAATAGAAAACGCTGGGATATCACATGGCTGGATGTAATCTCATCCTCTACCACTCTACGTCTCAATCCGGTGAGGGTCATGAACTGTCTACTCATGTCTCCAATAGCCATATGCACGCAAGGTCTGTCCAGCAGTAGCATCGTCAAACGTGCATACTCCTCCAAATTAGGAGTCAACTCCTGGGTCCCACACCTTTGGTTCACTCCAGTTAGAGTTGCAAAGGAGGTCTTGCAAGCTAAAAAGGCCAAATCAGGAATAAAAGCGTTACACGATTGAGCGGAATAGCCCGGAATCCTGGTGTTCATGTGTCAAACTCTGGCTCCACATGTTCCACATTGGTATTCACCTGCATACAAGGTATACGATATCAGTGGCCTCAACTTTCACAAATCATGCTCAGCAATACCCCACAAAGGTCCGATGCCGTCAATGAGTGTCAGGCAACCCTGACGTATCCCCGGCGGGGGTTACAACGCAGAATCTACGAAATTCGAGCATCAACGTATCCCCGACGGGGGTCATAATGCACATCTGTCAGATATCCAAGTATCCCCAGCGGGGGTCACAACACACATCTGTCAGATATCCACGTATCCCCGACGGGGGTTACAACGCAATTCAACCATTGATACACACATCAATGAAGGTCAAGCAGCCTTAACGTCATTTCAGCCGATGGCAAGTAAACCCATCGAAGAAACTTATCCAAGTATCTCCGGCGGTGGTTACAATGCAATGCGACCATTGAAACATACATTAATGAAGGTCAAGCAACCTTGACAATCTATCCGGTGATACACACATCAACGAAGATCAGGCAACCCTGACAGCGACAAACTGTTGGCAGTAACTCCGACAGGATGAGGGAATATGTTATACACATCCTCAAGTAGACAAAGCCTTATCCCCACAGATCTCTTACATACAAGAGGTACCTCTATGGAATATAAGCTAGTGTCTAGGATTCACGACTTTGGTGATAGCCCCAATGTCAACATCCTTGAAGACTTGGATCGCATGTCCAAGCCATCAATGATTGTCATCTCAGCAGGATTATATGATAATCATGCATCATACATTTGCATCATGTTGCTGCACATAAGCATCATATTTATTTCACTTGCATTTCAAGTGTCTAGGATTCTTTATCTTATCCATGCCTTGCATTGCATGAATATGATAAAGAGGGGCATCTATAGACACTCAAAATTTTTCTGCACAACTATTACTAACAGTACATGAGGGCATGTCTTTCGGAGATAACCCTGGAAGACAACTCACATCCATTTTGGATACTACCGGAGGATTGGTTCACAACCCGGACCATACACCGGGAACATCAGTCTCAACCCAGAACACACACCGGGAGTCTCATCCTCAACCTCAGAACATACACTGGAAGGATCATTTCCAACCTCGGAGATAACCCCGAGTTTCGTTCTTGGCGATAACCCCAAGGAATGCTATTGTAGTTCCGGCGATAACTCCGGAAATGCTTGTTTCAAACACATGCGATCAGCTTCAATCTCGGCCCTCCTGCCGAGGTACTCATACCTCAGACCCAGAGATAACAACGGGCGGACATGTACACCCATAAATGACAGTGAGGCACACAAACAAGTAGTCCAATCTCAGATGTAACCCTGAGAAACGTCTGCTTTCTGCTCAAACCGGCGATAACCCCGGTGAGGAGTCAAACGTCATCTTGCCACTTCAATACTTCCTCTCACAAGATGATATTGCAGCATACCAACAAGTAGTCCAATCTCAGATGTAGCCCTGAGCAATGTCTACTTTCAGCTCAAACCGACAATAACCCCGGCGAAGAGCCAAACACCATCTTGCCCCTTTCAACACATGCGCGTCGTCTCAACACTTCATACATACATACATACAACTATGTCCTTCAAGAACCAGGATATCCAATCCCGAGTGACTATTACGCGTGGTAGTACTTTGGATAGAATTTGAAGCTTGAAGACCATGGGCATGGTCCCCTCTTCCTGACTTCATACAACCTCTAATCCATGTCATTGCGTAACTCTCGACACAAGCTATCCGAAGAAGGTCACATATACCTTATTCGAAAGCTCGGATTGAAGTTCTGCAAGTTTGAGAGGACATTACAGTGCGTGAGTGCACGAACTTCAAGACGACAGGACTCATGCTCGGGCCACTACGACCATCAAATGCAGTAATCTGCTCATTGTCGCAGTACACTGCATTGACAATCAATCCCATATATATAAGGCCGGGGGTGACCATTTAGAAGGGAGAAAAGAGAGAAAAGGCGAGGAAGCCCTGTCTATTTTTCTTGTACACACCCATATTGAGTGTTTTCTTTTCTGTTAGCTCACATATAGCTATCTTTTGTCCGGCAGGAGCTGAGTAGTTATCCAAAAAATTTATAGAAGTCTACTTTGGCAGCCCACTGTAAGTCTTCTCACATTCTATAAAGCTTTCTTCTCCCATTATCACACACTATTGTACACGTTGAGAGTCGTGTGAGTGTGTTTTCCCGGACTTCGGTCCGTAGTTTTTATTTTTGTCTGTATATATATACTTATATATATATATATATATGTATATATTTTATACGGACTAACATTATCGAGTTATGCCTCGATTGAGCCTGAACTTGATGCGGGCGTTTACTCGCTTTTTTTATATATATATATATATATATATATATATATATATATATATATATATATATATATATATATATATATAATTATTGTTATATATCGATGAGCTTTGGATTTTACATCCAAGACATTTACTCACTTATATATATATATACTATATATATAAATTGTTGTCGTATATATCTCGATGAGTCTGGATTTACATCCGGTGCATTTATTGCTTATATATATATATATATACTTATATATATAATTGTTGTCGGACATATCCGATGAGCTTGGATTCACATCCGGTGCGTTACTGCTTTTATATATATTTTTACATATATATATATATATATATATATATATATATATATATATATATATATATTTATATTTACATTTCATCAGTTCGGAGTTTACTTGTGGCCTTTTATAGCTTTATTTACATTTCATCTCGCCTCGAGTTTACTTCGTGTGGCGATTGATCGCTTTTTACAACTTTATTTACATTTTATCTTGCTCGAGTTTACTTTTTGTGGCGCTTGATCGCTTTTCTGACTTTATTTACATTTCAATCCGCTCGGAGTTTACTTCGTGGTAGTTGATCACTTTTACAGCTTTATTTACATTTCGATCCCCCTTGGAGTTGCTTCGTGGTGGTTGATCATGTCCGTATATATATATATATATATATTTACCGCTTTTATATATTTACATTTTCGATCCCCCATGGAGTTGCTTCATGGTGGTTGATTGTGTTTGTATATATATATTTCTGACTTTTATATATATAATCGCTATCGCTTTCCATACAAATCGCGCAGATCATGTGAGCCTAGGAATCATGTGATCATAGATTCAGTCTACTGAATCTAGATTCGGTTCCCATGATGGACATTTTCCAATTGTAAGCAGCTTGTACATTATTTGCAGTGTCTGAATTTCCTTGGATGGCTATCATACCTATAAGGAGTTAAGACATTGTCAGATATTATTTTCATCGCAAATGCCTCGCATCTCGAAAATAAAAGGAAACAAGCCGAACATTTAGATAATAAAATGGAAGTATCAAAGGCCTCAATTACTATTGAGCACAGGGTTTGAAAAACCTTTTTTATAAAATCTCATTGCTATATCTGGTTAAAACTGAATTTTTCTATAAATTCAAACCCTTGCATATAGGTGCGAATGAGGTACAGCACTACTTCCAAATAATTGCACATTGATCCACACACACACACACACATTCATATAACAGTTTCTTTGAGAAGTGGTGGTCACCGTGGCAACACGGATGTCGGGGGGTGCCTAACACCTTCCTTCTGCATAACCAAGCCCCCGAACCCTTAATAAATCTCGGTTTCACAGACCCGTTTAGTAGTGTCATATCACTGGGTCAATGTGGAAACCTTTTTCGGTTGAGTTGGTGCAACCAGTTAAATACACCAACTGGCGACTCTTAAAGTCAAATCATCGACATTACACATGTCGGACCTTTTTCACTTGTTTTTTTAAACAAATCTCACATTAAAATGAGAACACCAAAGAACAAGTAACGAAAAGGGACACTCAAAAATCTCGACGTCGACAATCATCAGATTGTAGTCCCACTATATCATGATGTAGTATTTTTATAACATCGAATATGATGTAAGACAGGAATGGTAAATGACCAAGATTTAAAACTTATAAAAGTTTGGGTTCATTACACAGATCCTGGAAATGAAAAGAATTTATATTATAAATTGTAATAAGCAAAGTTATATTCATTAAGTTATGAATAAAAGATATAAATAGTTTGACGATAGTAGTATCATGGCGGACCAGATTCGAGGTTCGAAAGGACTCGGATTTGGGGTCATCACAGGTTGGTATCAAAGCTATAGGTTATAAATTTTAGGTAGGAGTACCTTAGGCTATAACTTGAGAGAAAGAAAGATAAAGATTAAAATATATATAAGCGACGATTCAAAGAAGAATCTTGAAATATCTAGAGAACGAGAATTTAGGAGTTTCATAACTCCGGTAATAAAAATGTTAAGATGATGTCTATAAGATGAAGATGAAAAAGATAATAAGAATGAACTCGAATGGAGTTCAGTTGTTAATGGGAAAGAACCATAAGGTAAACTGATGATCACAACGTGATCAGATTGAGTTATTAAATGATTAATAGTCTATAACGACTAAGTGGCTATAACTTGGTGCTATAAAAGAAGGTACTATGAAATGGTACAAGATAAACTCATTAGGAGTTGTAAATGATGAGATACAAAAAATTCATATCAAGCAAAGAGAAAGTTAAGAGTGAGATAGAGTTAGGTGGCATTCCAATTGAGGACTCATGTGGGACTTGGGTTGTACAAACCTTTGTATGGGCGAAGGTTTTGTACTCACACTCGGTTCCACACAATGATAATCAATGGAATGTCGGTGTCACGCTATCGATATTCTTTATGGTGAGAGGGCGATCCTTTTCTCATATCATATTTGACAGATAGAGACTATTAAGATTAAGATAGAGAATATTAAGATTAGGTGCGAGTTCTTAAAACTCATGCATAAGGTAAGTTCGTGACTCATAATAATATGGTATGTTTTGAACTACTCAGCAAATGGACGCCTATGGTCTAACTAGGATAAGTTTTTAAACTCATATGATTGTGGCAAGTTCCTGAACTTCTAAAGTGTAGTAAGTTTGATGAACTATACTAGGTGTAGAAAACTTTTGAGGTAAGAATTAAGAAATTTTGGTATAGTAAGCATTGATGGTGTTAGAGACTCATAGAATGAAGCAATGGAGTAAAGATTGAAGTTGATGGAAAAACATGGATTTTCTAAATTTTTTACTTTTACTAGATTTTCAAAATTTATTGACTACGTGCTGATGTTTGCACTTTTGTTTTCTTGAAAAACAATGGATTATGTGATTGAACCAATGATGTTTAAAAAAAATATACAATATCGTTATTCATATGTGTGACGCCCCCAAAATAGGTCCACACGACCCATTCTGAGTCGCCATATATCACACTATAAAAATCATTTAAAAACTTCATTTATACAACTGTTGAACTATCGTGCAGAATACGACCACAATTAAACTGTGAGTTTTATTACAAATGTATGTAACTCTCATGGTTCCTTGACCACAACCTTACAATGGTACTTTACATAAAAGTACAGTCAAAAACTGTTTTAGAAATTAAAATATTTGGGAAGTGCTCAAGGAAACCTTCGTACATGGGAGGCCATGCGTCAAGGTTATGATAGATATCATATGTCCACAGAATTATCCTTGGTTGACCCAATAGACCCCAAAGAAAAATGAGAAGATTACTATCATGTTCTTTCCAATGGTGAGTCTTCTCTTGACATATAACTATCTCCACTGTCTGCAATTAAATATTATATTTCAACCAAACTCCAGGATCATATAGGTAGTGCTCGTAGATATACTCAGCAACTGGATGTGCACAACCCTATCTTGTGATAACACGAGGTTGTATGTCATTAGACATCTTGTATGATAGTGGCAAAACACCCTTCCAAAGTTGGGTTAACAACACCCTATTCGGTTCACCAAAATTAAATATCAAATAACGTATACAATATGATACACTTATCTAAAGTTCTCAATAAAATTATTTCCATACTATTTAAGGAGAACCTCAACAGCTATAGACCACCGTTCTATTCTCCTGTTAGCCCCGCTCGACCTAGCTACACTCTTATTACATGAAAGGAATTGTGAAGCAAAAAGGGTGAGCACAACTAGCCCAGTAAAGAATATCATGACTAAAGATAATTTACATCATCAATAGCCTTCATCAGTAATTAATCAGAGATTTAGAACATATGGTAGATGATAAAACTTTTCAACCATAGTTACAATGAACGAAGCAATCCATTAGAAGAGTCAAATAGACCATCAGATCTATTATCTTCTCCATGTTAAAAGTCCACCAATAATGTTTTATCCCTGTAACATCAATCAACAATTCATGTCCACAATCATATGAATAATTCATAATCATAATTGGGATTCTAAATTCCTCTTCGCACCCAGGACGAAGATAATTTTCATCACCTATCTTCACCTGAAACATCAAAAATCATGGTTATATCAAATCACAGTTTCTGCTCATAATCATACAAATGAATTCATCTTTGCACTACGACCAAAGATATTCATTAACAATTCATCTTTGCACTATAGGCCAAAGACATACAACTATATTTTAGAAGAGTCAAGTAGAGCATGATATCTACTATCTTTTACGAATTAAAAGTGTATAATCAATATTTTATCGCTGAGACTTAGCTTAATAAATAATCCATATCATCGGATCATCCCTGCAATACGGCCAATGATATTCATGTAATCATCAATTGTCATGATTATACCGAATAATCCCTGGTTATAATCATACCAATAATTGTCCATCAATGCACTACGGGACAATGAGGACTTTTACCACATCATCTATAACATTACGGGCCATGATTATACCAAATGATCCCTGGTCATAATCATACCAATAAATAGTTCATCAATGCACATGAACCAAAGATACTCATCAATTAATAGTTCATCTTTGAACGTAAGCCAAAGATATACAACTATAAAACCAATAATCAACAGTCTATCTTTGCACGTAAGCCGAAGATATACAACTGTAAAACCAATAATCAACAGTCCATCTTTGCACGTAAGCGAAAGATATACAACTGTAAAACCAAATCAACAGTCCATCTTTGCACGTAAGCCAAAGATGACTTTCATCATAATATAAGCATGAGGATGATGACAAAGATATAAGCATTAATCAAACGAAATCAAGGATAAATATTAAAGACTTTTAATTTATCCAGTGTTTAAAAATATCCAAATTGTCAACATGATACTGCTTTGTGGAGTAAAATTCAAGAATAATATTCATGTACCAAGAATAATTTGGACAGAAAAGAAATATATTTTTTCTGGTAAATAGTACCCCGCAATAGAACCCTATGAATAGTAATTCGGGAATAGTACCTCGTGAATAGTACCCCGGCATGAAAAGTACCCCAAATACCCGAGTGAATAATATTCGGGTGAATAGTAACCCGTGAATAATAATCTGACACGAAAAGTGTCCCAAATACCCGAGTGAATAATACTAGAGTGAAAAGTAATTGGGTGAGTAGTAACTCATGAATAGTAACTCGTAAAAGAAATACCAAAGAAAATGATATTCCATGACGAGTACAAAAGAAATGATATCTCATACGAGTATAATAGATTATATGAAATTTCAAATGGATTTTCACCCGCCATGCGATAATCCACGTAGACAGATCATTTCCACAATTTAATAAGGAATGAATACAAAGGATCATTCACCATGCATACGGTAATCCACATAGACAGGTTATTCCAACAAAATAATAAAGAATGGAATAACAGAAGAATTCACCATGCATAAGATAGACCGCAGATGCATGTGTTATTCCCAGCGAATAATAGAGAATTGAACCAAAGTCATCAAGTAATTACGCATGCATGAGGATATTCCAATGTAATAATAAAGAATTGAACCAGGTCATGCCAGAATCCATACAGACGGTATATTCCAACAAAATAATAAATAATGGAATAACAACAGAATTCACCAGGTATGCGATAGACCGCACAGACACGTTATTCCAACAAAATAATAAAGAATGGAATAAGAGAAGAATTTCACCATGTATGCGGTACTTCGAATAGACAGATTATTCCAATATAATAATAAAGAATGGAATAACAACCCTTACGAGTATTGAAAGAAAATAACTCTCTTCATGAATACGAAAGAATAATACCCCTTACCTCAAAAGAAAACTGGATACTGGAATAGTGAGGTAGCAGACTTCTCTTCTTCTTTCTCTCTATAATTTCTCTCTATAATAATTGCTCTATAGCTTTAGTGAATTGGTGAGAAATGAAGGAAGAATGAGCTTCTATTTATAGGAAAATATAGTTTTAATAATTGCACATTTTGGGGCTCAAAATATTACAGTATAATACCTTCATCTTTTCCTTTATTTTTAATTTAGTCATCCAAGTATTATCAAACTTGTACCACCTCCCCTAATAGTAAATCATGTGAATCAATAGTAAAATCATGTGACTCAATAGTATAATCATGTGAAAAAACTAATTACAGTATAGTACCTTCATCTATACCTCCATTTTTAACTTAGTCATACAAGTATTATATATCTTGCACCAATTCCCCTAATAGTAAATCATGTGAATCAATAGTACACACATGTGAACACATAGTTATAAGCATTTGAATTAGTAGCAATTAATTGCTCATTTATCCGGTTAATTACCCGATTGGTCAATATAACATCCAGACATCAATTATTATCAAAATCAATGTCGATTTCCACTAACACTAATAATTCCAACACAATGGAACTATCAATTTCATCATTAATCAAAACGAACTTATTAATCATTAATATTTTAACTCACAATATTTAACAATCAGGTCGTTCCCAGGAAAGAGGGGGCTTTCCGATAAGGATTTCTCCGTATTGGCGCGCAATTAGATTATCTAACCTCTCCTTGATAGAACTTCTAGACATTGTCAATATTGCAATTTAATAATATGAATAACTTTGTTGTCTCAATTATTGATTTAATAATATATCATATTATGCAGATGATATTGTGACAATAATCGAATCAATAATATGAGAGATATGATGCAGCAATTACTGTAGCAATAATTGAGTATAACTGAGTGACTTCTCATGTAAGCATCAACAACCAATACCGTGTGCTACTATGTAACCACGCGTATTACTGTACTTTTACTACCGGGTAGTTTAATAGTTTTAAAAGTAACACTTTCGCCATTATTTTTATAAAAAGATAATTCTGTCGTTTTCTTACTACGACAATACTTCCATTGTGGAGTCCACCAATGATTGTGCCGTCGTACGGATATTCCCCGATAAAAAGAATATTCCCCGACCAAACGAATATTTTATAACAACTTGCATACTTTGCAAAATTTTCACATATCACCCTTAACTTTAACCCTTTCTCAATTTAACCATTTACTAAATAAAATAATAATTATAAGAAAATTGAATACTTTCATTTCATAATTTCAGGATCTTACAATCTCCCCTCCATATGAAATTTTGCCCTCAAAATTTATGTACCTGGTAGTTCGAAGAGATGAGAATACCTTGCTTTCTTTTTGGGTTGTACCTTCCTGGTTATTTCTTCTGTATCATGATTTTTCCCATTGCTCATCTCCTGTATTTGAGATATCATTCTAGAATATATCTTCAAAACAAAGATTGATTGACATATCACAATTTGTCAACTTATCAATTAAATAATTTTAGCTTAGGTAAGTCATACACTAGCGAAGTATATAACTCGTCTCTCCCCTCCTAGTTCTAGACTCTTATCTCCTCCAACGACCATATCCCTAAGCTCTGATACCATTTGTGACGCCCCCAAAATAGGTCCACACGACCCATTCTGAGTCGCCAGATATCACACTATAAAAATCATTTACAAACTTTATTTATACAACTATTGAACTGTCGTGCAGAATACGACCACAGTTAAACTGTGAGTTTTAATACAAATGTATGTAACTCTCATGGATCCTTGACCACAACCTAACAATGGTACTTTACATAAAAGTACAGTCAAAAACTATTTTAGAAATTAAAATCTTTGGGAAGTGCTCAAGGAAACCTTCGTACATTGGAGGCCATGCGTCAAGGTTATGATAGTTATCATATGTCCACAGAATTATCCTTGGTTGACCCAATAGACCCCAAATAAAAACGAGAAGATTACTATCATGTTCTTTCCAATGGTGAGCCTTCTCTTGACATATAACTATCTCCACTGTCTACAATTGAAAATTATATTTCAAACAAACTCCAAGATCTTATAGGTAATACTCGTAGATATACTCAGCAAGTGGATGTGGACAACCCTTTCTTATGATAACACGATGTTGTATGTCATTAGACATCTTGTAAGATAGTGGCAAAACACCCTTCCAAAGTTGGGTTCACCTCACCCTATTAGGTTCACCAAAATTAAATATCAAATGATGTATACAATATGACACACTTATCTAAAGTTCTCAATAAAATTATTTACATACTATTTAAGGAGAACCTCAACAACTATAGACCACCGTTCTATTCTCATGTTACCCCCGTTTGTCCCAGCTACACTCTTATTACCTGAAAGGAATTGTGAAGTAAAAAGGGTGAGCACAACTAGCCCAAAGAAAAAGAATATCATGACTAAAGATAATTTACATCATCAATAGCCTTCATCAAGAATAAATCGTAGATTTAGAACATATGGTAGATGATAAAACTTTTTAACCATAGTTGCAATTGAACGAGCCATCCATTAGAAGAGTCAAATAGACCATCAGATCTATTATCTTCTCCATGTTAAAAGTCCACCAATAATGTTTTATCCTCGTAACATCAATCAACAATTCTGCCCACAATCATATGAATAATTCATAATCATAATTGTGATTCTAAATTCCTCTTGAACCCGTGATTAAGATAATTTTCATCACCTATCTTCACCTGAAACATCAAAAATCATGGTTATACCAAATCACAATTCCTTCTCATAATCATACTAATGAATTCATCTTTGCACTACGACCAAAGATATTCATTAACAATTCATCTTTGCACTACAAGCCAAAGACATACAACTGTATTTTAGAAGAGTCAAGTAGAGCATGATATCTACTATCTTTTACGAATTAAAAGTGTATAATCATTATTTTATCGCTGAGACGCAGCTTAATAAATAATCCACATCATTGAATCATCCCTGCACTACGGCCAAGGATATTCATTTAATCATCAATGGCCATGACTATACTGAATAATCCCTGGCTATAATCATACCAATAACTGTCCATCAATGCACTACGGGCCAATGAGGACTTTTACCACATCATCTATAACATTACGGGTCATGATTATACCGAATGATCCCTTGTCGTAATCATACCAATAAACAGTTCATCAATGCACATAAGCCAAAGATACTCATCAATTAATAGTTCATCTTTGCACGTAAGCCAAAGATATACAAATCGTAAAACTAATAATTAACAATCCATCTTTGCACGTAAGCCAAAGATATACAAATCAGAAACTAATAATCAATGATCCATCTTTGCACGTAAGCCAAAGATATATAAATCAGTAAAACTAATAATCAACGGTCCATCATTTTTGCACGTAAGCCAAAGATGACTTTCATCATAATATAAGCATGAGGATGATGACAATGATATAAGCATTAATTAAACGAAATTAAGGATAAATATTAAAGACTTTTAATTTATCCAGTGTTTAAAAATATCCAAATTATCAACATGATACGGCTTTGTGGAGTAAAATTCAAGAATAATATTCATGTACCAAAAATAATTTGGACATAAAAGATATATATTTTTCGGGTAAATAGTACCCCACAATAGTGCCCTATGAATAGTACTTCGGGAATAGTACCTCGTGAATAGCACCCCGGCATGAAAAGTACCCCAAATACTCGAGTGAATAATATTCGGGTGAATAGTAACTCGTGAATAGTAATCTGACACAAAAAGTGCCCCGAATACCCGAGTGAATAATACTAGAGTGAGTAGTAACTGGGTGAATAGTAACTCGTGAATAGTAACTCGTAAAAAAATACCAAAGAAAATGATATTCCATGACGAGTACAAAAGAAATGATATATCATACGAGTATAATAGATTATACGAAATTGTAAATGGATTTTCACCCGCCATGCGGTAATCCACGTAGATAGATCATTTCCACAATTTAATAAGGAATGAATACAAAGGATCATTCACCATGCATGTGGCAATCCACATAGACAGGTTATTCCAACAGAGTAATAAAGAATGGAATAACAGAAGAATTCACCATGCATGCGATAGACCGCACAGATAGGTTATTCTCAACAGAATAATAAAAAATGGAACTAGGTTATGCGTAATTCGCACAGACAGGATATTCCAATAAAATAATAAAGAATGGAACCAGGTCATGCGTAATCCGCACAGACAGGATATTCCAATAGAATAATAAAGAATGGAACTAGGTTATGCATAATTCACAGAGACAGGACATTCCAACTGTAAAGTCCCCGAATCCGGATACTTGAAACCCGAACTCGGTACTTCACGATACCATTTCTATGAGCGGAATAATACTAATAATAATAACAATAATATAGATTTATCAAATTAATTTACATATTATCGTAGTTTAGTTCCCAAGTACTAAACCTTTAAACATTCGTTACATGATAATGATAATAGTATTTATCATCCTTATCATAAAGTTAGACTATTACATAGAATAGCTTAAACATTCATTCAAAGAACTTTCCCTTTCCCTTGTTCTTGGCAGATCCTTTCTGGTTTGTTCACACTTAGTGAAAACATTTAAATTAAGCAAGAATGAGCATTTGAGTGCCCAAAGAAGTAATATCAACAATATCGAGTTAAATTGAAAGGATTAAATGTTTTTTTGAACGTAAACTTCTACAACGGATCAATAGTTGTGAAGTAAATGGACCAATAATCAATAACATGTCATTTAAATTTCAAATTTTTTGAAACTACGATGCACTATAAATGATGATCATTTGACGTACTATGAACATTGTTTTATATTTTTGAAAAGGTTTAAACAGAACTTCATCTCAGAAACCGTCATTACTTACTAGCACGGGGTGATCAAATTCGTTATGCCCTCAGATTGATCAATACTACATTGCTAGAATGATATTATCGTTCATCCTTTGTCCGCCAGAAAGCATAAAAATTTCCCATGATTGGGATGTTCATAATGATCTTGAATCCATACCAAAACAATTCGGTTGGATAAGTTTTATCTTGTTCAACAACAACTTTAAATATATGTCTAATGGATCAAATAGCTTAGACGACCTTTATTTCAAGGTGTACATACTAAGCAACTATAAGTATGTATCAACATGTGATAAAATATAATGATTATCCAAGTGGGGACACTTGTATAACCATGTTATAGAAATTAATCTAACGTAATAAATAACTTGATCACTATTAATAGAATAAAGGAAATTGTATAACAATTATTGTTTAATAGCTTACTTATACAGAATCATTGCATAAGTATATACAAAGGTTGAAATATTTGAACAATTGAAATGAATAGTTTAGATATTATCTTACGCATGTCCTTAGCATAAAGTAAATGTAAAAGTTTAGATACTTGACTTGTCTGCTGCTTACACAACTTAGATATATCTTTTCTATCAAGTCCTATCATTAAATAAATCATTGTCTGATTAGAATAATATATCATATCATATAATACTACTTATTGCAGTCAGCACATTCCTAATCACATTGTCACATAATTTTAACACCATTGAATCACAAATAATTCACTTATCAAGTCAATCTATTTAAATCCAGATCAATTTAAAAAATATGCTTATTTCATCGACAACTTTATTTGGGTAATTATCGAGTCTATGACTCTATACAGCTTATACAATATCCATTTGGATAACTTAAACACCCACAAGACTATTTTTCATGGCCTTGTAATAATTTTTAAACAATTATTACCATTTATCATAATTTTGAAATATCGTAATCATTATTAAATGATTTAAATAATAAACAATTCTATTATCATTAATATTTAATTAATAATAAACTATTAATGAAACCATTGCCAAAATATTAAGTTATTTAAAATAACTTAAACTATTTTAAAACATTTATATTACCTTTAAATGATTTTTAAAACATTTAAAATCATTATTAAATAATTACCATTAATATTTAAATATGAATGAACTATTTATCTAAATATTAAAAGTCATTAATTATAACTTAAAATACTTTTAATTCATTTTTATCCCTTTTAAATAATTTTTTTTAAATTAATAAAATCATTTTAGAACTATTTATTTAATATAATTATTAAATAAATTTAATATCATTAATCATTAAATAAATATCATTAATATTAAATTATTAATGAAATTATTCTTTTAAATATTAAAAGTTATTTTTATAACTTAAAATATTTTTAAACACTTTATTTTCATTTAAAATGATTTTTAAAATAATAAAATCATTTTGAACTAATTTATTTAATATAATTAAATAATTTTTAATATCATTATTAATCATTAATTAATGAAATTAACCATTAAATATTAAAAGTTATATTTTATAACTTAAAATATTCTTAAATACCTTATTATTATTTAAAATGATTTTTAATATAATAAAATCATTTTTAATTTATTTATTTAATTCATTTACTAAATAACTTAACTATCATTAATATTAATTTATTAATGAAAATTATCATAAAATATTAAAAGTCATTGTAGATAACTTCAAATATTTTCATATATCATAATATAATTTTTAATGATTTTTCATGTATTTAAATCATTTTTAAATAATTTATTTAATATTATAATTAAATAAATTAAATACTTTTAATATTCCAAAATATTAAATATTTATGAAATATATTTAAAATAATTAAAATATAATTTTTAGAATTTAAAATAATTTTTAATAATTTATTTTGTATTTTTATAATTAAAACCCTTTTTATCAATTTTTTATTAATTTTTGGAAATTATAAATAAAATCGTCGCTAAGGGCTATAGCGACACTTTTCGTCGCTATAGGTGTTCTTGAGCCTTCAAGAACATTCATAACTCGGCCCAACTTGCCTACTTTGACCAAAGCAATACGCATAGGATCATGATGTTTGAGGTATGCTTTTATACAGATTATGTAGTATACATGCAACACTACACCATTCAACAAGAAATATGATCAAATAACATCACAATCCAGAAGATATAAAGCCTCAAAGTGGTCGTTATACATGTTCTTCATTTCGGGTTTCCCGTAAATGAAGAACAGCCTCGATGGCTACTTTGGGCTTCCACAACTTGCAGATCGCGAGATATTTTGTGATATAATGTGTGAAGTGTGTAGCCAACATGTAAGAGAATATATTTATCCCAAAACATTAACTAAATAACAACACAATCGACAGATTTAGACCTATTAAACCTTTGTCGACGTCATGATCATGCGTTTTCTCGGGTTACCTAGAAAATGCATTTCATTAACGTCCCATTTAGCTAGTTCGATCACCATCGAGATCTACCGATCTATATATTAGTAATATAGTGCAATAATATTGTTGTCCAAACAATGACTATATCATAGATACATAGATCATTACATAAAATCATAACACAGTCAGATCTAAGGCCACGAAGATCTTGTCAGAGCCTTCTGGGCATGATCTGGGTTTTTCCAGAAATTGAAAGTCATGGTCGGTCAATGAGGTTTGACCACCCATAACTTTCATTCCGAGCACGATCCGAAAGCTAGCTAAAAGTTCCAGATTACAGGAACATAACAAAGCTACAAGATTCAAGCTTTAATCAACAAAAACAGTTAACATACAAAGATTAAAGAGGCCTGACATTTGCTTGTCAGTCGACAACAAAAATTTTCCAGATTTTTCAAAAACTCAACTCTGAAGATTTTGATGATATGGATCTATCTAAAACCAACCCAGATCGTCATAATAACTTATAAACAACATGTTTTAACAATAAATTCTAACATCTAACAACAAAATTTTGGATGATTCAAGCTAAGGTTTTATACCTTTGATGTCCAAATTTCGATTTTGTGTTATTGATTTGGTATGGCCGATCGTGGGGCTTGTTTCTTGGACCGATTTTAGGAGAGAATTTCAGAGGTTTTAAGTTGAGAGAGATAAGTGGAGTGTTATTACAAAAAATAAGTGGGCAAATGAGATTTTCTCTCCAATACTATATATATAATGTGTTGGATGCATGTACGCCGAGATTTTGTAAATGTGGTTCTTTGAGATTGTATGTCACCATTTGTCAACATAGTTGGTTACCAACTCCAACCTATTGTCAAAACCTACTAATTTAGACAAAATAATACACTTAGGGGCAAAATGGTCATTTGGCATGACAAATTAATGACATTTTGGTAATTGCCAAACCCTTAGGGTTAGGGTTTAGTTTAGGTTTAGGGTTTGAGCCAATTTTAGCAAAAGTCTAGGATTCCAAATTTAGGATTTAATAATTATGGTTTATTACAAAAAAATAATAATATAAAATAACTAAATTTTTGTTTCTAAAATTTGACAATTTAGGTTTGTTAATTAGATTAATTTTCTAATTACTTTATATAGTAACATTAGGTTTTAGATCATATAATTATCATTGACTTTGCTAATTTAGCAATTAGGGTTTATTCTTTTGGTAATTAGGGTTACCAAATTACTATTAGGTTTTTAATTACTAAATTAGGGTTTTAGTTTAGTAATTAGGGTTTAACAATTTAGGGTTTCTAAATTTAATAATTATAACCACAATATTTGTTAATTGATCACATTATCGATACCACCAACAATCTCAAACTCTAATTTCAAATTAGGGTTACTAATTATAGCAATTAGGGTTTCATGACAAAATTAGGGTTTTAATCATTATGGTTTTAAATCACTAATTAGGTTTATTTATTAAGTGATATAAAACATATTATACATGACCTTTAATCACGGTAACACAATTCTTGACAAATCAAACCTCCGGCCAAGGTTTTAGGATTAGGGTTTATTAAAAATTCGTATATAATTAGGGTTTTAATTTAATAATTAGGGTTTCTAATTAGCATATCCTCAAGTAACACATAACATATATCATATAACCCTTATATTTAATAGTCAGAAGTTTCCCATTTTAATTGATAAAAGCGAGTTAAATCAATTAATCGTTGTGGTTTGGTCAATATACCATAATCGACCAACCATCAACAAGATAATTTTTACAAATACATTATTATAGCAATCGAAAAATCAAAATATTATAATATTATAATATTATTATCATTCCTTGATCAAAACCCAAAATTAGGGTTTGGATTCCATATCTCGATTTATTGTTATCATTAAGTTAAAATAATTAACTTAATATCCTCGAACAAATTTATATAATGAAATAATTATTATAATTATTCTAAAATCATTTCATATATTATTTGAATAATATAAACATATAATTTCATGGAAAAATAATTAATAAAACATTTCTAATATAGAATTAATTACTATAAAAATATCATTTATAATAACCAATATTTCTAAAATAAAATTATTTACAATTAATAATGTAATACTTAAATTTTATTTATCAAACATATAATTATAATTACACATTACCTTGGCACATATCATTCATATTTATTTTTAATAAATAAAAAAAAAAATTATATTTAAAATTTATGATTTATTTATATAGAAAATATCAAGTTGTCACATTCACCTCCTTTATAATGATTCCGTCCCTAATCATCACACTTTAAAACCTATACCTACTAGGGTACATGTCATTCACAATCATTGCAAGTAGATTTTTATCACTTTAATCGGATCGATCTTTTACTTTTTATTTAAAGCTTGTTTTTCGATTATACTGGAAATTTGATTTCTAAAAGAACTCAAATTCCTCCTTCAAATTTTCCTTATAAAATAATTTACTATAAATAAAAAAATCATATTTATATAAAAATAAAAGTTATAATGAAAAGTACTGAGTCCCACCGCCACCGCCACCGTGTCTTGGATCGCATGTTGAAGACCCTTGCAGAGATTTTTTTCACTTGGTTGGATGAAGTTGGTCCTGTGATTGCCAAAGTTCCACCGCTTTTCCCCATGTTCACACTTGCTACCTCCGCTTTCCTTTCTGGACGTCTTTCACCCTATGATCCTTTGATTCGCATGTAAAACACCCACCAATTATCTTAGAATTGGGGGGTTGGGAGAGATATGGCCCTCCCCCGCCCACACTTGAAACATGCGAATTTTCCTTAAGACATTCCCTAAATGATTTTTCCCACAATTCCCACATTGCATCAACGGCTTCTTATTTACACCTTCTTGTTTTACCTGCACCCCACCAAAGTTGTTCACCTTCCTCTTATCCCTCCTATTCCCAGTATTTGCTTCCACCTTCCCAGTTCCCTCAACTTTTCCCTTGTTCCTCCTTTCTTTGTTGTAAAGGCTCATGGCCTCACTTCCTCCTCAAATGATAAGTGCTTTCTTCATGAGTGTTTGCAAATGTAGGGATTTTGCAACATCGCCACCTTGTTGTAGAGCCTGTGGTTTTAATCCCACCAAACCTTCATACTTTTCTAGCCTCCCAGATCGACTTGATGCGGGGCGAACCTAGCTAATTCATTAAATTTTACAAGATATTCCGCAACAATCATATTCTCTTGTTTTAATTCAAGAAATTTTACTTCCATCCTAGCTTGCATACTAGATGAAAAGTAGTTTTAAAAAAGAGTATTTTAAACCTTTCCAAGCAACTACACCTTCCCCAAATTTCTTGCCTCGATTCGCTTCCCACCAAAAATTTGCCTCTCCCTTCATCATGTAGGTGGCAAAAGAGGTCTTTTGCCCTCTCACCTACTAGCTATTACAAACGCCTTTTTATTTCTTTAACCCAAGTTTGGGCTTCTCTACAGGTCATTGTACCTCTAAATTCGGAGATCCCTGACTTTAAAGTCCTTGAAGTTTGCTAAGAGATTGTCCTGTTGGTTCCCATCGGCTGTCGTTCCTTGTTGGATGGGTTGAGCTACCATGTTTGCGAATTGCTGCATTGGATCTGGTTGTGGTTGTCCTTCAACGTTGTTGGCAGATTCTTCTGCCCTTCGATTTCGAGTTTGTCGTCGAGGCGGCATTATCTGGTTAAATAAAACATAATTTAACTTACATTCTAAACCTTATCACATAAGTTTAGTATATTAAACTTGTTTCATTACCCAAACATAAGTCCATTTTCATTAATTCAAGGTAATTTACATAATATAGCCCATAATACTATCCCTTTGTGACTACAAGAGTCGGGATTTACAACTTTGATTAACACAAAAGGGGAGAATATTACATTACACAAACATACTAAGCACACATATAATATTAAACAAACCTACACCACAGAACCTATACTACCTATTCACTACGCCTTTTTCTTGATTGTGGACATCCCTTTGCCTGATGACCTTCTATTCCACAAATAAGCAGTACACTTGCCTTGGATTGGGACACTGAAGAGAAAAATGTCCCCCATGACCGCAATTGTAGCAAACATTTTCCCCTTTCCTGCACACGCCTTCATGCTTCTTGTCACAATTTGTACACTTTTCTATGTGTTTAAAGTTCCTTTGGTTGTTATCAGGATCACAATCATTCATTTTTCTTTTTCCCTTTTGGTTTGGAGCTGCACATGACTTGTTGCTTTTAGCTCCTAGTTGGTCAATTTGGATTTTAAGCTTATCTTGTTCTTCCATGGTTTCAATTAATGCTTTCTGCAGTTGGCTGTTTAGTAATTTTTCTATTTTCCACAACTGTTCCAAAGAGCAAACTGGTCCAAGCAGATTTCAGACTTGGTTGATGCTTGATCGGCCCAACTTCAAAGGTTCCAATCATCGCTTGTTAGTTCCACCATTTTCGGATCTCGCACGATATTCTCCACTATAACCACCTCATCGAGGTTGCTTTCACTTTGAGCCTCTATTTCAGCTATTGGATTTGATATCGGCTTCTTCTTTATGATCCAAGGGTATCCTAATCCTTTTTCACCTGACATCTACACATATAAATTATCCTGATTAGCATAAATTATATACACATAACACATAAGGGTTTTATATAAGTTATCTTTTAGTTTGTTTGACGATGAATTTATCTGATTCATCTACTTTTAAACTCAATATGAGTTATTTATATTTTCAATATTTCCCTATGTTCTAAGGTTATAGCCTAAAGTTTATCCCACCTAAGGTTTCTAACCCTATAGCTCGATACTATTCTCAGAAAGTCCCCCTAATCCGGATACTTGAAACCCTAACTCTCGGTGACTTTCACGATACCATTTCTATGAGCGGAATAATACTAATAATAATAACAATAATATAGATTTATCAAATTAATTTACATATTATCAGATTTTAGTTCCCAAGTACGAAACCTTTAAACATTCGTTACATGATAATGATAATAGTATTTATCATCCTTATCATAAAGTTAGACTATTACATAGAATAGCTTAAACATTCATTCAAAGAACTTTCCCTTTCCCTTGTTCTCGGCGAGATCCTTCGGTTTGTTCACACTTAGTGAAAACATTTAAATTAAGCAAGAATGAGCATTTGAGTGCCCAAAGAAGTAATATCAACAATATCGAGTTAAATGGAAGGATTAAATGTTTTTTTTGAACGAAACTTCTACAACGGATCAATAGTTGTGAAGTAAATCGGACCAATAATCAATAACATGTCATTTAAATTTCAAATTTTTTTGAAACTACGTATGACTATAAATGATGATCATTTGATGTGACTATGAACATTGTTTTATATTTTTGAAAAGGTTTAAACAGAACTTCATCTGTAAACCGTCATTACTTACGGGCACGGGGGTGATCAGCCCGTTATGCCCTGTATTGATCAATACTACATTTCTAGAACGATATTATCGTTCATCCTTTGTCCGCCGTAGCGCATAAAAATTTCCCATGATTGGGATGTTCATAACAGTCTTGAATCCATACCAAAACAATTCGGTTGGATAAGTTTTATCTTGTTCAACAACAACTTTAAATATATGTCTAAATTTGGATCAAATAGCTTAGACGACCTTTATTTCAAGGTATATATACTAAGCAACTATAAGTATGTATCAACATGTGATAAAATATAATGATTTTCCAAGTGGGGACACTTGTATAACCATGTTATAGAAATTAACGAACAGAATAAATAACTTGATCACTATTAATGTAATAAAGGAAATTGTATAACAATTATTGTTTAATAGCTTACTTATCTGTAATCATTGCATAAGTATATACAAAGGTTGAAATATTTGAACAATTGAAATGAATAGTTTAGATATTATCTTACGCATGTCCTTAGCATAAAGTAAATGTAAAAGTTTAGATACTTGACTTGTCTGCTGCTTACACAACTTAGATATATCTTTTCTATCAAGTCCTATCATTAAATAAATCATTGTCTGATTAGAATAATATATCATATCATATAATACTACTTATTGCGCAACAAAGACATTCCTAATCACATTGTCACATAATTTTAACACCATCAATCACAAATAATTCACTTATCAAGTCAATCTATTTAAATCCAGGATCAATTTCTAAATATGCTTGGTCTCATCGACAACTTTATCGAGTAATTATCTAGTCTATGACTCTACAGCTTATACAATATCCATTTGGATAACTTAAACACCACCACCGACTATTTTTCATGGCCTTGTAATAATTTTTAAACAATTATTACCATTTATCATAATTTTGAAATATCGTAATCATTATTAAATGATTTAAATAATAAAACAATTCTATTATCATTAATATTTAATTAATAATAAACTATTAATGAAACCATTGCCAAAATATTAAGTTATTTAAAATAACTTAAACTATTTTAAAACATTTATATTACCTTTAAATGATTTTTAAAATATTTAAAATCATTATTAAATAATTACCATTAATATTTAAATATTAATGAACTATTTATCTAAATATTAAAAGTCATTAATTATAACTTAAAATACTTTTAATTCATTTTTATCCCTTTTAAATAAATTTTTTTTAAATTAATAAAATCATTTTAGAACTATTTATTTAATATAATTATTAAATAAATTTAATATCATTAATCATTAAATAAATATCATTAATATTAAATTATTAATGAAATTATTCTTTTAAATATTAAAAGTTATTTTTTATAACTTAAAATATTTTTAAACACTTTATTTTCATTTAAAATGATTTTAAAATAATAAAATCATTTTTAAACTAATTTATTTAATATAATTAAATAATTTTTAATATCATTATTAATCATTAATTAATGAAATTAACCATTAAATATTAAAAGTTATATTTTATAACTTAAAATATTCTTAAATACCTTATTATTATTTAAAATGATTTTTAATATAATAAAATCATTTTTAATTTATTTATTTAATTCATTTACTAAATAACTTAACTATCATTAATATTAATTTATTAATGAAAATTATCATAAAATATTAAAAGTCATTGTAGATAACTTCAAATATTTTCATATATCATAATATAATTTTTAATGATTTTTCATGTATTTAAATCATTTTTAAATAATTTATTTAATATTATAATTAAATAAATTAAATACTTTTAATATTCCAAAAATATTAAATATTTATGAAATATATTTAAAATAATTAAAATATAATTTTTAGAATTTAAAATAATTTTTAATAATTTATTTTGTATTTTTTATAATTAAAAACCCTTTTTATCAATTTTTTTATTAATTTTCGAAAATTATAAATAAAACTATCGCTAAAGGGCTATAGCGACACTTTCTGTCGCTATAGGTGTTCTTGAGCCTTCAAGAACATTCATAACCGCCCAACTTGCCTACTTTGACTGCTACAGCGCATAATGAGGATCATGATGTTCGAGGGTATGCTTTTGTACAGATTATGTAGTATACATGCAACACTACACCATTCAACAAGAAATATGATCAAATAACATCACAATCCAGAAGATATAAAGCCTCAAAGTGGTTTGTGGAGACATGTTCTTCATTTTCGGGTTTCCGTAAATGAAGAAAGCCTCTGATGGCTACTTTGGGCTTCCACAACTTGCGAGATCGCGAGATATTTTTGTGATATAATGTGTGAAGTGTGTAGCCAACATGTAAGAGAATATATTTATCCCAAAACATTAACTAAATAACAACACAATCGACAGATTTAGACCTATTAAACCTTGTCGACGTCATGATCATGCGTTTTTCGGGTTACCTAGAAAATGCATTTCATTAACGTCCCACTTAGTTTCGACCGCCCATCGAGATCTACCCTCGATCTATATATTAGTAATATAGTGCAATAATATTGTAGTCCAAACAATGACTATATCATAGATACATAGATCATTACATAAAATCATAACACAATCGGATCTAAGGCCACGAAGATCTTGTCGAGCCTTCTCGGGCATGATCTCGGTTTTTCAGAATTGAAAGTCATGGTTTCACAATGAGGTTTGACCACCCATAACTTTCATTCGAAAGCACGATCCGAGCTAGCTAAAAGTTCCAGACACAGGAACATAACAAAGCTACAAGATTCAAGCTTTAATCAACAAAAAGCAGTTAATATACAAAGATTAAAGAGGCTCGACATTTGCTTGTCGTCGACGACAACAAAAATTTTCCAGATTTTTCAAAACTCAACTCAAGAGTTTGATGATATGGATCTATCTAAAACCAACCCAGATCGTCATAATAACTTATAAACAACATGTTTTAACAATAAATTCTAACATCTAACAACAAAATTTTGGATGATTCAAGCTAAGGTTTTATACCTTTGATGTCCAAATTCGATTTTGTGTTCTTCGATTTGGTATGGTGATCGTGGGGCTTGTTTCTTGAATCGATTTTAGGAGAGAATTTCGTGAGGTTTTAAGTTGAGAGAGATAAGTGGAGTGTTATTGCAAAAATAAGTGGGCAAATGATTTTCTCTCTCCAATACTATATATATAATGTGTTGGATGCATGTATGCTGAGATTTGTAGCTGGTTGCTGAGATTGTATGTCACCATTTGTCAACATAGTTGGTTACCAACTCCAACCTATTGTCAAAACCTACTAATTTAGCCAAAATAATACACTTAGGGGCAAAATGGTCATTTGGCATGACAAATTAATGGCATTTTGGGTAATTGCCAAACCCTTAGGGTTAGGGTTTGGTTTAGGGTTTAGGGTTTGAGCCAATTTTAGCAAAAGTCTAGGATTCCAAATTTAGGATTTAACAATTATGGTTTATTACAAAAATAATAATATAAAATAACTAAATTTTTGTTTCTAAAATTTGACAATTTAGGTTTGTTAATTAGATTAATTTTCTAATTACTTTATACAGTAACATTAGGGTTTAGATCATATAATTATCATTGACTTTGCTAATTTAGCAATTAGGGTTTATTCTTTTGGTAATTAGGGTTACCAAATTACTATTAGGGTTTTTAATTACTAAATTAGGGTTTTAGTTTAGTAATTAGGGTTTAACAATTTAATAATTATAACCACAATATTTGTTAATTGATCACATTATCGATACCCACCAACAATCTCAAACTCTAATTTCAAATTAGGGTTACTAATTATAGCAATTAGGGTTTCGCGACAAAATTAGGGTTTTAATCATTATGGTTTTAAATCACTAATTAGGTTTATTTATTAAGTGATATAAAACATATTATACATGACCTTTAATCACAGTAACACAATTCTTGACAAATCAAACCTCTGGTCTAGGTTTCCGGATTAATGTTTATTAAAAATTCAGATATAATTAGGGTTTTAATTTAATAATTAGGGTTTCCTAATTAGCATATCCTGAAGTAACACATAACATATATCATATAACCCAGATATTTAACAAATAGAAGTTTCCCATTTTAATTGATAAAGCGAGTTAAATCAATTAATGCTGTGGTTTGGTCAATATACCATAATCGACCAACCATCAACAAAGACAATTTTTACAAAGATACATTATTATAGCCTTTGAAAAATCAAAATATTATAATATTATAATATTATTATCATTCCTTGATCAAAACCCAAAATTAGGGTTTGGATTCCATATCTCGATTTATCTGTTATCATTAAGTTAAAATAATTAACTTAATATCCCGAACAAATTTATATAATGAAATAATTATTATAATTATTCTAAAATCATTTCATATATTATTTGAATAATATAAACATATAATTTCATGGAAAAATAATTAATAAAACATTTCTAATATAGAATTAATTACTATAAAATATCATTTATAATAACCAATATTTCTAAAATAAAATTATTTACAATTAATAATGTAATAATTAAATTTTATTTATCAAACATATAATTATAATTACACATTACCTTGGCACATATCATTCATATTTATTTTTAATAAATAAAAAAAAAATTATACGCAAAATTTATGATTTATTTATATAGAAAATATCGGGTTGTCACACCAATGTAATAATAAAGAATGGAATAACAACAAATTCACGTGCATGCGATAGATCAAGACATGCATAAAGTTATTCCAACAGAATAATAAAGAAAGGAATAACAGAAGAATTTCACCATGTATGCGGTACTTCGCATAGACAGGTTATTCCAACATAATAATAAAGATTGGAATAACAACCCTTATAAATATTGAAAATAAATAACTCTCTTCATGAATACGAAAGAATAATACCCCTTACCTCAAAAGAAAATTGGATACTGGAATAGTGAGGTAGCAGATTTCTCTTCTTCTTTCTATCTATAATTTCTCTCTATAATAATTGCTCTATAGCTTTAGTGAATTGGTGAGAAATGAAGGAAGAATGAGCTTCTATTTATAGGAAAATATAGTTTCAATAATTGCACATTTTGGGGCTCAAAATATTACAGTATAATACCTTCATCTTTTCCTTCATTTTTAATTTATTCATCCAAGTATTATGAAACTTGCACCACCTCCCCTAATAGTCAATCATGTGAATCAATAGTAAAATCATGTGACTTAATAGTATAATCATGTGAAAAAACTAATTACAGTATAGTACCTTCATCTATACCTCCATTTTTAACTTAGTCATGCAAGTATTATCAATCTTACACCAATTCCCCTAATAGTAAATCATGTGAATCAATAGTACACACCTTTGAACACATAGTTATAAGCATGTGAATTAATAGCAATTAATTGCCTATTTATCCGGTTAATAACCCGATTTGTCAATATAACCTCCAAACATCAATTATTATCGAAATAAATGTCGATTTCTACTAACACTAATAATTCCAACACAATGGAACTATCAATTTCATCATTAATCAACACGAACTTATTCATCATTAATATTATAACACACAATATTTAACAACTAGGTCGTTCCCAGGAAAGAGGGGGCTTTTCGATAAGGATTTCTCCCTATTGACGCGCAATTAGATTATATAACCTCTCCTTGATAGAACTTCTAGACATTGTCAATATTGTAATTTAATAATATGAATAACTTTGTCATCTCAATTATTAATTTAATAATATATCATATTATGCAGATGATACTGTGACAATAATTGAATCAATAATATGAGAGATATGATGCAGCAATTACTGTAGCAATAATTGAGTATAACTGAGTGACTTCTCACGTAAGCATCAACAACTAATACCGTGTGCTACTATGCAACCATGTGTATTACTGTACTTTTACTACCGGGTAGTTCAATAGTTTTAAAAGTAACACTTTCGCCGTTATTTTTATAAAAAGATAATTATGTCATTTTCTTACTACGACAATATTTCCATTGTGGGGTCCAGCAATGATTGTGCCGTCGTAGGGATATTCCCCAACAAAAAGAATATTCCCCGACCAAACGAATATTTTCTAACAACTTGCATACTTTGCAAAATTTTCACATATCACCCTTAACTTTAACCCTTTCTCAACTTAACCATTTACTAAATAAAATAATAATTATAAGAAAATTGAATACTTTCATTTCATAATTTCGGGATCTCACAATATGTCTATGCTAATTGTTTTGGCTAAGACAAAAATGATTTGAAATTTTTCAAAATGTATTTCTAACCATGTGCATCATTTGATATGGTGTAAAAAATGGTAAACGATGGAGTCATCAATGTAGTCGAACCTAGTGTTGGTTGTGATCGAAAGATCTTCAGCCCACTATGGTATGATGTAGTATGATAAAGTCACAAAATGGTAGAATCCTCAACGTACTACTAATCTGGTATGGTATCATGACGACATCAAAGAATTTTTGATTTTCTTGTAAATTATGAAGAAGGTCAATTAAGTTGGCTAAATTATTTCGATTGATGTCCGAGTTATTGATAAAAGTCTAAGATATTTGATTCGGCTAAACGGCTGTTGAAAAACATTAATGGAATTCAAGCATTCTTGAGTATTTATGCCAAACTAGATTGTTCTGGTGCGGAATCAGATGATGAAAAGCTGAGGTGAACAAACCAATAAGGGGACATGTTTTCAGGGACAATGGTTCCGAGCGTAACGCATATAGTCATTACAAAACACTACATTACGACCCAACGTAGTGGTACAATAGGTTGGCCAACTAGTGTACGTGTGGATTGTGTTTTTATTCTTTGTGAGTGATAAACACTCCGTTTAGAGAAGAGTTCACGGTCTTGTGACCCCTCAGCATAATTTGGAATCTATGATTATTCATACTACTTCCTGATTATTGAAAAATTGTGGAAGATTCTTATCCTTCTGAAGGATAAATGTAGTAAGTAGAATGTTCCTTAGAAAGGAAAAAGTGGTAGAGTGCATTTGAGAAAATTATAATAAAAAAAACTTTCAAAAAGAGAATGGATAAAATTATTCAAAAGAATATGTAAGGTTCCGAATAGCACCAAGTAGAGGAGGTTTCGGTGATTCCGAGGATGGAATCCTTATAAGGGGGAGAGGATGTAAGTACCCGAATTTTCAAAAATTATTAAAATAAGAATTTAGTAAAAAAAATTCTTAAGGCATGAGAAGGGTTCAGATAAGAATATATATATATATATATATATATATATATATATATATATATATATATACGTTGTGAGATATGTGGTATTGTGTTGCATGGGGTAATATAAACTATGCAATAAGTGATTTATGTGTTTAATAAATATATTATTATTATATATTTGATATTTATTAGAGAGCCGAGTTATTTGAAGTAAAGAAGACGGATAAAAATTTATCTATCGATATTAAATAATTTATGTGAAATTATGTTATCATAGTAAGTTGGTGACATTAGATATCTTTCATACTCACCAATTTCTTGAGTATATGTACGAGTATCAAGTCTAAGGCAGTGCAACAGTACCGTTTAATGGTGGATGTATAGGAGCTGGGATAAACAATTCCTTCAGAGAGCGGAGGTATATACGAATTAGTATCCAATCTAACTCACTGTGAAAATAGTGTAGATAAGACGGAAACTAATTTGTTGGTTGTTTGTGGAAAACTACTCAGTGTACTATTTTGAATACCATTAAAGTCTCGATCTGTGCTAAGTTTGGACTTTTATATATGTGCGTTGTTGAAGAGAGAAGAAAATCGATATATCTTTAGATAAATAAAGGTTAGAGATTTATTGACTACAATTGGAATATGGTTAAATATATAGATTAAAGAAAGAAGAATTAAACTTGAAGTTTAATCTCTAAATTATTGAAGAATGTAGTCATTGGAGATTTATTTTGGTTAGTATAGTGAGATAGCATGTATAGAGTATGTTAAAGGATTTGCGAGTTAAGTTATGTTTCTATTGAAGCATAACATGTATGCGTCCTAACTTAAGGTGGCGCGACTGCACCACTCTCAATCCTAAGACCCGCGCGGCCACGCTAGTCTTTAGATAGTTCATGATGAGTTTGTGCAATCTGAATTATAAGAATTGTATATTAGTGGCTAATATGTTATCATATGGGTCATATTTGATAATTATAGTGTCCATGAATGGATTGAGATAGCAAAGCATGAATTGAATAAGAGTTAGTTATGGAAATTAACTAAAAAAGAATAAAAATTGGTTAACTTAAATTAAGTTGAAAATTATATTAAGGAATAATATAATTTGAGTATTAAAGCCTTGTATGATAGTGGCGTGATAGAAAATTGAATGAAAGGAGTAATTCACTTATGTAAAATGATGAATTAATATATGCGATTTACATGAAGAAAATGAAATGATTATGTTAATTAATTTTGGTATTTTCATATATTACGTAATATGATAATATATGAAATAATTTAATATTTAAAAGATGATAATGGAAAATAAGTAAAGGATAATAGAAGAAAACTAATATAATTATAAATAGATATTGGTTGGAGATTTGTGCATTAAGTAATAATTAAATTATAGCGAACTGTAATGTGTTGGGATAATTTGTGGAAGAAAAGGAATTAAAGAATTATAGTATTGTACATATTATTTATTTTAAGGAAAATGGTTATCTTAAATAAAGGGGCATGAGTATTAGAGTTAAATCGGACTAAAGGTTTAACTGTAATTATAAAAAGAGAATTAATGGAAGATAATAGATGATTGATAATAATCATTGTGATATTAAAGTGTGATAGGGAATAATGTGTTGAGAGTACCCAACTAAATTTTTTTTAGCCCAATTAAAATATTATTTGGGTTAACCCAGTGTACATGAATTATATGATTACGAGTATAGGTAACCCTAACTTATCATAAGGTTATACTAGTAAGTTATCAAATGTGACTTGTGTAGCTCAAAAGGAAAATCACATTAATAATGTTAAGGTTAAAAAAGAGAGTGTAGTATTCTTAAGAAGCCTTATCAGTCATTTTCCTTTCTCACATACTAGGCCATTGGCCTAGCCTATCTCTCCATGCTCAAAACTCAGTAGCTAGAAGATGGTGATGATGGCTACAGAAATGGTATGGAGGGAGTGGTTAGCCACTTTCCACTAACTCCTTCTTGTCCAACACCTTTTTCCTTCTTCCATTGGTTTGATTTCTAGGGTAAAACCCAACAATTGGGTAATGGGTTCTCTATAAATAGAAGCTTCTTCTTCTCTAATTGGGTTTCTTTGGTTCTTGATGAGTTTTGTATAGAGATTAAGTTGAAATTAGAGTGATCAATCTGAAGTTGGAAGCAAGTTTGGTAATTCAACTTCACTGAGGTATAATTCTTAAATCAATTACAAGTTCTAGTTATATTCTCTCAAAATACTTTCTCTATGAGTAGAGATTGGGTAGATGAAGTGTGTGTAGATTATATGTTTGCTTATACAATCAATTTTAGAGTAATTAAATTCATTCGAATATGTTAAAGAAATGGGTTTGGGTTTGGTAGTAATATATTGCTTTGGTTTGATTTGGTGTCAAAATTAGTGTCAAAGTCACTCTGTAAATGGTAAAATTTATGATGGATTATGTTTGCCCTCTAAGAAATGAAAAGAATGTAAGTTAAACAGACCAATTTTGTTTAGAAGCGAATTCGTAGTGAATGAATTCGCTAAATTTATCAAAATATGAAATTTTAGTATGAACATGAGTTTTGGATTAATATTTGGGTTACTTAATATTTGTGAAGTGTTATAATTATTCTGTAAATGAGTAGCTAAGAGTTTAACGAATTCAACAAATCAAAAACCAACTAATTCAGACTTAAATTAAGGAAGTTATGGTAAAGATTGTAAACTGGGCAAGGCCAAGCGTGGGCGCACTGCCCAGGAGCACGATCACGCAGCTGGGCGCTTCTAAGTGGTGCAGGCGCGCTGGAGTGTGAAGGATTTGGGCGCAGTCGCGCCCAAAGTGTGCTAACTATGACTACTTTGACCTATTTTGGCAAAACGTCCATAACATTTTCATAAAGACTCCGACTAAAGCGATTCAAGATAAATCAAAACTAGGACGAATAGACCTACAACGTTTGTTCTTTAAGTTTTTAATTTTGAGGTCGTTAGAAGGGGTCAAAATAGTCATCTTTAGGACTGATGTGTATTATGAGGCAATCAGATGGTGTCAAACATGCACATACGCAAGTGTAGTGCTCCCGACAATGGAATATGTTATTCTAAGTGATAAAACATAAATATTTATGATAATAGACATGACATATAAGATTATCTTACTCATAATGGAATGCTTTAACATGATTTTCTAAGAGAAAACATAAAGTTTTTGAGAAACTGAAGTTGACGAATTTGTTGTCTTTTGAGTTTTGATCTTGGACCCTATGTACGCCTATCAACGTGCATGAAATGTAGTTTTAAAGTTACCTTTCATATATTAGATTGATATAGCTTGGTTTAAAATGTTTTGAAAGAAAACTCTGAAGTTTTAAGAACTAATAACTTCAAACATTTTGTAAATGATATTATGACTTTTCAAAGCATGTATACTAGGACGCTTTGTGCCTCTAGAACGTGTCAACTGTGTTCACCATCTAGCTAGATATGAATTAGACCTTTCAAACATGGTTTAAAATAAATTTTCAAGTCAATGAACTATGCAATGTCTATGTAAATGAGATAGATACATGTGAACATGCGTATTAAAGGTTTGTTAGTACCAATATAAGGTTTAAAAGCTTATAAACATTGAACCTTTGTTAAAAGAAGTTGTTAAGCCTTGTTGATGTAAATAATACAACACAGAGCTATATAATTCAAAACTAAATGATTTGAAATGTGAACTTGAAGAAATATCAAAACCTACTTGATATATATTTATAGTATGTATCAGAATGCATAGTAGGTTAGGACTAAACTGAGAAATGAAAAACTTAAGTCTGGTTCCGGTAGGGAGTAGCGCGGTGGCGCCACTCCCAAGCTTAAATGCTGTTGCATGTCACAGGCTGCTCGCAGAGAGTAACCAAGAGCAGCTTTTTAACTTCATGGTCTTAAGTTATGGTTATATGTTGTCCTTAAGGACTACAAGCTATGACATAATATTGTTTAGATAAATATGATAGTAGAATGAGCTAGTCTTATGGTTATCCTAAGTTCAAGTAAAAATGAAACCAAGTTAGGAAACAATATTTGTTCTTATATTAAAAGCGTATGAAATGTATGACTGATGGGTATGAATTCATGATTATATAACTATGTAGGAATACACGCAGTGCAGATAAGCTTTAAGTAGTTAAGTCGTAGTTGATAAACAACGAATCAGGCAAGTCTTTCAGTTCCTATTTGATATATGAATGCGATAACTGTTAGTTGAGCTATATTATGCTATGAGAATGTTAATGTATATATATGAAATGCATATGAGGTATGTATGAAATATGAAAGTTGATCTTTGATGATATGCTTGTGGAGTAAATTTTTATGCATGTTATGTGAGAAGTAACATGCGTAGGAAATGTTAATTTATTATGAATGCATGAACTGAGTATGTTACTATATGCTATGTGATGCATGAAAACTGTTAGAATTTCTGGGATGTCGAGCTCACCCTTGCAAATAACCATTTTTGCAGGTTAAGGACTCACGGTAAAGACTACGTGCTACTTGATTGATAGAGTTCAATAGTATCAAAGGAGATTGATTCATTTTTTAAATATATGTTCTTGAACTATGTTTAGGTTCTAGGAGATGTACAGATAGTAGTTTACGATGTGTAATACATGTTGAGTTGTAAAAATGTACTATATGATGTATAGAGGAATTCAAATCGAGATGTAAAAATTTATACAGTAATTCAAATATAATGAATCATAACATAATTTGATTCAAGGATATGTAATTGATTCAAGTTAAGTAATCAATAAATGATTTTTTTAAGGAGATTGAAAAAGTTTAAATTATTCTGCATATTTTTGTAACATCGAATATGATGTAAGATAAGAATGGTAAATGACCAAGATTTGAAACTTATAAAAGTTTGGGGTCATTAAACAAATCCTGGAAATGAAAAAAATTTATATTCTAAATTATAATAAGCAAAGTTATATTCATTAAGTTATGAATAAAAGATATAAATAGTTTGACAATAGTAGTATCGTGGAAGACCGGATCCGAGGTTCAAAGGGACCCAGATTTGGGGGCGTAACAGCGCAACTACGCCCCAAAAGGCTTAGGGCACAGCGCAGCTTTACCCGTTAGCAGAGCCAGATTTTGTTGTTTACTGTTCTCGTGATTTATGAACTTTTTCTACTTCTAATCTTCATAACATGAGTTATACACATCCAAATTAGTCTGTTCTCGATTCTATGGATTCGTAATTCATATAACTACAACATACTAGAATTATAATAATTTACAGAAATATTAACCAACCTAAATCTTCACCCAAAACTCATGTTCATATTAGTTTTACATGTTTTAACATAGTTAGCGTAATCATTCACCACCGATTCGATTCCTAACCAAATCAATTCGTTTAAACTTCATTGTTTTCATTTTTCAATATACCAAAAATATCTATTATCAATTTCAGATTATATACATGATCTAACCATCAATTTAAGCCTTAAAATAGACCGAAATACATATATTAAGCCATAAACCAAATTTCTTCTTCTAACACATGTTTTCATGAATTTGTTACATGAAAACATGTTATAATTACATATAAAAAATTATACATACTAATTAACACATATGATCAATCTCTTAACAATTTAACCCTCAAACCCAATTACAAAGAAGAACCTTTAGAAAATAAAAACTAAAACTATAAACTCCAAAAATTTACCTTTGATTCTTCTTTAAACTTAGAATAGATGATTAGCAAGCTTGGTTCCCTTGATTCTCCAAAATCTCCTCTTCCACAATATCTAAGAGAATCTCAATTTCTTCACCCAAGCCCTCTCTCTTCTTTGTTTTCTTAAACTTAAGAATAATAGATGTAAGCCGAATAAACTAAAAAAAATTGTCTGACGTGCTTTTACGTGGGTTGACAGTTAACAAAATAAAATTTTCATCAGTTTAAAAATACAAAGAGCCACTATGCCTTGTTTGACAAACACCCAAATAAGCTTCCTTAATCTATTTCTATTTTATTTCATTATTCATTTATATAATATGTTACACATGTCACGCCCCGTTTAATTAAATTCTAATATTATAAATTTAATTAAATTAAACTTAATTCCTTAAGAAATAATATTGATCTTATTAGTCAAATTAAAATTTCTATTAAACCATTATAATTATAACTTTATTTAATAAATTCTCACTTCTCTAATTTAATTATTTAATTAAATTAGAATATCACCATTATACTCGCGTAATAAAATTCTCATAAATCCCATCAATTTTATCACACTTAAATAAATTATCCCATAATAATTTTCCATCAAATATTTATTTAATACCATAAATATTCCAACTAAAATATTTATTTTATTCGATAAATATTTTAACTATTTACGAGATTCGCAATCGTATTACTCACATTATTTATGAAATTTAATTCATAACCATTCTAGTGCCAACAAGGCATAATAATCAAATTATATTATTTCATAATATAATTTTTAATTTGATTAAATTAACTAATATTATTCAATTAATTTCCTTTCCGTAATAATTTTATTTAATTTCCTCAATAGTTAAACTAACTATTCAACCTCACTTTTCCAATATATGAATATATATTTCTCTTCACACCAGATCACATATTTCAAAATATATACATCTCATAAAAAGAATTTTAATTATTAAATTCTTAGTTTAATAACTTATGAAAATTCGAGTTGTCACATCTTTTCTCCCTTATAAGTATTTCGTCCTCGGAATCAATGAAACCTCCCTTACTCGGTTTTTACCAAATCTCTTTTCAAAATTTTATCACCGAATACCTCAACACATTACCTTAATATAGGTTTTATATATTACCACTCCAACCATTCTTCTCAATAAATTCTTGTAAGTTTTATTTCATAACCTTTACTTAGACTCAATTATATTTGAGTATTACATATTCTTTAACACATTTATTACCTTTCTCTAAGGATCATTATCATGTACTAGATTCTCAAACTCTCGGGACACTATGTGCTACTTGAATGATGTGAATCAAAAATAATACACACATATTAATATTTTAGCTAAAGTTGTTATTTCTGTAAACCATGATTAAGGTTCATGAGATGTACTTAATGTTTTATGATGTATATTTTATGTTGAGTTGTAAAGTTAAAGTTTGAGTTGTCTGATAAAATAAATCATGGATTATATGTGATTCAAAGACATGTATATGATAAAGGTTTTGATTCAGGGAATTAAAGTAAGAAGATAGAAAAATTTAAATTATTCCGCATTTTATTAAGTTTAACATCAAATAATGATGTAAAATCATAAGTTAGACGTGTTATTAACGACCGAAGTTGATAATTGAATTGTATGAATTTTGGGGTTGTTACAATATATAATCTAAATGATCCCCAAGGGTGGAATACTCTTTTACATATTGATATGTCTTCTATATATAAGCCCTAATTGACTCATTGCCTAAGTTACGCTCTAATTGCACTAATTAATGAAAAAGTCAACTCTGGTCAACTTCCGAAGTGGCGTGACCGCACTGGAAATGGCCTGAAGTTGGGAGCACACGTGCTCAAGTAGCAGATGGCATTTTTTTGGTCCAGGGGATGGCACAGCCGCACTCAAAATGCACTAGAGATCCACACGCCCGCGCCATATATTTTCTATTGTAGTTTCCTCTGGTAAAACGACCATAAGTTTTGATCCAGAAGGATTTACGAGACCTGCTACCTATCAAATCGAAGATCTCGACAAGCTCTAAAACTTTCATTCTTTTAGAATTGAGAACTAATGGACGGAAGAAGGTCAAAATGGGGTTTGAAATGACTTATATGCAAATGGCCACCCAATACATTGAAGTTCAACGCCCGTTGGTACAAAGGTCATAACTCTTGCATCCGAACTACGATTGGAATGATTCAAGATGTTTCGGAAAGCTAAGAAGAAGCTCTAAAATATAATCTAAGTTCCAAGCTAAGAAAATAAAATGAACATGAAAGCTCAAACGATGTCAGAATTGCTTTTCCTTGTGTTTTAATACCAATAGTCGCTCACACAGCTCCCAAGCATAAAATATACAAAATGAACATAATCCTACATCAAAGATAACCCCGAGCAACGACTGTTATATCAGCCTAAACCAGAGATAAATCCAGTGAGGGCAAAATCATCATTTTGCCACCTCGATCCTACATTCATGCCGTCTCAACACATTTCAACGTACATTCTACACAACAGTGTCCTACAAGAACCAGTAGCTCCAATCCCGAGTGACTACTACACAAGACAACACATCTGATAAAATTTGAAGACTTGAAGACCAATGGAATGGTCCCATCTTCCTAACTTTGCAAAACCTCTAATCTCATGTCATTGTGTAACTCTCGACAACAGCACTCCGAAAAAGGTTTTATACACCTCGATCGAATGCCCGTATTGAAGTTTTGAAAGTTCGAGCGGACATCACGTTGCATGCATACATGTACTTCAAGATAGTAGGACCCATAGAACCCAGGGCACCGGACGTACCCAGGTGCATCTACGCTGCTGGCTCTAGAAAAATGCACCATGGCTCCATGGGTGGCCATTTTGTAAGAGAAAAAGGCGAGGAAGCCCTGTCCAATTTACTCTGTACACATTATAAACTAAGTGCTTTCTCATTTTAAACACTTGTGCGATCATATATTGCTATTTTTTACTGGTGGGAACCGAGTGTTCATCCATTTAAAGCTATTGAAGTCTTCTTTAGCGGTTCACTGTAAGCCTTCATAGTTTTCTTAAAGCCTTTTCTCCACTATTGTGCACACACAGTTCTTCACGTTGAGAGTCGTGTAGCGTGTGTATGTTGGGACTTCGGTCTCTGATTTTTTATTTCTTTCGTAAAAATATACTTATATATATATCTATATATATATATATATATATATATATATATATGTACTAACATTATCGAGTTATGCCTTAATTGAGCCTGGACTCACGTCCGGAGCTTTTATTGCTTTTTTATATATATACTTATATATAAACTGTTGTCGAACTCTGTTCGATGAGCCCGGATTTATATCCAGAGCGTTTACTTCTTTTATATATATATATATATATATGACTATCCACATTCACATAGGCATGACTAGGTGGCCATTTAGTAGCACACCTACCCACAGTCATAAACATCCTATATACATTATAACATCAAAGTATCCGTAAGGGTAGCCTAATTACCAGGATTACTTTGTTTTACCACCTTTGCTCATTTGTCCTCAAATAGGATAAGAAATAACATGAAAAAGGTGTCAATTTGACTGTTTCAAAAGTAAAATTGTTTCACCTCATTATGTTCAGAATGGTTAAATACTAACATTTAATGTGTTGAATATTTTTTATCAAGTTATATGAGCATGCATATTCACTACTATGTGTTTAGAAGCATTTCATGTGATAACTCATTTTCTAACAGATAAAAAATGGAAAAAAAGACATGCATACATTACCAGGGCAGTGTAGAACACTTGTACGGTGACATAATTTGTAGAAAGATGCTCGAACTCAGCAGATCTGAAGAAGAGATCTCATATTTACTATGTGGCGCAATATGAAAATGACTTGTGAAAGCAGTAAGCCATTTAAGGCCACCCACGGCTAGCCATAGGTGTACATGCGGTTGCCGCTCCCCTGGGTGGAGCCCACCCCTCTGGCTCGGTTCAGGTTGAGTTTCAAAGGATGTTTCACAAGCTGAAAAAGGCAAATCATGAAAAATATGCTACGCGATTAAGCGAAAAAGCCTAAAATCCTGGTTTTAGAGACCAAATTGTGGGTCTATATGTCACCCATTGGTATTCGCCCAGATATATGGTTCACTATACTAATGATCACAACAGTTTCAAACTACACTCGGCAATAAATCACGAAGGTCTGATGCCATCTGTTCGGGGTCTGAACCCCAAAACCTTTCTCCCCAGCGGAAACTCTATCAGCCGTTGATGAACACATCAATGAAGGTCAAGCAACCTTGATGGCATTTAGCCGTTAGAAAGTAAATCTAGTGAGGCATTGGAAACCATCTGATGATCTCATCTGTTGATGCACGCATTAATGAAGGTCAATCAGCCTTGACATCACCCACATCAAGGATCTCATCCGTTGATGTACATTTTAACGAAGGTCGAAAACCACGACAATACAGACTATTAGGCGTGAATCTCAACGTAACAATGGATGGACTTGGCAAGACAACCCAGGAAGGACCATCCTCATCGGGGAGGACCGATGATGGAATATGTTATACAAGGTCTTCTAGAGACAAAATACATCCCCACAGGTCTCTTGTATATGAGAGATATATCCTTAATGTAAAGTATGTACCAAGGATTAAGGACTTAGGTGATAACCCCAACATCAACATCTTGGAAGTTCCTAAGAACTTTGGATCACACGTTAAGAACAGTTCATCAGGGTTGTCATTAATAACTTCTATCCCCAGCAGAAGTCGTGGGAGCCCGCAGTCACCATATCCAGTTGGAGAACAATCCAACAAACCACATGCATCATGCATATACATCATGTTTCAGTACATTGCATCATGATTATCTTATCACATTTCAAGTGTCTAATATTCTTTATCTTATCCATGCCATGGCATTGCATGAATATGATAAATAGGGGCATCTGTAGACACTCAAATTTTTTTTGCACTCTTGTTACTAACATTGTAGGAGGGCGGAATCATCTTTCAGAGATAACCCTAGAGGAAAGCTCAGCTCAATCCTGGAGATAACTCCGAGGGATGCAGTTCAAGTTTCGGAAATAACACCGGAGAAAGCTCTTTCAACCGGAGATAACCCCAAGATAATCAATTTCATCCCAGAAAACAACACCGGGAGTTTCAGTTCTAACCTCAGAAAGAACATCGAGAAATGCAGTTGCAATTCTAGAGATAACCCCAAAAAATCTCCTTTCAACCTTTGCAGTCAGCTTTACCCTTAGAGATAACCCAGAGGCACTTAGTTCCAGTCCTGGAGATAGCCGAGAGAGGTCGTGCACACCTCGAGAGATAACCACGAGGACATTCAAAGACTTCACGATAGCCCAATCTCAGAGATAACACTGAGTAACGACTGCTATATCAGCCCAAACCAAAGATAACCCCGGTAAGGGGAAAAATCATCATTTTGCCACCTCGATCCTGCATTCGCGCAGTATCAACACATTTCAACATACATTTGACACAGCAGTGTCCTACAAGAACCTGTAGCTCCAATCCCGAGTGACTAGCACACAAGACAGCACACCAGATAGAATTTGAAGACTTGAAGACCAAGGGCATGGTCCCATCTTCCTGACTTCGCACAACCTCTAATCCCATGTCATTGTGTAGCTCTCGATAACAACACTCCGAAAAAGGTCTTATACACCTCGATCAGATGCCCGGATTGAAGTTTTAAAAGTTCGAGCGAACATCACGTTGCATGCGTGCATGCATTTCGAGACGACAGGACCCGTGGAACCCGGGGAACCCCAGGTAGCTGCAGGTTCACATGCGGCTCCCACAGGTACACCTGCGGCTCCCCCCTCTATAAATAGAGGGCTTGGAGTGGCCATTTTATAAGAGAAAAAGGCAAGGAAGCCGAACTGACGAACCATTTTGTTCGACATTACTATATATATTATTTTCTTAAAGATGCTTCACATCTCGAAAATAAAAGCAATCAGGCCGGACATTATAATAAAATGGAAGTATCAAAAGCCTCAATTACTATTCAGCATAAGGGTTTGAAAAACCTCTTTTACAAACCGTCATTGTTATATCCTGTTAAAACTAAACTTTTATACAAAAATTCAAACCATTTGTATATAGGTGCAAATGAGGCATAGTACTTCCAGATAATTGCATATTCATTCACACACACACATTCTTATAATAATTTAATTCAAAAGTGGCGGTTACCGTGGGAAAATCGATGTCGGGGGGTGCCTAACACCTTCCCTCCGCATAATTAAGTCCCCGGACTCTAACGAATCTCGAATTCACAGAACTGTTAAACAGTGTCGCATCACTATGTCAATGCTCTCCCAGGTACTCTACGTTCTGAGCTCATAAAGAGACTTAGGGAAATCATAAAAGAGATGCTTCATAGCATAAATGATCGCGATTAGATCCATTTTCTAGCTACCAAAAGACATAGGGATGTTGTTCTGATCTTACAGAAGACTCAGGAATCTCAGAACAACCTTATGATGAACAGCATCACAAGTCTACAAACTGCATTGAAAGAATTTTAAGAATTCTCCATGGGCCAAATGAAGCAGACCGACAATATTCTGGCCATCCTTCAACAAAGGGAAGCTCGATTGGATGCTCTCATTAAAGAGAACTGTGAAGACATTGCTGTGACACCCCCAAATCTAGGTACTTCATTCCCACAAGATTTGGTGCTCATTATCCATACATTCATACTATCTACCCAAATAAATAATATTTAAACCATAATCCTCCCTTTAAATATGGTTACATCATTAAATTCAAAAACATCCCAGGATATCTAACCTTTAAACATCATTCAAGTGTAGAAATAAAATTATTAGATTACATTATTATTAAAAAGTCTATGACCGTCACAATAAACAAAATTACAAGTCTACATCACTTGTACATTTTTCCCTTTCCTTTGCTAGTTGAAGGCTTATCTACCTTCTCAACTTTAGCTGCAATACGTATATAAATATGCAAGAGTGAGCAAAACAATTGCTCATTGGATATAACAATGAATCAAAAGGAGAAAATAATAATAATAATAACTGCCAAAAATAGGCTCATCAAACTGAATGGTACTCTAACAATGATAATCAGAAACTGGAATCCAAAATATGGAATATATCTAACTGAGGGTCCTAAGACCATGAACTATGTCCATAGTTGCAAGTAATCTTTCAACTTCAACTTTAACAGTCATAAGACTATAAGGACTCAGTATTTAGACAATAATAATAGGGTTGTTCATCTCAGTATTTAGAGTACAAGTCTGAATCAAAGAAAGTTTGGTTTGGATAAGCTTTCAAGGGTAATTTGAAGTTTAACGAACATCAACTAGAGGACTAGTTGAATCAATAGTGTTTGATAACACAACAGTTGTTTAATAACAACATAACATAGAATAATTGAAAATCATAGGTGAACTGACTATACATAATAAACTCATGCTTGAAATAACTATAGAGCATAAGTATTCAACAAAATGAATAAAATGGTAAACCTTTTCTTGAATAATAAATAAGCTAAGGTCAGGGTCTTATAACATCAGAAATTAAATTACTGAACGTACATTAACTGATAGCAAGTTGAAAACTAAAAATTTGCCCAACATGGTATTAACTCATGCAAAGAAATAAAACAGCTTAATAATAGAGATGAGAGTTCAAAAACTACGTTCATTATACAAGAATAGAACTTAAGAAACTTTTTTAACTATAAACAAGTTGGAATGAATCAACCAAATGAGAATTTCAAATAACATTAGAGTTAAAGTTTGCTCGAATGAAATTTAGGAACAATTGACTTGTTCAATAAGTCAGAGACGGCTGATGAACAATAGCCGACTTTAGCCCAACAAACACAAATTTCACTCACTTAAACAGTAATATTAACGCAATAATTGATATAGAACTATTACGAACATGTTTGTTAACATATTCCTCAACATAGAACAATTTAACATCAACTATATGAGTTGAATTTTTCAAATATCATGATTTCATATAAAAACTCAAATTTTTGATATCTCATGCAAAAATCATCACTGTAATCTCTATAAATGGCCAAATCACTTCATTCAAATTACGCTATGCTCGTTTCTTACAGAACTAACATATACAAAACTCAATTAACAGCTTAACATGCAATTTGACCATCAAAATTGATACTTACATAGCTACATAAGAAAATATACACACTGACAAAATTTTTCTACTATTAACTGTAATTAGCATACGAATTCTTGTTTAGACATACACTCTAGCATTATAAGCATGTATCATCACAATTACCAAGTATATATCCACAATTCATCAATTTTGATTTCACAGAACATAAACAAACTATGTCATAAATTCATGTATGTATATACATATATATAATACAAAGGTTAGATAAAATACCTTCAAATAGCTTGGTAATCCTTGCTAACTCTTGTAATCCTTGCTAAAATTGTTGGAGATTGCTTAAGTTCCCTCACAATTCTCTCAACTCTCTAGCAAACTAAGTTATGCGCAAAAACCAACTGAATAGTAAGCCTAAACAAAAGAAATTGATATGGCCTTAATAGCTATTATCGGTTATCAAAATAATGTATATATATTATAAATATATTATTTATTATTTTATTTATATTATTTATTTTATTTAAATTCAAAAATTAGAAATTTAAAAGCCATAAAGCTTTGTTTGGCAAAACCCTTTTAATTTTTAAAGAATTAATATATTAAGCCTTGTTTGGCAAAAACTAAATTAAACCCTTTTTAATTTATTTTAATAAACCCTTAGTTTATAATTTATAATCACATATTATTTATTTAGATCTCCATATCCAACATTAACCAATTAAATTAATCACATACTATATTTTAATTAAATATACCATTTTAGCAAATATCACAAAATTATAATTTTCATTACAACTTTATTTAATAATTTAATATACCATCTAAATTATTAAATCAACACAACAATATAACATCTCATGTTATATTACAACTCTCTAAATTATAAATTAATTTAATTTAAAATATTATCTAATAAATTTAGACTCATAAATATTTACTAACAACCATCACATCAATAAAATATTTATTTCATCAATTCAACCATAGAAACATCAAATAAATATTTATTTTATTTAATAAATATTTAATATTACAATTTGAAATTTCGGATCGTTACATCATTCCCTCCTTACAAGGATTCTGTCCCCAGAATCACAATTCAAACAATCAAATCGTCACATTCTCTCCTACATACAATGATTCTATCCCTAGAATCGAAGACACGAACTAAACAAATAACTCAGGGTAATTCATCATCATATCAGCTTCGAGTTCCCACGTAGCCTCTTCGACATTGTGGTTCCTCCATATCACATTTATAGAAGTATCACTTTATTTCTAAGCACTTGTTCTTTTTTGTCGACTATCTGGATAGGAACCTCTTCGTAAGACAAATCTTTACTGAACTGCAATGGTTCATACTCGATCACATGCTTGTAATTGGGTTTATACGGTCGCAACACCGACACATGAAAAATGTTTTGAACATATTCTAATTCTGGAGGTAAAGCAACCTCATAAGCCACCTCTCCCACTCTTCGTAATATCTCGAAAGGTCCAATAAACCTTGGGCTGAGCTTTCCTTTCTTGCCAAAATGAATTTTCCCCTTCTAAGGAGAAACTTTCAGGAATACAAATTTCCTGCATCAAATTCACGACTCTGCCTGTGTTAATCAACATACTTTTTCTGTCGATCTTGAGCAGCTACCATTCTTGCTCTGATAATTTTAACAACTTCAGCGGTCTGTTGTATCAGTTCTGGGCCTAACAGTTGATGTTCACCAACTTCATCCCAGCATAGTGGAGTTCTGTACTTCCTGCGGTATAACACTTCGTATGGCGGCATACCAATGCTTGCATGGTAACTATTGTTGTATGCAAATTCCACCAACGGTAGATGATCATCTCAGTTTCCTTTGAAATCCATGATGCACGCTCTAAGCGTATCTTCTAGCGTCTGGATCATTCGTTCGCTTTGCCCATCCGTTTGCGGATGATATGTTGTACTCATTTTCAATTTCCCTCCCATGCGAGTTGTGCCGGTGCACAGACAGAGGCAGAGATGGCTGATGAACAGTAGCCGACTTTAGCCCAACAAACACAAATTTCACCCACTTAAACAGTAATATTAACACAATAATTGATATAGAACTATTACTAACAGGTTTGTTAACATATTCCTCAACATAAAATAATTTAACATCAACTATATGAGTTGAATTTTTCAAATATCATGATTTCATATAAAAACTCAAATTTTTGATATCTCATGCAAAAAACATCATTGTAATCTCTATACATGGCCAAATCACTTCATTCAAATTACGCTATGCTCGTTTCTTACAGAACTAACATATACAAAACTCAATTAACAGCTTAGCATGCAATTTGACCATCAAAATTGATACTTACATAGCTACATAAGAAAATATATACACTGACAAAAATTTTCTACTATTAACTATAATTAGAATACGAATTCTTTTATAGACATAAACTCTAGCATTATACGCATGTATCATAAAAATTACCAAGTATATATCCACAATTCATCAATTTTGATTTCACAGAACACAGACAAACTATGCTGTAAATTCATGTATGTATATACATATATATATATATATATATATATATATATATATATATATATATATATATAATACAAAGGTTAGATAAAATGCCTTCAAATAGCTTGGTAATCCTTGCTATCTCTTGTAATCCTTGCTAAAATTGCTGGAGATTGCTTAAGTTCCCTCACAATTCTCTCAACTCTCTGTAATCTCTAGTCTAGCAAACTAAGTTATGCGTAAAAACCAACTGAATAGTAAGCGTAAACAAAAGAAATTGATATGGCCTTAATAGCTATTATCAGTTATCAAAATAACGTATATATTATAAATATAGTATATTTATTATTTTGTTTATTCTATTTATATTATTTATTTTATTTAAATTCAAAAAATAGAAATTCAAAATCCATAAGGCTTTGTTAGGCAAAAACTAAATTAAACCCTTTTTAATTTATTTTAATAAACACCTTAGTTTATAATTTATAATCACATATTATTTACTTAGATCTCCATATCCAACATTAACCAATTAAATTAATCACATACTATATTTTAATTATATATACCATTTTAACAAATATCAAAAAAATTATAATTTTCATTATAACTTTATTTAATAATTTAATATACCATCTAACTTATTAAATCAACACAACAATATAACATCTCATGTTATATTATAACTCTCTAAATTATAAATTAATTTAATTTAAAATATTATCTAATAAATTTAGACTCATAAATATTTACTAACAACCATCACATCAATAAAATATTTATTTCATCAATTCAACCATAGACACATCAAATAAATATTTATTTTATTCAATAAATATTTAATATTACAATTTGAAATTTCGGATCGTTACATCCTTCCCTCCTTACAAGGATTTTGCCCCTAGAATCACAATTCAAACAATCAAATCGTCACAATTGCTCAATCCCAAATAGCTCAACAAGCTTGTTCAAGGCATGACTCGCTTATCCGAAGACATTCGAACCCTTGATGCTGACATAAAGGGGGAGAATAAAGGGAGAGGAGATCAAGGCAAGGGGAGAGGCAGAGGCACATTCTTAACTCAATCATCAAGGAGTCCTCCTCCAAGGCAGTCTCACCATCAGACTCCACGATCTGGCCATCACACTCAACGATCTGATCAGCAACCAATTATCATGGCTCAGCCATTAAGAAGTCAAGAGCATACTCCCAGCTCACAAGAAGTGACCACCACAGGCCTAAGAATGCCAATTGGAGATCCTGCATTCATGAATAGGCTTGATCACAATGAAAGACTAAGTCAAAATGAGCTGGAAGAAATAGCAAGGAGAGATGAAGCAAGCAGGAAAAGAAGAGCTGAGGAGTATGCCAATCCTCCACGAAGCAAAAAGGCCGAAGAAACTGAGATAAGTTGAAATTTAAATTCCTATTTGATGTAATTGAACTTAAATGTAATATCTATCTTCAAACATCAATAAATTCATGCTTATTCTCTAGAAATTTCAGTTGATAACTGAAATATTAAGTCATATTTACTTTCTAGCAATTGCATCTAGAAATTGATAATCGTGGCACAAATCTCCTTGGTTATGTCAACATCAAAGAGGGAGAGATTGTTGGGAAACTACACATTTTAATTTAATGTTTAAAAGTAGATGATCATGATTTTGTGTAAAGTCCTTCAAGGAATATATGTACAAGGACTTAGTGATAGATCAAATCTATTAAGTTGATCTAAGCTTTTAATGTTTATCATTCTGTAAATGAATGTATTTATGAGGAGATCAAATATGTTAGGTTGATCTATGCCTTGAGATGTAATTGATAGGCTTCAAAAAAATTGTAGTCTATTGAGCTGATCGAGAGTTTGCAGAAACCAAGGCAGAATCGTAGAGCATCGAGGATGGTAGTCTGTCTGCCTTGAAGGGCCTCTCCAGAAATTGTAGAGTGGTCAAAACGTTTGCCAAGCCAACTTAGAGATCGTAGTGTGCACTCAAAAATGTAGAGTCTGCAAGACAAGCAAGTGAAGATCGTAGTGTGCCAAGCCATTAAGAGAAATCGTAGTGCTAATGTTTTCCAAGTAACGGATCAAGCATCAAGGTGACAAGACACCACGATCAGAATCGTAGAGCATCATATGTCTATGTCAGAAGCATCGAACCTTGCAAATTTTTTTAAAGATAAATCCCAACAAATGTGGAATAGGTTATAAACGTTGAAGTCTTCGCCAGTCCCAATGACACAGAAGATATCCTTAGTATAAAACAAAGAAACGTATTGAAGAAGCTAAGGATAGTATCGTGGGACAGAGTAAAACATCTTTTCAGGTGTTAGGTGAGATGGCAGTCTACTATGTCAATGGGCCAGAATGATAATCAGAAGATGTGCAAAAAAGTCTCCATCAAAGTTCATAAATGTTAAACGCATTTAATGCTTCAATGGATATCTTCAACGGATACATTTCAAGGATCACATATATGCAAAACATCTACAGATGAAAGAGAGTAAACAAGCATTGAGCAAAATGCTCAAGAACACTCAACGCTAAACTCTCAACTCTACGATCTGAAAAAGAGAAAGCTTGCTCAGCTACTCAATTCTTTCGAACAAGAGCTTAACGACAACTGAGTAGCACCAATCAAGAACTCATCAACTACCAATCAAGTGAAGTAAGAAGTTCCAAGTCAGAAGGACTTGAAGAGTTCTAAGTGAACTGTGAAGAACCAAGTCTGTTAGACTTGAAGAGTTCAAAAGTGAACTAAGAAGTGCCTAGACTGCTGGTCTAGAAGGAATCTGTGAGATTCAGAAAGTGTAAAAGATATCCTTAGTGGATTTCTTACTCAAGGTGTAAAAGAGTGGATTAGGAGCTTTAAGTTCTCTGAACCACTTAAAACTGTTGTGTCTATTACATTCTTGGTAGAACTGCTATAACTGTAATAACCCAATATTTTCAATAAGAAATTGTGTGATTAAATTATATATATATATATATATATATATAAAGGTGGGAATATGTGCAAAGTAAATTATATGTATATATGTGATAAATAAAATTATTTATTACATGAATAATTGTCATTAAATTCTTTTTAAGAATTATTGATCATTATAGATTATATTCTTATAATAAATTAATTTTGTAATAAAAATATTTATTATTTATTTTCCATGAAAATATGATTATGGTATATATGATATGATTATTAGGATTATTATGATATGTATTTCACTACAACAAAAAGGCTTATTTCTGACGGATATATTATCGACGGAAGGAATTCAGTCGATCATAGAATAATCACGACGGACTATTCTGTCAAAATTAATTCCCTCAGAAATAACGTAAATACGACCGAATTTGGTCAAAAATAAGTGCTAGTAAAGGCGCCAAAAAAGCCCCCCAGTGCAAATTATTTTCTCGACGGAATACTAATATTTTCGACAGAATGTCCGTCGAAGTTATATTATCCTCGACGGATATAATGCCGAGGGAATTCCGACAAAAATATTAAATAATAATAGATCTGTCGATTCATTTCAGACGTTGCTCTTTGTCCCTTTCTTTATCTCAAATTGTTCTCTCTCTCTATCTATCTATCTCTCTCTCTCTCAGCCGCGATAACTCCTCTCGCAATCTCTTTCAGCCAAATCCTCCGTTCTCGGCCGCCAACTCCGTTCTCATCCCCTGCGCCCTACCACCACCACACCGCCGGTGACATGCTTGGCATACCAACATCGGCAACTAGCTCCCCCTCCGATTCTCTCTTTCCCTCCTCATTTCTCCTCTTGTAATTAAAGGTACATACTGTAATTCCTAATTTTTTTAGCCATATATATGTCGATTTTGACTGAAATTTAGTTTGAGTTATATGGTTAATTTATTATTATGGTAGCTTGAGTTAATTTTTAATCTGGAATTGGTTAATATATATGGAAATCTGGAATTGGTTATAGGGTTAATATATATGCTGTTGATTTTTTTATGCCTTTTGCTGCCATATGAAGTGAAATGTAGTGTTATTGTCATCAAATTGAAGACTTATAATTTGCAGTGTTGTGATTTCTGCCTTTTCCAGCATTGAGAATTTTAATTTGTGAATCAACTGAAGTCCTCTTTTTTTGGGTGTTGAATATTATTTTCGACGAAATTTCTGTGGAAGTTATGGATGGTAATAAATAATTATTTAATTAACTATATAAAAGACAATTAGGACTTAGTTTGCCACTAAAACTAAGTAGTAATACTAGAAAAATTAAATAAATTAATACAAAATAAAATACTAGGAGATTTAAATAACTTTAATAAATTATATAATATAATATAATAAAATTTAAAATAAAATAATTTTAATAACATAAAATAAATTTAATAAAATAAAATAAGTATACTTTATTTGTGACGCCCCCAAAATAGGTATACAACACCCATTCTGAGTCGCCAAATACATGGTACAGAAAGCAAACTACAACTTCAATAATATAATTGTCGTGCAAAATACGACAACACATACTGTGAGTTTAAATACAAATATTGTCTTCTAGACAATATCAACACTCAAATAAGTCCTCATTGCAATTATTCATACACTATTTTACAGAAATAGTGAGGACTAGTAAAACATCTTTTTAGAACCATCACTCCATACCTCGACTCGATCCTGCTATGTTCTCTCCTCCTGAAAAGAAAAATAGAACAAAAAGGAAAAGGCTGAGCTCAACTAGCCCAGTAAAGAATATTATGACTGAGATAATATACAACAAATTATCATTAGTCTTCAACAGGGAAAAATATGATAGAATATAATAGACAACAAGTTTTAGATCAACAAATACAGCGAAAATAGCAATCCATTAGAAGAGTCACGTAGAGAATGAGTTCTACTATATTCTAAGATTTAAAAGTCCATCATCAATATTTTATCCCTGTAACAACAATCAATATAAATCTTTAATCAAATATTCATCTTTTCACTACACAGCCAAAGATATTCATTTGTATCACCAGTTGGTCATGTTCATCTCAACACTGTTTCATCTTTGCACTACGGGCCAAAGATATTCATCAGTTAATCATTCATCTTTGCACTACAAGCCAAAGATATTCAGTAATATCATCATTTAGGACTGAGGATGATAAAAAATATTTTAAAGAAAACGAATCCAGTGAGACAGAAGGACAAATATTAGGGATTCGTATAACAGTTTAACCAAGATCAATAATACTTTATAATAACTAATTGTGAAGCAGAATTCAAAAATAACGATCAAAACATGGATACAATCAAAGATAGTAACCATAATAGACATCTTGGACAAAAAGGAAAATTTTTATTTTTTGGTGAATAGTGTCGTTTTCATAAATAGTGTCGTATACGTGAATAGTAACCCCGACATAAAAAGTTTCAAATTTGATTAAAAATTTCAAACCAATATTTTGGCATAATGATATTGAAGAAAATAATATCATTTAAGAAGAAAATAACACCCCTTACCTCAAAATAGCAGTACTTACGATCGAATATCGGATAGAAAGTCGAAGGAAACTTATATACCGAAATCAGTAACTCTCAAAGTATCAAAATACTCAAAAAATACGCCGATAATCTAGAGAGAAAGAAACTTTATTTCGGTGTGATTTTCAATTCTAACCTAAGCGTCTATTTATAGAAAATGCTAGAACGCCATAGGAGACTAAATAATAAAATAATATTATTTAATTAACAAATTCTCTACGCATGCTTTGAATAAGTCTAGCATGCCTTCTTTGAAAAACAACCTAGCAGCCCACATGCTTGAAAAACCAAAAGTGGGTCCCACCCATAATTTAAAAAAAATCATTTTATTTTTTGAAACTTCAACAATTCATAGAAAATAGCCCGTTTATCAGAAAAATACGAATTTTATATCCATTCCACATGAAATTGAATTCTCTACAACTTTGTAGCTTTGAGTTTTTCCAAATTCCAAATAGAAAATATCCGAAATCCACAAACGGATGATTTTTAATTTCTCCATTCTGACAAAATACTGATAAAACACCTCAACATTATTTCCTTCATTTATAACCACATAAAATAAATAAATCCATCATTTATATCCACATCAAATAAATATTTTCTTGTCATAAATTAATAATTAATTATTCACAAATAATATTACAGAATCACAATTATGACAACCAGGCCGTTCCCAGGAAAGAGAGGGCTTTCAATAAGGATTTCTCCTTACTGGGCGCGCAATTAGGTGACCAAACCTCTCCTTGACAGAACTTTCTAGACATTGCCAATAATGCTTATCTAATAATATTATTCAAATAATATGAATTATTGATCTGATAATGGGAAATAGTGTGCAGTGACAATTATTAAAACAACAATAATATAAATTATCAACGCAGTAATTATTGAATCAATAAAATAAAATATTAAATAGTAATTACTGTAACAATTATTAAGTAGTGTCTTCTTACGCATTTAATCAATAATTCAAACAATACTATGCAATACTGCAGTGCTATTCTTTACACCACGCCAGCATATTCGTATTTTAACCACCAAGTAATCTAACAGTGTTAACGATAACAATTACGCCGTTATTTATAAAATTAAACTTTGTCGTTTTTTTCATCCGACAATTATTCCGTTATGGGGCCCTCAATTGAATGCGCCGTCGTACGGATATTCCCGACAAAAAGAATATTCCATGACCAAACGAATATTCTCCGACAAAAGGAATATTTTATAACCACTTGCTTATTTTGCAAAATTTGCACATTTCACCCATAACCAAAGTATTATATCAAATTAACTCCTTATTATTTCAAGATAATAAATAGATAAAATTTCAATTTTATTTATAATAAGTCAGTACATTATTATTTAATATACTATAATTAAAAATAAAATAAAATAAAATAAAATAAATTTAATACAATAAATTAAATTTACTTTATTATTTAATATAATATTATAAAAATAAAATAATACAAAATAAATAAATTAAAATACATAAATAAATAAAAGTATAATAATAAATTTAATTTAATATCATTAAATGTAAATTAATTAATTTAAATAATATAATATAATAAATTAAAATAAAATAAAATAAAATATAGTAATATAAAATAAAATTCAATAATAATCTTAAACTAAGTAGCATTTGCTTAGTTTTCCATTACATAAAAAATATCCTGAATTAAATATAATATAATAACATATAAATTAAATTAACTATACTATAATAACATATAAATTAAATGAAGCACTTTCTTTTATGCAGGGTTCGACATAGCAGTTGCAGCTAATAGTACTCCAATCGGTTCCTCGACAGCAATTAAAAAAAAGGGTCGTAGTTTCTGTTTGTGTCTTATACTCGAATAATAAAGTTAATTGAATTATTGAAGACATTCCTTACTGTTCCATCATAACAGATGCCAACATACAGAAGGAGTGTCATTAAGTTATTGAACAAAGTTATAGGTTAAATAACCCTCTAGATGAGCAAACGATCACTTCTCTACTAGGAATGAATCATTGCCTGATATGGGTCCAATCCATGACATAGACAACTTTTCACCACTCCAAATTCCTCAGATGGGTAGTGCTCACAGAATATGTCTCACCTCTTTTTCTATGAGAACTACCCATCTGAGAAATTTGGAGTGGTGAGAAGCTGTCTATGTCATGGATTGAACCCATATCAGGCAATGATTCATTCATAGTAAAGAAGTGATCGTTCGTTCATCTAGAGGATTGCTTAACTTGGAACTTTGTTTAATAGCTTAATGGAACTCCTTCGGGACGTTGTCATCTGTTATGGTGGAACAGTGAGGAATGTCCGCAGTAATTCAATTAACTTTATTAATAGAGTATAGGACACAAACAGGAACTACGACCCTTTTTTTGGTCCGATTACTACCAAGGAACTGGTTGGAGTACTATTAGCTGCAACTGCAACTAATACTAAACTTAGATTGACTCTTCTCCTAGTACTATTACAGGTGCAACTGCTATGAAACTTAGAAACTCGTTTGATAATTGTGTTTCTAGGAGTGGATGTCGAACAGTAATCTCTATAGATTCCAAATTAAAATTCTCATAAACTAATTAAGTACCACTTACTTAGTTTATCATTGGCAAAATAAACTAAGTAGCATTTGCTTAGTTTGCCACAATTTTCAATAAACTCAATAATACTCTCCCTTTGCTCTTTAATACACTCATAAATATATATATATATATGTAATATACTTTGAAACATAGAAACCCGTTTGACATTCACTCAGTAGGAGTGAATGCCGAATAGTCCTCAGTTTGGGACTATTACTGGATGTTATGTCTCTCACTTAGGTCGGTGCTAATTCACAAAGTACGTGTTTATAATATTTTGAGGATTTTTCAGCTGGTGTCTCTACATATGTTCTTCGAGTGCATACATAGACTAAGTTGTCTTGGTCTATTTCGTGTACTTGGAGACCATGGGGAGGTGATGCTGAAATTTTCTTAAAATATTATAAACACGCACCTTGTGAATGGGATAGAAGCATAACCCTTGTAGAGTGGAGATATATACTAGGTAAACTAAATACATGCATATATATTCTAATTAGGTATTTTCTTCAATTAAATATGTCAGTCGATCGGAGTTGGATGTACCATAAGATACCAATTGATGGGAGGGGATTAGTTGATGCGTACCGTGATGGGGTGTCCAATTTTATGAACAAAGCAATAGAACATGTTGATGATCCGAACGGAAAAATGAGATGCCCGTGTTTCAAGTGTAAGAACATGATATGGAAGACTTCCAATGAAGTTAAATTTGACTTATATTCACGTGGGTTTGTGAATGGGTATTCGGTATGGATTCATCACGGGGAATCAGCTGAGTTTAGAGAATGGACAGATAGTACTGTAGACCAATTGGATCACATAGATTCGCAAGCAGATAACTATGACGTCGTGTAGATGTTGGTTGATGTGTATGGCCCTACTAATATTGACTTGGCTAAAAACGAGCATGCGTCAAGTAGTGCTCAGCAAAAGCCAAATGATTCAGCAGCTACTTTCTACAATTTGCTATCTGAATCGGGTGTTCCATTGTATCCTGGAAATGACAAGCACACCAGGCTTTCTGTAGTTACGAAGATTTTATATTTCAAGAATGAGCATGACTGCAGTGAGAGAGGATTCAATGATTTGCTTGATATTCTCAACGAGTTCTTACCCAAGTATAATACATTACCCGCGAATTACTCTGAGGTGAATAAGATGGTTAAGGGGTTGAATCTCGGGTATGAGAAGATCGATGCTTGTGAGTAGGATTGCATATTATATTATGGGGAGGACAAAGATAAGGTTTAGTGTGATATCTGCAACTCGCCAAGGTACAAGATCAAAAAATGTGGGGGGAAGGAGAAACATGTTCCAAAGAAGATTTTACGGTATTTTCTCTTCTTGTACGAGGTTGCAAATGGCTATTCATGTCTCATTTTACTACTCAACATATGAGTTGGCATATAACAAGGGATGTCATGCATGGTCAGCTGACTCACCCAGCAGATGGAGATGAATGGAAGAATTTTGATGCCAATTTTCCATAATTTGCCGAAGAAGTTTGGAATGTCAGGCTTGGCATGGCTACATATGGATTCTGTCCATTTAATAATTTTAGTCAGCCTTATTCTGTTTTGTCAGTGATTATGATAGCTTACAATCTTCCACCGTCAATGGGCATGAGGGATCCGTATCTTTTCTTGACCTTACTTATACTGGGGGATAAGAGTCCTACAAAAGACATTAACGAGTACCTCAGACCGTTAGTCGATAAACTTAAGATGCTGTGGGAAACAGGTGTTTAAACTTTTGATAAATCTATCGGGCAGAATTTTGTGATGAAGGCTACCTTGTTGTGGACTATCACTGACTTTCCGGCACTTGGGATGATTAGTGGTTGGTCGACTAATGGTAAGTTGTCATGTCCAGTCTCCATGGGGGATGTGCAAGGTACTCAACTACGTCATGGCCAAAAAACTAGTTTCTTTGGAACTGCTCGTAGATTCTTGCCTGCTGAGCATAGTTATAGAAAGATGTCTACACAATTCAACAGAAAGATAGAGAAGAAAGGGGTTGTTGGTCGCTTGTCGGGCAATGACATATGGGTAAGCTAAATGATCTAACATTTCCACCACAGGAAGGAGCATGGTACGTTGAGAGCTATAGGATATGGGAAAAGTCATAATCGGACTCACTCACGATTTTGTTTGAGTTGCCATCATTGGGTCACACTAGCACTTCGTCATTGTATAGATGTTATCTGCATGTAAAAGAATGTATTTGAGAACTTGTTTTACATCGTACTAGATACAAGTGGTAAAACAAAAGACAATGATAAAGCACGTAAAGACTTGGAGGAAATGAATATCAAAGTAGGAATTGTGGCTCGACCTAACAACACAAAACCAAAAGCTCCATTTTGTCTTACCAAGCAACAGGTTGAAAACATTTGCAAGTGGCTTAAAGCATTGAAGCTCCCAAATGGATATGCTTCTAACATATCTCGTTGTACTAAGGTTGAGCAGTTAAAAATTACTAGGTTCAAAAGTCACGACTGTCATGTATTCATGCAGAAGTTGATGCCAATTGTATTTCGTGAAGTGTTACCCATGAATATTAATGATACTTTTACCACAGTTTCAAATTTCTTTCGGAATCCTTATAAGGGAGGGTGGATGTAATAACCTAATATTTTCAATAAGAAATTTTGCGATTAATTATATATATATATATATATATATATATATATATATATATATAAAGGTGGGAATATGTGCAAAGTAAATTATATGTATATATGTGATAAATAAAATTTTTTTATTACATGAGCAATTGTAATTAAATTCTTTTTAAGAATTATTGATCATTATAGATTATATTCTTATAATAAATTAATTTTGTAATAAAACTATTTATTATTTATTTTCAATGAAAATATGATTATGGTATATATGATATGATTATTAAGATTATTATGATATGTATTTTATTATATTAGTTAAGTTTATTATTTTAACCTAATTAATAAAGGTATATATGAAGGATATGTCGGATACGGATTCAAAACCCTAATTTTGGATTTTGATTAAGGAATGAGAATAACAATATAATATTATTTATATGTAAATGCTCTAAACAAGCATGATATGTGTGTAATATAATTTGTGAAATAGTTATGGTGAAACAGTACAAAACCCTAGCATTACTGATAAACTATAGTACATAAGTCAACTATCACTATAAGATTTGTTAAGTTATGTGTTATGTAGTTAATGACCATTATTATGTTTAATGTTAATTTGGTAAACCCTAATTAATATTTAAAAACCCTAATTACAAAATTAGAACCCTAATTGCTAAGTTATAAACCCTAATTATTAAGCTTAATGGTAATTAGTATATTATAAAGGCTAATTGATAAGTCCTAAGTAATTAGGAAACCTAATTTAATTAGGGAACCCTAATTCACATTTTTTTGAAACTAAGATTACCATTTTAGCCCTAATTACATAATCCTAGAAATTAACCTTATGAAACCATAGGGTTAAACTCTAAGGGTTAAGCCCTAAGAGTCAAACCCTAAGGGTTGAAAGGAATTGCCAAATTTGCCACTAAAAGTAAAAGTTAATTGACTAAATTGCCCTTTTAATTATTTTAATAAGGTGGAGTGTAGATCTAGCCCTAGTAAGTGGTTGGTGACCAACTCTTGCAAGCCATGTGGTCTAGTAATAAACTTTAATCATTCAAAATCTGATAGACATGATCAGCCATAAGCATTACACCATATTATATATAGATTATAAGAGAGAGAATGTCATATTCAAGCCTCATTTTATCACAACACTCAACCAAAACTCTCTCAACTCCAAACCTTCGAATTCTAGTGTTGGACCAGTCCCTAATCAAGCCCCACTAACACTTCTAGCAGATCAGAAGTCAGATTCAAGATCTTGTTCGTAGAAAGGTAAAATCCTAAACAAAAAATTTAATCTTGTATGCTATGTTGGATTTGATGTTTGAATGTTTAAATATGTTATATAAGGTGTATATAAGTGATCTGGGTTGGTATCTTGTAGATCCATAACATCTAAGTATTCAAAATTTGATGTTTTTGAAAATCTGGAAAAGGTTGAAAAAGTGGTCTGACAATGAATGTCAGACCTCCTAGATCTTTGTATGTTATGTGTTTTTGTTGTTTAAATGTGTGATCTTGTAGTATGCTGTGAGATCTGTGTTTTGGAACTTGTAACAGGACCAGATCATGTATAGATTGCAAGCTATTAGTGGTCAAAGGTCATTGACCGGCCATGACTTTACAAATCTGGGTAACCCAGAATTTTTCTAGAGGTCTGACAAGGTTTTTGCAAGGCCTTGATCTTGCTTGTGTTTATGTTTTAGACCATGTTACTGTTTTAATGTTGTTGTCTGACATGTATGCTACATGACCATGCCTCTTGAATCTTTAGAACCTTCTCAAAATCATAGAAATCAGTGGTCAAAGTGGTGTGGACGAAACTGCCGGATGAAGTTTTTGGGTAACCCATAAATCTTCATAAGAAGTTTCTGGCCACTACTTTGACTGGCCAATATCTCTAGCATGTGTTGATGTTATGATGATCGGATGATATGCTATTATACCTGGACATGTATTCTACAATTATGAATCTTTAAATCATTCAAAGTAGACTTGTAGTGGAAGTTACAAGGATCGAAAGTGGGAATTTAAGATCGTTTCTTCAATTCGGAAAACCGTAAATTGAAGAACATGTGTCCGACAACGCTTTTTGAGAGCTTAGATCTCTCGGATGCGCGATATGTGTTGACTATGAACTTGATTGATAATAGTAGTATTACATTTATACTACAATCTAAACACTTTAGGCTGACCAGAATACCTTAGGATCATGGAGAAAATTATGGTCAAACCAGACATCCTACACACTAACACATGCGTTCAAAGGCGGACTCAAAAAATACCAAGAACACCTATAGCGACAGGTTTACGCCGCTATATAGGCCCTTTATGACAGATAATTTCTAAAAATTATTATTTTTATTAAATAATTAGAAAAAATTAGTTTTAATTATTAATAATACCAAATAAATTACTACAAATTATTTTAAAGCCTAAAAATTAGTTTTTAATAATTTTGAAAATATTTCATAAATATTTAATATTTTGGAATATTAATGGTAATTAATTTATTTAGTTATTATATTAAATAAATTATTTAAAAATGAATTTAATACTTGAAAAATCAATTAAATTTATATTATGGTATAAGAAAATATTTTAAGTTATTTTTAATGACTTTTAATATTTTGTGATGAATTTCATTAATAAATTAATATTAATGATAATTAAGTTATTTAATAAATGTATTAAATAAATTATGAAACATAGAATTAATGATTTAAAATTATATAAAATGATTTAAATGTTATAAAAATATTTTAAGTTATAAATAAAACTTTTTGATATTTTGTCACAAAAAATATTAATATTTTAATAATAATGATATTAGATTTATTTAATAATTATATTAAATAAATTAGTTTAAAATGAATTTAATATTATAAAAATTATTTTAAATGAAACTAAGGTGTTTAAAAATATTTTAAGTTATAAAATATAACTTTCAATATTTATGTGTAAAATTCATTAATTATTTAATATTAAATGATATTTGATTTATTTAATAATTATATTAAATAAATAGTTTAAAAATGGTTTATTTATTAAAAAATTATTTAAAAGGATATAAATGAATTAAAAATATTTTAAGTTATAATTAATGAGTTTTAATATTTGGTAAATAGTGAATTAATATTTAAGTATTAATGATAATTATTTAAAAAATTATTTTAATTATTTTAAAAATCATTTAAGGGTAATATTAGTACTTTAAAAATATTTTGAGTTATTAAAATAACTTTGATATTTTGGTAGTGGTTGCATTAATATTTTAATATAATTTAAATATTAATGATGATAGAATTATTTAATATTTAAGTCATTTAATAATGATTCCTGTGTTTGAGAAATCATGATAAATTATAATAATTATTTTAAAATAATTATAAGTCAATTAAAAATAATTTGACAGATGTTTAAGTTATATTGAACTTCGGTATAGAGTCTTAGACTTTATAATTACCTGGTAAAGTCGTCGGTACACCGAAATATTTCAGAAACTAATCCAGATCGAGATAGTTTAAATTGATAAGTGTTTGTTTGTGATTCGATTACTGTTAAATCTATGTGAAAATTGCTTAGGTTATGTGCTGACTGCAAATAACAGTACTGTGTGATGATATGTTATTCTAATTGATAGAATTATCTTATTAATGATAGGTCGGTATAAAAGATAAAACTAAGTTACGTATTGTAAGTAGCAGATCAGGCAAGTTTCCTAAACTTACTCCAATTATTATTGAGCAAGTATCTGAACTATCCTTTACGTTGTGCAAGTATCTTTACCCCTTGCATTTACTTTATGCAATGGACATGAGTAAGAAAGTTTCAGAATTATATTATTGTTGTGCCAGATTATTCACTCTATTGTTATCAATTATGTATCCAATCATTCGTATTCATGCAAGTTCTCGAACTTTATTCGTTCATTGTTTATCAGTATAGTATTATTGTATAATCCAGATATTTATTCTGTTCATTAATCTCTAAATATGGTTATACAAGTGTCCCCACTTGGATAATCATTGTATTTAATCACATGTTAATACATACCTATTGATTTTTGGTATGTATATATTAAAGGTCGTCTAAGTTATTTGACTCGGCTAGACAAAGATTTAGAAATATCGTTGAATGTGATAGAACTTTATTGTATCCAACTGAATTATTTTGGTTCAGATTCCCGACTAAGTATGAACATCCCGAATTTGGGAAACAATTATGCGCCTAAGGTGGATGTGTTGAACAAAAATATCGTTCTTGTATGTAGTATTGATCAATACAGGGCACATTGGGCAGATCACCCTCGTGCCCGTAAGTTATGATGGTTTGCGGATGAAGTTCTGCTAAACCTTAGCGAAAATAAAAAAAACAATGTTCGCAGTCTGTCAACTGATCTTCATTTATAGTCAGTACGTAGTTTCAAAAATTTGAAATAGAATTGTTATGTTGTTTTGTGTTGCTTCAGTTTACTTCACAACTATTATTTCTTTGTAGAAGTGTTATCCAAAGAAAACATTTAATCCTTTTAGCTAATGTTTATTGTTTACTATTACTTGATGGGCACTCAAATGCTCATTCTTGCTTAATTTAAATGTTTTCAGTTAAGTATGACAGCCAGAGGGATCTACCAAGAACAAAGGGAAAGGAAAGCTGACAGTATAAGTTTGTGTTATCTTATGTAATAGCTAGACTTAAATAAGATAATACTATTTATTATCTATCATGTAATGAAATGTTTTGAAGGTCGCGTACCTAGGATTTAGACAACTCTAATATGTAAATTAAGTTTGATATTTATGACAATATTATTATTATTCTGCTTAAAGAAATGGTATCGTGAAGCACTGAATTCAGGTTTTAAGTACCTGAATTTGGGGTCGTCACAATAATTGTTATAACTACCTCACTCTCTTTAACTCACCATATCTAAGAGGGAGTTCAAACATATCTTAATTCCACTATGTTTGAATCAATAACAAAATTAACAAAGTATTTAAGAAGGATTTTTTAAATATCTATTCAACCCCCTTCTAGATAACTATTGTGCTTCCGGGAACTAACATGTTCAAGTTGAGTTGTTTTCATTTTTTTCAGAGGAGAACAATAATCAACCATCAATTTAAAGTTTTCATCATGAATTCATCATCAATTTTTATCTCAAAGTAGACCAAAACATATATATTACAACAAAATTCTAATTCCTTCTCTTTATCATGTTTTCATGATTTTGATTACTCTAAAACTATTTATAAAGGTTATATATTAGATTATACATACCCATACACATATATATACAACATATTTTTACGTAATCTATTCAAAATTGCTTTATATGTGAAAAACTTAAAACTATAAATCAATGCTTTAGAACTAGAGTATACCTTTGATTCTTCTTAATGTTAGTTAGATGATAAAGAATATATGTTCAATCCTCTCCTCGCTTCTTCTTGATTCCTCAATCTTCTTCTAAATTTTCACACAGAACATCTTTTCTTTCCCTTATCCTCTATACACTCAGTTTTTTTAAAACTGAAAAGTGAGGCTTATAAGTTTTAACGTAACATTTATTTGGCTTAATAAAACATTAAGAGAAAAGGTTCCAGTAGTTTTTGTTTCTCAAAAGTCATTAGGCCATGTTTGGCCAATTAAAATAGGCTCCAATCCATTTATTTTAATTACTCCCTTATTATATGATCCATTTGTCACACCCATTAACCAATTCTCATACTTTAAACTAAACTTAATTAAATTATACTCTTTACTTAGCCCACACAATATTTACTTAGCTAATAAAAAAATTTATTTAATAAATCATTAATTCTCTAATTTTATTATTTAACTAAATTAGATCAGAGTAATAAAATACGCACTTATTATAAAATCATTTAACATAAATTAAGTCAATATTATGATATTTAAACAAATTATTTCCTAATAATTTCCGTTGGATATTTATTCCATAAATATTCCAATTAAAATATTTATTCTATTTAATAAATATTTTAACTATTTACTGAGACTCACAATCGAATTATATTAACATATTACATTTATATGTAATATAATACATTCTCATTTTATTAGAAACAATTATATTAATTCACCATTTAAATTAAGTGAATTACTCACATTATTTATGAAACTTAATTGAGAATAATTTCCATCGTCACAATAATTATTATATTCTCTCAAAATATAATTTTAAGTTAATCAAATTAACTAATATTACTTAGTTAATTTCATTTTCATAATAATTATATTTAATTTCTTCAATAGTTAAATTAAATTAACTAATAAACCTCATATATATATATATATATATAGATCCAAATTTACACCAAATCATATATTTCACAATATATAACATATATACACACACACATACTCAAACTCAAAACATCTTATAATAAGAATTTTATTTATTAAATTCTTATTTTAATATTTCTGAAAATTCGAGTTGTCACATCCTACCCTCTTTATAAGGATTCCATCCTCAGAATCAGCGAACCTTACTCGGTTTTTAACCAATCCCTTCCAAAAATTTATCGTTGAACCACTCAACACATTATCTTAATATAGGTTTTATATTTTCTACTATATTTTCCTTTCACAACAAACTATTATAGACTTTATTTCGCAACCTTTACTTCAACTCATTTATAATTGAGTATTATATATTCTTTAACCCGTTCATTACCTTTGTCTACGGACCATTATCATATACTCAATTCTCAAATTCTCGGAACATTACATTCACCTCTTCTTCTAAAAATTTCGTCCTTGAAATTTTTATTTACTAATCTTCGTTCATTTGATTTATCAGAATAAATTTTACGTTAATCCTTTATTCATTTAGTGAGTTCTATGACCACTTTCTTTTTGTGAAGATATTTCTAGCATCGTCTCATTCTTCACGTCTTTCTCTTTTATGAATATTACATTTTTTTAAATAACTTCATCCCTTCTCTTTTTAGAATTTAATTTCTTTCTTGGAATTATTATATTTTTCTAAATTAACTCATCCCCTTCTTGTTTCAGAATTTCTTTTCTTACTTGTTCAATATATTCATCATTAGGTGTCGCATTCTACGACTTACTTCTTTCTAAGGAATCCTCCTTGCCACATTCACCCTTCAGAATAACAAGAATCTTCCATAATTGCTCAATAATTGGGAAGCGGTATGAATAACTCAGGAATTTAAAAGATTCTCAAATCATACTGAGGGGTCACAAGACCTTGAACTACGTCCCCAGGTTATCAAGTATCTCGACTTGAACCTTTAACAATCATAAGACTGTATGGACCTTTTTTTCTCATACTCAGGGGAATCAGCCCTTCGAATAATGTTTTGTGCACAAATATTTTAACGTTTTCGCGTAATATAATCCCCTATAAAAGGGTTGTTCACATCAGCTTCTCAACATTTGAATATGCACCAAAATAATTTGGTTTGGCATAACTTCTCAAGAAACGCTTGAATTGCATAAACATCTTTTAATATTCGTCTAGCTGAATTAAATAGCATAAACTTCTAACAACAACTCGGATATCAATCGAAATAGTTTTACCCAATTCATGTGGCATGTCTTTCTTAGTTTAAAGAAAACCAAAAATTATTTTTATAATGGTTAAGATACGGTACTATTTTAATAGTACGTTAGGATTCAGTCATTATATGACTACGTCATGCTACATCATACCATGGTGGGCTGATTATCCTGTAATGACCGTGAATTTTAAAACTCGTTATTAAATAAATATGTGATTTAATTTTTAATGAGTTAGTTTTGTGAGTTTATTTAAACCTTATGTAGTTATGTGAATTTATGAAATGATTAAAGGGAGTCACTAATAGTTATTTAAATTAGTGGACTAACCCTAAGAGTTAGATATCAAAGAATTTATAGGATTCTTAATGATTAAATATTCAATCTATTTGAATATAGTGACAGTATTTGAACATATTGATTCATTTCAATTATGGGTATATCACCACTATAGAAGTTAAATTATATCATATAGAACTTGTGTGGTGATAGAAATTGGAAATGGCTTGAAGCTAACCCATTTTGGCCTTTGCGAGGACCAAATGTATAAACTACACCTCCCGTAAGTAAAAAATTGGCAATTGGCTTTAGTGTCCAATCTCGGAATAAATTAGCTTTCTACTGTAGAAATGAAATGGAACATTAATGTAAGGTGTGACATGAATAAAATCATATGATAAGAATATATTCTAATGATATGAAGTATCAAGTAGTGCAATAAAATCATAAGTGATTTTAATACAAAAATAATTAAATATCCGTGTATTCCAGAAATTAGGAAAGATTTTATGTGTGTACACTGGATATATACTATTAAATAATGTGATAATGTGGTTATGAGAGTAGTAAAATATAATTGTGGAGACACTCGGACAAAAATACCTAACTCTATTATTTTAGTTGTGTGTATTTAATGTACATGGATTATATGATGTGAGTATCTAAATAATCCCTAAATTTCTTAATATGGTAATAACTGTACATTAAAATTATATTTTGGGAATTATAATAACCAAACCAAGCTTATTGCTGAGAATTTCTCTTGTCCCGATTTGAGTGACTCAAATAGTACATGAACAGTAACATGGAGCTAGTTTACGTATCTTATAAATGGTTAAGTATAGGTAATGATTTAAAGGTCAGTGGCTGGTATTGGGTTGTTGAACCAATCCTTAGCAACCATTGTTTTCTTTCATTACACCATGAGTTCAACCTCAATGCAATGTGATTGTCCAGTTCAAGTTCCCTTTATAAATGGAAGCTTTAGTTTTAGTTTTTGTTGTTTGTTAAGTTTGAAATTGAAAGTTCTAAGTTGCTGAACAATTATAGAAGCATACTCAATGTGTAAGGAGTCCAATCCAAGCTTAAGGAGGTATAAATTATAACTATGTTCTTGAGTTGGGTTTTGTCAAATGATTGAAATTACTTGAAATTCCATGTCAATTGATGTGAATTAACATGCTATCATGTGTTTAGGAAGTATGTTTACATGTATGAACACTTAAATGATGAATTGGAACATGTTTAAACTGAAAAGAATCAAAGTGGTTTGAGGCTCTTCAAAACAGTCTGTTCTGCTTTACAGTGCGGTGTGTGGCGGCATTTACTTGCTGTACCTTTAATCAATTCTTTGGTTTTGTTGATGCGGTGTGTTGAGAATTTGGTATCATTACTTATATATATATACCTAAAAAGGAGTCTATTATGATATGTAAAGCTTTCTTAAGTAGTATGAAGTAATCAACTTGGATTAGCAAGGAAGTTTGTAGCAAAACTTAAGGTTTTCAAAACAAACCTTGTGGAAAACTTATGTTTACAAGTTTTGAACTTGATGATATATATGCATGACTGATTTCAAACATAAAATAGTATACTATAGAGTTATAGTTCCTTTGTTCATAACCAAACTTTTAGACATTGTGTTAGAGAAGTTTTCAAGAAAAGTTTGATATATCAAAGCCAATATGCATGAAAACAACATGATGTAGGTTCTGATCTTGTGAGGATGATAACAAGACTTTACTACACATGATAAGAGTTTTAAATTTGTTTTATATGTGTTATATTATATAATTCATGATAAAGTGATTTTAAAGGCAACCTTGAACGTATTTTTAAAAATCTAGGTGGATCATGAATTTCTAGATTCTAAAGGGTTAGGATGTCATGTTATATCTATTATATCCCTAGTCATGGTTTACATGTATTGAATATAATGATAGCTAAACCGAACATGAGTTTAGAGCATGATTTGAAGTGTTAAACAATGTTAGTTGTGAACAAACAATATGAACACCACGAGCATGTGTGTTAACAAATTGAGTGACCTCCCTAGGTAAACCTATGGCTAAGTTATAAGGCACAATAATTACATGACCTTTTATACTTGAATTCCATGGAAAGTCACAAACTAAAAAGTAAACTCAAGAATGGTTATACACTTTTATAAAGACCTCTAGCATGTATGTATGAGAATCTTTAGTGTCTAAGTGTGTTAAAGCTTGGGACTAAAAACAAGAATGCAAAGCTCAACCTTTGTGCGGCTGGGGGATGGTAGCAATTCTGTGATCCTTCCCTGAACCAGACCAAAAGAACTAACGCCATCCTGTAGTCTTGTCAAATTTTTTTTTTGATCTGAAGTCTAAGGCATGCTTATATGATTACTTTACCTTGTAATATATGACCAATATGCCATATAATGTGTTAAGAAGCATGCTGTGTGATGACTTGATTCTTGTAACTGTAGTCTCATATTAGTTTACACATACTAATTGAAAAGACCGACTTGTTAACGTTAGGTCATTTCAATGCAAGTTAATTACAGGTAGAATTATTTGTAGCTTAGCAAACAGGCAAGTTCCTTGAACTATACTTTTATTGTATAGTTCCCTAACCTTACTCAAATTTATATTGAGCAAGTTTCCTAACTTACACAACTTTGAATTTGTGTAAGTTGATAACTTCACTTGTGTTTTTATGAAAGTTTTCTATCCTTCTCGTATTGTATTGAGCAGATTATTGTTGAATTGAAAGTTATTCAATTAAGCTTGAACTTTATTTCCAAGCATGTTATTAAGTGGGTTAGTTACTTTACAATTATAACACATCGATATTATTGATATTCACATTTAGTGCACTCGAGTTGTACAGTCTTATACTTGTACATCGTTTAAAGTTCTATAATTCTTGAACTGTGTCAGATAGAGTCTAAACTTTTGTTCGGTCAGACAAATGTAAGAAGTTTTAAAAAAGTTATCCTGTGACGCCCCCAAATTCGGGTATCTTCCAACCCGACATATGGTGCTACACGGTACTCATAACTATACAATCATTCCATTGAAATTCAACATAATGAATGTAATTACTATCTTCTTATTACAATCAAAGTATTATCCTTCCCAGGTTCATAAACCGATTACATCGTTTGTTGTTTATAAGGTATAATACAAATAAACATACTAATCTATTACACGATGGTTAAGTATCCATCTTAGCTTTGCCCTTATCTCTCTTAGCATTCTTAGTACGTTCATCCTCAACTGCAATCATATAATTCACGCAAGAAGTGAGCATAACAAGCTCAACAAGTTTTAACAAAGGATAACAGCAATACCACATTTGTGAATTACATGACAATTCCTACATAACTGAACAAATAGTTATGAAGTATTATGAAACAATAATACTTTAACATTTCATATCATCAATTCCCAAAGTATAGAGTAGATTAGGAATTCTAAACCGGTCGATAGACCATGAACAATAGCTTCTGTTTTCATACTTGAAAAGGATATCACAGCACTAAGGTTGTACATCCGCATTACTTACGAGTACTTCTAGGTGATCAGCCTATTGTACTCTATGTTGATTAAAACTTATTCGTTAAATGTATTTACGTTTAACATTTGGCAAACTCGCGTGCCCATCGAATAATCGATGAAAAATACTTTTGTTTGTTCATAGACAAACCTTACCTTTACATCCGTACCAATTACTTGGTATAGGATAGCGTTAACATTTCTATATAGAAAGATATGTATACAAATCAATCTATATCTTACGAGTAGTCTAGCCGAGTTAAATCTGGCATTGACCCTTTTTTTAAAACCAGTCGTGCAATTCAGTACAATGTATCACATAAAACTTGACTAACTTGAAGGTTAGACAAGCGTTAAGAAAACTTGCCTTTCAGCGACTTCAAATAACTTAATTGACTGACCACATCCTTTACATAATCTACATGATATATTCACATAACACACTGTAATTAGCTATCAAACAATTATTCACATTGTTCCTACCAACTTCTTTCTCTTTTATGTCTTTGTTAACTTAATATCATCAATAAAGTCAACTCGACTTATTACCCTTCATCTCGGCTTATTAACCATCTTACGTTATTAACCGGACTCTATTATCATTGGCAAAGTACCAACATTATCTCCCGACTAGGGTTCATTAATAACGCTTTGTGTTCATCATTCATAACTTACTAACATGCATTCAATTCCTAAGTTAAATACCATATACATTAGTATAGGTAGTATAGGAATAGTTTTAGTACACTTATGAAGTGCATAAACTTTACTCTTCTAGGTCTCTGAACAATTGCAGTTCAAACCTAAGTCATTCAATAAATACTCGCACTTCAAGGCCATGGCATGAACTTTCTATTCAAGACCTGGTAAAATATGGCGCTTAATTAGCGATACCCATGCTTCGGTTTTGGTCTTTGTACAAGATTTAACACACTATCCGGCACATGCATGGCGCCGACCTCAAAGACCGAGAAAATTTTTAACAGATAAAATTTTGGTGAGATTCTCGGAGCCATAACTTCTCCGTTATAAGTCCGATTTAGTCTGTTCAAAAGCCCACACATCATAAATGACATACTCTATGTGTTCATATAAGAATTCGACACTATCGAATCCTTTAAGTCAAAATTCACTATTGAATTCATTTTCTAAGCGTTCGTAAATGTTAATGAGCGTTTAATACTCGTTTTCTTTGTTTTAAGTCGGAATCCGACGATTCTTGAGTCCATGACTCTTAAATACCATAACCCACGTGTTGAAATTGAAAAACAACGTTTTCAAGTCTCACAACAACTTTCGACTACCAATCCGAAATTTCAACATTTTTCGACGTTTAAAGTCTATTTCCGTGAAATTCGCCATAAATTCGTTACTAATGTTCTCTAAGCCAAATCATATGGAATACTCCATGGACTTCATATCTACATCCTAACCAAGCAAGATGCACATATTAATGTATTGATGGAGTTCAATTGTTTATCAACAATCAATCTCAACAATCAATATTTTCATGATTTTAAAATATAACAACCCTTATGATTTCTATGATTTCATGACCTATAGAGATTGAATCTAGGGTAAGTCATTCTTATTCTACCATACAAGCCATATACCACCCATTTATGATTCTCCATGATAAAAGAAACCCAAAAGAGATGGAACTACTATTAAGGAATGTTACCTTAACGATCTTTGTGTTCTTGATAAACTTCTAATGAAAAAGCTTTAAGGTAGAAGAATGATTTAAGTCTAGCTCTTTTTCTCTCTCAAATATATTGGTCGAGTCTTGGAAAAACATCAAATGGCCAACATAGGCTTCCTATTTATAGGAAAACAAGATGAAGGGCTTTTTGGTCAAATGTCCCACCTCCTTACTATTCAACACTTTGTCACCAAGTAAAATACTTGGTGACCAAGTGATTATCTTTCCTTTCACACCAAGTGGCTGGCCCACCATGCCCATGTGTCATCCCCATGGGTTGCCCCATGGGTTTTACCCATTCGGTGACCCTCCGGTTCAATTTTCTTGTATTGGGCTTAACCAATCTAATATTGGGCCTTGACTTGGGCTTAACATATTAATTCATTGGGCTTGCCTATACAATTGATTGGACTAAACATAATCCAAGTCAAATGAATTGAAATTAAGTCTTAACTTAATTCCATAATACTAATTGTATTCCAAACGTATAAATCATGTATTCTCTCTGTATAATACTCGTACGATAATCGTATTGTACTCTGTATTAACTCATCGTATTATACATAGATACTAAATAGTATCATCCTAGTATAACACACACATATTAACAATAACGAAATTCCTTCTACGCATTTCATTTCCTTCTCGAAAATCAATATACTCAACCCTTAGGTTTTAAGTCCACAGGTGAAAACTTCGTTTGCCATAAATGAAATATTATTAGATATTTCATCTTATCTCGATATTCTATCATTATGCGTTTCTCGAAATTTCAAAATAATTCCCCGAACAGAAACAAATGAATAGTGTTTTTACGAAAATTTATCAGAAAACATTTATTTTCGTCTTGGAAATTCTAAACAATTAATTCTAGCATGTAGCCATATTACTAACCACATTAGCACATTCTAGGTTATAGAACGACCTTCACATAGATTACTCACAAATTAAATCAATTAAATTCATTTAGTTCACATAATAAAATAAAAATTTAATTGTCATAAAAATTCAATTTTCTCGAGCGTTATATATCCAAACCAATTGATGGTAAGGATTCTTAAACTGAAAGAACACCCCTTTTATGATATGGGAGTACCCCAGGTATCTAATATAAGATATAAAGAGCATATTTAAATGTTATGCATATACATGGTGTACGCGAGGCTGATCCCCTTAAGTACATATTCTGTAGCCAGTAACCAAAGAGTCAATCAGCTATTGATTCAATTGGAGTTTTATAGTTCAAAGTCTACTTGACTATCAGTTATTCTAAGAGCAATCATTATCTTTGCTTCTAATATTCATATTGTTAAATCCTTCAGATATTCATATTGTTAAATTCATTTGTTAGATTTTTTCAATTCATCATGATATATCCTTATTGTTGTATTTAAACTTGTTGAGCAAACTTGTTGCTCATCCTTGTAAAATCATGAATTATATTGCAGCTAAGCCCGAGACCTCAGCAAAGGACAAGGGTAAAGGAAAGATGTAGAATAGTCACGAGGAACAAACTTTACTGTATGCCTAGTTTAAATTACTGATATGTAATATGAACCCTAATGACTATTTTAGGGTATGTTTATAAGATTATATTATGGTTTTCGAATCTTGGGACTAGTAACACCTTTTAAATGAACGACGTACGTTTATTATATTTCACATTTTAGTTATCGTATGTTGTTTAGAGGTGGATGTTTGTATTTTGTCGTGATGACCAGACCGAGGTCAGAGGACTTGGATTCGGGGGTGTCACAGGTTGGTATCAGAGCTGTAGGTTATAAACGTTAGGAATGTGAAACCTAGGTTATAACCCTAGTAGAAAACTCAAGTAGAGTATGTAAGTGATGGGTTTAGGAAATTCATCAAGTTTTATTGTGATACTGAAGTTGTTTATTTAAATCAAAAATGATTGATAGACGTCTTAAACTTCTTAATGCTAACATGGATAGCATATCACATAAGGCCTAATAGTTTTCTTCTTTTCCTTATATTATGCCGCTTAGGAGACTATCACGGGACCAGAGCGATGAAGGATCCGTTAATAATGGTGGAGGGGAAAATGTAGATCCAATGCAAAACTTCGTTAACCTGTTAACTGAGGCAATGCAAAATGCACTTCGACCCCAGAAGTAGAAGGGACCAGAAAACACTTGGCTAGCTTTAAGGACTTTAAATTTGTAGGATCGCCGGAGTTCCGAGGAACCTTAGACCCAATTGAAGCCCATACATGGATAGAAAAAATGGAGAAGGTGTTTGAGGTCGCACGAGTGGCCGAAGCATAGAAGATGAGTTTTGCCACTTTCATGATGAAGGGCAAAGCTAACTATTGGTGGAAAGCCAATAAGGGACGAGCAGACGAAGAAGTTATTACTTAGGACAGATTTAAGGAGCTATTCCTCGAGAATAACTTCTCGGAGAATACACAACAGGATATGGAGGTTAAGTTTCTGGAACTAAAGCAAGGTAGTATATCTGTCGTAGAGAACGCGACAAAATTTAACGAGTTGGCCCAATTCTCTTCACATCAGGTTGAAACGGAGGCCAGGAAGGAAAGGAGGTTCGAATTAGGACTGAAACCATGGGTGCAGAAAGCAGTGGCAGTATTCAAGATTAAGACTTACTCTAATTTGTTGGAAAGGGCTATCATTACCGAAGAAGGCAATGAAGCCATCGCTCGATTCAAACATGAGAAGAAGACCGGTCAGGAAGGATAGAAAGGGGGAAGCAGCAGAGGCAGTAACCCCAACAAGCATAAATAGACGGGGAGCCAATCCTCTAGAGGTAATAAGTCCGAGGGGAGGTCAAGAAAAGTATGAAGTACAACATCTATGGGAGGAAACACTCGGGGGAGTGCATGATGGGAAAGAGTGTTTGTTATCATTGCGGACAACCGGGGCACATGGATCTTCAGTGTCCGAATAAGCAGAAAGGAGGATGTTTCTCGTGTGGAGCCACGGACCATCAAATAAAGGACTGCCCGAAGAGAAAGGGTGATACAGCTAGCGGCAACCGCAACAACAATGGGCTGAACATTTGAGGGCCAGGCAGTCAAACCAACAGACCAATGACACGAACGTTTAACATGACCGTACAGGATGCGGTGGAGTCTAAGGACGTGGTGTCAGGTATCATTCCGATCAATGATATAGATATATATGTATTATTTGATTTGGGTGCTACCTGCTTTTTTGATTCTGAAGAATTTGCTAAACAGTTAGACTTACCCCGTGAGAGATTTGAACACCCTATGAACGAAGAAGTAGCAAAAAAGGAAATTATCCTCGTAGAATACATTCATAAGAATTATTATACCGAATTGTGAGGATTTAAGCTCAAAGTGGATTTGATACCAATTCGTTTGGGGGAGTTCGATGTAATCCTTGGGATGGATTGGTTATCAGTTCCTGGAGCCATTATAGACTATAAGAAGAAGTGTGTACACCTAAAGTGTGACACCCCCAAATCCAGGTACTTCATTCCCACAGGATCTGGTGTTCACTTAATCAAACATTCATATCTAACTACCCAATCACAATAAAACTAGATAAATAAAACCTTTTCCATTAAAGGGTTACATAATAAAATCTCCCACGTTATCTAACCTTAAAATACAATCATTTAAATGCAAAAATTAAATAAACTTCATTAAAACCAAGTCTAAGATCATCATAAAACAAGTCTAAATTAAAAGTTACAAGTCTTCATCACTTGCACATTTTTCCTTTTCCTTTGCTAGTCGAAGGTTCATCTACCTTCTCTTCTTTAGCTGAAATGAGTTTATAAATATGCAAGAGTGAGCAAAACAATTGCTCACTGGATATAATATGAAATCAACAGGAGTATAGCAATAATAATTGCCAAAATAGACTAAGCAACAATGAATAGTACTCTATCAACAATAATCAAAAACCGAAATCCCAAGATATGGAAAATATACATCACTGAGGGTCGTAAGACCACGAACTACGTCCACAGTTGCAAGTAATCTTTCAACTCCAACTTTAACAGTCATAAGACTATAAGGACCTCGTACTTAGGGGGATCAGCCTTCGTACAATGTATTGTGCACAAACATTTTAACGCTACGCGTAAGTTAACCCCTATTCATAACAATAGGGTTGTTCATCTCAGTATTTAGAGTACAAGTCTGCACCAAAGGAAGTTTGGTTTAGATAAGCTTTCAAGGTAATTTGGAATTCAACAAACATCAACTAAAGATTAGTTGAATGAAACCAAGAACATTACACTATAGAATAATCGTGATTGAATCAATCATAGTAAACTCAAGTCATGCTTTAGGAATAATCTAAGAGCATACAATTTGAATAACTATAACACCTTGCTTGAACAATACTAAGCCAAGGTTAATTAGAATTGAATACTAAGCATGCATAACAATTTGATCGATAAAAATGTTCAACATTAGAATATATAGATTTGCATGCTAAACAACAAGTTAAATACAAGAATAACTTGCTCAAGAATAACTTACATCATTATATCATAATCGAATTGAAAACAGTAATTTGATTAACAAGATAATAGATTAGAAAACTTGCTCAATGTAAAAAGAAAGTTTAGAAAACTTGCTCAAAAAGAAAATTTAAGCGCTTGCACAATTATAAAAGTAGAGTTAGAGAACTTGCCTTGCTCGTAGGCTAAACCAAATCAATACGAATCACAATATCCTATAAACATATGTCATCATGACATAGTTAGCCATTACCATTTTACAACCATAAGTAAGTACGTTCATCATTTAAAAATTGGATTTTTAATCACATAATCAAGTTATAATACAAGTTATTCCTTAATAACATAATTATTCATAGTATAGAAATACTAAAATCAACATTTTACAGTCCTACTATCATCACATAACTTTTCTTAAAATTTCATGTATAAAAGTACCTTTGTCGGACCATTACTAACTGCTTTCATGGCGCCTACGATTTACATTGTGGGTCATGACATGACTGCGGCATGAAGCATGGCATCATGCTATGATGCGGATGGATTACTTCTGACAGTTGCCACAAGGTATACCGATATTTGGGCACGAAAATAAAATTGTTGTGCCACGCGTGACATGACGTGAAAGCTATGATTTCAATCGGCGACTTGCAATAGTACAGGAAAAAGGTAATTTTGGCCTACAAGCTCATTTCTAATAGACTAAATCACATACAATTCATACAAAAACTTCATGTAAACATAATTCATGAATTCCTAACATGTTTCTACCCATACAACAACATAAACAACAAAATTAACACATCCAATTTCACTATTTTTGGCTAAAAACTTACTTTTTGATATTTCAATAAAAATCAACACTGTAAATTTTGTTTTTCAACCAAAACCATTAATTTAAAGCATTTTATCAAAGTATATACATACTCTATCAAATTAAATGGTTAATTTAACAACTAAACAACTAATTAACCCTCAATTTCTACTTTAAGCTAAACAATATATATTCACAAAAACTCTCTGTAAAAAGGTTTTCTTCACAACTACATACATATCATCAATTCATTGATTATAACTCATGAAAATAGTTTTAACATCACTAGTATGCTATATAAAGTCACATAACAACAACAATTTATCCTTACACAAGGATTTTATAGAGAATTGGAGAAGAGAAAACATAAAAGAAAAAAAAAGGGTAGGATGAAACCTTGAAGAAGATGATGATGGCTATCTCTTTGCTTGACAAGCTTTTCTCCACTTCACTTCCAATTCTCTAGAATTTTCTCAACCTTTTTCTCTCACTTTTTCTTTCTCTCTTCTTCTTCTTCCTCTGAGTTTTCTTTTCTTCTCTCTTACCTCTCTCCTCTATTCTTACATCTTAACAAATAACGTATATAGGATATAATATATATTAATTATATAATATAAATATAAACATAACTGATTTCAGTTATTTGAGTTTTAAAATTAAAAGCCATAAGGCTTGTATGGTTACTAACTAAAAAAACCCATTAATCCATACACCTTGTTTGGTAAAACACAACTATATTAAAGACTTAATAGGCATTAGGCCTTGTTTGGCAAAACTGAATTAAAATTCTGGAATGTTACATCATTCCCTCCTTACAGGGATTCTGTCCCCAGAATCACAATTCAAACAATTCTTCATTCGTCACATTCTCCCCTACTTATAAAGATTCTGTCCCCAGAATCGAAGACACAGATTAAACAAATAACTCAGGGTAATTCTTCATCATTTCAGCTTCGAGTTCCCACGTAGCCTCTTCGACATTGTGGTTCCTCCAAATTACCTTCACAGAAGGTATCACTTTATTTCTGAGGACTTGTTATTTCCTGTCGACTATCTAGATAGGAACCTCTTCATAGGACAAAACTTTCTCAAAGTGCAATGGTTCGTACTCAATCACGTGCTTGTAATCAGGTTTATATGGTCGTAACACCGAAACGTGAAAAACATTATGAATGTTTTCCAATTCTGGAGGAAGAGCTACCTCGTAAGCTACCTCTCCAACTTTCCTCAACACTTCAAAGGGTCCAATAAACCTCGGACTTAGTTTTCCCTTTTTACCAAATCGAATCTTCCCCTCCCAAGGAGAAACTTTTAGGAATACGTAATTCCCTACATCGAACGCACGATTTAGGAATACGTCTGTGTTGATCAGCATATTTCTTTTGTCTGTCTTAGGAAGCTATCAATCTTGTTCTGATGAGTTTGACAACCTCGACAGTTTGTTTTACCAGTTCTGGTCCTAACAGTTGACATTCACCGACTTCATCCCAGCACCGTGGAGTTCTGCACCTTCTGCCGTACAATGCTTCGTAAGGCGGCATGTCGATGCTAGTGTTATAACTGTTATTGTAGGCAAATTCCAACAACGGTAATTGTTCATCCCAGCTTCCTTTGAAGTCCATGACGCATGCTCTCAGCATATCTTCCAATGTCTGAATCGTTTGTTCGCTTTGGCCATCTATTTGCGGATGATATGCCGTACTCATTCGCAATTGTGTTCCCATACATTCCTGTAGTCTCTTCCAGAAATTTGATGTGAACCTCGGATCTCTGTCAGATATAATTGATACTGGAACTCCATGTCTTAAAATGATCTCTTTAACATATAATTTTGCCAGCTGATCAAGATTGAATCTAATCTTTATTGGTAAAAAGTGTGCAGATTTTGTCAATCTGTCCACTAACACCCAAATCGCATCGTATCCTTTCCGAGTTATTGGAAGACCTACCACAAAATCCATTATGATATGTTCCCATTTCCATTCTGGTATCTCCAATGGTTGAAGTAACCCGCTTAGTCTTTGATGCTTGGCCTTGACTCTCTAACATGTTAAGCACTTTGCACCGCATTCTGCAACGTCTCTTTTCATGTTTGGCCACCAAAAATATTGTCTCAAATCTTAATACATCTTCGTACTTCCCGGATGAATCGAATATCTTGAGTTATGAGCTTCTGTCAAGATATCCTCTTTAATATCTGGTACTGCTGGAACCCAGATTCGTCCCTTTAATCTCAGCATTCCATCAGTATCAACCTTGTATTTCACTTCTTTTCCCTCGACCACACTTTCTCTTATTTTTCTGCATTCCTCATCTTGCAGTTGAGCATTCTTCACTTTGTCCACCAAAGTTTGACTGGCTTCCATCTGGTATAATTTCTCATCGGATTCTTTTGGAAATTTGATTTCCAACTCTAACCTTGACATTGTTGTAATAAGCTCCTCCTTATCACTTAACAGTATCAACTCCTCTCTGCCTTTTCTACTCAAGGCATCTGCAACCACGTTTGCTTTGCCTGGATTATAAAAGATCTCACAATCGTAATCCTTTATCAATTCCATCCATCTCCTTTGACTCATGTTCAGATCTTTTTGAGTGAAAATGTACTTCAGGCTTTTATGGTCTGTGTAGATCTCACATTAATCTCCGTAGAGATAGTGTCTCCATATCTTTAAAGCAAACACAACCGCCACCAACTCTAAATCATGAGTCGGATACCCTTTTTCGTAGTCTTTCAATTGTCTTGATGCATACGCGATGACTTTCCCGTTCTGCATAAGGACGCATCCTAATCCCTTGTGTGAAGCATCACTATACACCACAAAATTTCCTGTATTATCCGGTAACGACAACACTGGTGCCATACTTAGCTTCTTTTTCAATTCCTGGAAACTTTCTTCACACTTCTCCATCCAAACAAATTTTACAGATTTCCTCGTTAAATTTGTCAACGGAGTGGCAATCTTGGAGAAATCCTGGATAAACCGTATGTAATACCCTACTAATCCCAAGAAACTTCTCACGTCTGATGGAGTTCTTGGTTGTTCCCAATTTATCACAGCTTCAACCTTTGATGGATCCACTGAAATTCCATCCTTGTCAATTACGTGCCCAAGAAATTGTACACGTTCCAGCCAAAATTCACATTTAGATAATTTCGCATACAACTTTTCTTTTCTTAGCTTCTCCAGCATTAGACGTAAGTGTTCCACATGTTCCTCTTTAGTTTTAGAGTACACCAAAATATCATCGATGAACACCACCACAAACTTGTCCAAAAATGGTTTAAACACCCTGTTCATTAGATCCATGAACGTTGTAGGGGCGTTTATCAAACCAAAAGACATCACCAATAATTCGTAATGTCCATACCGAGAATGCCGTCTTCGATACATCCTCCTTTTTTACCTTCAGTTGATGATACCCACTTCTCAAATCTATTTTCAAGAAATATCTAGCACCCTTCAATTGATCAAACAAGTCATCTATTCTCAGCAATGGATATTTATTCTTAATAGTGACTTTGTTTAACTCCCTCTAATCAATGCAAAGATGCATTGACCCGTCCTTCTTCTTTACGAATAACACCGGTGCTCCCCACGGTGACACACTCGGCTGAATGTATTTCTTGTCCAACAGCTCCTGTAGTTGTACCATCAGTTCTTTCATCTCCACCAGAGCCATTCTGTACGGAGCCTTTGATATCGGAGCGGTTCCTGGTGCTAAGTCGATCACGAACTCGATCTATCTGTCAGGAGGAAGTCCTGACAAGTCCTCCGAAAATACGTCCACAAACTCCCTAACTACTGGTATTTCTTCTAGTTTTGCACCCTTCTTCTTAGTATCAACTATGTAAGCTAAATAACCCACACAGCCTTGACTCAACAACTTCTTGGCCTGCATAATCATCAGACACCTCATTTGTCTAGGTGATTTGCTACCATTGAATACTACCTTTGATGGAGTCATAAGGTTTACACATTTCTTTTGGCAGTCAATTATCGCTCCATAATTGAACAACCAATCCATTCCCAAAATAACATCAAACTCTCCTAGCTTGATCGGAATCAAGTCTACCATCAAAATATTTCCCTTAATATTCACCCTACAGTTCTTGTATACGAACCTAACAGGAACTACTTCCTTATTCGCAATTTCTATGTTTAAAGGGAAATTCAATTCTTCACTAGGCAATCCTAATCTCATAGCAAATTCATCAGATATAAATGAGCAAGTAGCACCCGAATCAAATAATACATAAGCATCAATATCATTGATTGGGATAATACATGACACCACATCCTTTAATTGCATAACATCTTGCACAGTCATGTTGAAGGTTCTGGCTGTGGGTTTGGTTGATGTCGTCAGTCCAGTAATGGCCCATGTGCCTCCATTGTTGCCTCCCTTGCTTCCTGTTATTTCTCCAGCTTTCTTCTTAGGGCACTCACGAGTAAAGTGATCCTTGGACCCGCCAGTGTAGCAAACATTCTTCTTGGGTTTATTTCAATTTGGGGCGATGTGACCCTCCTTGCCACAGTTAAAGTATACACGTTTCCCCATTAAGCATACACCCTTGTGAAACTTCCCGCATGTAGCACATTCTTCAAACTTCTTATTCTGCTGGCTACCTTGTTGATTCCCAGCACCCATATTTCCATTCCTCTTTCTCTTTAGATTGTTGCCATTACTATCGTTACCACCACTCTTAGCTTCACCTTCACTTTTCTTCTTTCTCTGCTCTTGATTATGATTTGTTACTGCCTCGCCTCCACTTTCAGCGAGAATCGCCTTCTCCATCACTGCTGCAAATGTCTTCAATTGGAACAGGGAGACCCTACTGTACAACTAGGGTTGCAGTCCCTGCTCAAACCTTTTTTCCTTGCGCTCGTCTGTGCTGACCTGATATGGCACAAACCTCACCAACTCGTTGAATTTTGCGGCATACTCCGACACCGACATTCTTCCTTTCTTCAACTCCAAAAACTGGACCTCTAGCTTACTCTTCGAACTCTTTGGAAAATAAGTCTCGAAGAACAGCTCCTTAAACCTATCCTAGGTCATTACTCCTGGTCCTTCCTGAGTTTTGTTGGCCTGCCACCAATAGCTAGCCTCTGCTTTCAACATGAATGTTGCAAAAGCAGTCTTCTGGTTCTCCTCTACCCTTACCACATCAAAAACCTTATCGATTTCCATAATCCAAGTTTGTGTTTCAACTAGATTCATGGATCCACAGAATTCTGGTGGTCCAACCGCCTTAAAATCCTTAAACGTATCACCTTGGTTCTGAGGTTGATTCTGCGGTTGATTTTGCAGTGTACCTGCCAGTAATATCACCAACTGCTGAACGGATTTAGCTTCAGCATTATCGTTGTTGGTTCCTTTAGCGGTTCTCTGATGGGGTGGTTGACGTCTTATAGGCATTTTCTGTTAAGAATACACTCATTAGATTATTACTCAACTCTTTCAAGTAATTTCTAATTAACTTGCCCCCATAAAAGTAATCACCACATAACACATAACACTTTCGATAAAAGGAGATAATAACTTTTATTCATACTTAATTCTTTGAAAAACATCATATCCATAGCATCACTGCTATTTACATTATTTTCCTGAACTACTAAAGTTTCAGGATATCATCATCATATCTCATAAGTTGCATAACACTAGGGATTTACATAATACTTATCATAACATAAATCATAAATCAAGTACACTTCCTAAGTTGTTCTATTAAGATACTGGAAAGCCTTACCACACTCTTCTTCCATAATTTGGAACATGGTTCGACGATCTAGTATGTACGAGGGTAGCGTCTCGAACTGAATTGGGTAACCCATGACCCGATCCTGAGCTTGATTGATCGCGATGTTGAATACGTTTTCCATTTCCTGCATCTTCATTCTCTTTGCTTGTACATCTCCCTATGCTATTTTGGCCCGTTGATCAGCTTCCTCGTATGCGTCTTCGGCTCTTGCCCTTTTTGCAGACTCTTCTCTCAACTTGCTCTTCAACTCTGCAATCTCTACTCTCATTTGGTCGTTCTCTTTATGTGACACCCCCAAATCAAGGTACTTCATTCCCACAGATCCGTGTTCACTTAATCAAACATTCATATCTAACTACCCAATCACAATAAACCTGGATAAATAAAACCTTTCCCATTAAAGGGTTACATAATAAAATCTCCCAAAGTTATCTAACCTTAAAATACAATCATTCAAATGCGAAAATTAAATAAACTTCATTAAAACCAAGTCTAAGATCATCATAAAACAAGTCTAAATTAAAAGTTACAAGTCTTCATCACTTGCACATTTTTTCCTTTTCTTTGCTAGTCGAAGGTTCATCTACCTTCTCTTCTTTAGTGAAATGAGTTTATATAATATGCAAGAGTGAGCAAAACAATTGCTCATTGGATATAATATGAAATCAACAGAGTATAGCAATAATAATCGCCAAAATAGACTCAACAACAATGAATAGTACTCTATCAACAATAATCAAAAACCGAAATCCCAAGATATGGAAAATATACATCACTGAGGGTCGTAAGACCATTAACCACGCCCACAGTTGCAAGTAATCTTTCAACTCCAACTTTAATAGTCATAAGACTATAAGGACCTCGTGATTTTGGGGGATCACCTTCTTACAATGTATGTGTGCATAAACATTTTAACGCTTACGCTGTAAGTTAAACCCTATTCATAACAATAGGGTTGTTCATCTCAAAGATTTAGAGTACAAGTCCGCACCAAAGGAAGTTTTGTTTAGATAAGCTTTCAAGGTAATTTGGAATTCAACGAACATCAACTAAGGATTAGTTGAATGAAACCAAGAATATTACACTATAGAATAATCGTGATTGAATCAATCATAGTAAACTCAAGTCATGCTTTAGGAATAATCTAAGAGCATACAATTTGAATAACTATAACACCTTGCTTGAACAATACTAAGCCAAGGTTAATTAGAATTGAATACTAAGCATGCATAACAATTTGATCGATAAAAATGTTCAACATTAGAATATATAGATTTGCATGCTAAACAACAAGTTAAATACAAGAATAACTTGCTCAAGAATAACTTACATCATTATATCATAATCGAATTGAAAACAGTAATTTGATTAACAAGATAATAGATTAGAAAACTTGCTCAATGTAAAAAGAAAGTTTAGAAAACTTGCTCAAAGAAAATTTAAGCGCTTGCACAATTATAAAAGTAGAGTTAGAGAACTTGCCTTGCTCGTAGGCTAAACCAAATCAATACTTAATCACAATATCCTATAAACATATGTCATCATGACATAGTTAGCCATTACCATTTTACAACCATAACTAAGACGCTCATCATTTAAAATTGGATTTTTAATCACATAATCAAGTTATAATACAAGTTATTCCTTAATAACATAATTATTCATAGTATAGAAATACTAAAATCAACATTTTACAGTCCTACTATCATCACATAACTTTTCTTAAAATTTCATGTATAAAAAGTACAATCGTCAGATTATTCGCTAACTCAGATCATAGCATGGCTACACATTTTTACATTGTGGGTCGCTATGACGTGAGCATAGTACGCAATGGTGCAAGTGGATAGAATATGACGGTTGGCATTATGGCATGTATGATCCGTGCGGGTACGCTAAAATAAAATTGTTGTGCCACGCACATGACGTGAAAACTATTAGCCGATCGATGTTTTGCAGCAAAAATACAGAAAAAGGTAATTTTGGCCTACAAGCTCATTTCTAACAGACTAAATCACATACAATTCATACAAAAACTTCATGTAAACATAATTCAAGAATTCCTAACATGTTTCTACCCATACAACAACATAAACAACAAAATTAACACATCCAATTTCACTATTTTTGGCTAAAAACATACTTTTTGATATTTCAATGAAAATCAACACTGTAAATTTTGTTTTTCAACCAAAACCATTAATTTAAAGCATTTTATCAAAGTATATACATACTCTATCAAATTAAATGGTCAATTTAACAACTAAACAACTAATTAACCCTCAATTTCTACTTTAAGCTAAACAATATATATTCACAAAAACTCTCTGTAAAAAGGTTTTCTTCACAACTACATACATATCATCAATTCATTGATTATAACTCATGAAAATAGTTTTAACATCACTAGTATGCTATATAAAGTCACATAACAACAACAATTTATCCTTACACAAGGATTTTATAGAGAATTGAGAGAGAAAAAAAACTAAAAAAAAAAAAAGGGTAGATGAAAACCTTCAAGAAGATGATGATGGCTATCTCTTTGCTGACAAGCTTTTCTCCACTTCACTTTCAATTCTCTAGAATTTTCTCAAGCTTTTCTCTCTCTTTTCTTCTTCTTCTTCTTCTTCCTCCGAGTTTTTTTTCTCTCTTACCTCTCTCCTCTATTCTTACGCCTTAACAAATAACGTTATATTGGATATAATATATATTAATTATATAATATAAATATAAACATAATCGATATCGCTTATTTGAGTTTTGAAATCAAAAGCCATAAGGCTTGTTTGGTTACTAACTAAAAAAAAAAACCCATTAATCCATACACCTTGTTTGGTAAAACACAACTATATTAAAGACTTAATAGGCATTAGGCCTTGTTTGGCAAAACTCAATTAAAATTTTTTAAAGTTATTTTAATAACTCCTTTATAAAAGGTTATTTGTCACACATTTACTAAATTAAATTAATCTTAATAACAATTTATTAGATCACTTCATCACATAAATCAATACCACCAAAATTATAATTTTCTATATAATTATAACTTTATTTAATCAACTAACACATCCTTTTAATTACAAATTCAAATAAAAGAATAATAATTCAATTAATCAAAATTCTCTAACTTAATAATTAAATTAAATTAGAATATAATAATTAATTTCCTTAATTATTTACTTAACAAATAGTTAACCCAATTGAATCAAATTTGAATAATTATTTATTTAACAATAAACACATCCATTAAATATTTATATAATTCAACAAATATTTAATATAGCAATTAAAATTCTGGAATGTTACATCATTCCCTCCTTACAGGGATTCTGTCCCCAGAATCACAATTCAAACAATTCTTCATTCGTCACATTCTCCCTACTTACAAAGATTCATCCCCGTAATCAAGACACAGATTAAACAAATAAATCAGGGTAATTCTTCATCATTTCAGCTTCGAGTTCCCACGTAGCCTCTTCGACATTGTGGTTCCTCCAAATTACCTTCACAAAAGGTATCACTTTATTTCGGAGCACTTGTTATTTCCTGTCGACTATCTGGATAGGAACCTCTTCATAGGACAATACTTTCTCAAAGTGCAATGGTTCGTACTCAATCACGTGCTTGTAATCAGGTTTATATGGTCGTAACACCAAAACGTGAAAAACATTATGAATGTTTTGCAATTCTTGAGGTAGAGCTACCTCGTAAGCTACCTCTCCAACTTTCCTCAGCACTTCAAAGGGTTCAATAAACCTCGGATTTAGTTTTCCCTTTTTACCAAATCGAATCTTCCCTTTCCAAGGAGAAACTTTAAGGAATACGTAATTCCCTACATCGAACGCACGATTTAGGAATACGTCTGTGTTGATCAGCATATTTCTTTTGTCTGTCTTGAGAAGCTATCAATCTTGTTCTGATGAGTTTGACAACCTCGGCAGTTTGTTGTACCAGTTCTGGTCCTAACAGTTGACATTCACCGACTTCATCCCAAAGACATAGTGGAGTTCGCACCTTCCGCCAGATAATGCTTCGTAAGGCTAAGATGCCGATGCTAGCGTGATAACTATTATTGTAGGCAAATTCCACCAACGATAATTGTTCATCCCAACTTCCTTTGAAGTCCATGACGATGCTCTCAACATATCTTCCAATGTCTCAATCATTTGTTCGCTTTGGCCATCCGTTTATGGATGATATGCCGTACTCATTCGCAATTGTGTTCCCATACATTCTCGTAGTCTCTTCCAAAAATTTGATGTGAACCTCGGATCTCTATCCGATACAATTGACATCGAACTCCATGTCTTAAAATGATCTCTTTAACATATAATTTTGCCATTGATCAAGATTGAATCTAATCTTTAGTGGTAAAAAGTGTGCGATTTTGTCAATCATTCACTAACACCCAAATCGCATCGTATCCTTTTCGAGTTGTTGGAAGACCTACCACAAAATCCATTATGATATGTTCCCATTTCCATTCCAGATCTCCAACGGTTGAAGTAACCCGCTTAGTCTTTGATGCTCTACTTGACTCTCTAACATGTTAAGCACTTTGCAACGCATTCTCGCAACGTCTCTTTTCATGTTTGGCCACCAAAAATATTGTCTCAAATCTTGATACATCTTCAGATTTCCGGATGAATCGAATATCTTGAGTTATGAGCTTCGTCAAGATATCCTCTTTAATATCTTGGTACTGCTGGAACCCAGATTCGTCCCTTTAATCTCAAGCATTCCATCAGTATCAACCTTGTATTTCACTTCTTTTCCTCGACCACACTTTCTCTTATTTTTCTGCATTCCTCATCTTGCAGTTGAGCATTCTTCACTTTGTCCACCAAAGTTTGACTGGCTTCCATCTGGTAAAATTTCTCATTGGATTCTTTTGGAAATTTGATTTCCAGTTCTAACCTTGACATTGTTGTAATAAGCTCCTCCTTATCGCTTAACAAAGATCAACTCCTCTCTCGCCTTTTCTACTCAAGGCATCGCAGAACCACGCTTTTTTTTGCTCGGATTATAAAAGATCTCACAATCGTAATCCTTTATCAATTCCATCCATCTACTTTCGACTCATGTCGAGGTCTTTTCGAGTGAAAATGTACTTGAGCTTTTTATGGTCCTGTGTAGATCTCACATTTCTCTCCTCAGAGAGACAAAGTGTTCCATATCTTTAAAGCAAAAACACAACCGCCACAAACTCTAAATCATGAGTCGGATAATTTTTTCGTAGTCTTTCAATTGTCTTGATGCATACGCTGATGACTTTCCCATTTCTACATAAGGACACATCCTAATCCCTTGTGTGAAGCATCACTATACACCACAAATTTTTCAGATTATCCTAAGAACGACAACACTTTGGTGCCATACTTAGCTTCTTTTTCAATTCCTGGAAACTTTCTTCACACTTCTCCGTCCAAACAAATTTTACAGATTTCCTCGTTAAATTTGTCAACGGAGTGGCAATCTTGGAGAAATCCTGGATAAACCGTCTGTAATACCCTGCTAATCCCAAGAAACTTCTCACGTCTGATGGAGTTCTTGGTTGTTCCCAATTTATCACAGCTTCAACCTTTGATGGATCCACTGAAATTCCATCCTTGTCAATTACGTGCCCAAGAAATTGTACACGTTCCAGCCAAAATTCACATTTAGAGAATTTCGTATACAACTTTTCTTTTCTTAGCTTCTCCAGCATTAGACGTAAGTGTTCCACATGTTCCTCTTGAGTTTTAGAGTACACCAAAATATCATCGATGAACACCACCACAAACTTGTCCAAAAATGGTTTAAACACCCTGTTCATCAGATCCATGAACGCTGCAGGGGCATTTGTCAAACCAAAAGACATCACCAAAAATTCGTAATGTCCATACCGAGTTCTAATGTGCGCCTTCAAGACATCCTCCTTTCTTACCTTCATTGATGATACCCACTTCTCAAATCTATTTTCGAGAAATATCTAGGACCCTTCAATTGATCAAACAAGTCTTCTATTCTCAGCAATGGATATTTATTCTTAATAGTGACTTTGTTTAACTCCCTCTAATCAATGCAAAGACGCATTGACCCATCCTTCTTCTTTACAAATAACACCGGTGCTCCCCACGGTGACACACTCGGCTGAATGTATTTCTTGTCCAACAGCTCCTATAGTTGTACCATCAGTTCTTTCATCTCCACCGGAGCCATTCTGTATGGAGCCTTCGATATCGGAGCGGTTCTTGGTGCTAAGTCGATCACGAACTCGATCTCTCTGTCAGGCGGAAGTCCTGACAAGTCCTCCGAAAATACGTCCACAAACTCCCTAACTACTGGTATTTCTTCTAGTTTTGCACCCTTCTCTGAGTATCGACTATGTAAGCTAAATAACCCACACAGCCTTGACTCAACAACTTCTTGGCCTGCATAATCGTCAGACACCTCATTTGTATAGGCGATTTGCTACCATTGAATACTACCTTTGACGGAGTCATAAGGTTTACACATTTCTTTAGGCAGTCAATTATCACTCCATAATTGAACAACCACTCCATTCCCAAAATTACATCAAACTCTCCTAGCCTGATCGAAATCAAGTCTACCATCAAAATATTTCCCTTAATATTCACCCTACAGTTCTTGTATACGAACCTAACAGGAACTACTTCCTTATTTGCAATTTCTATGTTTAAAGGGAAATTCAATTCTTCACTAGGCAATCCTAATCTCATAGCAAATTCATCAGATATAAATGAGCAAGTAGCACCCGAATCAAATAATACATAAGCATCGATATCATTGATTGGGATAATACCTGACACCACATCCTTTGATTGCACAACATCTTGCACAGTCATGTTGAAGGTTCTGGATGGGGGTTTGGTTGATGTCGCTTCGGCCCAAGAATGGCCCATGTGCCTCCTTCATCACGCCACCCTTGCTTCCTGTTGTTTCTCCAGCTTTCTTCTTAGGGCACTCACGAACAAAGTGATCCTTGGACCCGCAATTGTAGCAAACATTCTTCTTGGGTTGATGGCAGTTTGGGGCGATGTGACCCTCCTTGCCACAGTTAAAGCATACACGTTTCCCCATTAAGTATACACCCTTGTGAAACTTCCCGCATGTAGTACATGCTTCAAACTTCTTATTCTGCTGTCTACCTTGTTGATTCCCAGCACCCATATTTCCATTCCACTTTCTCTTCAGATTGTTGCCATTACTACCGTTACCACCACTCTTAGCTTCACCTTCACTTTTCTTCTTTCTCTGCTCTTGATTATGCTTTGTTACCGCCTCCGCCCCACTTTCAGCAGAGAATCGCTTTCCATCCATCATCGCAGCAAATGTCTTCAATTGGAACAGGAGACCCATCAGACAAACCAGGGTTTCATTCCCGCTCAAACCTTTTTTGCCATGCCATCTCATCACTTGACTCGATATGGCACAAACCTCGCCAACTCGTTGAATTTTGCGGCATACTCCGACACCGACATTCTTCCCTGCTTTAACTCCAAAAACTGGACCTCTAGCTGACTCTTCGAACTCTTTTGGAAATATGTCTCGAAGAACAGCTCCTTAAACCTATCCCAGGTCATTACTCCTGGTCCTTCCTGAGTTTTGTTGGCCTGCCACCAATAGCTAGCCTCTGCTTTCAACATGAATGTTGCAAAAGCAATCTTCTGGTTCTCCTCTACCCTAGCCACATCAAAAACCTTCTCGATTTCCATAATCCAAGTTTGTGCTTCAACTAGATTCATGGATCCATAGAATTCTAGTGGTCCAACAGCCTTGAAATCCTTAAACGTAGCACCTTGGTTCTGAGGTTGATTCTGCGGTTGATTTTGCAGTGTACCTGCCAGTAACGTCACCAACTGCTGAACGGAGTTAGCTTCAGCATTATAGTTGTTGGTTCCTTCAGCGGTTCTCTGACGGGGTGGTTGACGTCTTGTAGGCATTTTTTGTTTAGAATACACTCATTAGATAATTACTCAACTCTTTCAAGTAATTTCTAATTAACTCGCCCCCATAAAAGTAATCACCACATAACACACAACACTTTGGATAAAAGAAGATAATAACTTTTATTCATACTTAATTCTTTGAAAAACATCATATCCATAGCATCACTGCTATTTACATTATTTTCCTGAACTACTAAAGTTTCAGGATATCATCATCATATCCCATAAGTTGCATAACACTAGGGATTTACTTAATACTTATCATAACATAAATCATAAATCAAGTACACTTCCTAAGTTGTTCTATTAAGATACTGCAAAGCCTTACCACGCTCTTCTTCCATAATTTGGAACATGGTTCGACGATCTAGTATGTACGAGGGTAGCGTCTCGAATTGAATTGGGTAACCCATGACCCGATCCTGAGCTTGATTGATCGCGATGTTGAATACGTTTTCCATTTCCTGCATCTTCATTCTCTTTGCTTGTACGTCTCCCTATGCTATTTTGGCCCGTTGATCAGCTTCCTCGTATGCGTCTTCGGCTCTTGCCCTTTTTGCAGACTCTTCTCTCAACTTGCTCTTCAACTCTGCAATCTCTACTCTCATTTGGTCGTTCTCTTCATCAGTGTGAACCAACTTCTCTTCAACATTGTTCAATCATTCTTCTCGATCCTGGATCTCATCGTCCTTCTGTGCCATCAAGGTCTGTTGTTCAGCTACTATCTCTTGTAATTCCTCGACTATATCTTGAAGTTCCACATTGCGGTCATGCACCTCATCGTATATACGGCCAGCTATTGAGTTAAGTGGAATCCTTTCCTCCTCGTCCTCTTCATCCATCTGTGGCAGATCCAAAGGATCTTCCTCATCCATCTCTATCTCATCATCCTCATCAGGTACTCTCTCCTGCTCAACTACTGTGACCAACGGAACTGTTTCCCGTGGCAGTAATTGTTCCCAAACTACCTGAATATCTCGAGGCTCCTCCTCCCTAGCTTTACTGGTTCCTCCTATATTAGACATCCTGTCAACCAAAGTTTAAGTTTTTAATTACTAATCATTACTACTCGACTCTCACGAGCACATAAGTTATAAACACATAAGCACATAAGTGTTTTATTACTTCTTCCTTAAAACTCGTTAAGAGTTTATCATTACTATATTCTCGAAGGTTACTTCCTAAGGCTTTTCCCCCACCTAAGGTTCATAACCTAAAGCTTTGATACCAACTTGTGACACCCCCAAATCAAGGTACTTCATTCCCACAGGATCTGGTGTTAACTTAATCAAACATTCATATCTAACTACCCAATCACAATAAAACTGGATAAATAAAACCTTTCCCATTAAAGGGTTACTTAATAAAATCTTCCAGGTTATCTAACCTTAAAATACAATCATTCAAATGCGGAAATTAAATAAACTTCATTAAAACCAAGTCTAAGATCATCATAAAACAAGTCTAAATTAAAAGTTACAAGTCTTCATCACTTGCACATTTTTCCCTTTCCTTTGCTAGTCGAAGGTTCATCTACCTTCTCTTCTTTAGCTGAAATGAGTTTATAAATATGTAAGAGTGAGCAAAACAATTGCTCACTGGATATAATATGAAATCAACAGGAGTATAGCAATAATAACTGCCAAAATAGACTCAGCAACAATGAATAGTACTCTATCAACAATAATCAGAAACCGAAATCCCAAGATATGGAAAATATACATCACTGAGGGTCGTAAGACCACGAACTACGTCCACAGTTGCAAGTAATCTTTCAACTCCAACTTTAACAAATATAAGACTATAAGGACCTCGTGATTTAGGGGATCAGCCTTCGTACAATGTATTGTGCACAAACATTTTAACGCTACGCATAAGTTAACCCCTATTCATAACAATAGGGTTGTTCATCTCAGTATTTAGAGTACAAGTCTGCACCAAAGGAAGTTTTGTTTAGATAAGCTTTCAAGGTAATTTGGAATTCAACGAACATCAACTAAGGATTAGTTGAATGAAACCAAGAATATTACACTATAGAATAATCGTGATTGAATCAATCATAGTAAACTCAAGTCATGCTTTAGGAATAATCTAAGAGCATACAATTTGAATAACTATAACACCTTGCTTGAACAATACTAAGCCAAGGTTAATTAGAATTGAATACTAAGCATGCATAACAATTTGATCGATAAAAATGTTCAATATTAGAATATATAGATTTGCATGCTAAACAACAAGTTAAATACAAGAATAACTTGCTCAAGTATAACTTACATCATTATATCATAATCGAATTGAAAACAGTAATTTGATTAACAAGATAATAGATTAGAAAACTTGCTCAATGTAAAATGAAAGTTTAGAAAACTTGCTCAAAGAAAATTTAAGCGCTTGCACAATTATAAAAGTAGAGTTAGAGAACTTGCCTTGCTCGTAGGCTAAACCAAATCAATACGAATCACAATATCCTATAAACATATGTCATCATGACATAGTTAGCCATTACCATTTTACAACCATAAGTAAGACGCTCATCATTTAAAATTGGATTTTTAATCACATAATCAAGTTATAATACAAGTTATTCCTTAATAACATAATTATTCATAGTATAGAAATACTAAAATCAACATTTTACAGTCCTACTATCATCACATAACTTTTCTTAAAATTTCATCTATAAAAAGTACCTTTGTCAAACCATGTCATTAACTTTCAGATCTTGCATACTACGATTTACATTGTGGTTCACACATAAAATGAAACATGGCGTCATTGTAATCTTGGTGGATAGACTACTAAGTCAGACTAAGACTCATGGCTATGCGCATTTCATGACATGAAATAAAAGCTATTTGGTCATGCCATGACGTGAAATCTAGATTTCAATCGATGACACATGATGCAGAAAAGGACAATTTTGGCCTACAAGCTCATTTCTAACAGACTAAATCACCTACAATTCATACAAAAACTTCATGTAAACATAATTCAAGAATTCCTAACATGTTTCTACCCATACAACAACATAAACAACAAAATTAACACATCCAATTTCACTATTTTTGGCTAAAAACATACTTTTTGATATTTCAATGAAAATCAACACTGTAAATTTTGTTTTTCAACCAAAACCATTAATTTAAAGCATTTTATCAAAGTATATATATACTCTATCAAATTAAATGGTCAATTTAACAACTAAACAACTAATTAACCCTCAATTTCTACTTTAAGCTAAACAATATATATTCACAAAAACTCTCTGTAAAAAGGTTTTCTTCACAACTACATACATATCATCAATTCATTGATTATAACTCATGAAAATAGTTTTAACATCACTAGTATGCTATATAAAGTCACATAACAACAACAATTTATCCTTACACAAGGATTTTATAGAGAATTGGAGAAGAGAAAACATAAAAGAAAAAAAAAAGGGTAGGATGAAACCTTCAAGAAGATGATGATGGCTATCTCTTTGCTTGACAAGCTTTTCTCCACTTCACTTTCAATTCTCTAGAATTTTCTCAAGCTTTTTCTCTCACTTTTTCTTTCTCTCTTCTTCTTCTTCCTCTGAGTTTTCTTTTCTTCTCTCTTACCTCTCTCCTCTATTCTTACGTCTTAACAAATAACGTTTATTGGATATAATATATATTAATTATATAATATAAATATAAACATAACTGATATCAGTTATTTGAGTTTTGAAATCAAAAGCCATAAGGCTTGTTTGGTTACTAACTAAAAAAAATAACCCATTAATCCATACACCTTGTTTGGTAAAACACAACTATATTAAAGACTTAATAGGCATTAGGCCTTGTTTGGCAAAACTGGATTAAAATTCTTTAAAGTTATTTTAATAACTCCTTTATAAAAGGTTATTTGTCACACATTTACTAAACTAAATTAATCTTAATAACAATTTATTAGATCACTTCATCACATAAATCAATACCACCAAAATTATAATTTTCTATATAATTATAACTTTATTTAATCAACTAACACATCCTCTTAATTACAAATTCAAATAACAGAATAATAATTCAATTAATCAAAATTCTCTAACTTAATAATTAAATTAAATTAGAATATAATAATTAATTTTCTTAATTATTTACTTAACAAATAGTTAACCTTGATTGAATCAAATTTGAATAATTATTTATTTAACAATAAACACATCCATTAAATATTTATATAATTCAACAAATATTTAATATAGCAATTAAAATTCGAATGTTACATCATTCCTCCTTATGAGGATTCTGTCCCCGTAATCACAATTCAAACAATTCATTCATTCACATTCTCCCCTACTTTACAAAGATTACATCCCCGTAATCGAAGATGAGATTAAACAAATAACTCAGGGTAATTCTTCATCATTTCAGCTTCGAGTTCCCACGTAGCCTCTTCGACATTGTGGTTCCTCCAAATTACCTTCACAGAAGGTATCACTTTATTTCTGAGGACTTGTTATTTCCTGTCGACTATCTAGATAGGAACCTCTTCATAGGACAAGACTTTCTCAAAGTGCAATGGTTCGTACTCAATCACGTGCTTGTAATCAGGTTTATATAGTCGTAACACCGAAACGTGAAAAACATTATGAATGTTTTCCAATTCTGGAGGAAAGGCTACCTCGTAAGCTACCTCTCCAACTTTCCTCAACACTTCAAAGGGTTCAATAAACCTCGGACTTAGTTTTCCCTTTTTACCAAATCGAATCTTCCCCTTCCAAGGAGAAACTTTAAGGAATACGTAATTCCCTACATCGAACGCACGATTTAGGAATACGTCTGTGTTGATCAGCATATTTCTTTTGTCTGTCTTGAGAAGCTATCAATCTTGTTCTGATGAGTTTGACAACCTCGGCAGTTTGTTGTACCAGTTCTGGTCCTAACAGTTGACATTCACCGACTTCATCCCAGCACCGTGGAGTTCTGCACCTTCTGTCGTACAATGCTTCGTAAGGCGGCATGCCGATGCTAGCGTGATAACTGTTATTGTAGGCAAATTCCAACAACGGTAATTGTTCATCCCAGCTTCCTTTGAAGTCCATGACGCATGCTCTCAGCATATCTTCCAATGTCTGAATCGTTTGTTCGCTTTGGCCATCTGTTTGCGGATGATATGCCGTACTCATTCGCAATTGTGTTCCCATACATTCCTGTAGTCTCTTCCAGAAATTTGATGTGAACCTCGGATCTCTCTGCATCGGATACAATTGATCTTTGGAACTCCATGTCTTAAAATGATCTCTTTAACATATAATTTTGCCAGCTGATCAAGATTGAATCTAATCTTTATTGGTAAAAAGTGTGCAGATTTTGTCAATCTGTCCACTAACACCCAAATCGCATCGTATCCTTTCCGAGTTGTTGGAAGACCTACCACAAAATCCATTATGATATGTTCCCATTTCCATTCCGGTATCTCCAACGGTTGAAGTAACCCGCTTAGTCTTTGATGCTCGGCCTTGACTCTCTAACATGTTAAGCACTTTGCAACGCATTCTGCAACGTCTCTTTTCATGTTTGGCCACCAAAAATATTGTCTCAAATCTTAATACATCTTCGTACTTCCCGGATGAATCGAATATCTTGAGTTATGAGCTTCTGTCAAGATATCCTCTTTAATATCTGGTACTGCTGGAACCCAGATTCGTCCCTTTAATCTCAGCATTCCATCAGTATCAACCTTGTATTTCACTTCTTTTCCCTCGACCACACTTTCTCTTATTTTTCTGCATTCCTCATCTTGCAGTTGAGCATTCTTCACTTTGTCCACCAAAGTTTGACTGGCTTCCATCTGGTATAATTTCTCATCGGATTCTTTTGGAAATTTGATTTCCAACTCTAACCTTGACATTGTTGTAATAAGCTCCTCCTTATCAGTTAACAGTATCAACTCCTCTCTGCCTTTTCTACTCAAGGCATCTGCAACCACGTTTTCTTTGCCTGGATTATAAAAGATCTCACAATCGTAATCCTTTATCAATTCCATCCATCTCCTTTAACTCATGTTCAGGTCTTTCTGAGTGAAAATGTACTTCAGGCTTTTATGGTCTGTGTAGATCTCACATTTCTCTCCGTAGAGATAGTGTCTCCATATCTTTAAAGCAAACACAACCGCCACCAACTCTAAATCGTGAGTCGGATACCCTTTTTCGTAGTCTTTTAATTGTCTTGATGCATACGCGATGACTTTCCCGTTCTACATAAGGACGCATCCTAATCCCTTGTGTGAAGCATCACTATACACCACAAAATTTCCTGTATTATCCGGTAACGACAACACTGGTGCCATACTTAGCTTCTTTTTCAATTCCTGGAAACTTTCTTCACACTTCTCCGTCCAAACAAATTTTACAGATTTCCTCGTTAAATTTGTCAAGGTAGTGGCAATCTTGGAGAAATCCTGGATAAACCGTCTGTAATACCCTGCTAATCCCAAGAAACTTCTCACGTCTGATGGAGTTCTTGGTTGTTCCCAATTTATCACAGCTTCAACCTTTGATGGATCCACTGAAATTCCATCCTTGTCAATTACGTGCCCAAGAAATTGTACACGTTCTAGCCAAAATTCACATTTAGAGAATTTCGCATACAACTTTTCTTTTCTTAGCTTCTCCAGCATTAGACGTAAGTGTTCCACATGTTCCTCTTGAGTTTTAGAGTACACCAAAATATCATCGATGAACACCACCACAAACTTGTCCAAAAATGGTTTAAACACCCTGTTCATCAGATCCATGAACGCTGCAGGGGAATTTGTCAAACCAAAAGACATCACCAAAAATTCGTAATGTCCATACCGAGTTCGGAATGTCGTCTTCAGTACATCCTTCTTTCTTACCTTCAGTTGATGATACCCACTTCTCAAATCTATTTTCGGGAAATATCTAGGACCCTTCAATTGATCAAACAAGTCATCTATTCTCGGCAATGGATATTTATTCTTAATAGTGACTTTGTTTAACTCCCTCTAATCAATGAAAAGATGCATTGACCCATCCTTCTTCTTTACGAATAACACCGGTGCTCCCCACGGTGATACACTCGGCTGAATGTATTTCTTTTCCAACAGCTCCTATAGTTGTACCATCAGTTCTTTCATCTCCACCGGAGCAATTCTGTATGGAGCCTTCGATATCGGAGCGGTTCTTGGTGCTAAGTCGATCACGAACTCGATCTTTCTGTCAGGCGGAAGTCCTGACAAGTCCTCCGAAAATACGTCCACAAACTCCCTAACTACTACAAAGCCTTACCACACTCTTATTCCATAATTTGGAACATGGTTCGACGATCTAGTATGTACGAGGGTAGCGTCTCGAACTGAATTGGGTAACCCATGTCCCGATCCTGAGCTTGATTGATCACGATGTTGAATACGTTATCCATTTCCTGCATCTTTATTCTCTTTGCTTGTACGTATCCCTCTGCTATTTCGGCCCGTTGATCAGCTTCCTCGTATGCGTCTTCGGCTCTTGCCCTTTTTGCAGACTCTTCTCACAACTTGCTCTTCAACTCTGCAATCTCTGCTCTCATTTGGTCGTTTTCTTCTTCAGTGTGAACCAACTTCTCTTCAACATTGTTCAATCGTTCTTCTCAATCCTGGATCTCGTTGTCCTTCTGTGCCATCAAGGTCTGTTGTTCAGCTACTATCTCTTGTAATTCCTCAACTGTATCTTGAAGTTCCACATTGCGGTCATGCACCTCATCGTATATACGGCCAGCTATCGAGTTAAGTGAAATCCTTTCCTCCTCGTCCTCTTCATCCGTCTGTGGCAGCTCCAAAGGATCTTCCTCATCCATCTCTATCTCATCAGCCTCATCAGGTACTCTCTCCTGCTCAACTACTGTGACCAACGAAACTGTTTCCCATGGCAGTAATTGTTCCCAAACTACCTGAATATCTCGAGGCTCCTCCTCCCTAGCTTGACTGGTTCCTCCTATATTAGACATCCTGTCAACCAAAGTTTAAGTTTTTAATTACTAATCATTACTACTCGATTCTCACGAGCACATAAGTTATAAACACATAAGCACATAAGTGTTTTATTACTTCTTCCTTAAAACTCGGTAAGAGTTTATCATTACTATCTTCTCGAAGGTTACTTCCTAAGTCTTTTCCCCCACCTAAGGTTCATAACCTAAAGCTTTGATACCAACTTGTGACACCCCTAAATCCAGGTACTTCATTCCCACAGGATCTGGTGTTCACTTAATCAAACATTAATATCTAACTCCCCAATCACAATAAATCTAGATAAATAAAACCTTTCCCATTAAAGGGTTACATAATAAAATCTCCCAGGTTATCTAACCTTAAAATACAATCATTCAAATGCGGAAATTAAATAAACTTCAATAAAACCAAGTCTAAGATCATCATAAAACAAGTCTAAATTAAAAGTTACAAGTCTTCATCACTTGCACATTTTTTCCTTTCCTTTGCAAGTCGAAGGTTCATCTACCTTCTCTTCTTTAGCTTCAATGAGTTTATAAATATGCAAGAATGAGGAAAATAATTGCTCACTAGATATAATATGAAATCAACAAGAGTATAGCAATAATAACTGCCAAAATAGGCTCAGCAACAATGAATAGTACTCTATCAACAATAATCTGAAACCGAAATCCCAAGATATGGAAAATATACATTATTGAGGGTCGTAAGACCACGAACTATGTCCACAGTTGTAAGTAATCTTTTAACTCCAACTTTAACAGTCATAAGACTATTAGGACCTCGTACTTAGGGGGATCAGCCCTTCGTACAATGTATTGTGCACAAACATTTTAACGCTACACTTAAGTTAACCCCTATTCATAACAATAGCGTTGTTCATCTCAGTATTTAGAGTACAAGTCCGCACCAAAGGAAGTTTGGTTTGGATAAGCTTTCAAGGTAATTTAGAATTCAACGAACATCAACTAAGGATTAGTTGAATGAAACCAAGAACATTACACTATAGAATAATCGTGATTGAATCAATCATAGTAAACTCAAGTCATGCTTTAGGAATAATCTAAGAGCATACAATTTGAATAACTATAACACCTTGCTTGAACAATACTAAGCCAAGGTTAATTAGAATTGAATACTAAGCATGCATAGCAATTTGATCGATAAAAATGTTCAACATTAGAATATATAGATTTGCATGCTAAACAATAAGTTAAATACAAGAATAACTTGCTCAAGAATAACTTACATCATTATATCATAATCGAATTGAAAAGCAAGAATTTGATTAACAAGATAATAGATTAGAAAACTTGCTCAATGTAAAAAGAAAGTTTAGAAAACTTGCTCAAAAGAAAATTTAAGCGCTTGCACAATTATAAAAGTAGAGTTAGAGAACTTGCCTTGCTCGTAGGCTAAACCAAATCAATACTGAATCACAATATCCTATAAACATATGTCATCATGGCATAGTTAGCCATTACCATTTTTTACAACCATAACTAAAATCGTTAAATCATTTAAAAATTGGATTTTAATCACATAAACAATTTATAATACAAGTTATTCCTTAATAACATAATTATTCATAGTATAGAAATACTAAAATCAACATTTTATCATCTCTACTATCATCACATAACTTTTCTTAAAATTTCATGTATAAAAAGTACTTTGTCGTAACATTACGCTAACTTCATCGTGGTGCCACGGTTTACACTATGGGTCGTATTGTGGCGTGAGCATGAGTACATGTCATGGCGTGGTGGATAGACTACTGAAGTCGTCACAATGCGGCTAAAACTAACAACTTCTTTGGGCAGTGCATAACAAATAAAAATCAGTAGCTTCAACTAATGACTTTTAACAACAAGACAGAAAAAGCCAATTTTGGCCTACAAGCTCGTTTTTAACAGACTAAATAACATACAATTCATACAAAAACTTCATGTAAACATAATTCAAGAATTCCTAACATGTTTCTACCCATACAACAAAATTAACACATCCAATTTTACTATTTTTGGCTAAAAACTTACCTTTTGATATTTCAATGAAAATCAACACTGTAATTTTGTTTTTCAACCAAAACCATTAATTTAAAGCATTTTATCAAAGTATATACATACTCTATCAAATTAAATGGTCAATTTAACAACTAAACAACTAATTAACCCTCAATTTCTACTTTAAGCTAAACAATATATATTCACAAAAACTCTCTGTAAAAAGGTTTTCTTCACAACTACATACATATCATCAATTCATTGATTATAACTCATGAAAATAGTTTTAACATCACTAGTATGCCATATAAAGTCACATAACAACAACAATTTATCCTTACACAAGGATTTTATAGATGATTAGAGAAGAGAAAACATAAAAGAAAAAAAAAGGGTAGGTTAAAACCTTGAAGAAGATGATGATGGCTATCTCTTTGCTTGACAAGCTTTTCTCCACTTCACTTCCAATTCTCTAGAATTTTCTCAAGCTTTTTCTCTCACTTTTTCTTTCTCTCTTCTTCTTCTTCCTCTGAGTTTTCTTTTCTTCTCTCTTACCTCTCTCCTCTATTCTTACGTCTTAACAAATAACGTATATAGGATATAATATATATTAATTATATAATATAAATATAAACATAACTGATATCAGTTATTTGAGTTTTGAAATCAAAAGCCATAAGGCTTGTTTGGTTACTAACTAAAAAAAATAACCCATTAATCCATACACCTTGTTTGGTAAAACACAACTATATTAAAGACTTAATAGGCATTAGGCCTTTTTGGCAAAACTAAATTAAAATTCTTTTAAGTTATTTTAATAACTCCTTTATAAAAGGTTATTTATCACACATTTACTAAATTAAATTAATCTTAATAACAATTTATTAGATCACTTCATCACATAAATCAATACCACCAAAATTATAATTTTCTATATAATTATAACTTTATTTAATCAACTAACACATCCTTTTAATTACAAATTCAAATAAAAGAATAATAATTCAATTAATCAAAACTCTCTAACTTAATAATTAAATTAAATTAGAATATAATAATTAATTTCCTTAATTATTTATTTAACAAATAGTTAACCCAATTGAATCAAATTTGAACAATTATTTTTTTAACAATAAACACATCCATTAAATATATATAATTCAACAAATATTTAATATAACAATTAAAATTCTGGAATGTTACATAATGACTCCGAATAAGTCAAAGGTGGTATTTTATGGTAGTAAATCGCCAAGACAATCTCATTGTTTGACGATGGTGCAAGCACAGAGATTGCTTAAGAATGGTTGTATAGGTTATTCGGCTCACGTGGTTGATACTCGACGAGTCGAGGGTGAACTGAGTCAGATAACTATTGTAAGGGATTTCATTGATGTCTTCCTAGATGAGATTCTGGGATTGCCATCAGATAGAGAGATTGAGTTTGTTATAGATTTGGCACCAGGGACAACACCGGTATACAAAGCATGGTATCGTATGGCACCGGTAGAGATGAAAGAACTGATGGCTCAATTACAAGAGTTGTTAGATAAGGGATACATTTGACTGAGCGTATCACCGTGGGGAGCACCAGTCTTATTCGTAAAGAAGAAAGATGGGTCACTAAGACTTTGTATCGACTACCGAGAGTTGAACAAGGTCACCATTAAGAACAAGTACCCGTTTCCCAGGATAGACAATTTGTTTGATCAGTTGAACAGGGTAAAGTACTTTTTGAAGATTGACTTGAGGATTGGTTATCACCAACTAAAAGTGAGGCCGAAGGAAATTCCAAAGACGACATTTAGAACTCGGTATGGACACTTTGAGTTTCTAGTAATGTCATTCGGATTGACGAACGCGCCAGCAACATTTATGGATTTGATGAATAGAGTGTTCAAACAATATTTGGATAAGTTTGTTGTCGTATTCATCGATGACATTCTAGTGTATTCAGAGACGGAGGAAGAACACACCGAGTATCTTCAAATAGTGTTGGAGACATTAAGGAGGGAAAAGCTGTATTCAAAATTCTCTAAGTATGAGTTTTGGTTACAGAGAGTGCAGTTTTTAGGGCAGGTTATCGACAAGAATGATTTTTCAGTGGATCAAGCGAAGATAGAAGCGGTTATCAATAGGGAGAAACCAAAGATGCTGACAGAAATTAGGAGTTTCTTAGGATTGGCGGGATACTATCGAAGATTTATTCAGGATTTTTCGAAATTAGCATCGCCGTTGACCAATCTTACCAGAAAAACAACTAAGTTCGGTTAGACAGAGAAGTGTGAAGAAAGTTTCCTAGAATTGAAGAAGAGGCTTAGTCAAGCACATGTGTTGGCTTTACCGGACAACATGGGAGGGTTTATAGTGTATAGTGATGTGTTACATCAGGGTCTTGGCTGTGTACTAATGCAACACGGCAGGGTCATTGCGTACGCTTCACGTCAGCTGAAAGACTATGAGAAGGGATATCTGACTCATGACCTGGAGTTAGCAGCAATAGTTTTTACCTTGAAGATTTGGAGGCATGATTTGTATGGTGAGAAATGTGAGATATATACGAATCACAAGAGTCTGAAGTATATCTTCACATAGAAAGAGTTAAATATGAGGCAACGTCGATGGCTAAAATTGATCAATGATTATGATTGTGAGATTTTGTACCATCCAGGTAAAGAAAATGTAGTGGCAGATGCCTTGAGCAGAAAAGGCAGAGATAAGTTATTAAAGTTGACCATTCAAGAAGAATTGTTGAAATATTTTGAACAACTAGATTTGGAGATTAGGTATCCGATGGAGACCAACGAACAATTATTTACAGTGGCAGCGAGCCCGACTTTATTGGATTAGGTTAAAAAGGCATAAGAAAAGCACGAAGATTGCAATAACATCAAGAAGCGATTGACTGAAGGTGATGAATTGAAATTTAAGATTGATAGCACTGGACTGCTGAGATTTGAAGGACGAATTTGGGTACCGTTAGTACTAGAACTAAGAGAGGAGATTTTGCAAGAACTGCACAGTACGAGATACTCGATACATCCAAAAAGCACGAAGATGTACCAAGATTTTTATCACCACTTCTGGTGGCCAAACATAAAGAGAGAGGTTGCGGAATGCGTAAGTAGATATCTAACTTATCAGAGAGTCAAGGCAGAGCACCAGCGACCAAATGGGTTAATACAACCATTAGAAATTCTAGAATGGAAATGGGAGCACATCATAATGGACTTTGTCGTGGGACTTCCATCAACGTAGAAAGGGCACGACACTATATGGGTGATAGTAGATCGTCTTACTAAGTCAGCTCACTTTTTGTCGATTAAGATTAAGTATAGTTTGGACCAGTTAGCCAAATTGTATGTCAAGGAAATTATCTTGAGGCATGGTGTAAGACCCCAAATTTTATGAATAAAGATTTAAATTTCTCGAAATATTTTTTTGAATATTATGGTGTGGATTTGATATAATGTTATAGTTGTGGGTAATATTTACAAATTTTGCAAAGTAAGCAAGTGGTAATATAATATTCAATTGGTCGGGGAATATTCGTACGACGGCACAATCATTGGTGGACCCCACAATGGAAGTATTGGAGTAGTAAGAAAATGACAGAGTTATCTTTTATTAAAAATAACGGCAAAAGTGTTACCGTTAAAACTGTTGAACTACCCTGTAGTAAAAGTACAGTAATACGCGTGGTTACATAGTAGCACACGGTATTGATTATTGATGCTTACGTGAGAAGTCACTCAGTTATACTCAATTAATGTTGCAGTAATTGTTTCATCATATCTCTCATATTATTGATTCGATTATTGTCACAGTATTATCTGCATAAAATGTTATATTATTAAATCAATAATTGAGACGAAAAAGTTATTCATATTATTAAATTATAATATTTACAATGTCTAGAAGTTCTATCAAGGAGAGGTTTGGTCATCTAATTGCGCGCCAATAAGGAAAAATCCTTTTCGGAAAGCCCCCTCTTTCCTAGGAACGACCTGGTTGTTAAATATTGTGAGTTATAATATTAATGATGAATGTTATTAAAAATAAAATTTGAGTTCAGAGTTGAATTTGGAAACGCATTCATGATATTTGAGTCCAGAACGATGAAATTAGTAGAAATAGAATATAAACACAAAATTTGTTGGGGTTGACTTTTTGGTCAAAAAAGTCAACAGTTGATTTTTTTCCGAAAAAAGTCAAACTTCGAAATTTCAAAAATAAAATTTTTGAGAAAAATATTTCCATTGTGTTGGGATTGTTAGTGTTAGTGGAAATCAACATTTATTTCGATAATAATTGATGTCTTGAGGTTATATTGACCAATCGGGTAATTAATCGAATAAATGAGCAATTAATTGCTATTAATTCACATGATTATAACTATTTGTTCACATGTGTGTACTATTGATTCACATTCTTGTACTATTAGGGGAGTTGGTGCAAGATTGATAATACTTGCATGACTAAGTTAAAAATGGAGGTATAGATGGAGGTACTATACTGTAATTCGTATTTTCACATGATTATAACTATTTGTTCACATGTGTGTACTATTGACTCACATTCTTGTACTATTGTTCACAAGATTGATGAGTTTTCTATATTGTGTCCAAAGATGGCGATTTTTGGAAGTATAGATTAAGAGTTATGGATTTTATGAGAAAAGACTATTTTAAAAGTAAACACTTATAACTCCTTATGGTTAACTCCAAAATTTGTGAAATTTTTATTGAAAGTACATGTATATAACAGGAGTATACCCTGTAAATTTTGGAATTTTTGGACAAAAGTATAATTTATGATAAATGTCTAAATATTCGACAGTTTTGGCCATGTGAAAAATAGTAAATGAATTTTAAAAATTTCGAGAAAAATATATGTTCAATATGGGACTATATTCTGCTAAATCCCGGAAAAGAAATATTTTTGGGACTGATTTGGTATTTTTCATGAAAATGAACTAGTTATGAGTAAATGAATTAAATATGTTATGTGAAGTAACAAAATTGGAAAATAGGATTTTATGGCTTAGGAATCCTATATAGGGTATATGCAGATTTTTAATGAGGGATTTGATCATTGGTGATGAAATCTTATGAGTATGGTATTTTTGAATGATTAAATGTATTATTTGGTAAAGTGTGAAAAATTGAAATAAATTGTTTATAAGTTTAAGAAGTGATTAAAATATTTTTATAATATTAATAATATTAGATTATGAGTTTATTAAGTGATTGATAATATTTGGATAAATTTAAAATCTTTAATATTTATCCTTATTTTTGTTTGATTAATGCTTATATCATTGTCATCATCCTCATGCTTATATTGTGATAAAAGTCATATTTGGCTTACGTGCATAGATGGAGTTGGTATGATTATGACCAGGGATTATTCGGTATAATCATGACCGTAATGTGACGAATGATGTGGTGAAAGTCCTCAGTGGCCTGAAGTGCATTGATGCACAGTTTTTGGTATGATTATGACTTGGGATTATTCAGTATAGTCATGACCATTGATGATTTAATGATTATCCTTAGCCCGTGGTGCCGAGATGACTCAATGATGTGGTTTATTTTTTAAGCTGAGTCTCAACGATAAAAATTGATGAAAACATTTTAAATCATAGAAGATAGTAGATATCATGCTCTACTTGACTATTCTAATGGATTGCTTATTCCGTTGTTGTAAAACTTGATGTCTATTATATTTTATCAGTTTAACATTGTTGAAGGCTAATGATAATTTATTCTACATTATCTTAGTCATATTATTTCTTATTGGGCTAGTTGAGCTCACCCTTTCTTCCACTGTTCTCTTCAGGAAAGGAGAACGTAGCCGGGACTACTCGGGGAATGGAGTGATGGTCCAGAAGATTACATTAGTAGTCCTCACTATTCTGTTAAATAGTGTGACAATAAATGTAATGAGGACTCCATTGAGTGTGGATATTGTCTAGATAACAATATTCTTATTAAAACTCTTAGATTATGTTTTGTCGTATCTTACACGACTGTTGTATAATTAAGTTGTATTTGAATTTTGTACCATGTATTTGGCGAATCAAGATGGGTAATGTATACCTATTTTGGGGGCGTCACAGTTGGTATCAAAGCTTAGGGATATGATCCCTAGCTGAGATGTGAGATAAGAACTAGGAGGGGAGAGACGGGGAATTCCTTTGCTAGTATGACCTACCTAAGTTTATTTGGTATTTAATTGGCCGGTCAGAGTATAAGGATAATATGTGATATGTTAATTAACACTTGTTTTGTGGCAGTGTTTGAAAATGGCATCTGAAAATGTTGAGATCAGCAATGAAGCACATGAGATCGTTGAGACACCTTTAATCACCAACCAGGTTAATGTGATATCAGACGAATAAGAAATTAGAGGTATCTACGTGGTGAGTGAAGAACTAATAGCTGAACCCAAGCTAGTCGCAGAGGTAGCAGCTGGGAGTGAGGAAGAAGAGGAACATGAGGAGAATTTATTAGAAGAATTTTATGATCAAAATTTAGAATTACAAAATCGTATTCATGAGTTAGAAGAGCAGGCTGAAGAACAACAGGCGGTCGTGGAGCAAAGGGATGCACCAATTCAAAATTGTGTTACCCGATGTGCGATGCTTGAACAGAAGCACTCTTTGGCAGAGTATAAGATATTAGAGCTGGAATCTGAGAATGCTATGATCAAGGTTTTGATGAAAGAAGAAGCAAATGAACGAATGAGAATAGATGATGCATGGGTAAAAGCCGCACGACGCGTTGATATTGTAGAAAAAGATGTCTGATCTAATAAGGCCAAAATAGATGAAATGGATTTTGCTTTTTGGACAGCAATTGGGAGAATCCAACATCGAATTTAGAATTTCCCGGTGCAGAACGGTCAACCCCAATTTGATATGGATCAGAGAGTAATGATTCGAATCATGGATCAGGAATGTGGCAAAGCAATTAAGGGTGGAATGTACTATATAGCAAATTTAAGTCCAACTGGGATGGTGACGCCAAAGGATGTCCTAGACAAGTCAAACTCATTAGTTTAAGTGAGAGCGTTTATCGAGGAACCCGAATGAAGTTATCACGGGTAAGTTAATCATAAACTCTTACGAAGTCTATACCTTATTCGATACCGGTTCTATCCACTCTGTTACTTCACCTAGTGGTGTTCAATGTTTGAACTTGGCTCTTTTATCTGTTGAAACTCTGTTAGGAGAAACATTCGTTACCTCCACTATTTATAAATCTTGTTTAATTCAAATCGACACTTTCACGTTACCTATCTATCTTATTTCTTTGAAAATACTTGCATTTGATGTGATTTTAGGGATTGATTGGTTAACTACTCATCATGCTAAAATCGATTATTTTCGAAAGGTTGTTAGCTTTCATATTCCTAACCAACCTGTTATGTGAATTCAAGAAACCAAACCACTAAAGTCAATCATTGTCATATCAAGCCATAAGTAAAGAGCCCTGAGCCTTTCGCTGGTGACTTCCAAGTCTTGGAATACACCGAAGCTAGAATATCCGTAGGGGACGTCGTGAATAACGGTGACAAGTTGATAGATATCAAGGTGATGTGTTATCCAAGTCTTGGATGAGGGTCACAGTTTTGAATGATATTTCTATTGTTAATAAATTTCCTGACGTTTTCCTGAAGGACTTCTTAGCCTACCCCTAGAGTGAGAAATTGAATTTTGTATTGACCCCAGTACAAAACTCATTTCTTAAACTCTCAAATATTTCTTCAACCAAAACGAACGTATAATGTACCAAAGACGTTGGCTCGAGCTGTTGAAGATTAAAATCGTACCATTCAATATCATTGTGGAAGAGGGAATGTGGTAGCTGACGCGTTGAGTAGAAGATCGTATGCGTTTACGAGTGCGATGTTGTTAACACAAACACCCATTTCATATAACTTACAAATGATGAAGATAGAGTTAAAGACTCCAGGGACCCACGTGAAGATAACGAATATACGAGTAGAATCGACTTTAATCGATAAAGTTAAAGCCGCTCAAGCTACGAACCCCAATCTGATGAATGTGAAGAAGAAGGCTCAAGAAGGCGTTATCTCAACCCTCGATTTAATTGGCCCATTTGAAATCCTCGATGGAGTAGGAACTGTGGCCTATAGACTCGTTTTACCGCCAAGTATGTCGCGTGCTCATAACGTTTTTCACGTATCAATGTTACGTAAATATGTGGATGACCTGAACCACGTTATTAAATAAGAACTAGACGAGATAGCAGCAGATTTAACGTATGAGGAGATACGTGTTAAAATCTTGGATAAGAAGGATCGTATTCAACACTCAAAGGTTATACCTCAAGAGTTGGAATATGAAATGAAGTCAAGGTATCCTCACCTCTTCTGCATACCAGGTACGTACGTAAATTTCGAGGGCGAAATTTCATAAGGAGGGGAGATTATGAGACGCCAAATTTTATGAATAAAGATTTAAATTTCTCGAAATATTTTTTTGAATATTATGGTGTGGATTTGATATAATGTTATGGTTGTGGGTAATATTTACAAATTTTGCAAAGTAAGCAAGTGGTTATATAATATTCAATTGGTTGGGGAATATTCGTTTTAACAGGGAATATTCGTACGACGGCACAATCATTGGTGGATCCCACAATGGAAGTATTGTCGTAGTAAGAAAATGGCAGAGTTATCTTTTATTAAAAATAACGGTGAAAGTGTTGCCGTTAAAACTGTTGAACTACCCGGTAGTAAAAATACAGTAATGCGCGTGGTTGCATAGTAACACACGGTATTGATTATTGATGATTATGTGAGAAGTCACTCAGTTATACTCAATTATTGCTACAGTAATTGCTGCATCATATCTCTCATATTATTGATTCGATTATTGTCACAAGATATCATCGCATAAAATGTTATATTATTAAATCAATAATTGAGACGACAAAGTTATTCATATTATTAAATTACAATATTTACAATGTCTAGAAGTTTTGTCAAGGAGAGGTTTGGTCATCTAATTGCGCGCCAATAAGGAAAAATCCTTATCGGAAAGCCCTCTCTTTCTTGAGAACGACCTGGTTGTTAAATATTGTGAGTTATAATATTAATGATGAATGTTATTAAAAATCGAATTTGAGTTCAGAGTTAAATTTGGAGACGCGGACATGATATTTGAGACCGGAACGATAAAATTAGTAGAAATAGACTATAAACACAAAATTTGTCGGGGTTGACTTTCTGGTCAAAAAAGTCAATAGTTGACTTTTTTTAGAAAAAGTCAAACTTCGAAATTTCAAAAATAAAATTTTTGAGAAAAATATTTCTATTGTATTGGGATTGTTAGTGTTAGTGCAAATCAACATTTATATCGATAATAATTGATGTCTGGAGGTTATATTGACCAATCGGGTAATTAATCGAATAAATGAGCAATTAATTGCTATTAATTCACATGATTATAACTATTTATTCACATGTGTGTACTATTGATTCACATTCTTGTACTATTAGGGGAGTTGGTGCAAGATTGATAATACTTGCATGACTAAGTTAAAAATGGAGGTATAGATGGAGGTACTATACTGTAATTCGTATTTTCACATGATTATAACTATTTGTTCACATGTGTGTACTATTAATTCACATTCTTGTACTATTAGGGGAGTTGGTGCAAGATTGATAATACTTGCATGACTAAGTTAAAAATGGAGGTATAGATGGAGGTACTATACTGTAATTCATATTTTCACATGATTATAACTATTGATTCACATGATTGAACTATTGATTCACATTATTTACTATTCGGGGAGGTGGTGCAAGTTTGATAATATTTGCAGGACTAAATTAAAAATATAGAAAAAGATGAAGGTATTATACTGTAATATTTTGAGCCCCAAAAAGTGCAATTATCGAAACTATATTTTTCTATAAATAGAAGTTCATTCTTCCTTCATTTCTCACCAATTCACTAAAACTTTAGAGGAATTATTATATTTAGAAATTATAGAGACAAAGAAGAAGAGAAGTCTGCTACCTCATTATTCCAATATCCAGTTTCTTCTAAGGTAAGGGGTATTATTCTTTTGTATTCATGAAGAGAATTATTTTCTTTCAATACTCGTAAGAGTTGTTATTCCATTCTTTAATATTATGTTGGAATAACCTGTCTATGCGAAGTACCGCATACATGGTGAAATTCTTCTCTTATTCCATTCTTTATTATTCTGTTGGAATAACTTGTCTGTGCGGTCTATTGCATGGATGGTGAATTTTGTTGTTATTACATTCTTTATTATTCTGTTGGAATATCATGTCTGTGCAGTTTACGCATGACCTGGTTCCATTCTTTATTATTCTGTTGGAATATCCTGTATGTACGCATGACCTGGTTCCATTCTTTATTATTCGTTGGAGTATCACATGCATGCGGATTACGCATGACCAGTTCCATTCTTTATTATTACATTGGGAATAACTTTCATCTGTGAGGTCTATCGCATGCATGGTGAATTCTTACATTATTCCATTCTTTATTATTCTATTGGAATAACTTTGCCTCATGTGGATTACCGCATGCATGGTGAATGATCCTTTGTATTCATTCCTTATTAAATTGTGGAAAATGATCATTTACGTGGATTCTTTTGCATGGCAGGTGAAAATCCATTTGTAGTTTCGTAATTTTTCTGACCCTCAAAAATTCTGAAAAAAATTGAAATAATAATTTGATGAGTTTTCTATATTGTGTCCAAAGATGGCGATTTTTGGATGAATAGATTAAGAGTTATGGATTTTATGAGAAAAGACTATTTTAAAAGTAAATCCTTATAACTCCTTGTGGTTAACTCCAAAATTGGCGAAATTTTTATTGTAAGTAAATGTATATAACAGGAGTATACCCTGTAAATTTCGAAATTTTTGGACAAAAGTATAATTTATGATAAATGTCTAAATATTCCGCAGTTTTGGACATATGAAAAATAGTATGAATTTTAAAAATTTTGAGAAAAATATATGTTCAATATGGAACTATATTCTGCTAAATCCCGAAAAAGAAATTTTTTTGGGACTGATTTAGTATTTTTCATGAAAATGAACTAGTTATAAGTAAATGAATTAAATATGTTATGTGAAGTAACAAAATTGGAAAATAGGATTTTATGGCTTGGGAATCCTATATAGGGTATATGCTGATTTTTGAGGGATTTGATCATTGGTGATGAAATCTTATGAGTATGGTATTTTTGAATGATTAAATGCATTATTTGGTAAAGTGTGAACAATTGAAATAAATTGTTTATAAGTTTAAGAAGTGATTAAAATATTTTTATAATATTAATAATATTAGATTATGAGTTTATTAAGTGATTGATAATATTTGGATAAATTTAAAGTCTTTAATATTTATCCTTATTTTCGTTTAATTAATGCTTATATCATTGTCATCATCCTCATGCTTATATTGTGAAGAAAGTCATCTTTGGCTTACGTGCATAGATGGACTTGGTATGATTATGACCAGGAATTATTCGGTATAATCATGACCGTAATGTGATGAATGATGTGGTGAAAGTCCTCAGTGGCCTGAAGTGCATTGATGGACAGTTTTTGGTATGATTATGACCAGGGATTATTCGCTATAGTCATGACCATTGTGATTTAATGAATATCCTTAGCCCATAGTGAAGGGATGACTCGATGATGTGGTTTATTTATTAAGCTGAGTCTCAGCGATAAAAATTAATGAAAACATTTTAAATCAAGAAGATAGTATATATCATGCTCTACTTGACTCTTCTAATGGATTGCTTATTCCACTGCAGTTAAACTTGATGTTTATTGTATTTTATCAGTTTAACAATGTTGAAGGCTAATGATAATTTATTCTGCATTATCTTAGTCATAATATTTCTTACTGGGTTAGTTGAGCTCACCCTTTCTTCTTTATTCTCTTTGAAATGAGAACGTGGCAAGGGACTAGTCGAGGAAGCGAGTGGTGGTCCAGAAGATAGCATTAGTAGTCCTCACTATTCTGTTAAATAGTATGACAATAAATGTAATGAGGACTCCATTGAGTGTGGATATTGTTTAGATGATAATATTCTTATTAAAACTCTTAGATTATATTTTGTCGTATCTTACACGACTGTTGTATAATTAAGTTGTATTTGAATTTGGTACCATGTATTTGGCGACTGAAGATGGGTGATGTATACCTATTTTGGGGGCGTCACACATGGGGTTCCGGTATCTATTATATCAGATAGAGATCCGCAATTCACGTCAAACTTCTGGAAGAGTCTTCAAGAAAGAATGGGGACACAACTACGAATAAGTATCATGTATCATCCGTAGACCGATGGGCAAAGCGAGAGAACGATTCAAACACTTGAAGACATGCTCCGAGCTTGTGTGATGGACTTCAAGGGTAGTTGGGAGGATCACCTTCCATTAGTAGAGTTCACGTATAATAATAGTTTTCACGTCAATATTGGAATGCCACCGTACGAAGTATTGTACAGGAGGAAATATAGAACGCCCTTGTGCTGGGGCGAAGTTGGAGAACGTCGACTGTTGGGACCGGAGTTGGTACAACAAATAGTAAAAATCATCAAGGTGATAAGAGCTTGACTAGTAGCAGCTCAAGATCGCCAGAAGAAGTATGCGAACTTACATCCCAAGAAGAAAGATTTTGAATTAGGAGGCTATGCATTTATGAAAGTATCTCCTTGGAAAGGGAAGATTCATTTTGGGAATAAGGGAAAGTTGAGCCCTAGGTTTATAGGACCATTCGAGATTTTGAGGCGAGTCGGTGAAGTGGCGTACGAGGTAGCGTTACTTCCTGAACTTGAGCACATTCACAACGTGTTTCACGTGTCAGTATTGCGGCCGTATAAACTAGACTAAAAGCACGTTATCTCCTATGAACCAATCCAAGTCGAGAAAGACATATCGTACGAGGAAGCTCCTGTCCAGATACTAGATAGGAAGGAACAGAAGTTGAGGAATAAAATCATCCATTCCGTTAAGATTCTCTGGAGGAATCACGCAGTTGAAGAAGCTACGTGGGAATTAGAAGAGAAAATGAGAGAGAATTATCCATTTTTATTTGAGTAACCTTATTTATACAATTTATAGGACGGAATTTTTATAAGGGGGGAGGGATGTAATGACCGTGAATTTTAAAACTCCTTATTAAATAAATATGTGATTTAATTTTTAATGAGTTAGTTTTGTGAGTCTATTTAAACCTTATGTGGTTATATGAATTTATGAAATGATTAAAGGGAGTCACTAATAGTTATTTAAATTAGTGGACTAACCCTAAGAGTTATATCAAAGAATTTATAGTATTATTAATGATTAAATATTCAATCTATTTGAATATAGTGACAATATTTTAACATATTGATTCATTTCAATTATGGGTATATCACCACTATAGAAGTTAAATTATAACATATAGAACTTGTGTGGTGATAGAAATTGGAACTGGCTTAAAGCTAACCAATTTTAGCACTGCCAGGGACTGGCGCAGCTGTGCTAGTGTCCAATTTGGGAAGAAATTAGCTTTCTACTGTAGAAATGAAATGGAACATTAATGTAAGGTGTGACATGAATAAAACATATGATAAGAATATATTCTAATGATATAAAGTATCAAGTAGTGCAATAAAATCATAAGTGATTTTAATACAGAAATAATTAAATATCTGTGTATTCCAAAAATTGGGAAAGAAATTATGTGTGTACACTAGATATATAATATTAAATTATGTGATAATGTGGTTATGAGAGTAGTGAAATATAATTATGGAGATACCCGGACAATAATACCTAACTGTGTTATTTTAATTATGTGTATTTAATGTACATGAATTATATGATGTGAGTATCTAAATAATCCCTAAATTTCCTAATCTGGTAATAATTGTACATTAAAATTATATTTTGGGAATTATAGTAACTAAACCAAGCTTATTGCTAAGAATTTCTCTTGTCACAATTTGAGTGACACAAATAGTACATGAATAGTAACATGGAGCTAGTTTACGTATCTTATAAATGGCTAGGCATAGGTAATGATTTCAAGGCCAATGGCTGGTACTGTAGCATCCCCAAATCCAGGTCCCAAATCACCACGGATCTGGTATACTATTCTATAACTATTGCGGAAGATATAAACATAAATTATTTATACATTAAAAGTTACACTTTATTCCCAAGGTCGAGAACCTTCACATAATACCTGAATTAATATTTTATCTATCAAAAAAAGTTATTATCATACATTACTGTTACAAATCTAACGGTACACATAATTCTGAAGTTGTACTTGTCTTTGATCTTTCCTTGTATCCGACGTATTTTCCTTAATCTGCAATGTTTATCATGATATAGCAAGGTTGACAACAAATTTGCCCAGCAAGAATAAGTTTAATTGAGGATATATCATGATTGAAAGAATTGAATAAACGCTGGCTAACATTCAATAATATAGTTGTGAACTAGCATGAACAAATTTTCATAGCTAGACGAACATTGTATATGAATATATTAATTATATCTGGACCGAATGGTAATGAAGGTGATCAGCCTTTCATACCTGATGAATACATGCAATATGCACAGAGTACGATTCAACAATTCATACACATGGTAATCAGCAATGATTATCCATAAGCCTATTTGAATAAACAACTCAAAGTTGAGTTAAGGAAAACTTGCCTGATCCGTTGATTATCGTTACGCAACTTATTTAGCTTTGTCTAAATACCTAATATAAATAATACCTATCTTTAAATATTATAATAATATCATCACATTATAATACTATTATATATAATCATAGAATAACCTAAACACATAACAGATAACCCTATCAGTCTATACATCACATAAGACCTAGCATCAAGTCAAACTTTTACAGTCTGAGTTAAATCCAGTACTATTCTGACATCTCGACGTCCAAGTCGGACAATACTCGAGCCTACTAATCAAAAGACTCGGACTAAACACTTAACAATTATCTTACATAATTTATTATCAGTCAAAAATATTTTTCAAAGACTCATAATAATTTTCAGATAATTATTACAATTTATCATGATTTTTCAATCATTAATATCGTATTTATATGATATAAATACCACAATATTCTATTATCATTAATATTTATTTATTATTAAATATTAATGAAATACATGTCATAATATTATAATATATTTATAATATCACAGAGTATTTTTTTAATACTTTAAAATCATATTTATATGATTTTTAAGCAGATTAAATCAATTATCCGACAATTACCATTAATATTAAATATTAATGTTTTCATGACAAAATATCAAAAGTTATATTTTATAACTTAAAATATTTTTTAACACTTAAATCATTTTTAAATGATTTTTAAATTATTAATTATTTTTTTCTATAATTTATTTAATACATTTATTAAATAAATTAATTACAATTAATATTAATTAATTAATGAAATTCATCACATAATATTAAAAGTTATTGAAAATAACTTAAAATATTTTCTTATACCATAATATAATTTTAAATGATTTTTCATGTATTAAAATCATTTTAAATAATTTATTAAATATTATAATTAAATAAATTAAATACCATTAATATTCCAAAAATATTTAATATATATCAAATATATTCAAAATTATTAAAACCCATTTTAGGCTTTAAAATAATTTTTAGAAATTTATTTTGTATTTTTAATAATTAAAAAGTATTTTTTTCTATTTATTTAATAAAAACAATAATTTTAGAAATTAATTAGCGCTTAAAGGGTGCTTATAGCGACGAGAATAAATTAACTTATAAATTTATTCTTGAACTTGTTTTATTGAATTATTATGTCATTGTCATCATCCTCATGCTTATATTGTGATGAAAGTCATCTTTGACTTACATGCATAGATGGACTTAGTATGATTATGACCGAGGATCATTCTAGTATAATCATGACTGCAATGTTATAAATAATGTGGTAAAAGTCCTCAAGAGCTTTGTAATGCATTGATGGATGATTTTTGGTATAATTATGACCTGGGATTATTCTAAGATAGTCATGACCATTGATGATTTAATGAATATCATTGGCTCATAGTGCAAGGAGGATTCTATGATGTGGTTTATTTATTAAGCTGAGTCTCAGCGATAAAAAAAAATTGATGAAAACATTTTAAATCATAGAAGATAGTAGATATCATGCTCTACTTGACTCTTCTAATGGATTGCTTATTAAACTGCATTAAACTTGATGTCTATTGTATTTTATTAGTTTAACATTGTTGAAGACTAATGATAATTTATTCTCGCATTATCTTAGTCATAATATTTCTTCTTTGGGTTAGTTGAGCTCACCCTTTCTTTCCTTTATTCTCTTCAGAAATGAGAATAATGTAGCGGGACTAGTCGGGAAGCGGAGTGACGGTCGGATGATAGCATTAGTAGTCCTCACTATTACATTAAATAGTGTGACAATAAATGTAATGAGGACTCCATTGAGTGTGGATATTTTCTAGATGACAATATTCTTATTAAAACTCTTAGATTATGTTTTGTCGTATTTTACACAACTGTTGTATAATTAAGTTTTATTTGAATTTTTTACCATGTATTTGGCGACTCAAGATGGGTGATGTATACCTATTTTGGGGGCGTCACAACATGGAGTTGTTAGAGTTGGTCACCAACTCAAGATCATGGCAAGATCTATAAGCTAACTAATAAAGAATGCTAAAAAGGGCACTTTGGACATTAAGCACACAATTTTAATGACAATATGGTCTTTTGATCCAACCCTTAGGGTTTGAACCTTAGGGTTTAACCCTTAGGTTTTAAAAATAAATTTTCTAGAATTTTCTGTTTAGGTTTTCAAAATAGAAAATTAATATTTCTAAATTATAATTAGAATTTTCTAATTATAGTAAGATTTTCTAATCATTATTTAAGCGTGCTAATTAGGATTAATTTATCCTAATTAAAATTGCAAATTTAGCAATTAGGTCTATAATTGTACATTAGGGTTTCTAACAGAACAATTAGGGTTTTAAATTTTAAAATTAGGGTTTTCTAACTAATTTGTTAGACTTTACCCTAATTAATTTTATAATCAATACACTTAAGTCTCTGAGATCCCAAGTTAGGGTTTTTGTAATCCGAATTGGGGTTTTCAGAACCGGTTTCTAGGGTTTCTTATCAATTGTTAGGGTTTTCTAATTAAACGTTGACGTTCTTAATATAATATTAGGGTTTTGCCACTTATATAATTTATTTGGTAAACCCTTGACCCTTAACCACATTCTGTACACATATATAACCATACACACAAAATATACACACCTATACACTTAACCCTAATAATCTTTACCAAAATATTTTAAATCCACCAAAATCCTTCACAGAAATGTCAAATCCATTCACTTTATTTTATGTCTATGTTTATTATTCAACCTCTAATCCATCATTTAAGATTTAAATAATTTTCTAAATTCTCGGGTTGTCACATTCACCCCTTCTTCTAAGAATTTCATTCCCGAAATTCAACTTACACCTTATACTGTGCACCATTCACCATTCATTCACTACACCAAAAATGGCCTCTAGTGAAAGACAAATCCTTCACTAGAGGCCCTGTATCACTCACAAGTGATTTATTGCGAAGAAATATTTCCTTCACACGAGTGCTCGCATTAGACCTCCTCGCAATTGGGTATCCTTCGCTAAGTAGTAACTAAATATTTTTTGTGAAGGATATATTGTGAATAGCTTTTTTATTCACAAATTGTATTTAGTGATGGAATATTGTTATTTAGTGAAAGATTGGTTTCCTTCACAAATAATATTTTAAGAAGGACTATTTGAAATTAGTGAATAACTTTATTCCCTCACAAATAATATATTATGAAGAACAAATTTATTTAACGAGAAAAAATTGTCCTTCACTGTTTATAAATTGAGAATATATCTTCAAATTAGCGAGGGAAATAATCCTTCGCAAATTATAAATTTATAAATAAAAAATTAATTGTTAAATAATAAAAATTCATTTAAAAATATAATTGATTTTAAAATTAGTAATTTTATATTTATTATTATTAATCTCTATAAGAAATATTAAATTTATTTTTCAAATAAATATAAATATTGTCATACTTGTTTCAAACTAATTAATAAGCTAATGCATAAAGAGCTAATAAAATCAATACTTCACATATTAATAGATAATACTCGAGTCACAATAACTACAAAATTTGTTATCGTATCTTGGTCTCTCAAGGACCATAGTACCTACAAAATTTATTATCTAACATAAGAAAACTGAAAGAATAACAATGAGCTAGAAGAAATAAAGTGTGTCATGTTAGATCCACGAAATCCTTCGCTACCCCTGCAATAGCCCAAATAAAAAGTCCACGAAATCCATCCCTACTTCTGCAAGTTTGGCAGCCATGCCACATTGAGGGACTTGTTTAGCTTTTAAAGACAGTCCTTCTCCATCTCCATAGATTTTTCTTGCTTAACTGTGTCGTTCCGTCGGTGGCAGTATACCGGATGAACAACCTACGGAGGGATGACTGCATTACTCACCAGCGTTTTAGGATCATATGTTTCTTTAATAAGATTTCTGTTCTCATAAGGTGGGAGTGGCCCCACAACTCTTCCTGGTTTAGCTGAATAGCAAACAACTGTGTACATTTAGCTAAAATTAATAACTTCAACAGCACAAACCATAATAACTTTTAAAACAAGTTTAGAATATATACCTAGTGTAATCCGTTGTGGTGCATGTGAGGTTTTGGACAGACAACCAGGAATACCATCTTCATCTCTGGAGTGCTTATTGTATGCATCTTCTGTAAGTTGCCAATCTTTCAATGTGGCAGCATGCGGCTGCTCTTTAAGAGGGATCATATTTGAATGTATAATTGTACACCTGCAAAGATCAATGGAACAAAATTAATCAGAAAATCACTAGGAACAAGAACTCAATAGTCAAAAGCTAATGAAAACGGAAATTTCATTACTGAAAAAGAACAGAACAAACAAAAAGGCTACAAGTTTGTTAAAAAAGAAGGTTAAATTCTGAAAACTAGACTAATGAGCAAGACCAGACAACCATAGCTTTACATCATTTTTCCCTATGAAACTCAGTGCCATATCTCTTGATTCACACCATAGTATGATTAGAAGTTTTAGTTTCTATTCTCTGAAAGAAAAAGCTTTTATGGCGAACTAGGAACAAATGTGTATAGCTTGACTGGACGATTCTTCCACTATCAGATGATCCACCACTCTATCATACATTCAACGATGGTGACCAAATTCGGTATAAAAGGCAGTGAACCACACTTAACTTGTTTATTAGCGAGATAAGCACAAAATAGACTAATTTGTGGATTAATATGGGTCAAAAACACGGCAGCTTATGTCACTCAAACCCACAATCTTTTTTTAAGGGACTCAAAAGACAAGACTAAACTATTCACCATCTATGCACCCATCATGGACTGCCAATCTGCCATGCTCTATTTACATTCAGTACTTGCATTGCCACCACCTTAAAAATCACCAACCAAACACAACTAACAGTATCATTTTATTAAACTTATTGTCCGGAATAAATAATAAGAGCCCAATTAAATCAATGTTGTGTATTACATCCAAATATATATACCAAAAAATACAGGACAAATGAAGAAAAGTTAAGCTAAATCAAGTATATGATCATCATAAATAGAATAATAGCTTTTAAACAACCTCTGAGAACAGATGGAGCCCCCGCACAATGCTGGTAAAAGATATGATATGTTCTCTCCCCATGGGCCAGCTGAACCACTCTTGACTGCACAAAAGATACATGGACTTTTTAATTTTTGTTACAGGCATATATCAAATAGGGAGTGGGAAAATTCAAATAAATTCCAGACATGGAAATAAGTTACCTTTTCAAGAAGAACTATCCCCAATTAATATAGGCATTGACATTTGACATATGCATGTGACATAGTACCAATGAAACAAGTCAGTTAATAGTAGTAAATGATGATCAATTGACATATGCATTTGACATATGCATGTGACATAATACCAATTGACATTGACACACTAGTATGGAATAGATATAACTTCTTACATAAATAGAAATTCTAAAGCTCAGCATAGAATATCAACCAACGGAACATAAGTGGGGCATCAAAAGAGGAGCTTCCAATCATGGAGACTAAAACAGAACCACTTCAACTAACCTTATTATTATGGATTGATTTACTTCATCTGCAAGAACCACCGTAACAGAAGAAAAAGTGAGTACACGTTCTAGCATGATAAACAAACAATAAATCCATACTCCAAGTTCACTGAAATCTGCTTGAGCTCACCTCTCATCATCTCACTATAGGCAGTGTCTTTACCTGATAAAGTACCCCCTTTTAGTTAACTAAAGGATAGTTACTGTTAAATATTAAATATAATCATGTAGAGCTCGAAGGTTCAAAAATAAATTATGCAACATGCCAATCAACTGCATTTGTATATCCGATTTAGAGACCAAACTCTTTCTTGAAAAATACCCGATTTTAGAAACCAAATTCCTGTTTTGAAAATTCATTAGTTTAGAGACCAAACTCTCCTTTTAAAAATACACAAGAGTTTAGAAATCAAACTCACAAAATATTCAAACTATAATCTACATTCCATTTTTCCAGTTTTTGTTTTTTGGCAAGTGATTGTGATAGAAGGTATTCCATTAAGTAAGCAAAAAAATCATAAAAATCATAATTTTGGTACCATGGATAGAGGAAGCTGCAAAACAAAATTGAGAACCATTAGCGAGAAACATCTAGATATTAACCACTACAAGGCTCCATAATTCATAAGCTTTAATAATCCCAAACTAGAAAAAAGGAGAATTACCTCGGTAATATGGGGGTTGGTACATCCCACCAGGTGGAACCCTTGGACCGGAGGGCTGCAGCTGGGTTTGATAGCCGGATGACAACAATCCATAATTACCATCATCAGGGTATCCACCTCCAGTTGGCATTCCAACAGAACTTGGCGGCATCCTATACATAGAGGACCCCAAATTATTCACTCCACCATATTCACCGAAAGCCGCAGGCCCACCATATTGTGAACCACCACCAACCCCATACCTACGACCAGCATAGGAAGCCTGCCCTGGCCCTTGATTCCCAAATCCCACATCAATACCTGAGTTCAGATGTGGATTTTGATGGGCTGGGGGAAGGGGTGGCCCACCACCACCATATGAAGAAATCGCACCAGGAAATCCACCAAAGCCTGAATTCATTCCCCCTAGCGGAACAACATCACCAGCAAATCCAGCCGGACCCTGATTTGGGAAGCTACCGGGTCTACCCTTTTTTCCATCAGTTGCAAACTTACAATTCACCAGATGCCCGTCTATATTTTTAATGGGATCCACAATCGAAGCGCTAGCCCCTTCCTCAGTCTTATAAACAAAAAAAAGCAAACCCTTTTACTTTCCCCGTCTGCTTATCAAACCCTAACGGACCTTCCTCAATTTCTCCGTAAGCAGAGAAATGACCAACAACCTCTCCGACGAGATCTCAAATGGAACATTACCCACATAAATCTTATGCATGGACACGTCAACTCCCCCCGCCGGTCTAGTATTTCCGGTGGTCGCGAGTTGGGTGGCGGTGATCCTGCCATCGATTTTTTTGTTAGGCTCTTTGAGAGCCAAAACGGCCCCGTCAATGTGTCTAAAAGCCCCGTCAAGCATTTCAAGTTTTCACTTCTATGCCATTTGTAAACAAATTACGTGTTTTTGACATACATAACGTTTTTTTAAAAAAAATGTTATCTATTTAAAAAAATATTATCTATTTAAAATTAAAAATGTTATCTATTTTATTTATTTTGATTAAAGAAATAATAGATATTGTAAGTTACTTCAAAATATTATTAAAAATAATTTTTATTATAAAAAATTATATGTATTTATATTACAATTTATATTCACCACAACTAATTATAAAAATTTTATTTAGAACAAAATAGCGACCAATTTTATCCTTTGCAAAAAATTTATGAATAATGATATATAGTGAGTAATAATTCCTTCACTAAATAGATTTTTTCCTCACAAATTTTCATCATAAATTGGCTCCAAAAATCTTTCTATCGCCCCAATTTGCGAGGAAAAAAATATAAATTGTGAAGGATGTTTCTTTCGCTAATAACTATATTGTCACTATACTTTTTTCCTTCATTGTTCCTTCGCTAAACAACTCCTCATGTGAAGGAATAAATTCCTTCACAAAATTTCCTTCGCTAGAGACCATTTTTGGTGTAGTGATTCTCAGCATCACATGCTACCCAATACATTCCTCACTAGAGTAAAAAATTTCAAATAGTACTGAGGAGTTATATAGACTACTGTCTATCATTTTCTAAAAGGTTTATATAGAAATTAAGCTGCAAACCGTCATATCATAGGTACATAGGGTAATTAGCCCGATATGCGAATCTTCTTTGATGTCCTGTCATTTTTCATCAACGCTATATGCACAAAAATTTTTACCTCATTCTTATCGAATTCCGCACAAAAAAAAATTTGTTCGAGAAAATTTTCAAAGAACACTTAGAATTTTCATAAACGTTGGTCTAGCTGAATCAAATAGCTTAGACTCATATCAATAATTAATTTCAAAAGAAATATTAAGGTATAGCCAAAACCCCGTTGGCAAATTAAAATTTTGAAAATAGTTTGAAAATGACGTCATGATGATGTACTGTATTAACAGTCCGTTTGAGGATGTCGACATTATATGACTTTGTCATAACACATCATACAGCAGTGGAACAATGATTTTTAGATCGAATTCAACACTAAGTATTCCTGTATTTACAACTCCATCATTTTTTATCAATCTTGCACCAGGTTATATGTTACATTAATGATAAATAATTAAAATTTTGATATTTCAAATCATTTTCGTCTAGCCGAAACAAGTAGCATAGACTATACTTTGAACCGTTCAAAAATCATAACAAATCGGTTTAATCATCTCAACAGGTAATGAGGTGTCGGTGACCCGAAGTCCACACATACACAATGGTCACCAGAAATTGAGAACAAAAAAAAATTTCATTTTCAAAAGCGCATAGTGCGCATTTAGCTTGATGTCCAAAAAGTTCAAAGTCTGGCATAGCTAGGAGTTTTGGAAAACCTATGTCTCCACTAATGATCAATTGCTTAACAATCTATCTATTCCTATTATCCTCAATACTCCATTCAAACAAAACTATACCCATTTCATCAAACTTACGACACTTATGAGTTCACAAACTTTCCACAATCATATGATTTAAGAACTTGTCCTAGTCAAACCTTTGACGTCCATTCGCTGAGGGATTCATAAACATTTCATATAATCATGAGTCACGAACATACCATAAGTATGAGTTTTAAGAACACGTATTTAATCTTATATTCTCTACCTATACCCACCTATCTATTCTACACTTGAGAAAAGAATCACCTTCTCATCAGGTATATAGAAAATAACGCGACACAGACATTTCAATGATTATCAGTGCCTGAAACTAAGCGGTTTTTACACCAAGTACAATTCCCCACCCATAACAAGGAATCATACAACTCAGCTGCTGGCATGGGTCCTTAATTGAAATCCCCACTTAATACTAACTCCCTTCTCAATACGAATTTCATTCAACTAGTATTCATAATCCTTTCTTGAATTTGTGCCAATTCGTAGTACCACTGACACACATCAGTCCTTGCTGTAAACTTTTCAATCATTCGATTGATCCATATCAGATCACGGGTGATCTCATCATATATATTACGATATATTTCTATGCTATGATCGTTTTATTTGACGATCTCCTCCCTGTACCTTTAGCCTTTTTAGACTCTATCTATTCACAATTACTATTCACCTTTATTATTATAGTTAGGGAACTTCGTGTCTTTATAACCCACTGAGATTCATCTTTGAATCTTATCGACACACTAACTTTATTTGAGTTAGTACATAATCCTAATCACTACGATTATTAGTCTCAGGTAAGCCTACCTAAGGTTCATAACCAACAGCTTTGATACCAACTGTAGCATTCCCAAATCTGGGTCCCAAATTACCACGGATCTGGTATACTACTTTATAACTATTGCGGAAGATATAAACATAAATTGTTTATACATTAAATGTTACACACTATTCCCAAGGTCGAGAACCTTCATATAATACCTGAATCAATATTCTATCTACCAAACAAAGTTATTATCATACATTACTGTTACAAATCTAACTGCACACATAATTCCAAAGTTGTACTTGTCTTTGATCTTTCCTTGTATCCGACGTATTCGCCTTAATCTGTAATGTTTATCATGATATAGAAAGGGTTAGCAACAAATTTTCCCAACAAGTATAAGTTTAATTGAGGATATATCATGATTGAAAGAATTGAATAAACGCTGGCTAACATTCAACAATATAGTTGTGAACTAGCATGAACAAATTTTCATAGCTGGACAAACATTGTACAGGAACATATCAATTATATCTGGACCGAATGGTAATGAAGGTGATCAGCCTTTCATACCTGATGAATACTTACAATATGCACAGAGTACGATTCAACAATTCATAGACATAGTAATCAGCAATGATTATCCATAAGCATATTTGAATAAACAACTCGAAGTTGAGTTAAGGAAAACTTGCTCGATCAGGTTGATTATAAATCACGCATGACTTATTTAGCTTTGTCTGAATACCTAATATAAATAATACCTATCTTCAAATATTAGAATAATATCATCACAATATAATACTATTATATATAATCATAGAATAACCTAAACACATAACAAATAATTATTAGTCTATACAACACATAAGACCTAGCATCAAGTCAAATTTTTGCAGTCTGAGTTGAATCCAGTACTATTCTGACATCTCGATGTCCTAGTCAGACAATACTCGAGCCTACTAATTAAAAGACTCGGACTAAACACTTAACAATTATCATACATAATTTATTATCAGTCAAAAATATTTTTCAAAGACTCGTAATAATTTTCGGATAATTATTACCATATATCATGATTTTTAATCATTAATATCATATTTATATGATATAAATACCACAATATTCTATTATCATTAATATTTATTTATTATCAAATATTAATGAAATACATATCATAATATTATAATATATTTATATTATCACAGAGTATTTTAATACTTTAAAATCAAATTTATATGATTTTTAAGCAGTTAAATCCATTATCCGATAATTACCATTAATATTAAATATTAATGTTTTCATGACAAAATATCAAAAGTTATATTTTATAACTTAAAATATTTTTTAACACTTAAATCATTTTTAAATGATTTTTAAATCATTAATTATTTTTTTCTATAATTTATTTAATACATTTATTAAATAAATTAATTACCATTAATATTAATTAATTCTTTGAAATTCACCACATAATGTTAAAAGTTATTGAAAATAACTTCAAATATTTTCTTATACCATAATATAATTTTAAATAATTTTTCATGCATTAAAATCATTTTTAAATAATTTATTTAATATTATAATTAAATAAATTAAATACCATTAATATTCTAAAAATATTTAATATATATGAAATATATTCAAAATTATTAAAAACCCATTTTTAGGCTTTAAAATAATTTTTAGGAATTTATTTTGTATTTTTAATAATTAAAAACTATTTTTTCTACTTATTTAATAAAAATAATAATTTCATATATTAATTTTTGCTAAAGGCTGCCTATAGCGACAGAACTGTCGCTAAAGGTGTTCTTCAGTGTTCTTGAGAAACCCAGACATTCATACACTGTTATCCGTCAGCCTACTTTGACTATCATTTAATCTATGAACTTGATGTTTTTTGGGCAGCTTGATGTGTTAAGTTTGTAGTATAAGTGTAACACTACAACTACATAATAGGTTCATGGTCAGAACGTATCAAATCAGAGAGATATTAGCCATTAAAAACCTTGTTAGACGTGTTCTTGAGTTTTTGGGTTGCCCAGAAACTCAAGCAGTATCAAGGGTCCCTTTTTAAACTTTAAATCATAACTTTCAAGTCTTGCTTAGTGTAATCTAGTGGTTCAATCATGTAGTATAGATGTCAGGGTACCTTTATACAACCTTAAATTAGTCTAACATCAACACATTTAAGAAATCAAGGCCGATCAAACTCTGACAGAAAACATGTTCTTCAAGATTCTGGGTTTTCAAGAATCTTCATCCGGGCAGTCGATCAACCCTTGTTTGACCACAAATATCTTCGATTCTACTATTAATCTATGTGATCTAAGAGCATGTATTTGTAGTTCATATACCAATCTACAACACCAAACCAACAACATGACCTAAAACATAAAACACTGCAAGATCTAGAGCCTTCAAAATCCTGTCAGACGAAATCTGGGTTTCTGGGTTGCCCAGAAACTCAGATTTCCTTATCGGTCAACGTACTTTGACCACTCATATCTTGAGTTCTAGACCTGATCTGACCTTAATTCAAGTTCCAGATCGAATCCCTTACAACATACTACAACTACACACCTTTAAAACACAAAAACAAATAACAGGTAACTATCTATGAGCCCTAACATTTTCTTGTCAGACAACTTTTCTAATTTTTTGCATATTTCTAAAAATGTTAATTTGGAGCATCTAGATGATATGGATCTAAGTTTTAGCAACCCAGATCACCAAGTGATACCTTCTAACACATATCTAACCAACAAACAACAACTTTTACATCAATCTTAAAGATCTAGCAAGTTAGGGTTCATACCTCATTCATACTTGGATCTTGAATCTGATCCTTGATGATCTGATATTGGTAAACTAAAACATGATCATGGCCTATCTTATCACTCTCTTTCACTCCAAATCCCAAATGTTTAGAGAGAGAGAAGGAGGTTGGCTAGTATGGAAAGTAAAGTGAGCTTTCTCTCACTTTAATCTTTAATATTTCTTTGATGCAATGAACTTGGATTGACTAAATGGCTGATATGATATAGAGAACATGGAGTTGTTAGAGTTGGTCACCAACTCAAGATCATGGAAATATCTACAAGCTAACTAATAAAGAATGCTAAAAAGGGCACTTTGGACATTTAGCATACAATTTTAATGGCAATATGGTCTTTTGATCCAACCCTTAGGGTTTGACCCTTTAGGTTAAAACCTAAGGTTTTCAAAAATCAATTTTCTATGATTTTCAGTTTAGGTTTTCAAAATAGAAAATTAATATTTCTAAATTATAATTAGAAATTTCTAATTATACTAAGATTTCCTAATCATAATTTAAGCTTGCTAATTAGGATTAATTTATCCTAATTAAAATTGCTAATTTAGCAATTAGGTCCATAATTGTATATTAAGGGCCGGTTTCTAATGGAACAATTAGGGTTTCAGATTTTAAAATTAGGATTTTCTAACTAATTCGTTAGGCTTTACCCTAATTAATCTTATAGTCAATACACTTAAGTCTCTGAGATCCTAAGTTGGGGTTTTCATAATCAGAATTAGTGTTTTAAATTCCCGGAATCTAAAATTAGGGTTTCAAGAACCGATTTCTAGGGTTTCTTATCAATTATTAGGGTTTTCTAATTGAACGCTGACGTTCTTAGTATAATATTAGGGTTTTGAAACTGATATAATTTATCTGGTCAACCCTTGACCCTTAACCACATTCTGTACACATATATAACCATACACACAGAATATACACACCAATACACTTAACCCTAGTAATTTTACCAAAAGATTTTAAATCCACCAAAATCCTTCACAAAAATGTCAAATCCATTCACTTATTTTTTGTCTAGGTTTATTATTCAACCTCTAATCCATCATTTAAGATTTAAATAATTTTCTAAATTCTTAGGTTATCACAATTGGGTTGTTGAACCACTCTTTAGCGACCATTGTTTTCTTTCATTACACCATGAGTTCAACTTCAGTGCAACGTGATTGTCCAGTTCAAGTTCCCTTTATAAATAGAAGCTTTAGTTTTATTTTTTGTTGTTTGTTAAGTCTGAAATTGAAACTTCTAAGTTGTTGAACAATTATAGAAGCATACTCAATGTGTAAGGAGTCCAATGCAAGCTTAAGGAGGTATAAATTATAACTATGTTCTTGAGTTGGGTTTTGTCAAATGATTGAAATTACTTGAAATTCCATGTCAATTGATGTGAATTAACAGGCTATCATGTGTTTAGGAAGTATGTTTACATGTATGAACTCTTAAATGATGGATTGGAACATGTTAAAACTGAAAAGAATGAAAGTGGTTTGAGGCTCTGGAAAACAGAGTCTGTTTCTACTTCTGGTCCAGGCGTAGCATAGATGCGCCTTATTTGTATTAGGGTGTAGCGCAGCTGCGCCGTACCCCAGAATCAGTTGCTAGTTTTGTTGATGCTATGTGTTGAGAATTTGGTATCATGACTTATATATATACCTAAAAAGGAGTCTAACATGATATGTAAAGCATTCTTAAGTAGTATGAAGTAATCAACTTGGATTAGCAAGGAAGTTTGTAGAAAAACTTAAGGTTTTCAAAGCAAACCTTGTGGAAAACTTATGTTTACAAGTACTGAACTTGATGATATATATGCATGACTGATTTCAAACATAAAAGAGTATACTATAGAGTTATAGTTCCTTTGTTCATAACCAAACTTGTAGACATCGTGTTAGAGAAGTTTGCAAGAAAAGTTTGATATATCAAAGCCAATATGCATGAAAAGTACATGATGTAGGTTCTGATCTTGTGAGGATGATAACAAGACTTGACTACACATGATAAGAGTTTTAAAGTTGTTTTATATGTGTTATATTATATCATTCATGATAAAGTGATTTCAAAGGACACCTTGAACGTATTTTCAAAAATCTAGGTGCATCATGAATATCTAGATTCTAAAGGGTTAGGATGTCATGTTATATCTATTATATCCCTAGCCATGGTTTACATGTATTGAACATGATGATAACTAAACCAAACATGAGTTTAGAGCATGATTTGAAGTGTTAAACAATGTTAGTTGTGAACAAACAATATGAACACCACGAGCATGTGTGTTAACAAATTGAGTGACCTCCCTAGGTAAACGTATGGCCAAGTTATAAGGCACAATAATTACATGACCTTTTATACTTGAATTCCATGGAAAGTCACAAACTAAAAGTAAACTCAAGAATGCACTTTTGTAAAGACCTCTAGCTTGTATGTATGAGAAGTGTAAGTGTTTAAGTGTGTTAAAGCTTGGTACTAAAAACAGGAATGCAAAGCTCAACCCTTGTCTGCGGCGGGGATTGCAATTGCTTGCTAGTCCCTAAGCCTAGACCGGTAGCATTCTTGCGCCATCCACGTAATCTTGTCAAAATTTTGTTTTTGATCTGAAGTTTAAGGCATGCTTATATGATTACTTTACCTTGTAATATATGAACAATATGCCATATAATGTGTTAAGAAGCATGCTATGTGATGACTTGATTCTTCTAAGTGTAGTCTCATATTAGTTTACACATACTAATTGAAAAGACCGACTTGTTAACGTTAGGTCGTTTCAACGCAAGTTAATTAAAGATAGAATTATTTGTAGCTGAGCAAACAGGCAACTTCCTTGAACTTACTCAAATTTATATTGAGCAAAATTCCTAACTTACCTAACTTTGAATGTTGTGTAAGTTGATAACTACACTTGTGTTTTTGTGAAAGTTTCCTATCCTTCTCATATTGTATTGAGCAGGCTATTGTTGAATTGAAAGTTATTCAATTAATCTTGAACTTTATTTCCAAGCATGCTATTAAGTTGTTTTGTTACTTTACAATTATTCCACATCGATATTATTGATATTCGCATTTAGTGCACTCGAGTTGTACAGTCTTGGACTTGTACATCCTTTAAAGTTCTATAACTCCTGAACTGTGTCAGATAGAGTCTGAAATTTTGTTCGGTCAGATAAATGTATGACATTTTATAAAAACTATCCAAACCAATTTATGGTAAGGATTCTTAGACTGAAAGAACACCCCTTTTATGATAGGGGAGTACCCCAGGTATCTAATATAAGAAACAAAGAGCAGATTTAAATGTTATGCATATACATGGTGTACGCGAGGCTGATCCCTTTAAATACTTTTTTTGTAGCCAGTAACCAAAGGGTCAATAAGCTATTGATTCCATTGGAGTTTTATAGTTCAAAGTCTACTTGACTATCAGTTATTCTAAGAGTAATTATTATATTAATTTGCTTCTAATATTAATATTGTTGAATCCTTTAGATATTCATATTGTTGAATTCATATGTCAGATATTTTCCATTCATCATGATATGTCCTTATTGTTGTATTTAAACTTGTTGAGAAAACTTGTTGCTCATCCTTGCTATATCATGAAATATATTGCAACTAAGCTCGAGACCTCGGGAAAGGATAATAGTAAAGGAAAGATGTAGAATAGTCGTGAGGAGCAGACTTTACTTTATGCCTAGTTTAAATTACTGATATGTAATATGAACCCTAATGTCTATTTTAGGGTATGTTTGTAAGATTGTATTAAGGTTATCGAATCTTGGGACTAGTAACACCTTTTGAATGAACGACGTACGTTTATTATATTCTACATTTTAGTTATCGTATGTTGTTTAGAGGTGCATGTTTGTATTTTATCATGATGACCGGACTAGGGTAAGATGACCTGGATTTAGGGGTGTCATAGATCCTATGATCACATCCAACACCAGGTTCAACTGCATTGATGACTTCCTTGTTTGTCATGTCAACATCATATTTAGTGATGCTTTAATGGCTACGGAAAAACAAAATACATTTTGATATTTTTAAATCATATTTTTCTAGCCGAAACAATTTGCATAGACATACGAATAATGATATTGTTTTTAAAACTCATTAGTTTGATCATTTGATCCATTGTTTTTCAAGAAAACAGAAGTGCAAACATTAGAACAAAGTCAATAAATTTCGAAAATCTAGCAAAACTAGAAGATCTGGAATATCAAATTCTCTCCATCAACTTCAATCTTTACTCCATTACTTCATTACTGACTAATTCTTTTTATTTCTAGCACCACCAATGCTCTTATACTAAATATTCTTGTATTTCAATTTACAATTTTCCTATACCCTAGTATAGTTAATCTAACTTTCCACACATTGGAAGTTCAGGAACTTACCACAATAATATGAGTTTAGGAACTTATCCTAGCAATATATATTCCAAGAACCCATCATAGACTGTTTATATGCTTAGGGTTTCAAAAAATACATATGATTATGAGTTATCAACTTAGCATAAGTATGAGTTTTAAGAACTCTCTGTAACGCCCGAGAAAATTGGATTTTTATGAGAATTAAAATTTTTATTTGATTATGTGGATTAAATAAATTTAATTGATTATTTATGTGGGTAAGCTATTTTAAGGTTGTTATATGACCTAGAATGTGCGGATGTGGTTAGAATTTTAGCTATGTGGTGGAATTAAAGTGTTTGAATTTCCAAGACGAAAATAAAATTTCTCCGAGAATTTTTTCAAAAACACTATTCATCGATATCTTCTCGGGAATTAAGTTTGAATTTTTGAGAAACGCGTAATGACAGAATACTAAAATGCAATGGAATATCCAATAATATTTCAGTTATGGCAAACAAAGTTTTCGCCTGCGGACTTAAAACCTACGGGTTAGGGAAAGTGAGTTTTGAGAATTTAATGGCTACGTATAATGATTAGGGTTATTATACGTAAGGAATACGAGTATGATACTAGTTATTATATGAGTATAGTATGAAGATTATTACGACGTATAATACGATTATCGTACGAACTATATATGAAGAGAATACGAAATGTGAACGCGTAGAATACGATTAGTCTTAATGGACTTTGAGTTCATGGACTTTGTGGAATCCAATTAGACTTTGATTATGCCAAGCCCAATGTTACATAGAGTCAAGCCCAAGACAGGCCCAATAAGAAATAATCCTAAGGCCCAAACCAAGAAAACAAACCGCGTATCGAACCGATGGGTCACCGAATGGGTAAAACCAATGGGGAAACCCAGTGGGGGACCCATAAGGTATGTGGGCTGGCCACTTGGAGCCCAAGTAAAGCCTTTACTTGGTGGCTAAGTTTCTAAGGAGGTGGTGAATAGTAAGTAGGTGGCCTAATGACCATTTTACCCTCTATTAGATTTTTCTATATAAGAGAAGCTAGGTTGGTCATTTTATTATTTTCAGCAACTCTAGATAATATATTGAGAGAGATAAAAGAGCTCTAACAAAAAATCAAGAGCAATCCAAAGCAAAACATGCAAGCTTTAGTCAAGAACGCGAAGAACGTTAAGGTAATATTACGTAAACCTAAGTCTTCGATCTTTTTCGATTACTTTTTTGTAGAGAAGTATGAATTGGTGGAGCATATCTCTTCCAGAGTAATAAGGATGGATATTAGTGAATTAAAACATTGATAAGCCATGAATAATTAAGAATCATAAGCGTTTACGAAAGATTAAGCAAAGAAAACCAATAAGCATTTATTTGGTTGTTGATGGACAAATTGAAAACAATAATAAGTTATGTGCATCTTGATTGGTTAGGATGTAGATGATGAATCAATGGAGTTGTTCCATTTGATTTGGCGTATAGAACACGAGTAACGACGTTGTGGCAAATTTTACGAAATTAGACGTTAAACGTCGAAATCGTATAATTCCGAATTAGTAGTCAAAATTTGCCATTTATTTTGAAAACTCTAGTTTTCAATGGCATATCCTAGTATAACATATTTGAGAGTCGTGGACTCAAGAATCATCTGAATCCGACTTATAACGAAGAAAATGAGCTTTGAACGCTCAAGAACGTTAAACGAATGCATAATAGAAAGTTAATTTGTGAATTCATTGTTAATGGATTTAAAAATTTCTTTTGTCCGGATGAAATCAAAGTATATGAGATATGTAAGATAATGGCTTTTAAACGAGCCAATTTCGACTTATAACAACCGAGTTACGAGTCCGGAAGGAATCAAATAGGAAAATTTTGAAATTTCTTAAAGGTTAAAGGGTATTTATATTGCCGCCGCCTAAAGCACTTAACACCACACACAAACCTCGGTCGAATTAGGTTGATCTTACATAGTCGTGTACATAATACCACACTATTATAAGACCCAGATTTTATGAAATAAAAGTATTCAATTTTCTTATAATTATTATTAGGTAAATGGTTAAATTGATAAAAGTTTAAAGTTAAGGGTGATATATGTAAAATTTTAAAATACGCAAGTGGTTATAAAATACTCATTTACATTGGGGAATATTCGTTTGGTCGTGGAATATTCTTGTTGTGGGGAATATTAAATGCGACGACCACGGTCATTTGGGCCCCATAATGAGAATAAGCGCCGGATGAAGAAAGCGACACGTTTAAGTTTTTATAAATAACGGAGTAGTTATTCTGAATTAACACTTTGTTGGAATACCCTATTGGTTAAAAATACGATGTAATACGCGTGGTTACAAAGAAGCACTGCGGTATTGCACAATATTTTGAATTATTGATCCTTATGTAAGAAGGCACTACTCAATAATTGTTACAGTGAATTCTTTATTCAATATTTTATTTTATTGATTCAATAATTTTTGCGTTGATATTTAATATTATTGTTGTTTTAATAATTGTCAACGCACGAGTATTTCCCATTATCGGATCAATATTTCATATTATTTGAATAATATTATTAGATAGCATTATTGGCAATGTCTAGAAAGTTCTGTCTAAGGAGAGGTTTGGTCACCTAATTGCGCGCCAGTAAGGAGAAATCCTTATTGGAAAGCCTCCTCTTTCCTGGGAACTGCCTAGTTGTTATAATTGTGATTCTGTAATATTATTTGTGAATAATTAATTATTAATTTATATGATAAGGAAATATTTATTTGATGTGGATATAAATGATGGATTTATTTATGTGGTTATAAATGAAGGAATTAATGTTGAGGTGTTTTATCAGTATTTTGTCGGATTTGAGGTATAAAAAACTCAAATCGGTGTTCTTAAAGCTTTATTGCGTGAGTTATAATTTTAATCCGACCGCTAGATCGTTGTGATATTTGGATATGTTATACATATATGAGTTGAATATATGTCCACAAATTTTGAACCGTTGAAAATTAACTCATGATTTGTTATGAATTTTAAAAGGTGTTGAAACGGTATTAAAAATCAACCGTTTGTGGATTTCAGATATTTTCTGTTTGGAATTTGGAAAAACTCAAAGCTACAAAGTTGTAGAGAATTTGATTTCGTGTGGAATGGACATAAAATTCGTATTTTTCTGATAAACGGGCTATTTTCTATGAATTACTGGAGTTTCAGAAAATAAAATGATTTTTATTAAATTTTGGTGGGACCCACTTTGGTTGGTGTAGAAAAAAAAACATGTACTGAATTTTGTTCAAGGTTGGCTGCTCAGATTTTCAGCAAGTATGGGCGTAGAAGAGGAAAAATTAAATAATATTATTTTATTATTTTAGTCTCCTTTGGCGTTCTAGCATTTTCTTATAAATAGGCGCTTAAGTTAGAATTAAAAATCACACCAGAAATAAGTTTTCTTTCTCTCTATATTATCGAGTGTATTTTTTTGAGTATTTAGATACTTTGAGCGTTGCTATTCAGTGCAAGTTTCTTTCGACTTTACATCCGATGTTCCGGTTAGAAGTACTGCTCTTTTGAGGTAAGAGATTTTAAGGATTATTATGTTTATCATGTTTCGTAGTTTTTCTGACCTTCAAAAATTCTGGAAAAATTTAAAATGATAATTTGATGAGTTTCCTTGATTGTGCCCAAAAATGGCGAATTTTTGGATGTATAGATTAGGAGTTATAGATTTTATGAGAAAAGACTATTTTAAAAGTAAACCCTTATAATTCCTTGTGGTTAACTCCAAAATTGGTGAAATTTTTATTGGGAGTACATCTATATAACATCAGTATATTTAGTAAATTTCGAAATTTTTGGACAAAAGTACAATTTATGATAAATGTCTAAATATTCGGCAGTTTTGGCCATGTGAAAAATAGTAAATGAATTTTAAAAATTCTGAGAAAAATATATGTTCAATATGAGACTATATTATGCTAAATCCCATAAAAGAAATATTTTAGGAACTGATTTGGTATTTATCATGAAAATGGACTAGTTATGAATAAATAAATTAAATATGTTATGTGAAGTAACAAAATTGAAAAATAGGATTGTATGGCTTATATATGGTATATGCAGATTTTTGATGAGGTTGTTGGTTATTGGTGATGAAATCTTATGAGTTTAGCATTTTAGTATGATTAAATACATTAATTAGTAAAGTGTAAACAATTAAAATAAATTGTTTATAAGTTTGAGAAATGATTAAAATATTGTGGTAATATTAATAATATTAGATTATGAGATTATTAAGTGATTTATAACATTTGGATTAAGGTGTTATGAAATCATTGATTCATGAATATTACCCTTGAAATTAAATGCAGTTGTTGATCGTATTGTTTTTATTATCATATATAACATTTTTATAATCCTGGTGAAGAAATTTCTCTTTGACTTAAGTGTAAAGATGGGTAGATTATTGGTATGATCGTGACTATGGATTATCTTTATCCTGTAGTGCAAAGATGAATTGTTGACTGGTATGATCATGACCATTGAATTTACAATTGAATATTTTTAGCTTAAGTGCAAAGGTGAATTGATCAACATGGTTATAATTGTTGTTTATATAAATTTCTGAAATGATTATATATTTTTTTGAGATATGAATATCTTTGGCCTGTAGTGCAAAGATGAATTGTTGATGAATATCTTTGGCGTGTAATATAAAGATGACTTGTTTTTGAATATCTTTGGCCTGTAGTGCAAAGATGACCTGTTATTGAATATCTTTGGCCCGTAGTTCAAAGATGACCTGTTGCTGAATATCATTGGCATGTAGTGCAAGGATGAACTGTTAATGAATATCTTTGGCCTGTAGAGCAAAGATGAACTTATTAGTATGATTATGAACAGGAACTGTGAATTGGTATAACCATGATCTTTGATGTTTCATGTAAAGACATGTGATGAAAAATATTTTCGTCTTGAATGAGAAGAGAAAATTAGAACTACAATTATGATTATAAGTTATTCACATGACTGTGAACATGATTTGTTGATTAATGTTACAGGGTTAAAGCATTGTTAGTGGACTTTTAACATGGAGAAGATAATAGACTTTATGGTCTATTTGACTCTTCTAATGGATTGCTCGTTCCGCTGCAACTATGGTTGAAAAGTTTTATCATCTACCATATATTCTAAATCTCTGAATTATTACTGATGAAGGCTATTGATAATTTAATTATCTTTAGTTATGATATTCTTTACTGGGCTAGTTGTGCTCACCCTTTTTGCTTCACAATTCCTTTCAGGTAATAGGAGTGTAGCTGGGTCGAGCGGGGATAACAGGGGAATAGTGTGGTGGTCCGAGACTATCAAAGTTTCTCAACACATTATAAAATGGCATGACATACAATATATAATTGTATTGAGGACCTAAAATGTGTGTGTCGTATATTATACATCACTTAATAATTGATTATGGTGAACAACAATAGGGTGAGGTGAACCTAAATTTGGAAGGGTGTTTTGCCACTATCATATAAGATGTCTAATGACATACAATCTCGTGTTATCATAAGAAAGGGTTGTGCACATCCACTTGCTGAGTATATCTACGAGCACTACCTATATGATCTTGGAGTTGGGTTGAAACATAATGTTCAATCGCAGACGGTGGAGATAGTTATATGTCAAGAGAAGACTCACCATTGGAAGGAACATGATAGTAACCTTCTCATTTTTCTTTGGGGTCTATTGGATCAACCAAGGATAATTCTCTGGACATATGATATCTATCATAACTTAGATTCATGGCCTCCTATGTACGAAGGTTTCCTTGAGCACTTCCCAAAGATTTTAATTTCTAAAACAGTTCTAGATTGTACTTTTATGTAAGGTATCACTGTGAGGTGCTGTCCATAGTTGGGACATGAGTCACAGTATATGTGTTGTTGTATTTTGCACGACAATTGTAGTAATAAAGTTGTAGTTGTTTTATGTACCATTTATTTGGCGACTCGGAATAGGTTGGATGGATTGGACCTATTTTGGGGGCATCACAACTATTGTACTTCAAGTTGAAATGCAGCAACTACGTAGTAAGGAAAAATATTGAGCATCACACCTTTGAAAAGCCGCTATGTGCAAAGGCGATTGTTATATAGGGGCCGTGGGCCATGGCCAAAGACTACCATGTATGGCATAGAGAAGAAAGTTTTTAAATATAAAGAATAATGAAGTGAATGAAGAGTGAATTATATACTTAAATTGACCTAAATTAAAATCATTAAAGGATGTTTATAACCTTAAGTTAATGACTAAAGGTTGAAGAAAAATTAATTGAAAGTAAGTTATTAATAATGAAACCATGAACGATAATAAGCCGTAAGGGCGGATAAATACTTGAAACGAGTTTTATTAATGAAATAAATTCGATTAAGTTATATAACGAGACAGATAATTGATTGATGATAAATTAATTACTTAATTAACTTAAAGTAGCATCCTCGATGATGACTATAACGTTGAGAATTACAACTAAAAGTTGTTAACAATTACGTGAATGTAAGAACAATGTAATGCGATAAACCGTAACCAATGTTAATAAATCTAATGAACAATTAGATTGAGAAGAAGGGTAAGATACATTAGGAATCTTACATGATTGTGTATGACCTAATGTGGTATGTTATGTGGTTATGTATTATAGAGACCGTAAAGACTAAGAATTGTTGAATATTTATTTGAAGACGCTTGAAGACAAGTTTTCTTAACGCTTGTCTAACCTTCGTGTTAGCCAAGTTTTCTGTGATTCATGTTCTGAGATGCATGAATTGTTTTATGAAAGGGTCTATGCCAGTTTTAACTCGGCTAGACTAATCTTAAAAGATGGATTGATTTCTTTACAAGTCTTTTAATATAGAATTGATAACGCTATCCTACGCCAATTGTTTGGTAGGAATTCAAGGTAAGCCTGAGTATGAATAAACAAATGTATTTTACATCGATTATTTGATGGGTACGCGAGGTTGCCAAAACTTAAACGTAAATATGTTTAACGGATGAATGTTGATCAACATAGAGTACTAAAGGTTGATCACCTAGAAGTGCTCGTAAGAAATATCGGACTTACGGTCTTAGTACCGGGTTGTCCTTTTTCATGAATAAAAACTAAAGAGAATGTTCATGGTCTTTGGACCTGTAATAACCCGTTATTTTCTATATAAATAAATCAAAAATTTTGCGTATACTTTTTTTTTTTTATTATTTATTTATTATTTTAAAGGAAAGGATATGTGCAAGACAATGTGTATGTATTTATGTGATGAATATAAAATATATTTATTACATAAATGATTATAAATAATTTTATTTTAGAATTATTAATCATTATAAAGTATATTCTTATAATAATTAATTTTACGGTAGAAATATTTTTATTAATTATTTTCCATGAAAATATAAGTATTATATTATTTAAATAATATATGAAATGATTACAACATTATTATAATAACTATTTTATTATATGAATTTATTTCAGATTATTTAAGTTAATTATTTATTTTAATTAATAATGTTATATATGGCAGAGAAATCAGATATGGAATCTAAACCCTAATTTTTCATTATATCTCTTTTATCAGCCAACTTTGCCAGCAAAATACATTGAATCATGCATCAAACTTAGAAATATAAGTAAAGTTACTTACTTCATTTAGCAAGCTAGCCAAACTCTTTTCTCTCTCTAAGATCCGAAAATGGGGATTGAGTGTAAGACCCCGAATTTTATGAAATAAAATTATTCAATTTTTTTATTATAATTATTATTAGGTAAATGGTTAAATTGATAAAAGTTTAAAGTTATGGGTGAATTATGCAAATTTTACAAAATCATGCTAAGTGGCTATAAAATATTCATTGTTGTGGGAGAATATTCGTTTGGTCGTGGAATATTCTTTACGTTGGGGAATATTAAATTTACCTGTAGCATGACCATTTGTGGGCCCCATAATGTAAAGCGATTGGATGAAAGAAAGCGACAAATATAAGTTGTTTATAAATGACGGCGTAGTTGTTACAAGATTACATTGTTAAAATACTCTTGGTTAAAAACACACGTAGCACACAAGATTGCACCAATTATTGATTCTTACGTAAGAAGGCACTACTCAATAATTGTTACAGTAATTACTGTTCAATATTTTATTTTTGATTCAATGATTGCTGCGTTGATATTTTATAATTGTCACCACACAATATTTTTCATTATCAGATCAATAATTTATATTATTTGAATAATATTATTAGATAACATTATTGGCAATGTCTAGAAAGTTTTGTCTAAGGAGAGGTTTGGTCACCTAATTGCGCGCCAGTAAGGAGAAATTCTTATTGGAAAGCCCCCTTCTCCAGGAGGCGCACGGTTGTCAATATTGTGATTACGTAATATTATTTGTGAATAATTAATTATTGATTCATACGATGAGGAAAATATTGATTTTATGAGGATATAGATGGAGAAATTTTTTAATGTGACAATTGTTGAAAATTAATATTTTATCTTTTTCTGATAAAATAATTCAATTAAATGTATTATTTTAATAATATATTAATGATGATATTTTTACGATGAATGTGGGATATATGAGTATATGTGGAGGAGGAGTATTTTGTTACTAAAAATATTTAAAGCATGTTTTATGTGTCGGTGGACCCCATTTCTTGACTGAAATTTGATTATAGCCTGTAAAATCTTCCGTTTGTGGATTTCAGTTAATTTTTGTTTGGAATTTGGAAAAACTTTCTTACGTAACGTTGTAGAAAATTGAATTTCCTATAAAAACTCATGAGATTGAATTTTACGGCAAAAGGCTATTTATTATGAATTATTGAAGTTCAAGCTCAAAATAATTGATTTTTGGAAGTTTTAATTATTTATTATATAAAAAACGTTTTTTTTATTACTTTTTCTAGAAGGTGGCATGTGAGAAATGCTAAGTGGCTGAAATCAAACTCTAGAATGAGTGCGTAGGAATTGTTATATAATATATTAATATTATAATAAATTTTCTACTTTGGTGTTCTAAGCAATTTCCTATAAATAGGGTGCTTAGGTTATAATTGAAAATCACACTAGAAACTGAAGTTTTCTCTCTCTATATTATCGAGCGTATTCTTGTGAGTATTTTGAGTATACTTTGAGTATTGCTATACGGTGCAAGTTAGATTCAACGTTATTCCAAATCGAAATCTTGCTCTTTTTGAGGTAAGGGATAGTAAAAGGATTTTAAGGGTTATTATTTCGAAATTCTTCTGAACCTTCAAAAATTCTGTAAAAATTTGAAATGATAATTTGATGAGTTTTGTTGATTGTGTCCAAAAATGGAGATTTTTGGATGTATAGATTATGAGTTATGGATTTTATGAGAAAAGACTATTTTAAAAGTAATCGCTTATAACTCCTTGTGGTTAATTCCAAAATTGATGAAATTTTTATTGGGAGTACATCTAAATAATATCAGTATACCCTGTGAATTTCAAAATTTTTGGATAAAAGTACAATTTATGATAAATGTCTGAATATTCGGTGGTTTTGGCCATGTGAAAAATAGTAAATGAATTTTAAAAATTTTGAGAAAAATATATATTCAATATGGGACTATATTCTTCTAAATCCCAGAAAATAAATATTTTTAAAACTGATTTGGTATTTTTCATGAAAATGTTCTAGTTATGAGTAAATGAATTAAATATGTTATGTGAATTAAGAAAATTAAAAAATATGATTTTATGGCTTGAGAATTATATATGAGATATATGCAGATTTTTGATGAGGGTTTTGGCTATTGGTGATGAGATCTTATGAGGTTGGCATTTTAAGATGATTAAATGCATTTATTAGTAAAGTGTAAACAATTAAAATAAATTGTTTATAAGTTTAAGAAATGATTAAAATATTGTGGTAGTATTAATAATATTAGATTATGAGATTATTAAGTGATTTATAACATTTTGATTAAGTTGTTATGAAATCATTGATTTATGAATCTTACTCTTGAGATTAAATCTATATGTTGATTATATTATTTTTATATGACATTCTTATAACCCTAATGATGATATTTCTCTTTGACTTGAGTGTAAAGATGGATAAATTATTGGTATGATCGTGACTATATGTTCTCTTTGGCTAGTAGTGCAAAGTTGAATTGTTGACTGGTATGATCATGACCATTGAATTTATAATTGAATATCTTTAGCTTAAGTGCAAAGGTGAATTGATCAACATATATGGTTATACTTATGGTTTATATAAATTCGAAATGATTATGTATTTCTTTGAGATATGAATATCTTTGGTCCGTAGTGCAAAGATGACTTGTTGATGAATATCTTTGGCTGTGGTGCAAAAGATGAATTGTTGATGAATATCTTTGGGTCGTAGTCAAAGATGACCGTGAGTTGAATATCTTTGGCTGTAGTGCAAAGATGAAGCTGTTGATGAATATCTTTGGCCGTAGTGCAAAGATGAATCTGTTGATGAATATCTTTGGCCCGTAGTGCAAAGATGAATTTATTAGTATGATTATGAGCAGAGGCTGTGATTTGGTATAACCATGATCTTTGATTTTTCAGGTAAAGACAAGTGATGAAAATTATCTTCGTCCTGAATGAGAAAATGAATTTAGAACAACAATTACGATTATGAGTTATACATGTGATTGTGGACAGGAATTGTTGATTGATGTTACAGGGATAAAACATTGTTGGTGGACTTTTAACATGGAGAAGATAATAGACTTTATAGTCTATTTGACTCTTCTAATGGATTGCTCGTTCCGCTGCAACTATGGTTGAAATTTTTTTATCATCTACAATATGTTCTAAATCTCTGATTTATTATTGATGAAGGCTATTGATAATTTAATTATCTTTAGTCATGATATTTTTACTGAGCTAGTTGTGCTCACCCTTTTGCTTCACAATTCCTTTCAGGTAATAAAAGTGTAGTTGGGACAAGCGGGGAATAACAAGGGAATAGAACGGTGGTCTATAGATGTTGAGGGTGAGATGAATTCAACTTTGGAAGGGTGTTTTGTCACTATTATACAAGATGTTTAATGACATACAACCTCGAGTCCTCATAAGACAGGGTTGTGCTCATCCACTTGCTGAGTATATCTACCAGCACTACCTATATGATCTTGGAGTCTATTTGAAATTTAACTCTCAATTAGAGACAGTGGAGATAATGATATGTTAAGAGAAAACTCACCACTGGGAAGAATATGATAGTAATCTTCTCATTTTCCTTTGGGGTCTATTAGGTCAACCAAGGATAATTCTCTGGACATATGTTATCTATCATAACCTAGACGCATGGCCTCCCTTGTACGAAGGTTTCCTTGAGCACTTCCCAAAGATTTTAATTTTTAAAAAGCAGGTTTTCATTTGTACCTTTATGTAAGGTGTCATTGTGACGTGCTACAGTTGGTATATATTTGTATCCAAACTCACAGCATATGTGTTGTTGTATTTTGTACGACAATTGTTGTATTAAAGTTGTAGTTATTTTCTGTACCATGTATTTGGAGACTCGGAATGGGTTGGATGGAATGGACCTATTTGGGGGTTGTCACATTGAGAGATAGTGATATAAAAAGCCTAGATCATCTCTTAGCTTACCAAAAATAGATCCGAGGATCAGATTCAAAGGATCAAAGCTAAAAGAGGTATAAACCTAAATTTTGAAAATCTTGTGATCTATGTTGTTTGATGTTTAAAGTTATGTTAAAGGGTGTCATTTAGTGATCTGGGTTGTTAAAACCCAGATCCATAACATCTAGATACTCGAAATAAGAGTTTTTAAAAATCTGGAAAAAAATTCATTTGGTGTTCTGACAATGAATGTCAGAGGCTGTAAATCTTTTTCTGTTTATTTTTTTTGGTTGTGTTAATGTTTGATCTTGTAGTATGTTATGAGATTTTTGATATAGAACTTGATTCAGAGTCAGATCTGTGGTAGATTTGAAGTTATAATCTCCATTAAAACTTGTTATTGGCGTGCATGACCGGGTGATTTCTAAGCTGATTCGTAAATTGTTTTTCAAAGACATCGACAATATTTTTGCAAGCCTTGATCTTTCAATTGGTTATGTGTTTTGATGTTGTTATTTTAACCAGTTTATAGTCTGTCATGTGTTCTTCAGTTTCATGGATCACTTTTGTGAGACCCCGAATTTTATGAATTGAAAGTATTCAATTTTCTTATAATTATTCTATTTAGTAAATGGTTAAATTGATAAAATTTTAAAGTTAAGGGTGATATTTGAAAATTTTTCAAAGTAAGCAAGTTCTCATAAAATAATCGGTAATAAAAGTATAGTAATATGCCTTGTTGCATAGTAGCACACGGTATTGTACAATATCTTTGATTATTGATGCTTACGTGAGAAGTTACTCAATTTTATTCAATTATTGTCATAATATTTTATATTATTAAATCAATAATTGAGATGACACAATTATTCATATTATTATTTGCATATTATTGACAATGTCAGAAGTTACATCGAGGAGAGGTTAGGTCATCTAATTGCGCGCCAACAATAAGAAAAACTCCTTATCGGAAAGCCCCTCTTTCGGGAACGACATGGTTGTTAAATATTGTGAGTTATAATATTAATGATGAATAAGTTCGTGTTGATTAAAGATGAAATTGATAGTTTCATTGTGTTGGGATTATTGGTGTTAGTGAAAATCGATATTTATTTCGATGATAATTGATGTTTGGAAGTTATATTGACCAATCGGGTAATTAATCGGATAAATGAGCAATTAATTGCTATTAATTCACATGCTTATAACTATTTGTTCACATGTGTGTACTATTGATTCACATTCATGTACTATTAGGGGAGGTGGTGCAAGATTGATAATACTTGCATGACTAAGTTAAAAATGGAGGTATAGATGAAGGTACTATAATATAATTAATTTTTTCACATGTTTAGAACTATTGAGTCACATGATTTACTATTTATTCACATGATTTACTATTAGGGTAGGTGGTGCAAGTTTGATAATACTTGCAGGACTAAATTAAAAATGAAGAAAAAGATGAAGGTATTGTACTGTAATATGTTGAGCCCCAAAACGTGCAATTATCGAAACTATATTTTCCTATAAATAGAAGCTCATTCTCCCTTCACTTCTCACCAATTGACTAAGTCTCACAAGAGCAATTATAGAGATAGAAGCTATAGAAAGAGAAGCTATAGCGAGAAAGAAGAAGAGTAGTCTGCTACTTCACTACTCCAGTATCTAGTCTTCTTTTGAGGTAAGGTTATTATTATTTATATTTTGAAGAGATATTATTTTTTGTATTCGTATGAATAGTATTATCGTTTAATATTCATTATATTCGTTTAATATTCGTAAAGAATAAAATTTCCGTTCAATATTTGTAAGGGATATTATTATTATAGTAAGGGGTATTATTCTTTCGTATTAATGAAGAGAGTTATTTTATTTCAATACTCATAAGAGTTATTATTCCATTCCTTATTATTATGTTGGAATAACCTGTCTATGCGATGTACCGCATACATGGTGAAATTCTTATGTTATTCCATTCTTTATTATTTCGTTGGAATAACCTATCTGTACGTTCTATCGCATGCCTGGTGAATTCTGTTGTTATTCCATTCTTTATTATTCTGTTGGAATATCCTGTCTATGCGAATTACGCATGACCTGGTTCCATTCTTTATTATTTTGTTAGAATATCCTGTTTGTGCGGATTACGCATGACCTGGTTCCATTTTTTATTATTCTGTTGAAATAACATGTCGGTGCGGATTACGCATTCCTGGTGAATTCTTCTGTTATTTCATTCTTTATTATTGTGTTAGAATAACATATCTATGTGGATTACCGCATGCATGGTGAATGAGCCTTCGTATTCATTCCTTATTAATTTGTGGAAATGATCTGTCTACGTGGATTACCGCATGGCGGATGAAAATCCATTTGCAGTTTCATATATTCTATTGTACTCAGTTGGTTAAAGTTTTGGCTTCTATACTCCATGAAATTAGTGGAATATCCTTGATATTTGCGCTTCATCCAGTATCTTTTCATGAAAATATTCTTCTAAGCATTCTTGAATTTTACTCCACAAAGCAGTACCATGTTGACAATTTGGATATTTTTAAACTCTAGATAAATTTAAAGTCTTTAACATTAATCCTTGATTTCGTTTGATTAATGCTTATATCATTGTCATCATCCTCATGCTTATATTGTGATGAAAGTCATCTTTGGCTTACGTGCATACATGGACTATTGATTATTTGTTTTACAGTTGTATATCTTTAGCTTACGTGCAAAGATGGACGGTTGATATTGGTTTTATAGTTGTATATCTTTGGCTTATGTGCAAAGATGGACAGGTGTATGACATGTTCATAACCACTGGTGATAATAATGAATATCCTTGGTCCGTAATGCATGGATATTTTGATGATATGATTGGCAGGATCATGACCATTAGTTAACAGTTGAATGTCTTTGGCCGTAGTGCACTGACAGACAATTGATTGGTAAGATCATGACCATTGGTTTTATAGTTGAATATCTTTGGCCCGTAGTGCAAAGGTAGACAACTGATTGGTATGATCATTGTTATTACATTTGAATATCTTTAGCCTTAAAGGTAAGGATATTGAGTAAAGTTCTATTAAGCATTTGTGGCAAGGAGAAATTGTTTATTTACATGATTATAAAAATGAATTATGGATTTTACTATAATCGTTGGTGGTTCAGGTGAAGACAGGTGATGATAGTTCTTTTTGTCTTGGGTATGACAAAGAACTATTGATGAGTATTACAGAAATGAAATATTAACGATGGACTTTTAATCTAGAGGAGATAGTAGACATTATGTTCTACTTGACTCTTCTAATGGATTGCTTATTCCGCTGAAGTTAAACTTGATGCTTATTGTATTTTATCAGTTTAACACTGTTGAAGGCTAAGGATAATTTATTCTGCATTATCTTAGTCATAATATTTCTTACTGGGCTAGTTGAGCTCACCCTTTCTTTCACTGTTCTCTTTAGGAAATGAGAATATAGCTGGGACGAGTCAGGGAACGGATTTATGGTCCAGATGATTATTTTAGTAGTCCTCACTATTCTATTAAATAGTGTGACAATAAATGTAATGAGGACTCCATTGAGTGTGGATATTGTCTAGAAGACAATATTCATGTTAAAACTCTCACTTATGTTTTGTCGTATATTACACGGCAGTTGTATAATTAAGTTTGTAGTTGAGTTCTGTAGTGTGTATTTGGCGACCCAAGATGGGTGATGTATACCTGTTTTGGGGGCGTCACAGTTGGTATCAAAGCTTAGGGATATGATCCCTGGCTGAGATGTGAGACTAGAACTAGGAGGAGAGAGACAGGTAATTCCTTCGCTAGTATGACTTACCTAAGTTATTTGGTAATTAATTGGTCGATCAAAGTATAGGGATAATATATGGCATGCCAATTAACCCTTATTTTAAAACTATATTCCATAATGATATCTGAAATATAGGAGATGAGAGATGGGAAAATCATGATAGAGAGAAAATAACCGGGAAGGTACAATCCAAAAAGAAAGCAAGGTAATCTCATCTCTTCGAACTACCAGGTACGTAAATTTCGAGGGCAAAATTTCATAAGGAGGGGAGATTGTGAGACCCCGAATTTTAGGAAATGAAAGTATTCAATTTTCTTATAATTATTCTATTTAGTAAATGGTTAAATTGATAAAAGTTTAAAGTTAAGGGTGATATTTGAAAATTTTTCAAAGTAAGCAAGTTGTCATAAAATAATCGGTAATAAAAGTATAGTAATACGCGTGTTTGCATAGTAGCACATGGTATTGTACAATATCTTTAATTATTGATGCTTACGTAAGAAGTTACTCAATTTTATTCAATTATTGTCACAATATTTCATATTATTAAATCAATAATTGAGATGACACAGTTATTCATATTATTATTTGTAATATTGACAATGTCTAGAAGTTCTGTCAAGGAGAGGTTAGTTCATCTAATTGCGCGCCAATAAGGAGAAATCCTTATTGGAAAGCCCCCTCTCTCCTGGGGAACGACCTGGTTCTTAAATATTGTGAGTTATAATATTAATGATGAATAAGCTCGTGTTGATTAAAGATGAAATTGATAGTTCCATTGTGTTGGGATTATTGGTGTTAGTGAAAATCGACATTTATTTCGATGATAATTGATGTCTGGAAGTTATATTGACCAATCGGGTAATTAATCGGATAAATGAGCAATTAATTGCTATTAATTCACATGCTTATAACTATTTGTTCACATGTGTGTACTATTGATTAACATTCATGTACTATTAGGGGAGGTGGTGCAAGATTGATAATACTTGCATGACTAAGTTAAAAATGGAGGTATAGATGAAGGTATAATACTATAATTAATTTTTTCACATGTTTACAACTATTGAGTTACATGATTTACTATTGATTCACATTATTTACTATTAGGGGAGGTGGTGCAAGTTTGATAATACTTGCAGGACAAAATTAAAAATGAAGGAAAATATGAAGGTATTGTACTGTAATATTTTGAGCCCCAAAACGTGCAATTATCGAAACTATATTTTCCTATAAATAGAAGCTCATTCTTCCTTTACTTCTCACCAATTCACTAAATCTCACAAGAGCAATTATAGAGATAGAAGCTATAGAGAGAAAGAAAAAGAGTAGTCTGCTACTTCACTACTCCAGTATCTAGTCTTCTTCTGAGGTAAGGGTTATTATTATTTATATTCTGAAGAGATATTATTTTTCGTATTCGTATTAATATTATTATCGTTCAATATTCATTATATTCGTTTCATATTCGTAAGGAATATTATTTACGTTCAATATTCATAAGGGATATTATTATTATATTAAGGGGTATTATTCTTTCGTATTCATGAAGAGAGTTATTTTATTTCAATACTCATAAGGGTTGTTATTCCATTTCTTATTATAATGTTGGAATAACCTGTCTATGCGAAGTACCGCATACATGGTGAAATTCTTCTGTTATTCCATTCTTTATTATTCTGTTGGAATAACCTTTACATCTTAGATCTATTGCATACGGTGAATTACGTTGTTATTCCATTATTTTTTATTCTGTTGGAATATCCTATCTTTGCGGACTACGCATGACCTGGTTCCATTCTTTATTATTCTGTTGGAATATCCTGTCTGTGCGGATTACGCACGCCTGGTGAATTCTTTTGTTATTCCATTCTTTATTATTCTGTTGGAATAACTTGTCTATGTGGATTATCGCATGCATGGTGAATGATCCTTCAGTATTCATTCCTTATTAAATTGTGGAAATGATCGTCTACGTGGATTACCGCATGGCGGGCAAAAATCCATTTGCGGTTTCATATATTCTATTATACTCAGTTGGTTAAAGTTTTGGCTTCTATACTCCATGAAATTAGTGGAATATCCTTGATATTTGCGCTTCATCCAGTATCTTTTCATGGAAATATTCTTCTGAGCATTCTTGAATTTTACTCCACAAAGCAGTATCATGTTGACAATTTGGATATTTTTAAACTCTAGATAAATTTAAAGTCCTTAACATTTATCCTTGATTTCGTTTGATTAATGCTTATATCATTGTCATCATCCTCATGCTTATATTGTGATGAAAGTCATCTTTGGCTTACGTGCATAGATGGACTGTTGATTATTGGTTTTATAGTTGTATATCTTTGGCTTACGTGCAAAGATGGACGGTTGATTATTGGTTTTATAGTTGTATATCTTTGGCTTACGTGCAAAGATGGACAAGTGTATGACATGATCATAACCACTGGTGATAATAACGAATATCCTTGGCTCGTAGTGCATGGATAATTCGATGATATGGTTGGCAGGATCATAACCATTAGTTAACAGTTGAATGTCTTTGGCCGTAGTGCACTGACAGACAATTGATTGGTATGATCATGACCATTGGTTTTATAGTTGAATATCTTTGGCCCGCAGTGCAAAGGTAGACAACTGATTGGTATGATCATTGTTATTACATTTAAATATCTTTAGCCTTTGGGGTAAGGATATTGAGTAAAGTACTATTAAGCCTTTGTGGCAAGGAGAAATTGTTTATTTACATGATTATAAAAATGAATTATGGATTTAATTATAATCTTTGGTGGTTCAGGTAAAGACAGGTGATGATAGTTCTTTTTGTCTTGGGTATGACAAAGAACTGTTGATGAGTATTACATGAATGAAATATTAACGATGGAATTTTAATCTAGAGGAGAGAGTAGACATTATGTTCTACTTGACTCTGTAATGGATTGCTTATTCCGCTGCAGTTAAACTTGATGTTTATTGTATTTTATTAGTTTAACACTGTTGAAGGCTAAGGATAATTTATTCTGCATTATCTTAGTCATAATATTTCTTACTGGGCTAGTTGAACTCACCCTTTCTTTCACTGTTCTCTTCAGGAAATGAGAATATAGCTGGGACGAGTCGGAGAACGGATTGACGGTCCAGATGGTTGTGTTTAGTAGTCCTCACTATTCTATAAAATAGTGTGACAATAAATGTAATGAAGACTCCATTGAGTATGGATATTGTCTAGAAGACAATATTCGTGTTAAAACTCTCAGCTTATGTTTTGTCGTATATTACACGGCAGTTGTATAATTAAGTTTGTAGTTGAGTTCTATAGTGTGTATTTGGCGACCCGGGATGGGTGATATATACCTGTTTTGGGGGCGTCACAACTTTGATAAACAACATACTAACATTAATTGATGGTCAAAGTAGCCTTCTCGACCAGATTTGAAGTTTCTGGAATTTCCAGAAATGGGATGAATAGCTTTTCTGACAAGCTTTGACCGTAACATATCTAATGATTATGATGTAGTTTTACTGTTATGATGAATGGTATTTGTACCTTGTTGTGTAGACTACATTTTGGACCCATTGTAACACTATAACATCAACCAGAGCATGACTATATTTAAGCCTCAAAGTATGCACTCGAACAATCTGGGTTTCCGGGTAACCCAGCAAACCCCAGATTGTGTCTGACAAGAAGTTTGAGTAATTATATCTTGCATTTGTGTCATGTTATGAACTTGTTGATGACTGGATCGTGTAGTATTACACGAGTACTACAAGATCTGACCAAGAACTAGTCCAGAAACTAACTGGAATATGAATTTAATTAAGGTCAAACTTAGTATCTCGTTAACTAACATAAATTTCTGGGCAGCTCAAGAACACCTATAACGACGGTTCTGTCGCTATAGGGCCATTTAGCGGCAAATATTTTTGGAAATTAATTATTTTAATTAAATAAATAGAAAAAAAATAGTTTTAAATTATTAAAAATACCAAATAAATTATTAAAAATTATTTTAAAGTCTAAAAATTAGTTTTTAATTATTTTGAATATATTTCATAAATATTTAATATTTTGGGAATATTAAAGGTATTTAATTTATTTAATTGTAATATTAAATAAATTATTTAAAATGATTTTAATACTTGAAAAATCATTTAAATTTATATTATGGTATAAGAAAATATTTTAAGTTATTTTCAATGACTTTTAATATTTTGTGATGAATTTCATTAATTAATTAATATTAATGATATTTAATTTATTTAATAAATATATTAAATAAATTATGAAAAATAGAATTAATTATTTAAAAAATCATATACAAATGATTTAAAGGTTATAAAAATATTTTAAGTTATAAAGCATAACTTTTGATATTTTGTCATGAAAAATATTAATATTTTAATATTAAAGTTATTTAATAATTATATTAAATAAATAAGTTTAAAAATGATTTTAATATTATAAAAATCATTTTAAATGAAATTAAGGTGTTTAAAAATATTTTAAGTTATAAAATATAAATTTTAATATTTAAAGGATAAATTCATTAATAATTAATATTAATGATATTAATTTAATAATAAATGATATTAAGTTTATTTAATAATTATATTAAATAAATAGTTTAAAATGGTTTTATTAATTTAAAAATCATTTAAAAAGGATATAAATGAATTAAAATATTTTAAGTTATAATTAATGACGTTTAATATTTGGATAAATAATGCAATAATATTTTAATATTAATGGTAATTATTTAAAAATAATTTTAAATATTTTAAAAATCATTTAAAGGTAATATAAATACTTTAAAAGTATTTTAAGTTATTATAAACAACTTTGATATTTTGGCAATGATTTTATTAATAGTTTAATATTAATTAAATATTAATGATAATAGAATTATTTATTATTTAAATCATTTTATAATGATTCCGGTGTTTGAAAAATTAGAATAAATTATAATAATTGTTTAAAAATTATTGTAAGTCATTTAAAAATGATATGATTGTTATTTAAATAGTATAAATAGATATTGAACTTCGATATAGAGTCTTAGACTCGATAATTACCCGATAAAGCCGTCGGTAGGCCGACAGGTTTCAGAAATTGATCTGAACTTATATAATGTGTCGGTATATGTGTTTGTTAGTGATTTAATGACTGTGAAACATGTGTGACAATGTGATTAGGTTATGCGCTGACTGCAATATGTAGTGCTATGTGTTATAGTATATTACTTTAATCGATCAAATGATCTTATTAATGATAGGTCGTGATATAAAAGATAAAACTAGGCTGTGTATTGTAAGCAGCAGACCAGACAAGTATCCTACCTTTGCATTTCATTTATGCAATGGATATGAGTAAGAATGTTTCAGAATTATATTATTATTATGCTAGATTATTAAACCTATTGTGATATATTCTATATCCGATCATTGTTTATCAACATGTTAGTATATGGTAATTCAGATATATATTCTGTTCGTTAATTTCTAAACATGGTTATACAAGTGTCCCCACTTCGATAACCATTGTATTTAATCACATGTTGATATATATATATATATATATATATATATATATATATATATATATATATATATGCTATTTGATCAGCTAGACACAGATTTAAAAATATCGTTGAATATAATAAAACCTTTTTGTATCCAATCAAATTGTTTTGGTTCGGATTCCAGACTAAGTATGAACATCCCGATCAAGGGGAAACTTTTATACACCCAAGGTTGATAGAGTGAACGATAATATCGTTCTTGTATGTAGTATTGATCAATATAGGGCACACTGGGATGATCACCCTCGCGCCCGTAAGTTTTGACGGTTTGCGGAGGAAGTTCTGCTAAACCTATTCGAAAATTGAAAACAATGTTCATAGTATGTCAAATAACCCAATATATATATATATATATATATATATATATATATATATATATAGTCAATACGTTGTTTAAAAAATTTGAGATAAAATTGTTATGTTAGTATTATTGGTTCAGTTTACTTCACAACTATTAATTCGTTGTAGAAGTGATGTACAAAGAAAACATTTAATTCTTTTAGCTAATTATATTTATAATTGTTATTACTTGCTGGGAACCCAAATGCTCATCCTTGCTTTAAATTTTAATGTTTTCAGCTAGGCCCGAAGGTTCAGACAGGAACAAGTGAAAAGGAAGGCAAACAGAATATGTTTATGGTATCTATTGTAATAGTTAAGCTGTATTAAAATAATGATATGTATTATATATCATGTAAAGAATTGTAGTAAAGGTTGCGTACTTGGTATTAGACTCTGATAAATGTAAGTTAAGTTTGATATTTATATTATTGTTATTATTATTAGTATTATTCCGCTCATAGAAATGGTATCGTAAAGCACCGAGTTCGGGTTTCAAATCAGAATTTGGGGGCGTTATAGGACCTAATTAGAATTCTTATGTTACTATATGTACTTCAGAATTGTTTTATGAGAATTCAAAGTGTTATTCAATGTTTTATAGTACTTCGTAACTACTTGTTCAGTTATTGAAGAATAATTATATGATTCTCGAAGTGGTATTTATATAATATATTGTTAGACTTACTGAGCTAGTTATTCTCACTTCTTGCTTGAATTATATGATTGCGGCTAAGGTCGAGCAAACCGAGAGTTCTAGTAAAGATAAAGGCAAGGCGAAGATAAATAATTAGTTTATTCTGTAATAGACTAGTATGTTGTATGAATCATATTATGATGAACAAAGAATATAATGGTTTCAGAACCTGGGGAATGGATTTATTATTATTATTGTAATAAAAATGTAGTTAATACACTCATTTTTATGTTGTTTCAATGGAATGAATGTATAGTTATGAGTACTATGTAGCACCATCTGTTAGGTTGGAAGATACATATATTTGGGGGTGTCACACTCTTACCTAGTCCTAATAATATCTGAATAATCTTAATAGTCTATAACTATCAAATATACATATGAGAAAAGAATCACCTTTTCGTCATATATACATTAATAGCGCGACACCAAAATTCCAATGATTATCAATGTGATAAACTCAGTGCAAGCACAAAACCCTCACCCATACAAAGGTTTGTACAACTCAACCATCACATTAGTCCACAACTGAAATCCCACCTAACTCTATCTTACTCTTAACTTGTTCATTGCTTGATACAGATTTTTTGTACCTCGTCCTTTGCAACTCCTCGTGAGTTTGCCTCGTACTATTTCATAGTACCTTCTCGTTATAGCATTAAACTATAACCATTCAGTCATCACAGACCATCTGTTATTTCAAAACATAATCTGATCACGTCGTGATCTTATTCTACAATCATCATACCTTATGATTCTTCTTGTAATTATAATCATTTTGGTTTTACAATCGTCCTCTCTCTAATCATGTTGTTTTTTGATTATTCAACTCAGGTGTTCCCTGATAATTTAGCTTTTCAGGTTCTTCTTTGAACCTATTCATATTATCTTAACTTATTTGATAAGCATTCTTTGAATTTTTATCAATTAAACTCTATTTGAGTTCATTCTTATTATCTTAATCATCTTCATCTTTTAAACATCGTCTATTTAATAAAACTTAACATCTTATCACTGAAGTCAGGTAACCCCATATTCATATCTTTTAAATGCCTCAAGATTCTTCTTTGAATCTTCTCATATATATTTTAATCTCTTCTCTATACATTTGTTAAATTTATTTCTTATTGTTAAAACTCTAATTGAGTTCATCCTTTATAATCTTCACCTTTCTTCTCTAAGGTTAAAGCCTAAGGTACTCCTTCTTAATGTTTATAACCTATAGCTTTGATACCAACTATAACGACCCCAAAATTCATACAACTCAACTTTGGACCTTATTTGTTATCAATACATCTTTATTCTAACATTACATCATTAAACAATGTTAAACTTAATAAAATGCGGAATAATTTAAACTTTTTTATCTTCTTCTTTTATTTTCCTTGAATCACAACCTTTATTTTCTACATGTCTTTGAATCTTATACAATCCATGATTTACTTTATCAGAGTTAATATATATATATATACTTACATTTCAAATTAATATCCTTTATACATCGAATAACTCAAATTTTAACCTTACAACTCAACAATTATTAAACATCATAAACCATCAAGTACATATCTCAAAACCTTAAACATGGATTAAAAGAATAACAATTATAGCTAAAGTATTTAATCTTCATGCATTGCATCTGATCCATGTCATTCAAGTAGCACATAGCGTTACCTTGAAACCTTAACCTGTAAAAATGGTTATTTGTAAGGTTAAGCTCGACAGCCCAACAATCTAACAGTTTTCATGCAACACGTAGTACATAAATAACATGCTCCTCTTATACATCAAAAACAGCTATCTAAATACATTATACATGTTGTACATACTATATCAAATAAAGATTGAGTTCCATAACCTAATCAGCATTCCTTACTCAACCAAGTCATAAATTGACCTTAACATTTGATAATTTCAACATAAATCATACATCGTGTTTTTTGCAATACAGATTTAAAACAATTCATCATCAAGTTCACATAACAAATAGGAACTGAAAGACTTGCCTTAATCGTTGTTTACCAACAACAATTTAACAAGCTTACAGCTATCTGCACTTCACGTGCCTTACATAATTATATAATCATACACATCAACTATTAGTCACATAGCTGTAGACACTCAGAATTTCTATATTACTGTTACTAACACTGCAGGAGGGCAGAATCGTCTTTCAGAGATAACCTTGGAGGAAAAACCAGTTCTAGTTCTGGAGACAACCCCCGAATTCTCAGTTTTTAATCTCGAAGACAACCCTAAGATACTCAGTTCTAGTCCCGGAGATAACCTCAGGAGTTTCAGTTCCATCCTCGGAGACAACCCCGAGGAATTAAGTTCCAGTTCTAGAGATAACCCCAAAAATATCAGTTTTCCATCTCGGAGGCAATCCCGAGATACTCAGTTCTGGTCTCGGAGACAACCCCGGGAGTTTCTGTTCTAACCTCGGAGATAAACTTGAGGAATACAGTTGCTGTTCTGGAGATAACCCTAGAAAAGCTTGTTTTAATCCCCAGAAGTCAGCTTCAACCTCGAAGATAACCCCGAGGCACTCAGTTCCAACCCTGGAGATAACCACGAGAGGTCAGGCACACCTCAGAGACAACCCTAAGGACCTTCAGTACTCATAGCAGCACAATCTCAGAGATAACCTTGAGCAACGTAAATCAGCTCAAACCAGAGATAACCCTAGGGGAGAAATCATCATTTTGCCACCTCGATCCAACATTCACGCCATCTCAAAAATAATTCAATATACATTCTACACAGAAGTTTCCTACAAGAACCATAACTCAAAATCCTGAGTGACTACTACACAAGACAGCACACCGGATAGATTTTGAAGACCTGAAGACCTGGGCATGATCCCATCTTCCCGACTTCATACAATCTCTTATCCCATGTCATTGTGTAGCTCTCGACAACATCATTTCAAAAAGGTATTATACGCCTCAATTGGATTCCCGGATCAAAAGTTATGAAGGTTCGAGCGGATAACGCGTTGCATGTGTGCACGTACTTCGAGATGGTGGGGCCCATGGAGCCCGGGGGAACCTCGAGTAGCCGCAGGTGGACCTGCGGCTCCCCCCCTCTATAAATAGAGGGCTTGGGGTGGCCATTTGAAGAAGAGAAAAGGCGAGGAAGCCCTGCCCATTTTTCTTTGTACACAATATAAACTGAGTGCTTTCTCTTTCTAAACACCTGTGAGCTTGTGTTTTGCTACATTTTACCGGTGGAAACCGAGTATTCATTCATTTAAATCTATCTGAAGTCTTCTTAGTAGCCCACTTTAAGACATCTCACATTTCTTAAAGCATTTCTCCACTTTCATTCACACATAGTTATTCACATTGAGAGTCGTGTGTGTGCGTATGCCCAGTCTTCGGTCCGTGGCTTTTTATTGCTTATATATATATATATATATATATATATATATATATCTTTGAATTAACGAACTAAGCTTGGATCGATATATATCCGTTACGTTTACATTTTTGTCCCGCCTAAAGTTTACTTCGTGGCGGTTGATCGTCTCTATATATATGTTTACATTTTAGTCTCGTCTGGAGTTTACTTTGTGGCGGTTGATCGTCTTTATATATATATTTACATTTTCATCCCGCCTGGAGTTTACTTCATGGCGGTTGATCGTCTTTATATATATATTTACATTTTCGTCCCGCCTAGAGTTTACTTCGTGGTGGTTGATCGTCTATATATATATATTTACCGCTTTTATATATTTACATTTCCAATCCCCCATGAAGTCTACTTCGTGGCGGTTGATCATACATATATATATATATATATATACAACTTTTATATATATAACTGCTTACCACTTTCCTACAAATTGCAATAGCATGTGAGCCTAGGAATCATGTGATCACAGATTCAGTCCCTGAATCTAGATTCGGTTCCCGTGATGGACATTTTTAGCTATAATCAACTTGTAAATTATTCACAGTTTTTGAATTTCATTAGATGGCTTACATGTCCACAAGGAATTTGGCACTACTTGTACATTATTTTCTCGAAGATGCTTCGCATCTCGAAAATAAAAGCAATCAAGCCGAACATATAATAAAATAGAAGTATCAAAGGCCTCAATTACTATTGAGCATAAGGGTTTAAAAAACCTCTTTTTATAAAACATCATTGTTATATCTTGTTAAAACTGAAATTTGATACAAAATTTAAACCCTTTGTATATAGGTGCAAACGAGGCATATCACTACTTCAAAATAATTGCACATTGACCTACACACATAGACACATTTAGATATAAATTTAAATTTAAAAGTGGTGGTCACCGTCGTAACACGGATGTCGGGGGGGTACCTAACACCTTCCCTCTGCATAATAAATCCCCCGAACCCTAACGAATCTCGGTTTCACAGACTAGTCAAGCAGTGTCACATCACTTGGTCAATATGCAAACCTTTTCTCTATTGAGTTGGTGCAAACATTTAAAACATATACATGTCGGACCTTTTCAAACTAGTTTTTTCAAACAAATCTCACCTAACATGAGAACACCAAAAAATAAGAACAGAAAAGGGACAAATAAAAATCTAGACATCGATAGGTGGCGACTCTGCTGGGGACATCTAGTAAGAGGGCTTAAGCTGCTATTTCAAGCTTTTTAAAATTTATATATGCTTGTGTGTGGATGTTGCATTTACATTTGAATGAATGTGTACGAATTCATTTACTTACTGCAATCAGTGCTTCGCACTATATCTGCCCGTGATATTAGTGCTTCACATATGTCATCATTTCCATATGGTGAGACACTATATATGTGAATGTATGCTATGTTGTCCCTCCACCAGGAAGCTATCATGTCGATGTTTGATTACTGGACTCGTAGGGAGACTAATTCCAACGAGGCTCAAGAAAGGCACCACCCAGATTACTCTAGTTGAAAGACCGGATTAATTTCACGTCGAGTAAATTACGATGATCTGGGAACCTTCATGCCAAAAAGCCACGAGAGTAACCTTAGACAGGTCAGCCTCTGGTTAACCAAACGCGGAGGGAAGTCTCTTCATAGTTTCCCATTTTAATTTTATTTCCATGTCAATCTCAATGTAATGGAAAGTATAAAGGAATATGTGTACATGCATTCCCTTTTAACATAACATATTATCTTGTCAAACTGACATCCATTTTGCAGGATAATATTCCAAAAACGGACACACATTACATGTAACTTTTCTACATTCACTAAGACTAAACTACATAAGTTTTTTTATAGGAAAGAAATCGGGCCTGTTATCCGTTCAAAGTCCAAAAAGGCAACAAGCCTACAGCCAAGCATGGCTATATCTGGCCAGTCTAATCCTACTCCTGTCTTTCACGAGGAGTTTGAAGGATTAAGCAACCAAATTACAGAGTTGGTTTTTCTGCTAAAAGAACTACACCAATCCACTCAAGCTCCACGAATACCCATACATACAGAATCCTCTACACATGAAGGAACTCAGGGTCCAGACAAAGAAGCTCCAGTATCTGAGTCTCAGTTGGACAAAACCAACAAAAACCCTTACAAACACAAACATGTTCTTCAATTCCAGCCACACGGTGATTGCCAACACATGATGAGCCTATACGGTCTCCAGTAAAGGTGCCTGCTCATCTAATGGCTATATTGTTTCCTAAGCCGATACCGGTCAAAGGAAAGGAGGTCCTGATTCCTGATCCCAAAGTGGAAGAGAAGGAACAGAGACGTAAAAAAGATATTGTCAGGCGGTTTTCAAACATGCACATCATAGTCCATACTGAGGGTATGAACAGAGACATCCCAGACGATGATTGTCAAGATATCATGGTCATCATTCGGGAGAAGGAGGATGATAACAACCCCTTCATTACAGATGTCCACTAAGATTTCACCCTTGACAATTGGAGCAGCACTCCTTGCATTTGTTGACAAGGGTAAAAAGGCCAAAAACTCCCTATGCCCTGTAGATAACAATAACTGCTTACTTTTATGTACAGTATTAGAAGTTACTTTTATCATTACATGCTAACACTTTGTATGATTAAATAGTTTCATATATTAAGTGAAAGCATTTTGTTTCAGGACTCTAAAGTTAGATGTGCCTAAACTTGCTGATGAGGTTCCTATTGTCCACAAGGACTATAACTTTGATGTAAAGATAGACTCAGACTTGATGGAAATACAAGAGGACTACGAGATACCTCAGGAGATCAAAGAATGGGTCGAAGACAAACCCAAGCCAAATCTTGATCAAACCACCTCTTTCAACCTCAGAACCTCAGAAAACCCCAAACAAATCCAGATTGGTATAGACCTTACTCTAAACCAAAGGAATGACATGGTTACTCTATTGACCCAATTCCAGGATGTGTTTGCATTGTCTCATGAAGACATGGTTAGTTTGTCCACTGACATTGTCATTTATTGCATCCCCATCAAAGAGGGATTCAAGCCAGTCAGGAAGAAGCTCAGGTGATTAAAACCTGAGTAGCGTTTAAAATTTAAGGAAGAAATTATGAAACACTTTTAAGCCGGCATCATCATGGTGTCAACATACCCTGAGTGGCTATCCAATATAGTCCCCATGCCTAAACTCGGAGGAAAGGTACGAGTTTACGTGGATTACAGGGATCTGAATAAAGCTTGTCTCAAAGATAGTTTTCTCGTGCCATTCATCCACATACTCATTGATAATACAACATAATATAACATATACTCCTATGTTGATTGCTTTGTGGGGTATCATCAAATCATGGTTGCTGAAGAGGATCGTGAGAAAACTGCATTCATCATGCCTTGGGAACCTTTTGCTACAGACAGTTGTCATTCAGCCTCGTCAATGCTGGAGCTACATATCAGCGAGCCATGATTGCTCTTTTCCATGATCTAATGCACAAGGAGATAGAGATCTATTTGGATGACATCATTGTCAAGTCCCAAAGGGAGGAAGACCACCTAGTCCATCTCAGAAAGCTCTTCAATAGGTTGCGTAAGTACAACTTAAAGTTGAATCCAACTAAGTGCGCCTTTGGCGTGAAATCAGGAAAGTTGCTATGATTCCTAGTCAGCCACGAAGGGATTGAGCTGGATCCCACCAAAATCCAGGCCATCACAGAAATGCCCATTCCTTAGACTGAGAAGGAAATACGAGGATTTTTGGGAATAATCAACTTCATCAGCCGATTCATCTCCCAACTCCTCCATGAAATTGAATGATGAGTGTCAGAAAGCCTTCCTTATAATAAAAGAGCAGCTAGTCAAAGCTCCTATTTTGGTACCTCCCAGGGATGGTGTTCCCCTGTTCATGTACCTGTCCATTAATGACAATGCCAGGGGCTGCATGCTGGGACAGAAAGATAATAGAGGCCAAGAGTGAGCTATCTATTACCTCAGTAAAAGATTTAGCAACAGTGAACACAAGTACACTCTGATTGAGAAAACTTGTTGTGCTTTAGCATAGGCTTCCATGAGGTTACAACATTACCTCCATGGTCACACAACCCATCTCATATCCCACATAGATCCTCTCAAATACATGTTCAGTAAACCCTTGTTGAATTATCGACTGTCCAGATGGCAGTTGATCTTGCAACAATTTGACATCATCTACATGACTCAAAAGTCTATCAAAGGTCAAGGAATTGCGGATCAACTAGCCGTCACACCTTTGGGGGATTTCAAACCCTTGGAAACATTCTTCCCCGATGAAGGGGTGATGACAGTTCAGCAACACCATTAGTACGATACACCCCAATCATAAAAATTGTATTTTAATGGAGCTGTTAACATGGAAGGTTTTAGGGTTGGAGCAGTTCTAGTATCCATTACGGGGGAGCAGTATCTTTTTGCCATCAAATTATAGTTTGTCAGCACCAACAACACAGCTATATATGAAGGTTGTATCATGGGGGCTAAAACTTGCATAATCAATGGGCATCAAACGGTTAACTGTCTTTGGAGATTTCGAATTTGTAATCAGACAAACCACATGGATCTATCACACCAAAGAGCTACATTTGCTGCCTTACCATTGACAGGTTATACAAATGGCTTTGGAGTTTGAAGAAATAACCTTCCTCCACATTCCTCAGAATAGGATAGACATTGTGGATGCACTAGAAACTTTGGCCTCCTTGATCAACATACCTGACAAGGAAGACATGCCAAACCTCACATTTACCCTACAAAAGGATCCAGCCTATGGGAACTATATTAGAGAAGTATCGGATGAGCTACCTCTCGTCCAACACCCTTGGAATCAGCATATCAAGAAGTTTCTACGAGATGGATCTATACCCACTTAAGCGAGTCCTGCTGAGAGAAAGCGGATCCATCAAATGGCTATGAAATTCTACCTGAACAGAGATGCACACTACAAACGAGATGCAGGACTAGGTCTCCTCAAATGTCTGGACAAGGACCAAGTTCAGAGGCTCATGGATGAAATCCATGGTGGAGTATATGGCCCACACATGAGTGGCCTTCTACTTGTCAAGAAGATCCTAAGAACATGACATTACTGGCTCTCTCTCAAGGCTAACTGTAATGATCATGTCAAGAGATGCTACCAATGCCAAATTCATGGGAATGTTATCCATGCCCCTCCAAAGGAGCTCAATAATATGAGTTCGCCCTGGCCTTTCTCAATGTGGGGATTGGACGTGATCGGGCCCATCGAGCCCAAAGCTAGTAATGGGCATCAGTTTATCTTCACTATGATCGACTACTTCACCAAGTGGGTAGAAGCAGCCTCCTTCCCCACGGTTACCAAAGAAGTTATCATTGGTTTCATCAGAAACAATGTCATTTATCGATATGGACAACCAAAGGTAATTGTGTCAGACAATGCTAAGAACCTCAACAACCAAATGATGGAGGAGTTAAGCAGAAAATTCCACATCAAACATCTCAACTCCGTCATCTATCGTCCAAAGATGAATGGTGATGTTGAAGAGGCTAATAAGAATATCAAAAAGATCATGCAAAAGATTTCCGCCAATCATAAAGGATGGCCTGACTCGTTGCCTCTGACTCTATTAGCCTATAAAATATCAATGCGCACCTCCACTGGGGCAACCCCCTACTCATTAACCTATGGGATGGATGCAGTTCTCCCCATAGAAGTGGAAATGGAATCCCTCAGAGTGTTGATAGACTCTCAGCTGGATGAAGACAAATGGTTAAAAGATAGGTATCACCAATTGTCTCTAATAGATGAAAGGCAAGCAACTGCCATCTTATATGGTCAATTATACCAACAGAGGATCGCCAGATCCTACAACAGAAAAGTCCGGCTATGACAATTCAAAGAGCATGACTTGGTCTTGAAGACAATTCTTGACAACCAAGATCAATCCAAAGGAAAATTCACCCCAGACTGGGAAGGCCCATTTGTTGTCAAGGAGGTATTGACAGGAGGAGCTCTCAGATTAAAGGAGATGGACGTCGATGAATTTCTGCAAGTCATTAACTTGGATACCGTGAAATGGTACTATGTCTGAAGTTACCATCAAGCAAACATCCTAGTTTTGGATCACCGGATCCCCAGTTCCTTCAGGTTTTCTAAACCCTTCACTATATACAACTCTTATTCACACTCGTTTGCCCAATCAGGGACAAACATATCTTTCAACCAGTAACCTAGTTTTCGATTAGCATATCCTTCGCTCAACTCTATTTTAGAAACCTTTCACATCTTCAGGTTATCCCACCAGGGATTAAACCTTTCACACTTTCAGTTTTAGCCCACCAGGGATAAAACTTTTCACATATGCAGTTTTGTCCCACCAGGGATAAAAACTTTTCACACCTTCAGTTTGACTTGTACATGGGATTAAACTTTTTGGCTGTAATTCATCCTGCACATAGGACGAACTACGTCGACGTAATCTCCCTAATGCATGGGAGTACGTAGGCAACCATTTTTATGGTCCGATCACACGACACCACAAAAAAAACATCTCTACACCCTTCTACATCCTTGCCACATAAACATTGAACCTCTCACACCAGGTTCAAACTACGCAGACATGATCTCCTCTTCAATAGGAGTACGTAGGCAGCCATTCATGGTTCGGTCTTACCTCTACCAAAACATAAAAACTTATCAATGGTACTGGGATCAACTTTCAATCCACCACACTTCATCAGCTTAGACCAAAGGGATTAAATTACCTGGTCTCCCCACACAAATGGGAGAATCGGCGACCATCTAAGCCACGATTGAATCCTTAAAGAGAAACACCAATCCATAAGAGATTGAACTACCTAGGCTCCCTCATACAAAAGAGTACTAGAGACCATCTGTTGTGCGGTCAACCTCAGAGAGGAAAGCCACACTCCTCTCCACAACTACATATAGAAACCAGTCCCAAGATACCAAAGGGTAGGGGATACACATAGATCAATGATCCATTCTGAAAGATCTTTAGACATCTCAATATCTACCCATCAAGGATGAGTTCAGAATACATCAAGATCACAAGTCTTGGAGAAACAAGCAAATATCAATCAAGTAACAAGGCACAACCAAAAGGGAAGTGCATTAAAATATATTTCCCTGCTATATATAATGTTGTTTAATATATACAATGTGTACTATACATGACAAAATGGCTAAGCTAGTATGTGCAAGAAAATACAAGCCCATCTACAATCCAAAGGATATACGTGCTATCAATTCCAACATGGCATCTCTCTCCAAAGAAGGAGGTAACGCTGTGAGCTCCTACCCAAAGGTATTAACACGAGCCAATAGATCCACAATAACCTGCATGGTGACACTATGCTCATCAATATAAGTGCTCATCTCTGTAATTATATCAGTAGTATGAGACCTCACTGCAGTGCTATCCGTAACAGCAACATCCAGGGCAGATATACAATATCCCGCTTAATAATCAATGCATCTCTTGATGATCTAGCCTCATCCCGCTCAGTAATAGCGGTATCTCTATGAGCTAAGGCATCCTCTCTCTCTCTCTCTAATAAAACGACATCTCTCCCAGCAAGAGCTGTCAACATCAAGGCCTAAACCTGATCTCTCTCAAATGTAATCAGATGAAGACTCTGCTCTAAATACTTTCTTTGAATGTAGGGTCATGATGGCGATTACTGTTAGTTCCCAAAGAGGCACATAATAGATCTATAAGGGGGGTTGAATAGATCCTTTTCATTTTCAAATACTTTTCTTGTTTATTTTGTATTGCTAATGAATTAGCATATGACGAAAATAAGAATCTTTTCAAGCATAGCGGAATAAATAAAAGATCCCCTTCATTGATATATTTATGAACATGCATACATTGTTCGTAGAGTTAGTTAAGTTGTAAGCAGTTAATACATACATAGCATTTATAGCAGTTAGGTACATAATGTAAATGACAGAAAGTAAATGACTGAATATAAAAGACTCAAGGGATTTTAAGTGGTTCAGAGACTCAAGCTCCTTATCCACTCTTCTGCTTTAACGAACAGGAATTCCACTAAGGAAGGGCAGCACCCTAAATCACTTAGATTCATTCAAGGCCAGCAGCCTTGGAACTCTAGTTAACTAAGACCTCTTCAAGCTCAGCAGGCTTGGAACTCTTCTAGTTCCGTAAGAACTCTTCAAGCCCAGCAGGCTTGGAACTTCATTTAGTCCCTCCGGACAAGGACCTCTCAGGCCCTGGCTACTTGTTATTGTTGGTGTTGAGCTGCTAAGATGTCTTTAAGCTTGAATATCTTTTGTATATAGCAGCTCGGTGTGGTCCTCTTTGCATTCTACGTAGAGTCTGGACCACTTCTTCTTTGGTTCAGCTGATCTTCATTCTTTTTTGCTCATCTTCATCCGCTATCAGCTGTGCACCATCACCATTTAGGTTTGCTAACTGTTTGAGCTTTTGTTAGAGTTCGTCTTGCACTTAGCATTCCCTGAACCCTTTTTGAATGGTTTGTAGACATGATTATGCATCTGTTCTGTTTCAGCTTTTGGTTCATGGTGATTCTTATAGTGGTTCTCTGGATCTTCTTTGGCTCTGCCACTTTTCTGAATGCTATCTTCTTGGCCTCCTCGGCTCTCAGCTTAGATGCTATCTTCAGTGGCATTCTCATCCTTGTTGAAGTGAAGCTTTAGTCTATTCAAGTCCTTCAAATCTACTTCACTTCTACCTCCATAGTCTCACTCTCACTAAGACTTGTTCCATTCAGCTCTAGTGGAACTCGTAGATTCAACACTATAGCATTCCAACAACTCAACGATCCTTCAACTCTGCAACCCTTAATCTTTGAAGCTCTGGCTAATATATAATCCTTCCCAATCTTTCCATTGGAGTATAGCCATTGAATGCTATTTGAATTGCTTCATAGATCTTGAGTTATTTGGTGCAGAATACTTGATGTGACATGACAACTCCTTTATAACTTTACTGACACAACAGTCTACTACCTTACCTACCGCTTTAGAGTTGTCACCTTTCCATGTCAGGCAAGTAGTCATCTTTATTTCTTCTTTCTGACTTCTTGATTAGAACATCAGAAATTATCCTTTTGAATCGATGCTCTCAAATAGCAATGTTCAAATATTAGTCTTCAGATTGAACTGTTGCTAATGCTTTAATCTTCAGATGTCCTAACTCTACGATTCTGATGCATGTGTTCTTGGACCTGATCGTAGTGTGTCTTGTTGAATGTTGTTCATTGACTGATTGAGACAACACTACGATCCTAAAGAGTGTTTATTGGATTTACAATGTAAAACATCTCTTCCTTCATTTGTGTAGTGCTTCAACACTTCTGTTTTCCTCAACTGATCTCAAGAACAAATAGCTTGACTCCTTGTTTTGGTCTCTTCTAAATTGCAAGACACATCAGATTTATGGCATGCCCAACTCGCTTTCTCCTTTTGATAACCCGTTCACTTATCATCAATGGGCTGACCCATGCTTAATCACTTTTTCCTTGTTTTTCATAAGCTGGCTAGTATATCTCTGTGTAAACTTCATTAGTTCCTGCTTTTTTAGGCAAACACTACGATCCTGGTTGACCCCAAGATCGTTATCTTCTGTTCTCTTGACAGCTACTGCATCTACTAACTTTCCTTAGTTAGACACTTTTACTGAAGTCTTCTTTTAATCTACTTGTGGAAGAATTCATCTTGAATTGCTTCACAACTCAATCTGGATGCTGATTGGGTTTGTTCTTAAGTCTTTTGTTAGCTTGCAAGCCATCGATTAAGTGCTCTCTGGTTTCCTTAAGGTGGAATGTATCTTTGCAACTTAGACCAGAGGCTTCATACTTTGGATATTCTGGGAGTGCTTATTTGTTGAGAATCATGTTTACTCTAAGATTCTGCCTTAACTTTGTGAGCACTTCTGTTGAAGCCTTAGTTCTTCACTCTACGATTTAGCTTGGGTTTTGTAGACACTATGACTCCGAGATAAGATCTTGACACTCTATGATTTCTATTTTAAGCTTGTTGTCTTTGTCTGATCTGGCTCGACTACGATTTCTTCCTCTTGATATGATCAGTAGACTCTACGACTTCAAATGTGGTCTACGATTCTTGATTTGGCTTTGGCAAATGCTCGTTCGGCTCTTAGATAGGCTGTCTCTACGATTCTAAATATGACTTCCTCAACAGAATACAACTTTGAGGATGTTCTTCTCTACACACTACGATCCATCCTCGTCTCTCCTGGTTGTCTATGAACTCCGAGATCTACTATCTTGTAGACTACGATTCCGCCTTGATAGTACTTGAGCTTTCCTTGACTCTCCCGACAGACTACGATTTCTGGTGCAGTGCTCGATGATTAGACATGCCTATCTATTACATTATAAGATTAACCTAACAAGCTTGATCTTTCTATATTTACAGTCCTTGTACATCATTTCTTTTTAAGGACTTTACAAAGCTGTTTTGCTTATGTAGGATCATCCTAACATATTTGATCAATTCATTCTAAGTCCTTATACATATGTTCCTATTATATATCAAAGGACTTTACAACTTTTCTTAATGTAAGCATACTTTCATATTCATTCATTTATATTATAATTAAATCATATGTAAATAGGAATATCATTCACATGCTTATTCCTAACAATCTCCCCCTATTTGATTATGACAAAAACAATTAGTGTATATGCATGAGATGAATGAATCTTATATACAGTGAGCAACTGTATTTCTAAAATAGATAAGCATGAATTTCATTGATGATAATCTAAAATTTCATAGACTCTGACACTCTACATCTTGGATCCAGAACATACCTAACTAGATAGAGATATACCTTTTATACATTTTTGCCTCCATGTGTTTCTCCAGAATATTTGTTGCTCAGCTACTCATCTACTTATCCTTTTGCTCCTACTCCCCCTGGGATGGTGACTTTATTTCTTTTCTCTGATCCCCCTCCGACTCTGTATTCATGAGATCATCATCTTTTGGCTCACCCTCAGATGATGATTCAGCTTATGCTGCTTCTGTTGCTGCTGTCTTCTTCTTTTGTTTCCTTGCCTTTCTCTTAGTCTTCTTTTTGTCTTTTCTCCTATTCTCCTTACTCCTCCTTGAGTGCCTCTTTATGTGTCTCTTTTTCTCCCCCTTCTTATCATTAATCACTTGGGAAAGCTGCTCCACATTTGACATAAGTTGCTCCATCAGGTAAGTTATGTGACGCCCCCAAAATAGGTATACATCACCCATTCTGAGTCGCCAAATACCACACTACAGAAATCAATTATAAACTTCATTTATACAACTGTCGTGCAAAATACGACGACATATATAATATCAGTTTCAATTATTAAGTGACGTATTGTTGTTCACCAAAATCAATTATTAAGTGACGTATAAAATACGACACACACTTCTTAGGTCCTCAATGCAATTATATATTGCATGTCTTGCCGTTTTATAATGTATTGAGAAACTTCAACAGTCTCGGACCATCACACTATTTCCCTGTTATCCCCACTCGACCCAGCTACACTCTTATTACCTGAAAGGAATTGTGAAGAAAAAAGGGTGAGCACAACTAGCCCAGTAAAGAATATCATGACTAAAGATAATTAAATTATTAATAGCCTTCATCAGTAATAAATCAGAGATTTAAAACATATGGTAGATGATACAACTTTTCAACCATAGTTGCAGCGGAACGAGCAATCCATTAGAAGAGTCAAACAGACCATCATATCTATTATTTTCTCCACATTAAAAGTCTACCAATAATGTTTTATCCCTGTAACATCAATAAATAATTCCTGTCCACAATCATATGAATAACTTATCATCATAATTGAGATTCTAAATTCCTCTTCGCACCCAGGATGAAGATAATTTTCATCACCTATCTTCACCTAAAACATCAAAAATCATGGTTATACCAAATCACAATTCATGTTCATAATCATACTAATAAATTCATCTTTGCACTACGGCCAAAGATATTCATTAACAATTCATCTTTGCACTACAGGCCAAAGACATTCAACTGTATAACCAATAACCAACAGTTCATCTTTGCATTACAGGCCAAAGATATACAACTCAGAAACCAAAAATCTTTGAGACTCAAGCTTAATAGTATCACGACCATGAATTATCCATGCACTATGGGCCAAGGATATTCGTGTTTTCAATTACTGGCCATGATTATACCGAATAATCCACGGTCATAATCATACCAAGTCCATCTATGCACTATGGGCCAAAGATGACTTTTTACCACATTACTGGTCCACGATTATCTTAGAATAATCCACGATCATAATCATACCAAGTCCATCTATGCACGTAAGTCACAGATGACTTTCAACACAATATAAGCATGAGGATCATGACAATTATATAAAGAATCAATCAAATAAGATAAAGGATAAACATTAAACATTTATAATATAATTTATCCAGTATTCAAGAATATCCCAATGTTATCAATCACTTAATAATCTCATAATCTAATATCATTAATATTATAACAATATTTTAATTTTTTCTTAAACTTATAAACAATTTATTTTAATTATTTACACTTTACCAAATAATGCATTTAATCATTCAAAAATGCCATACTCATAAGATATCATCACCAATGATCAAATCCCTCATCAAAAATCTGTATATATACCTTATATAGGATTTTCAAGCCATAAAATCATATTTACCAATTTTTTAACTTTTCATAACATATTTAACTCGTATGTTCGTAACTAAACCATTTTCAGGAAAAATTACCAAATCAACTTATTATTTTTCAATCCTTTGTTCAAACATATATACATATATTTCATACACAACAAGTATTTTTTTTTATAATTTTTCAACTCCCTTAAGTATTTTTCAAAAATCAATTTCTAATTAATTCCTTAAGAAATTAGCTACCTCAAATTTAACTCCAGAAATTCCCAAATCTTGGCAGGATCTTACACATGTTAACGCGAGCTTCCAGTTTAAATTTCATGGTCATCAGAGTTATATAAGTCCAGTTATAGCATTTTTTGTTAGAAAAACCTAAATATTGAAATAGTCATAACATGCTCATTTTAAGTCGGAATGAGCTCATTTTTGGACAGGAGGTACTTTATACCCTATATTTCCATGTCCCAAAAGGCCGGAAGTTTTCTCACAAATTAAGTGGCCAAAAATGCCCTTTTAAATTTCTGAGCAGTAGCTTTTTGGTACTTTACAGTTTTTGACTCCTTTGCTAAAATCAGTCCACACGAAAATCTACAATACCTTTTCCAGTGATTCCACCTGGATAAGTTAGAAAACTCATAGATCTAAATCAAGAACTTGACCACACTCAAAAATTCAAAATTTAATAGGAGATATGGTCAATTGAATTTCATGTTCTATTTTCACCAAAATATGATTTTCAACCCTTTGTGATTTCTAAGAAACTTTCATGTTTTCACATAATAACCAACATAACTCATCATAACACTTATTATTACTACATATACCCGTGATTTTCATCACTCCAATGCTTTTATTATGACTTTCATCATAATCCACATAAACAGATCATTTCCACAATTTAATAAGGAATGAATACAAAGGATCATTCACCATGCATGTGGTAATCCATATATACAGGTTATTTCAATAGAATAATAAAGAATGGAATAACAGAAGAATTCACCATACATGCGATAGTCATACAGAGACATGTTATTCTCAGCAAGAATAATAAAGAAGCGGAACCGGTCAAGCGAATCAAGACTGCACAAGCGAGGATATTCCAATGTAATAATAAAGAACGGAACCATGTCAAAGCGAATCGCACATGCGAAGGGATATTCCAACAAAATAATAAATAATGGAATAACAACAGAATTCACCATGCATGCGATAGACCGAACAAACAGGTTATTCCAACATAATAATAAAGAATGGAATAACTGAAGAATTCACCATGTATGTGGTACTTCGTATAGACAGGTTATTCCAACATAATTATAAATAATGGAACCAGGTAATGCATAAACGCACAGACAGGATATTCCAACAGAATAATAAAGAATGGAATAACAGAAGAATTTCACCATGAATGCGGTAGATTGGCAGATAAAAGTTATTCCAATGTAATAATATGGAATGGAATAATCAAGAATTTCACCATGTATGCAGATTGCGCCAGAAAAGTTATTCCAACATAATAATAAAGAATGGAATAATAGAAGCTCTCTTCATGAATACGAAAGAAATAATACCCCTTACGAGTACAACAAATAATATCCCTTACCTTAGATGAAAACTGGATACTGGAATAGTTAGGTAGCAAACTTCTCTTCTTCCTTCTCTCTATGGATTTTCTCTTTATAATTTCTCTCTCTAGAGTTTCAGTGAATTCATAAGAAATAATGAAGGAATGAGCTTTTATTTATAGGAGAATGGACTGAATAGTAACTAATTCATAAACGGTCTAGATTGATTTACTTTTAAACGGAAGGTCCGTATTGATTTACTATTAAAACTTAAAGCAACGGTCCATACTGATTCACTATTAAAACTTTAAACCAGCGATCCATACTGATTCACTATTAAAAATTTAAACCAGCGATCCATATTGATTTATTATTAAAACTTTAAACCAACGATCCAAATTGATTTACTATTATAATTTCAACCAACGACTTGAAAAAATAGCACATCTCCTCATGGAATAATATTGTACCCAAAAATAATTTGGACCGAAAAGAAATATATTTTTTGGGTGAATAATATCCCGTGAATAGTACTTCGGGAATAGTACTCCAACATAAAAAGTGTCCCAAATACCCGAGTGAATAATACTAGAGTGAATAGTAATTTGGGTCAATAGTAACCTGTGAATAGTAACTCATAAATAGTACTCCGACACAAAAAGTGTCCCAAATACCCGAGTGAATAATACTAGAGTGAATAGTAATCAGGTTAATAGTAACCCGTGAATAGTACTCTGACACGAAAAGTGCCCCGAATACCCGATCGAATAATATAACCTCCAGACATTAATTATTATCGAAATAAATGTCGATTTCCACTAACACTAATAATTCCAACACAATGGAACTATCAGTTTTATCTTTAATCAACACGAACTTATTCATCATTAATATTATAACTCACAATATTTAACAACCAGTTTGTTCCCAGGAAAGAGGGGGCTTTCCAACAAGGATTTCTCCTTATTGGCGCGCAATTAGGTGACCAAACCTCTCCTTGACAGAACTTCTAGACATTGTAAATATTGTAATTTAATAATATGAATAACTTTGTCGTCTCAATTATTGATTTAATAATATATAAAATATTATGCAGATGATACCGTGACAATAATTGAATCAATAATATGAGAGATATGATGCAACAATTATTGTAGCAATAATTGAGTATAACTGAGTGACTTCTCACATAAGCATTAATAATCAATACAGTGTGCTACTATGCAACCACGCGTATTTTACCACCGATTATTTTATGACAACTTGCTTACTTTGAATTTTTTTTAAATATGACCCTTAACTTTAAACTTTTATCAATTTAACTATTTACCAAAATAGAAAAATTGAATACTTTTATTTCATAAAATTCGGGGTCTCACAATCTCTCCTCCTTATGAAATTTCGCCCTCGAAATATATGTACCTGGTAGTTCGAAGAGATGAGAATACTTTGCTTTCTTTTCGGATTATACCTTCCCGATTATATCCTCTGTATCATAATTTTCCCATTGCTCATCTCCTGTATTTCAGATATCATTCTAAAATATACCTTCAAAAAAAAGGTTAATTAACATACCACATATTATCCCTATACTCTGACCGACCAATTAAATACCAAATAAACTTAGGTAGGTCATACTAGCGAAGGAATTCCCCATCTCTCCCCTCCTAGTTCTTGTCTCACATCTCAACCAGGGATCATATCCCTAAGCTTTGATACCTACTATGACTTCTATCCCTTAACCTAGATAGCACCTCACAATTATACCTATCAACTTGCCACCGTAGAACGACGTCCCCTACGGAAAGTCTGACTTTGGTGCATCCCAAGACCTTGAAGTCATCAGCAAAAGGCTCGGGGCTCTTTTCTATGGCTTTGATACAACTGTGACGCCCCCAAAATAGACATACATCACCCATTCTGAGTCGCCAAATACCACACTACAAAAATCAATTATAAACTTCATTTCTACAACTGTCGTGCAAAATACGATGACATATATAATACGATAATATTCATACTCAAATTATTACATGCCATATAAAGTACATCAGCAAATATTTCAAGTCTCCAAAGGGACACGAGAAGATTTCCGTTCTCTTCATTTTAATGCAGTGCACTTTTGACGCTTTCATGGTTGGGTTCTCATCACCCTATTGTTGTTCACCAAAATCAATTATTAAGTGACGTATAAAATACGATACACACTTCTTAGGTCCTCAATGCAATTATATATTGCATGTCAAGCCGTTTTATAATGTATTGAGAAACTTCAACAATCTCGGACCATCTAACTATTTCCCTGTTATCCCCGCTTATGTCTTATATTTAATTGGGACATTGTATGGTGGAAGGATTGAATTATACGGTAACTATTAACTCAAAGGTTCTTTTATGATTAATGTTGAAATCTATATTATCTGGAAAGTCGTTGATCGCTAGGGAGGCTTATTCCTATTGTAGAATAAATATTATTTATTTAAAAAATTAATCGTTTAATTTATTTATTTAAATAAGATTAGAATTGTTCTAATTGATTTATTCACAACTGGTTTAATATGGAGAACCTAAAGGGTCACACCGTAAAAGGAAGACTAATTTTTTAAGAAGTTAATGGCATAATCGTAATAATATGTTAAGTATATTTAATTTAATCTATGGTGATATAATAAATTAAATAGCTTAATATTTATTATTTAATATTTTAGAAATATTAAATATAAGGTAATAAGAGGAGTCTTATTAATATTATTACAATTATTATTATTTTAATTTCTAAAAGAGTTTAGGAATTAATTTAATATAAGTACTCTAATTTATTCCTAATAGGATTAGGAGGGAAAATTAGTTAAAGGATTTAATTAATTATCCCTAATAAGATTAGGGAGCCCATTTAATTAAAAGAGTTTAATTAAATAAATAATACCTTATTTAATTAAATAGGGTTACCTGATATCTTTATAAGAGGAGTCTTATATCAGATATCATACATACGTAATTTCAATAGTTGGAGAGTACGCCCCCTTTTTTCTATAGAGATAGGAAAAACTAGGGTTTGAGCCAATACACCCTTCTTGAAAATTGTTCTTCCGTGGTGGATCACCTCTAGAGGCCATACACTTGGGTGGCTAACATTGATCAAAGGAAGGAATCTACCCAGAGATTCAAGGAGATCGCAAAGAAATAGGAGGTGAACTCGTATCTGTCGAAGCTCGTATCTACAAGGGTATAATTCCATAACTTCTTGTTCTTCATTTTAATTAATAATATGCATAAAGGATGATCCGGGTTATTGGTTTGTGAAATTTTAAAATCTGATTTTATTTTGCTTCCGCTATTTTTTTTCCAATTTGATTGCTACTTTAATTTTCACAAAACCTAACCCCTAGCATGCTTCTAACAATCCCAAACATACAAACAATCAAATCCAAGAATAAATTCAACATTTACACCATTTTTCCAAAGTTTAACACATTTAGCGATTCTCTTCACTATGGATTAGTTACTTGACCAATTTACTCTGTTTAACTTTCGTTGATTTTGTTTTTAACCATATTAACAATGTCTAGCATCAATTGACACATTTTATCATGCTTCAACCATAAACTTTTCAACTTAAAACAATTATTTTAGTACTTTTCTAAGAACTTTGGAAAGCTTGAATGTAAGAACATAGTTTAAGAATTATACCTCTTGAAGCTAAATTGACAATCTTTGAATCTTAACTTCTGATTCCTCCCAACTTCTAAACCATTCACTCACTAGAATTCTCAGAATTTCAAATGTGAAGAATGAAGAAGGGGTCTCTATTTATAGAAGAACCATGGACCAAGTTTGGGTTTTGCTCAATGAATTAAACCATTGGAATGGAGAACAAGCTAATGGGTATGAAAGATTTGGTGGAAGAGTACTATGTAGACCACTCCCCTCCTCATGATTTGCTAGCTTTGAGTTTGGTAATGAGGGACTAGGCCAATGGCCTATTACGTGAAGAGGAAAAGAATGGGACACTCATTTTGGGACACTGGTATACCACTTAGCATTAGACACCTACTATTAGCATACATGGGTTTATTTGATATTTGTCCCCAAATAAGCATATACACTCATACATTACACATAGAATTTATATAATCCATGTACATTGGTTTATTTCAAATAATATTTACATTAGACTAGGATATACTTTAGTTGAGTACCAATATTACTTTAACTCATTATTCCAATTCTACATAATTAGTAAAATAATCATTTAACATTATTTATTTATTTAATCAAAGTTATTTTCTCTCATAGGTTTAAAATAAAAACCATTTAATTACTCCCACACATATCATGGGGTCACATAAGACTCCTTCACACAACTTAATAAATTACATAAGTTAAGCTCAACTTTATCATATATTATTATATAATAAGTGTTTACATTCCAATTGTCACATCTCATTTTATATTGAATGAAAAACCTTATTATATATGATTTCTCCTTACATGCTATTGTTCATGAATAATAATAGGAATTAGTCAATCACATTATGTAATTACTTATTTATTAATAGTACTAATTAATTTAATCCTTAATTAAATTAGTACTTTCTCGTTTCACCACCTTGCCACACTAGGCAGAATTTCACAAGCTTAACCGAGCTTCTCATCACTTCTACTACATTGCTTATTCAATTAAATTAATTACCACAACTCATGCCAACACTATATATATATATATATATATATATATATATATATATATATATATATATATATATATATATATATTCAAACAATCTTTTTCTCAATATTATAATTTATTAAAATTTGCGGGTATTACATCCTCCCCCCTTATAAGAATTATGTCCTCGGAATTGTACAAGGTTACACAAATAATTGGGGATAATCCCTTTGCATCTTATATTCTAATTCCCATGTGGCCTCTTTGGTATCGTGGTTTCGCTAAACCATTTTTACAGAAGATATAATTTTATTTCTCAACGTTTTCTCTTTTATATCTAGTATTTGAATAGGAATTTCCTCATACATTAGATTTTTTCTACTTGAATAGGCTCATAGGAGATCACGTGTCTATAGTCGGGCTTGTACGGATGTAACACCGAAATGTGAAAAATATTATGGATATGTTCCAATTCATGTGGTAATGTCACTTTGTATGCCACTTCGCCCACTCGTTTCAATATCTCGAATGGTCCTATGAACCTCGGACTTAATTTCCCTTTCTTTCCGAATTTGATCTTTCCCTTCCAGGGAGACACCTTCAAAAACATAAAACTACTAACTTCAAAGTCTCGGTTCTGATAATGCAAATCGGCGTACTTCTTTTGGCGATCTTGAGCTGCTACCAATCTAGCTCTTATCGTTGTTACCACGTCGGCCATTTGTTAAACTAATTCTGGTCCCAAAAGTCGTCGTTCTCCGACTTCGTCCCAACACAATGGTGTTCTACACTTTGTCCCGTAAAGAGCTTCATATGGCGGCATACCAATATTAGCATGATAACTATTATTGTAAGCGAATTCTACCAATGGTAAGTGGTCATCCCAATTCCCCTTAAAGTCCATCACGCAAGCTCTAAGCATGTCCTCCAACGTTTGTATGGTTCGTTCACTCTGCTCGTCAGTTTGAGGGTGATAAGCAGTACTTAATCTCAACTGGGTTCCCATTCATTCTTGCAAACTTTTCTAGAATTTTGGCATGAAACATGGATCTTGATCGGAGACAATCGATACTGGCACTCCATGTCGCAATACGATTTCCTTTACATATAAATTTTCTAAGTAGTTCAAATTGAATCAAATCTTGATGGGTAGAAAATGAGCTATCTTCGTCAGTCGATCCACGATAACCCAAATAACATTATAACCCTTCTATGTGATCGGAAGTCCAACCACGAAGTCCATCATAATGTGCTCCCATTTCCATTCTGGTATTTCTAGCAGTTGAAGTAGTCCACTTGGCCTCTGGTGTTCTGCTTTGACTTTTTGACAAGTAAGACATCTACTAACGCATTCTGCAACCTCTCTTTTCAAATTAGGCCACCAAAAGTGATGTCCTCCCGGATGAACAGAGTACATCATATCATGTGCTTTATGCAAGATTTCCTCTCTCAGTTCGGTTACAGCTGGCATCCATACTCGACCCTCAAATCTCAATATACTGTCCTTATCCACTTTGAACTTTTCTTCCTCATTTTCTGCTATTCTCTTCCTTATCTTCTCACATTCTTCATCCTTCTCTTGTGCATCCTTTATTCTATCCAATAACGTCGGGTGCGCTTCCATCACGAATAATTTTCCTTCCGCTTCTTTTGATTCCTCCACCTCTATTTCCAACATTTCCATTTCTCTTATTAATTTCTCCTGAGTTGTCAATTTGAATAACTTATCCCTTCCTTTTTTACTCAAAGCGTCGGCTACTACGTTTGTTTTTCCCAGGTGATAAAGAATCTTGAAGTCGTAATCCTTGATTAATTCCAACCACCTTTTTTGTCGCATATTCAACTCCTTCTATGTGAAGATATATTTCAGACCCTTGTGGTTCATGTATATCTCACATTTTTCTCCATACAAATAATGCCTCCAAATCTTTAAGGCAAAAACTACCACCGCTAACTCCAAGTCATGGGTAGGGTATCATTTTTCAAAATCTTTCAACTGTCGTGATGCATATGCAATGACTTTGCCATATTGCATTAGCACACAGCCAAGTCCTTTATGCGATGCATCACTATACACCAAAAATCTTCCTGTATCATCTGATAATGATAATACAGGCTCCTCACTCAACCTCCTCTTTAACTCTTGAAACTCTCCTCGCATATGTCCGTCCACACGAACTTCACTGTCTTCCTCGTTAGATTGGTCTGCGGGGTTGCTATCTTAGAAAAATCTTGGATAAATATTCGATAGTACCCGACTAATCCTAAGAAACTTCTTACTTCTGTTTGCGTCTTCGGTTGTTCCCAGTTACTTACTGCCTCCACGTTTGCAGGATCCACGGAAATTCCATTTTGATCTATCACGTGTCCTAAAAACTGAACTTTCTCCATCCAAAATTCACATTTTAAAAATTTAGCATACATCTTTTCCCTTCTTAATGCTTCCAATTTCATCTTCAGGTGTTCGGCGTGCTCTTCCTTAGTCTTCGAATAAATCAAAATGTCATCGATAAATACTACTACAAACTTATCTAAGTATGGCTTGAAAACTCGGTTCATCAAGTCCATGAATGCTGCCGGACCATTAGTTAACCCAAATGACATCTGTAACGATCCAGAATTTTAAATTGTAATTGAATTATATAAATATTTATTTGAGGTGTTTATTGATGAAATAAATATTTTATTGATGTGATGGTTATGAATCAAAATTTATTAGATAATATTCTAAATTAAATTAATTTATAATTTAGAGATTTGTATTATAACATGATGTGTTATATTGTGACTAATAATTTAATATGGTATGGTATATTAAATTATCAAATAAAATTATAACATGAAATTATAATTTTGTGGTATTTGATAAAGTGGAAAATATTTATTTGAAATATAGTATGTGATTAATTTAATTGGTTAATGTTGGATATGAAAATTCAAATAAATAGTATGTGATTATAATTATAAACTAAAGTGTTTATTAAAATAAATTAAAAAGGATTTAAATTAGTTTTTTTTGCCAAACAAGGCTTAAATATATTAATTCTTTAAAATTTAAAGGGTTTTGCCAAACAAAGCCTTATGGCTTTTGGTTTTCTATTTTTTTAATTTAAATAAAATAAATAAAATAATAAATATAATATAATTATAATATATACGTTGGTTTTGTAACTGTTATTCTATTAAATTTGGCATATTAAGGATTAGCAGTTTTAGCTTTTTCCATTATAGCTATCAGTTTGTTTTAGTTTTACGCATACTAGTTGCTGAGAAAAGAGAGAAGAACTTGAGAGAGAATTGGAGAGGAGTCTAAGAATTTTCACGTTAATTCCAGTGTGTTTAGCAAGAATTTCTGTTAAGCAACAAAAGGTATGTTCTATAACCTTAGTATTACATATACCTATGTATGTTTTAATATGTAGCATGTCGTGTATGTTCTAGCATCTGTGAATTCAAATTCTCTTGGCTTGTTGTAGAAACTGAGTTGTTGCAATTTATATGTAATTTGTGATACTAGAATATATGATCGTATGATAATCACATTTTTTTTAAAGGAGGAAAAGTAATTTTGTATATATATATATATATATATATATATATATATATATATATATATATATATATATATATATATATATATATATTCTCGTATATTTTGTGAGATACCAATTTTTAGTGATCAAGTTGTATGTTAATCTGTGAATTGACGCTTGTATATGGTAGTTCATTAAGAAATGAACATAGCGTAATTTGAATGAAGTGATTTGGCCAAGTATAGAGATTACAGTGATGAATTTTGTAAATGATGTCAAGAAAATTGGGTTTCAGCTATTAAACAACTGTTGTGTTATCAAACACTATTGATTCAACTAGTCCTCTAGTTGATGTTCGTTAAACTTCAAATTACCCTTGAAAGCTTATCCAAACCAAACTTTCTTTGGTGCAGACTTGTACTCTAAATACTAAGATGAACAACCCTATTATTATTATTAGGGGATAATTTACGCTTAGCATTGAAATGTTTGTTCAGTTGAAACCCAATTTTCTTGACATCCTTTACAAAATTCATCACTATAATCTCTATACTTGGCCAATTCACTTCATTCGAATTACGCTATGTTCGTTTCTTAATGAACTACCATATACAAGCGTTAATTCACAGATTAACATACAACGTGATCCCTAAAAACTGGTATCTCATAGGCCATACGAGAATATATATATATATATATATACTGTAATTTACTTTTCCTCCTTTAAAAAAAATGTGATTATCATATGATCATATATTCTAGTATTACAAATTACATATAAATTGCAACAACTCAGTTTCTACAACAAGCCAAGAGAATTTGAATTCACAGATGCTAGAACATACACGACATGCTACATATTAAAACATACATAGGTATATGTAATACTAAGGTTATAGAAAACAGAAATTCTTGCTAAACACACTGGAATTAACGTGAAAATTCTTAGACACCTCTCCAATTCTCTCTCAAGTTCTTCTCTCTTTTCTCAGAAACTAGTATGCGTAAAACTAAAACAAACTGATAGCTATAATGGAAAAAGCTAAAACTGCTAATCCTTAATATGCCAAATTTAATAGAATAACAGTTACAAAACCAACGTATATATTATAATTATATTATATTTATTATTTTATTTATTTTATTTAAATTAAAAAAATTAGAAAACCAAAAGCCATAAGTCTTTGTTTGGCATAACCCTTTAAATTTTAAAGAATTAATATATTTAAGCCTTGTTTGGCAAATAAAACTAATTTAAATCCTTTTTAATTTATTTTAATAAACACTTTAGTTTATAATTATAATCACATACTATTTATTTGGATTTTCATATCCAACATTAACCCATTAAATTAATCACATACTATATTTTAAATAAATATTTCCCACTTTATCAAATACCATAAAATTATAATTTCATGTTATTATTTTATTTGATAATTTAATATACCATACCATATTAAATTATTAGTCACAATACAACACCTCATGTTATAATACAAATCTATAAATTATAAATTAATTTAATTTAGAATATTATCTAATAATTTAGATTCACAACCATCACATCAATAAAATATTTATTTCATCAATAAACACTTATATATATATATATATATATATATATATATATATATATATATATAATTCAATTACAATTTAAAATTTCGGATCGTTACATCCTTCCCTCCTTACAAGGATTTTGTCCTCAGAATCACAATTCAAACAATCAAATCGTCACATTCTCCCCTACTTACAAAGATTCTGTCCCTAGAATCAAAGACACAGACTAAACAAATAACGCACGGTAATTCTTCATCATATCAGCTTCGAGTTCCCACGTAGCCTCTTCGACATTGTGGTTCCTCCATATCACCTTCATAGAAGGTATCACTTTATTCCTAAGCACTTGTTCTTTCCTGTCGACTATCTGGATAGGAATCTCTTCATAAGACAAATCTTTACTGAACTGCAACGGTTCATACTCGATCACATGCTTGTAATCGGGTTTATACGGTCGCAACACCGACACATGAAAAACGTTGTGCACATGCTCTAACTCTGGAGGTAAAGCTACCTTATAAGCCACCTCTCCCACTCTGCGTAGAATTTCAAAAGGTCCAATAAACCTCGGGCTGAACTATCCTTTCTTTTCAAAATGAATTTTCCCCTTCCAAGGAGAAACTTTAAGGAACATAAAATTTCCTACTTCAAACTCACGACTCTGCCTGTGTTGATCAGCATACTTTTTCTGTCGATCTTGAGCAGCTACTAGTCTTGCTCTGATGAGTTTGACAACTTCAACGGATCATTGCATGCCGATTCTCTGGGCCTAACAGTTGACGTTCTACAACTTCACCCCAGCATAATGGAGTTTTGCATTTCCTGCCGTATAACGCCTCGTACGGTGGCATACCAATGCTTGCGTGGTAACTGTTGTTGTATGCAAATTTCACTAACGGTAGATGATCATCCCAATTTCCTTTGAAATCCATTATGTATGCTCTAAGCATATCTTCTAACGTCTGGATCGTTCGTTCGCTTTGCCCATCTATTTGTGGATGATATGCTGTACTCATCTTCAGTTGGGTTCCCATGCATTCTTGTAGTCTCTTCCAGAAATTTGATGTGAATCTCGGGTCTCGATCAGACACAATTGACACTGGAACTCCATGTCTTAAAACGATCTCTTTAACGTATAGCTTCGCCAGCTGATCAAGATTAAATCTAATCTTTATTGGAAAAAAGTGTGCAGATTTTGTTAATCTGTCCACTATCACCCATATCGCATCGTGTCCTTTCTGAGTCGTTGGTAGACCTACCACAAAATCCATTGTGATATGCTCCCACTTCCATTCCGGTATTTCCAACGGTTTAAGTAATCCACTTGGTCTTTGATGCTCGGCCTTCACTTTCTTACATGTTAATCACTTTGCAACGCATTTTGCAACATCTCTTTTCATGTTCGGCCACCAAAAATGACGCCACAAATCTTGATACATTTTCGTACGTCTCGGATGAATCGAATATCTTGAGCCATGTGCTTCCATCAAGATGTCTTCTTTAATATCCTGTACTGCTGGAACCCAAATTCGTCCCTCGAATCTTAGCATTCCCTTAGTATCGACCTTATACTTCGCTTCTTTACCCTCGACCACACTTTCCTTTATTTTTCTGCATTCTTCATCCTGTAGTTGTGCATTTTTCACTTTGTCCACCAAAGTTGGACTAGCTTCTATCTGGAACAATTTTTCATCGAATTCTTCTGGAAATTTGATTTCCAGCTCTAACCTTGCCATTGCTGTAATAAGCTCCTCCTTATCTGTTAGCAACATCAACTTTTCTCTGCCTTTCCTACTCAAGGCATCTGCAACCACATTAGCTTTGCCAGGATGATAAAAGATCTCACAATCGTAATCCTTTATCAATTCCATCCATCTCCTTTGCCGCATGTTCAGGTCTTTCTGTGTGAAAATATACTTCAGACTTTTATGGTCTGTGTAGATCTCACATTTCTCTCCATAGAGATAGTGTCTCCATATCTTCAGTACGAACACAACCGCCGCCAACTCTAAATCATGAGTTGGATACCCTTTTTCTTAGTCTGTCAGTTGCCTTGATGCATACGCAATAACCTTTTCGTTTTGCATAAGGACACAACCCAATCCTTTGTGTGAAGCATCACTATACACCACAAAGTTTCCTGTATTATCCGGTAACGACAACACAGGTGCCACACTTAACTTCTTCTTCAGTTCTTGAAAACTTTCCTCACACTTTTCCGTCCAAATAAATTTTACAGATTTTCTTGTCAAATTTGTCAACGGAGTGGCAATCTTGGAAAAATCTTGAATAAATCATCTATAATAACCTGCCAATCCCAAGAAACTTCTGACTTCTGATGGAGTTCTTGGTTGTTCCCAATTTATCACAGCTTTGACTTTTGATGGATCCACCGAAATCCCATCCTTATCAATTACATATCCAAGAAATTGTACACGTTCCAGCCAAAATTCACATTTAGAGAATTTCATGTACAACTTTTCCTTTCTTAGCATCTCCAGCGTCAGACGTAAGTGTTTCACGTGTTCCTCTTGAGTTTTAGAGTACACCAGAATATCATCGATAAATACCACCACAAAATTGTCTAAAAATGGTTTAAACACCCTGTTCATCAAATCTATGAACGCTGCAGGGGCATTTATCAAACCAAATGACATCACTAAAAATTTGTAATGTCCATAGCTAGTTCGGAATGCCTTTTTTGGTACATCCTCCTTCCTTACTTTCAGCTGGTGATACCCACTTCTCAAATCTATTTTTGAGAAATATCTAGCACCCTTCAACTGATCAAACAAGTCATCTATTCTTGGCAATGGATATTTGTTCTTAATAGTGACTTTATTCAATTCCCTATAATCAATGCAAATACGCATTGACCCATCCTTCTTCTTCACAAACAACACCGGTGCTCCCCATAGTGACAAACTTGGCTGAATGTACTTCTTGTCTAATAGTTCTTCTAGTTGCACCATTAGTTCTTTCATCTCCACCGGAGCCATTCTGTACGGGGCCTTCGATATAGGAGCAGTTCCTGGCGCTAAGTCGATCACGAACTCGATTTCTCGGTCAGGCGAAAGTCCTGACAAATCCTCCGAAAACACGTCCACGAACTCCCTAACCACCGATATTTCCTCCAATTTCACTCCCTTCTCCTTTTGAGTATCGACTACGTAAGCTAAATACCCTACACAACCCTGACTCAATAACTTCTTGGCCTGCATCACTGTCAGACATTTCATTTGTCTAGGCGATTTGCTACCATGAAAAACTACCTTTGACAGAGTCATAAGGTTTACACACTTCTTTTGGCAATCAATTATCGCTCCATAATTGAATAGCCAATCCATGCCCAAAATAACATCGAACTCTCCGAGTTTTATCGGGATTAAATCTACTTTCATGACATTCCTCTTTATGTTCATCCTACAGTCCTTGTATACTAACCTAACAGGAATCACTTCCCTATTCACAATTTCTATGTTTAAAGGGAATTTCAGCTCTTCACTAGGTATTTCTAACTTCTTAGCAAACTCATCATATATAAACGAGCAAGTAGAACCCGAATCAAATAATACATATGCATTTATATCATTGATTGGGATAATTCTTGACACGACATCTTTTGATTGCACCGCGTCCTGCACCGTCATGTTGAAGGTTCTGGCTATGGGCTTATTTGTTGATGTTGGTCCTACAATAGCCAGCGCACCTCCACTAGCATTTCCCTTGCTTCCATTTGCCTCACCAGATCTCTTCTTAGGACATTCACGAGCAAAGTGATCCTTGGACCCGCACGTGAAACACACATTCTTTTTAGCTTGAGTGCAATTTGGGGCGATGTGACCCTCCTGGCCACAATTGAAGCATACTTGTTTCCCCATCAAGTACACACCCTTGTGAAACTTTTCATACATAGCACATGCTTCGAACTTCTTATTTTGCTGGTTTCTCGGCTGATTTCCAGCTCCCCCATTCGCATTCCACTTCCTCTTCAAATTGTTGCCATTTTCGCCGTTACTACCACCACTCTTAGCTTCACCTTCACTCTTCTTCTTTCTTTGCTCTTGATTGTGTTTTGTTACAGCCTCGCCTCCACTCTCAACGAGAATCGCCTTCTCCATCATCACGCAAACATCTTCAATCGGAACAGGAACCCTCATCGCATAACCAGTGGCTTCAATCCCTGTTCAAACCTCTTCACCTTGCATTCGTCTATGCTGACTTGATATGGTGCAAACCGCGCCAACTGGTTGAATTTTGTGGCATACTCAGACACCGACATCGTTCCCTGCTTCAATTCCAAAAATTGTACTTCTAGCTGACTCTTTGAACTTTCTGGAAAATAGGTCTCAAAGAATATTTCTTTGAAACTTTCCCAAGTCATAATCCCTTGACCTCCTCGGGTTTTATTGGTCTGCCACCAATAACTAGCCTCTGCTTTCAACATAAATGTTGCAAAAGCAGTCTTCTGATTCTCGTCTACCTTAGCAACATCGAACACTTTCTCCATCTCCATGACCCAGGTCTGTGCCTCAACCGGGTTCATGGTTCCACGTTATTCTAGTGGTCCAACTGCCTTGAAGTCCTTAAGCGTAGTACCTTGATTCTGAGGTTGATTCTACAAAGCACCCATCAGTAACGTCACTAGCTGTTGAACAGGGTTTCCTTCCACATTGTTGTTGTTGTTGGTTTCCTCAGTGGTTCTCTGTCATGGTGGTTGACGTCTTGGAGGCATTTTCTGTTAAAATATATCCATTAGTTTTATTCAACTTTTTAAGTATTATATATTTAAGTTTCACATCATAAAAGTTTATCACATAACACTTCACACTTTGAATAAAACAATAACTTTTATTCATTCATCATCTTTAAAAAAAAATATCAAAACAATAGCATCATTGCTATTTCCATTACTTTTCCTGAACTATAACAGTTGTAGGACAACATCATCATCATTTATCCCATTGGTTATATCATACCCGGGATTTACATTTCGTTTATTTCCTAATCACCTATCAATTACATTCTCTACAATGTCCTACTAAGATACCGCGTAGCCTTACGACACTCCTCCTCCATAATTCAGAACATTGTTCGACGATCTAATATGTATGATGGTAGCGTCTTGAACTGAATTGGATAACCCATGACCCGATCCTGAGCTCGATTGATCACGATGTTGAATACGTTGTTCATTTCTTCCATCTTCCTCCTCTTTGCTTGTGCGTCTCTTTCTGCCATTCTGGCTCGTTGATAAGCTTCATTGTACGTGTTTTCTGCTCTTTCCCTCTTTGTAGATTCTTCTTTCAACTTGTTCTTCAACTCTGCAATCTCTGCTATCATTCGCTCGTTCTCTCCTTCAGTGTGAACTAGCTTTTCTTCAACGTTATTCAGGCGTTCCTCTCGATCCTGGATCTCATCGTCTTTTTGTGCCATCGAGGTCTGTTGTTCAGCTACTATCTCTTGCAACTCCTCAACGGTATCTTGAAGTTCAACATTGCGGTCATAAACCTTGTCGTACATACGGACAACTATCGAATTAAGTGGAAGCTCTTCCTCCTTGTCCTCCTCATCCCCCGATTGTGGCAGTTCAACAGGGTCCTCCTCATCCGTCTCTATCTCATCATCCTCATCAGGTACTCTCTCCTGCTCAACTACTGTGACCAACGAAACTATTTCCCGTGGCAGTAGTTGTTCCCAAATCACCTGAATATCTCGAGGTTCCTCCTCTCTAGCCTGACTGGATCCTCCTACATTAGTCATCCTGTCAACCAAATTTTTAAGTTTTTATTACTAATCATTACTACTCGACACTCACGAGCACATAAGGTGTAATCACATAAGCACATAAGTATTTTATTACTTTCTCTTTCCTAAAACTCGAAAAGAGTTTATCATCACTATCTTTTCAAAGGTTACTTCCTAAGGCTTTTCCCCCACCTAAGTTTCATAACCTGAAGCTTTGATACCAACCTGTGACACCCCCAAATCTAGGTACTTCATTCCCACAAGATTTGGTGCTCACTATCCATACATTCATACTATCTACCCAAATAAATAATATTTAAACCATAATCCTCCCTTTAAATAGGGTTACATCATTTAAGCCAAAAACATCCCAGGTTATCTAACCTTAAACATCATTCAAGTGCGGAAATAAAATTTATTACATTACATCATTATTAAAAGTCTATGATCATAACAGTAATCAAAAGTACAAATCAGCATCACTTGTACATTTTTCCCTTTCCTTTGCTAGTTGAAGGCTCATCTACCTTCTCAACTTTAGCTGCAATGAGTGTATAAATATGCAAGAGTGAGCAAAAAAATTGCTCACTGGATATAATAATGAATCAACAGGAGAATAACAATAATAACTGCCAACGAATAGGTTCATCAAAACTGAATAGTACTCTAACAATGATAATCAAAAACTGGATTCCAAAATATGGAATATATCTAACTGAGGGTCATAAGACCATGAACTATGTCCACAGTTGTGAGTAATCTTTCAACTCCAACTTTAACAAACCATAAGACTATAAGGACTCCTCGTGCACTTAGGGGAATCAAACCTTCAGTACAATGTATTGTGCACAAACATTTCAACGCTAAGCGTAAATTATCCCCTAATAATAATAATAGGGTTGTTCATCTCAGTATTTAGAGTACAAGTCTGCACCAAAGAAAGTTTGGTTTGGATAAGCTTTCAAGGGTAATTTGAAGTTTAACGAACATCAACTAGAGGACTTGTGAAATCAATAGTGTTTGATAACACAATAATTGTTTAATAACAACATAACATAGAACAATTGAGAATTATAGTGAACTGATTATACATATTAAACTCATGCTTGAAATAACTATAGAGCACAAGTATTCAACAAAATGAATAAAATGGTTAACCTTTGCTTGAACAGTAAATAAGCTAAGGTTAGAGTCTTATAACATTAGAAATGCAATTACTGAACGTACATTAACTAATAGCAAGCTGGAAACTAAAAACTTGCCCAACATGGTATTAACTCATGCGAAGAATTAAAACAATTCAATAATAGGAATGAGAGTTCAAAAACTACGTTCATTATACAATAATAGAACTTAAGAAACTTGCTTAACTATAAACAAGCTAGAATGAATCAATCAAATGAGAATTTCAAATAACATTAGAGTTAAAGTTTGCTCGAAAGAATTTTAAGAACAATTGACTTATTTAATAACAAATAAGAAAAAAAAACTTGCTCGATCATAAGAATAAAGTTACACAATGTAATAATAGAACTAACTCAACGAAAGTGTAGAGTTAGAAAACTTTTTTAATGTAAAAAGATAATGTTTAAAAACTTGCCTTGAGCATAAGCTATAAAATTAAACTCACAATCACCTACACATAATTTTAGAACCATCATCTATTAGATATACTAACATTTACGTTCCATCATAACACACATTTCTAGTTAGGCTTGTTAATTTAGTACAAGTCTTATATTACCATAAACGTTTCTGAATTATCCAAGTGTTATCCTCACAACACTTAACCAAGTTATATCATAACACGTTCATAGCTTAATCATTTGAAACTTTGAAATTACTAACCACCATTCCCTATGTTGTGTTAACCTTAACATTACACATTTGACATGCTAGCATAATTTCAGACCATGTTATGACGCTTTCCCAAGTCTGCAGCAGCAGCAGAAGTCAGAATCTCAAACCCGTTGTATGGGCGCAAATTGTGCCATACAAAGGCTCCTCGACCGGCAACAATTGCGTTTTTTTGCCTTAGCACCGGCAGACAAACGCAGAGAAGGCTAATGAATAGTAGCCGACTTTAGCCCAACAGACACAAATTTCACCCACCAAACAGTGAATTAACACGTAAAATAAATATACAACTATCATAAACATGATTGCTAACATATTCAACCATATAGCAAAATTTAACAACAACTAAAACTATTTTAATTTCTCAATTTTCATGTTTTCATGAAAAACCCAATTTTCTTGACATCCTTTACAAAATTCATCACTATAATCTCTATACTTGGCCAAATCACTTCATTCGAATTATGCTATGTTCGTTTCTTAATGAACTATCATATACAAGCGTCAATTCACAGATTAACATACAACTTGATCACTAAAAATTGGTATCTCATAGGCCATACGAGAATATATATATATATATATATATACTGTAATTTAGTTTTCCTCCTTTAAAAAAAATGTGATTATCATACGATCATATATTCTAGTATCACAAATTACATATAAATTGCAACAACTCAGTTTCTACAACAAGCCAAGAGAATTTGAATTCACAGATGCTAGAACATACACGACATGCTACATATTAAAACATGCATGGGTATATGTAATACTAAGGTTATAGAACATACCTTTTGTTGCTTAACAGAAATTCTTGCTAAACACACTGGAATTAACGTGAAAATTCTTAACTCCTCTCCAATTCTCTCTCAAGTTCTTCTCTCTTTTCTCAGCAACTAGTATGCGTAAAACTAAAACAAACTGATAGCTATAATGGAAAAAGCTAAAACTGCTAATCCTTAATATGACAAATTTAATAGAATAACAGTTACATAACCAACGTATATATTATAATTATATTATATTTATTATTTTATTTATTTTATTTAAATTAAAAAAATTAGAAAACCAAAAGCCATAAGGCTTTGTTTGGCAAAACCCTTTAAATTTTAAAGAATTAATATATTTAAGCCTTGTTTTGCAAAAAAACTAATTTAAATCCTTTTTAATTTATTTTAATAAATACTTTAGTTTATAATTATAATCACATACTATTTATTTGGATTTTTCATATCCAACATTAACCCATTAAATTAATCACATACTATATTTCAAATAAATATTTCCCACTTTATCAAATACCACAAAATTATAATTTCATGTTATAATTTTATTTGATAATTTAATATACCATACCATATTAAATTATTAGTCACAATATAACACCTCATGTTATAATACAAATCTCTAAATTATAAATTAATTTAATTTAAAATATTATCTAATAAATTTAGATTCACAACCATCACATCAACAAAATATTTATTTCATCAATTAACACCTCAAATAAATATTTATATAATTCAATTACAATTTGTAATTCCGGATCGTTACATTCTTCCTTCCTTACAAGGATTCTGTCCCCAGAATGTCGTCTTTGGTATGTCCTCCTCTCGCACTTTCAACTGGTAATAACTCGTCCGTAGATCTATCTTGGAAAAACACTTCGCTCCCTTCAGTTGATAGAAAAGGTCGTCTATCCTTGGCAATGGATATCTATTCTTAATCGTCACTCGATTCAACTATCGATAATCAATACAGAGCCTCATCGATCCATCCTTTTTCTTTACAAAAAACACTGGTGCTCCCCAAGGAGATACACTTGGCCGAATGTAACTCTTATCTAGTAAATCTTGTAATTGTATAATCAATTCCTTCATTTCTACTGGCGCCATACGATATGGGGCTTTCAAAATTGGTGTCGTTCCTGGTGCTAAGTCTATTACAAATTCGATTTCTCTGTCTGGCGGAAGACCAGGAAGATTATTTGGAAACACATCTTAAAAATCTCTGACTATCGATATATTCTTCATTTCTACTCCCTTTTTTTGAGTATCCACTATATAGGCTAAATAACCTACACACTCTTTCTTTAACAATTTTTTGGCCTGCATCTTCGTAAGGCAACATGATTGCTTGAGCGATGAGCTACCATAAAACACTACCTTCGACCGATTTGAAGTTTGAAAGTTCACACTCTTCTTTTGACAATCGATTATCGCAGCGTGGCTGGATAACCAATCCATTCCTAATATCACATCAAACTCTCCTAGTCTAATCAAAATTAAGTCTACGTTTAGTTCGTAACCTCTAACGTTTCCACAACAGCTTCGGTAAATGAACTCTATGGGAATTACTTCCTTATTCGCAATCTCTATGTTCAACGAATTTTCTAAGCATTCATGGGATATGTTTAGTTGTCTAGCAAATTCTTCAGAAATAAAGGAATAAGTAGCACCCGAATCAAATAATACATAAGCATTTATATTATTGATTGAGAGAATACCTGACACCACGTCTTTCGCAGCTACTACGTCTTGGACAGTCATGTTAAAGGTTCGGCAATTTATTTATTGGATTACATCGTCCGCCCATCATCACTGTCGCCTCCCTTTGGCCGCTTCCTCCACTGCTCCCCTTGTTTGGGCAATCCTTGATTTGATGCTCAGTTTAGCCACACGTGAATCACCCCTTGATCTTTTTCGGCTTTGGGCAGTTAGGTGAAATGTGCCCTTCTTGGCCGCAGTTGTAGCAGACGCTGCACCCCTTCTAGCATTCCCCTTGATGGTTCTTCCAACATTTTGAGTAAGATTCACTTCTTTTCTTAAACCCTCCTTGATAACTTTCTGACTGGCTGATACTTCGATTGTTGGCATTGTTGTGTTGTTGCTGTTGCTGTTGAGGTTATCCCATTTCCTCACAAATGTGACAACCCAAGAATTTGGAAAATTTAGTAAAATCTTAAATGATTGATTTAAGGTCAAATATTAGACCTAGACAAAAAAAATAAGTGTATGCGTTTGATGTTATTAGGATGGAATTTTGAGGATTTCAAAATTGGTGAAGGATATAGGTGAATTATTCAGATTAAGTGTATATGTGGCTATGTTCTCGCTTTTTATGGTTATGTTCGTGTTCGTAATGTGGTTATGGTCAAGGTTGACCAGATAAATTATATCCGTGTCAAACCCTAAGAATATATTAAGAACAACAACGCTCAGGTTAGAAAACCCTAACGCCCCGATAAAAACCCTAGAAATCGGGCTCGAAACCCTAGTTTCAGCCGGAATCAAACCCTAATTCGGTGCATGAAACCCTAAATCAGGAACTTAATGGCATAAGTGTAAATAACTATAAGATTAATTAGGGTTAATCTTAACAAATTGATTACAAAACCCTAATTCCAAATTTGAAACCCTAATACTTGATCTGAAAACCCTAGTTTCAGATTCTGATAAATTGATGCCCCTAATCTGGGAAATTAATGGAGAATTATAATGCTCTACTACTATTATTATAATATTAATTAGGGTAACTCTTAATTAATTAGCAAACCCTAAGTTCAAATTATCGAACTTAAACTTTTCTGTTAGAAACCCTAATGATGGATTTGAAACCCTAATTTATAATTAGGAAAAATGAAAGTGTTAATTTAATATTTTAATGTTAATTAGGATATATTAATTCTAATTTAATGTTAAGTAATTAGAAAACCCTAATCTAATTACGAATATTTAATTTCTATATTAGAAAATTATTTTCTATTTAGAAACCCTAAATTGTGGGTTGAAAACCCTAATGACCATTTTGACCCTAATTGCTTAATTAGCAATTTTAATTAGAAATGCCAATCCTAATTAAAGAAGATTTAATTTGTGATTAAGAATTTTTATTATAATTAGAAAATACTAATTATAATTTTGAAATATTTAATTTTCTATTTTTGAAAAACCTAAATTGGAAATTTTAGAAAATTAAATTGCAAGCGCTAAAAATGTCCAAACCCTAAACCCTAACAAACCCTAAACCCTAAGGGTTTGTAAAAATTACAAGAATGCCATTAATTTAGTATGCTAAATGTCATTTTTGCCCTTTGTTGCATTATTGTGACTTAGCTTGCAAGAATGGGTCTAGAGAGTTGTTCACCAAACCCTAGCCCTAGCTTATGACTTATTTCACAACTAGATCAGCAGCTGGATCTGATCATGCAATGTATCTAATTCATATATTAGATTAAAGAGAGAGAAAATGCTACATTATTTCTCAAAACAACCAAGACCATTCTCTCTCTTAAATTTCGTGGATGGGAGTAAAAGAGAGTTAAATAATAAGCTTAGATCAGTCCCCAATCGTCAAATATCAGCAACCAAGGATCAGATTGTAGATCAAAAGCTCAAAATGGTAAAGAACCCTAAATTTCAAAATCTCTTGATCTTATGTTATATGTTAAAATTGAACGGTCAAAGTTGTGTAATAAGGTGTCATTTAGTGATCTGGGTTGTTAAAACCCAGATCCATAACATTAAAGAGCTCAAATCTTACATTTTTGAAAATCTGGAAAAATTTTAAAGTTGAGGTCTGACAACGAATGTCAGAGGCTCTAGATCTTTTTCTGTTAAATGTTTAGTGTGTTTTATGTTATATATGTGTTCTATGTCATGTCTACTGTGCTCTGAATCAAGAAAAACGACCAGATCATAAATGGACTAAGAGATATAACCTGTCAAAGACCGTTGACCGTTCACGGGAAATGAATTCTGGGTAACCCAGAATTTTCCCAGCAGGTATGACAAGATGTTTAAAGCCCTTGATCTTGTTGGTTTTTGTTGTTTTGGCCATTGTGTTGGTTAGATATTGTAGACAGGTATAAGGACTACATACTCAAACCATTAGATCACCTAGATCTTGCTTAATACAAAAGTAATCAGTGGTCAAACATGCTTTGACCAACTGTCCGGTTGAATTTCTGGAAAACCCAGAATTCACCAAGAACAGTTTCTGACCTCTTGTTTGACCGACCTAGATCTTACTGTTTTGATGTTTGTAAGTTGATCTGGTACTTGTTTGTTGTACCTTGACATAATTACTATAGAATGGAATCTTAACATCACATGAAACATGACTGGAACCTAGATTTAATCGAGCCATAAGATGGCCACTCAAACCTGTCTGGAAATCTGGGAAACCTAGAAATCCTTGCAGGCCTCTGACATCGACTTTGCAGACTTAGATCATGCGATTAGGTTGCTTAATGACTTATATGGTGATATATAATTGTAGTACTACATAAATACTACAACATAAAAACAATTACAAGCCCAGAAAGTAGGAAGAACAAGGATTAAAACCCGGTCAAACCTACCCACTCTGGCCACCGATATGAATTTCTAAAAGGTGACCAAGAACACCAAGAACACCTATAGCGACGGTTCTGTCGCTATAGGGCCCCTTTAGCGACGCTTATTTTTGGAAAATGCAGAAAATTAATTAAAATTAGAAAAAAATGGTTTTTAATTATTAAAAATACATATTAAATTATGAAAAATTATTTTAAAGTCTGAAAAATAGTTTTTAACTATTTTGAGTATATTTTGAAAATATTTAATATTTTTGGAATATAAAAGGTATTTACTTATTTAATTATAATATTAAATAAATTATTTAAAATAGTTTTAATTCATGAAAAATCATGAAAAATTATATTATGGTCTTAAAAAAATATTTTAAGTTATTTTTGATAACTTTTAATATTTTATGATAAATTTCATTAATATTTTAATATTAATGGTAATTAATTTATTTAATTAATATATTAAATAAATTAAGGAAAAATGGAATTAATGATTTAAAAATCATATAAAATGATTTAAGTGTTATAAAAATATTTTAAGTTATAAAATATAACTTTTGATATTTTGGCATGAAAATATTAATATTTTAATATTAATATTAATTATCGGATAATGGATTTAAGTGTTTAAAAATCAAATAATTATGATTTTAAGGTATTAAAAATATTTTGAAATATTATAATATTATGTAAGGATTTTCATTAATATTTTAATATTAAATGAATATTAATGATTAAGGAATTATGTGGTATTTAATTCATTTAAAAATGGTTTTAAGGATTGAAAAACATTGATAAATGATATTAATTATCTGAAAATTATTATAAGTCTTTAAAAAATGTTTTGTCTGATAAGAAATTATCTGTGATAATTGTTAAATGTTTAGGAAGAGTTTAATTGAACTTAAACTCGATATTCGTACGACTAGACCGCCGGGATGATAGAATTGTGTCGGTTTCAAGTCAGACTTAAATAGTTTGACTTGATACTAAGTCTTATGTGTCAGATAGATCGATAAGCTTATGTGTTATGTGTTTAGGTTATTCTGTATATAAATATAACAAAGATTATAATCTTGTGATGATATTATTCTAATATTGGAGATCTATATTATTAATATTAGGTCTTCTGGATAAAGTTGCGTTATAAATTGCGTTAGCAGTAATCAATCTGTTCGTGCAAGTTTGTATTTACTTAACTCTACTAAGAGTGTTTTATTCAAGCTTATGGTTAAATCATTGCTGATTGCCATGAAAATTGTACTCTGTACATCTTGCATGTATAAGTCAGGTATGAAAAGCTGATCACCTTCATTACCAGTTGGTTCAGAAATGTTTGTTCATGTTTAAAACTTGTTCAGTCAAAAGTTTGTTCCTGCTAGTTCTCAATTATATTGATGAATTATAGCCAGCTTATTATTCATACTCTTCAATCATGATATATTCTTATATTGTTGTATTTAAACTTGCTGGGCAACTTTCATGCTCACCCTTGCTATATCATGATAAAACATTGCAGATAAGGCAAATGCATTCGGATACAGGAAAAGGTTAAGGTCAAGTTCAGTTTGTAATCAAATGTGCGGCTATTTTGTAATAGTATAGTTTGATAAATGTGTTATATGTTAGAAAGTTTATGAATTGTGTTTAAGTTAAGGTTACTCGATTTTGGGGAAAAGTGTGTAAGTTTAATGTATAAAAAATTTATGTTTATATCTTCCGCAAACAGTTATAAAATGTTTAGTGTACCGAATCCGCGGCGATTTGGGGCCCGGATTCGGGGGACGCTATATCCTCTTTCCAAGATAGCTCCCACCAGTACTACTCCCTTCATGAGTTTCTCCTCCAGCATGTTTTTTCTTCTTCTCCTTGTTGTATTGGCTCAATGCCTCGCTACCTCCCTCAGCAATTATCGCCTTCTCTAATAATGTTGTGAATGAGTCGATTTAAAGGACCGACACCATGTTGAACAACCAAGGTTTTAGTCCGAGTTCGAAGCGTTAAGCTTTCCTTTCTTTGGTGTCAACTTGATGTGTTACAAATCGTGCGAGTTCATTGAATTTGGCCGCGTACTGTGCCACCGTCATCTCCCCTTGTTTCAGTTCTAGAAACTTTACCTCCATCCTATTCTTCATGCTCTTCGGGAAGTAATTCTCAAAGAACAAAGTCTTAAACCTTTCCCAGGTTATAGTCCCTTCTCCCGCCCTCTGTTGATTTACTTCCCACTAGTAGTTTGCTTCACCCCTCATCATATATATAGCGAACATTGTTTTCTTGTCTTCACCCACTCGAGCAATGGCGAAGGCTTTTTCCATTTCTTTGATCCATGTCCGTGGTATGATGGGATCGGTAGTACCTATGAATTTCGGAGGTCCTACACTCCTAAAGTCCTTAAAGTTTGCATTGGAGATACTTGGGGAATGGGTGGTACTGGTTCGTTCCTTCCCCTAAGAGCTTCCCCTAACAAATCTACTAATCTTTATATAAGGTCTACTTGTCCTCTCTCATCATTGACCGACTCTTCCGGTGTCGCTGGTCTGCGTCTTGGTGACATTTTCTGCATCACAAAATTTTCATTTTTATTATCTTGGTTTATTATTTAAATATTCTCAAAAGAAAAGGAATAAAATTTTATAACACTTTTCTAAAATAAGATCATTTATATTCATATGCCAAATCATTACATCATAGGATTACCCCCTAGCATACTTCTATAAATGACAACACATATCCCCTAATATCACAAAAGACAGGGACAACTACTAATCATACTACCCTTCTAACATTTTCAAAAGTTTGGGGTCCACAACTATCTCACATCTTACACAAAAGATTGAGATTACATTACGATATATACGTCACATAATGAAATACTACAACTACTAAATTCCTAACACCTAGACCTTAAGCTATCATTCCACGCTCCACAGTGCTCTGGTATTCCTTCTGAGTGATGGGTGCCACTAAATCTAGACTTATGGTGTGATGGGTCATTCCCTGCTCTGCTGAGTAATGGTATACCCCATCAATCAATCTTTCCATGGCCGTACGAACAGCATAGCCTATCTTGTTCATCTTCCTCCTCTTGCATCTCACCTCATCTTTTAGATCATTAGCCCTGTTATTGGCTTCTTCCCACTTCTCCTCAAAGTGAATCCTCTCCATTACTTCCATCTCCAGCTGAGTACGGAGAGCTTCCTTCTCAGCCTTCTCACTAAGCTCCCTTTGTTCTGCCTCCTCTAGCTTACTTGGAAGCTCCACGTTCCAAGCTATTGAACGGTGAAAAAGAGTGCCCATCTGTACTCCTGCCTCCTTGCGATATGCAAGTTCTACTTCTAACTCCTGCATCCTCGATTGCCTCTCAAAAGCCTCAGCCTCTAGCTCCTCGACTCTACATCCTAACTCCAAAATCTGCTCCTCATACTCTCCTAACATCTGATCCTTAAATGTAGTCTCATCGGGATCTTCTGCGGGTTCCTCTTTTATGGGCTCCTACTCTGGATCCGTCTCTACGGGAAATGGCTCCATCTCATCCTCCTCATCATCATCATCGATACGAGCCACTGCCAAAATAGGCTCAGCTATCAATGGTGCCTCATATACCACGTGTATGTCACGCGGCTCCTCCTCTACCACTCTACTAGGTCCTCCCATGTCAGCCATCCTACAACCACAAGCACAAGACACATAAACAACAACTCCATTAGAATGTTAAATAACCATAAATTCATTATCTAGAATAAAGTTATATTCTATAATACACTAAGTCTCTCTCTATGGAAACTTTATATGAGTTTCATCCCTTTCTATCTTCTAAGTTCTTCTAAGTTATAATCTAAGGATTGTCACTCCTAAGGTTTATAACTATAGCTTTGATACCAACCTGTGACGCCCCCAAATTCAGGCACTCATATCTTAAATTTGGTTCGTCACGTTAATATCATACTAAAATCATTAACAACGGAAATAATAGAATAATTTACATTGATATAATATAAATATTGGCGTCCCAAGGTACCGTAACTGTTACTACAATAATCTGGTGATTGCACTTAAACATAATTTAATCATCCTTAATACATCATTATAATCATAATAATAACAGTAATACTTCTACTCTTAAAGGACTAAGCTATTCTATAGCCTTGCCCTTTCCTTTGTCCTTTCCTGATGTACCGCCTTACTCTGCCTTAACTGTAATGTTTTTAGGGAAGCAATAATGAGCAACAAGTTTGCCCAGCAAGTAATATAACAATAAGAATAAATAGTTATAATGTTTGAATCTTCAAAGGTATAATAATAAATTATAGATCATGGACATCAAGAAGTATCAAGAGTTTTTAATAAGTATCATTATAGACTGAAGGAAATTAACAAAATGTCTAGGTTCAATAAGAATGAACATTGAGCAGTCACTAAGGACTAAGAACTCTTACTAGAATTAGCAATATTATACTACAATCCAATATAAACGAGTACAACAGGTGATCAGCCTAAAGTACCCTAAGTTATGCATAACATTTACACATGCTAGTATGTGCGCATGTCGGTTTCCCGACAGTATAAAATTTTTCCCTTTTTAAGAGGGTTGTTCATCTCAGTAGATTTTCAAGAATCCGCACCAAGTCAATTGGTTTGGATAGCTTTCTAACACATGATAATAGTCTAACCGAATCAAAAGCTTAAACAAATTTTATAATGCATTTAAGAATGATAAGTTCAATGCTTGTAACAACGTCAAGGTTTACAAATAATTTCCGAATAGTAATATATATTTTCTTGATATAAGTATAGTTGATATGACAACAATTCAGATTATACAAAAATATATACAGTGTAAGAATTAAGGAACTTGCGTAATCATAGATTCCTTGCATGAAGTAAATGCATAGGTTATGATACTTGCATCAAAGAGATAAGGTTTATATACTTGCCTTTAGCGTTGATTACCAGTTCTAGTGAAAAATCACCTCAATGAACTATATTATCCTATTTATGTATGTATAGTTATTCATTAGTCACACACACCTTGATATACATATCCACATACATTTATCACACCTATTTAAATTTATGTAAAGCTACACACATTCAAACTCATAGATGCATAACTCACATTGTTCTTACTTTTAAAATCTTTAGGAACATTTTTAAATCTCTTATACTCATCTCATATGTGAAACATCACATGTTAAAGAACCTCTAGGTTAAGTCTGGCCTTTTGTTAAATTTACTCATAAATTTTTATTTTACAAAATTAAAAGAGCTCATTATATTAACTACTAACCATAACGTTCATTAAACCATATAACAATGCTAAACAACCTCTTTTAGTTCATGCTTGCGTAGTTTATAACGTGTTTAACCAGATGTTCGACTATGTTGGTTATCTCTAGAGGCATGAAACATCCTATCATAGTTGTTCAAAAGTTCACAATGTAAGTTGTAGAGTGTTCAACTCAATTGGTTTTCAAATCTTAAAATTTCATGACCAACAAACTAAGTACGCAAGGTACATTAGATTCACCTTTCAAACCCATTTATAAAACTAACTAAGTTATAACATATACTCAAAAGGTTAGATTGCAAAAAGGCGTAAGGTTTTATAAACATGGTTTTCGTCTTTTAACTTTTCTTTCAAAAGGTTATAATTCAATCTCCAAACTTACTAAAACATCTTGCAACATGCATTGACACATGTTTAAGGATTATGTATGCTCTTTAAGTTAAGTTAAGTTAAGTTAAGACTCCTTGTATCAAATAATCAAAACAAAAATATAAGTCATTAGAAGACCCTTCACGGGGGGCAAGCATTAGATTTCTGAGGACTTCACGGGGAGGGCATAGCTATCGAAGAACCTTTCCACCTTCACGGGTCAGTTCTTATACATCGCATTTACCTCGCCAGTATGTACGATCGTCAGAGTTAGAACACATGCACCTCGCCATTTAGCTAACATGCCAAACTCTTATCCAAACAACAATGTAATGATACTTATTTGATATAAACTTACTACTAAACACCCCTAGCATGCTTCTAATAATCCCAAACATACAAACAATCAAATCCAGAATCAATTCAACATTTATGCCATTTTTCCAAAGTTTAGCACATTTAGCGATTCTCTTCAATATGGATTCGTTACTTGACCAATTTACTTCGTTTAACTTTCGTTGATTTTGTTTTTAACCATATTAACAATTTCTAGCATAAATTGACACATTCTATCATGCTTCAACCATAAACTTTTCAACTTAAAGCAAATATTTTAGTACTTTTCAAAGAACTTTGGAAAGCTTGAATGTAAGAACATAGTTTAAGAATTATACCTCTTGAAGTTAAACTGACAATCCTTGAATCTTAACTTCTAATTCCTCTCAACTTCTCAACCATTCACTCACTAGAATTCTCAGAATTTCAAATGTGAAGAATGAAGAAGGGGTCTCTATTTATAGAAGATCCATGGACCAAGTTTGAGTTTTGCTCAATGAATTAAACTATTGGAATGGAGAAGAAGGTAATGTGTATGAAAGATTTGGTGGAAGAGTACTATGTAGACCACTCCCCTCCTCATGATTTGCTAGCTTTGAGTTTGGTAATGAGGGACTAGGCCAATGGACTATTACGTGAAGAAGAAAAGAATGGGACACTCATTTTGGGACACTGATATACTACTCAGCATTAGACACCCACTATTAGCATACATGGGTTTATTTGATATTTATCCCCAAATAAGCATATACACTCATACATTAAACATAGAATTTATATAATCCATTTACATTGGTTTATTTTAAATAATATTTACATTAGACTAGGATATACTTTAGTTGGGTACCAATATTACTTTTCATAAAACTCATTATTCCAATATTACATAATTAGTAAAATAATCATTTAATATTATTTATTTATTCAATCAAAGTTATTTTCTCTTATAGGTTAAAAATACCCATTTAATAACTCTCACACACATTATGGGGTCACATAAGACTCCTTCACACAATAATAAATTACATAAGTTAAGCTTACCTTTATCATATAGTTTTATATAATAAGTGTTTACATTCCAATTGTCACACCTTATTTTACATTGAATGAAAAACCTTATTATATATGATTTCTCCTTACATGCTATTGTTCATGAATAATAATACGAATTAGTCAATCACATTATGTAATTACTTATTTATTAATAGTACTAATTAATTTAATCCTTAATTAAATTAGTACTTTCTCGTTTCACCACCTTGCCACACTAGGCATAATTTCACAAGCTTAATTAAGCTTCTCATCACTTATACTACATTGCTTATTCAATTAAATTAATTACCACAACTCATGCCAACACTATATATATATATATATATATATATATATATATATATATATATTCAAACAATCTTTATTCTCTATATTATAATTTATTAAAATTTGGGAGTATTACGTCGTATCTTCTTTACATCAATATCTTCACTCTTTTGGAGCTCATGTGTATAAAAGAATTTTGATGTAATATACTTGGTTCTATCACCTTTGATATAGCCTCCCCTAATTTGACTGATACAAGCGACATTATCCTCATATACTATTGTTGGACTATTTATGATTGACGATAATCCACAGTTCTCACGAATATGATGAATCACTGATCTTAACCAACCACATTCACGACTCGCTTCATGAATTGCAATAATCTCTACATGATTTGAGGAAGTAGCAGAAATTGTTTGCTTAACAGATCTCCATGAAATAGCAGTATTTTCATAAGTAAATAAATATCCTGTTTGTGATCGGCCTTTATGTGGATCAGAAAGGTAACCCGCATCAGCATATCCAACTAACTGTGATTTTGATCCATTTGGATAAAATAATACAAAATTAGTAGTCCCACGAAAATATCAAAAATTTCATTCCAATGTCTCCTAGTTGGTGCAAAACTATACCTTGCTAGTAAGTTAACTGCAAATGCTATATCAGGTCGTGTGAAATTTTCAAGATACATCAAAGCACCAATTGCACTAAGATATGGTACTTCAGGACCAAGAGTTTCTTCATCATTTTCTTATGGTTGAAATAGATCTTTCTTGACATCAAGTGATCAACCCACCATTGGAGTGCTCAAAGGATGGGCTTTATCTATGTAAAATTGCTTCAGAACTTTTCCTGTGTATGTTGATTGATGAACAAGAATTCCATTCGGATGATGTTCAATTTGCAGGCCAAGATAAAATTTTATCTTACCAAGATCTTTCATCTTAAATTCATTTTTTAAATACTTTGCTGTTTTTGTTAACTCTTCTGGAGTCCCAATAAGATTTAGATCATCAACATATACAACAATAGCAAATCCGGATTCTGATTTCTTGATAAAAACATAGTGACAAATTAGATTATTTTTAGATCCTTCTTTCAAAAGATATTCACTGAGGCGATTTTACCACATGCGTCCAGATTGTTTTAACCCATATAAGAATCTTTGTAGCTTGATAGAATACATACTTTGAGATGTAGAATTATATGCTTTAGGCATTTTATATCTTTCAAGAATTTTCATGTAAATATCATTATCTAATGATCTATACAGATATGCTGTAACAACATCCATTAATCACATATCCAAATTTTCTTTTGCTACCAAGCTAACTAAAAATTTGAATATAATTGCATCCATTGCAGGAGCATATGTTTCTTCATAATCAATATCGGGTCTCTGTGAGAAACCTTGTGCTACAAGTCGTTCTTTGTACCTTGTAATTTCATTTTTCTCATTTTATTTACGTACGAATACCCATTTATATCCAACAGGCATTACACCTTTAGGTGTTCGGACTACAGGTCCAAAAACTTCACATTTACATAGTGAATTTAATTCTGCTTTAATTGCCTCTTTCTACATTAGCCAATTATTTCTTCTTTAAAATTCATCAACGGTTTGTGGTTCATATTCATGATCATTACTTCTGGTAATATCGAGAGCAACTTTGTATGAAAATATATTATTGACCACAATTTTATTTCTATCCAATACTTCTCCTATATGTGTATAATATATTGAGATCTCGTTATTTTCAGATATATAATCCTCTTCAAGAGATAACTCATTTGTTTCAAGGGATAACTCTTCAAGAGTTTTATTTTCAAGAGATTTTTGTTCATAAGTTTTAGATGGATCAATTATCTCTGTGGTCTATTTCATGGGTATAGCCTCTTTATAGACTAAAACTTGTTTTTCTTGTACTTTTTTCTTTTGAGGAATTTTATGTTTAACACCGATCGGTCTTCCACGTTTCAGGTATGGCTTTAATTCATTTGCTGTTGTATTAACTGATTTTCCTACAGGGACTTAAATCTGTACTGGAGTATTAGTAGCTGGAATGTGAGATTTCACTATTTTCTTATTGTCTGTGAATACATCTTATAATTTATTAGCAATTCCTTGCAAATGAATAATCCTTTAAACTTCTAGTTCACATTGATTTGTATGAGGATCAAGATGAGATAACGTTGAAACATTTCAAGTAATCTCATGTCGTGCTTCAGGTAACAATTTTTCTCCCCCTAATTGTGGGAAAATTATTTCATTAAAATGACAATTCTCAAAACGTGCCTTAAAAACATCACCAGTTAGAGGTTCAAGATATCTAATGATAGATGGGAAATCAAAGCCTGTATAAATTCTAAGTCTACATTGAGGACCCATCTTTGTGCATTGTGGGGGGTATAATAGGTACATATACAACACAACCAAATGTGCACAAGTGAAAAATATTTGGTTGTTGGCCAAGCACAAGTTGGAATGGTGAGAATTTATGATAAGAAGTTGGTCTAATGCGAACTAATGATGCAGCGTGTAAAATAGCATGACCTCAAGTAGAAACTGGTAATTTTGATTTCATAATGAAAGGACAGGCAATATATTGAAGTCACTGGATAAGTGATTCAGCTACACCATTTTGAGTATGTGTATGTGCAACATGATGTTTAACATAAATATAACCACATGGTTAATGCATCAAGTAAAATCAAAAAAATACTTGAATATACCACAATGTGGGTGTATTGGTTCACATATATCACCCTGAATTCTTTCTTAGAAAGATGACACTAAATAACAATAATTAAATGTGATAGTTTGATAATTAATTTACTTTGATATAATCAACAGGCAAAGGAATCTTCTGGTTCTTTAAGAGATGTTAATGAGAGTTTTCAATAATTCAACGCATCATTATTGATCCTAGATGATCATGCCAAATCATAAAAATATTTGGATCCTAACATTTCTGGTGTATTGCACACTTTTGGTGTATTACAACATTTATTTCAACTATTCTCCTTTTAGTATAATATAACTCAGAAGAGAAAATAGACAGTTTTTCTAATATCAGCTTCTGACCTGATATTATTGAAGTAATATAAAGAAATTCTTCATTGCCTTCGTTATTGGTTTTGATATAATAACCATTATAACGTATATCCTTAAAGCTGAGCAAATTTGTGCTTGTCTCAGAAGAATATAAAGAATCATTAGTACAAAGTTGTTATGCCCTTTGACAACATTATAATCGCTCTTCTAGAGACTTTAATTAAGTTTGATGAATAATCACTCTTCCAGAGCCTTTAATTAAGTTTGATGAGCTTCTGGCCCATACATCTTTATATATGCAAAAACATAAATTTAACTTTATTACTTGAAACATAAATAAAACATATAATAAAAATTCTTATTATAATGCCATAATACAATGAAATAAAAATAATTAATTGGTATGAACATTTCTATCAACATCATCAAGGAAGTCATATATATCAAAATTAGTTATATCCACTCCATTTGAAAAGTCAAAATAATGCATGGGATCTTCATAATCATTATGATCAATAAAGTTTATTTCAATTCCATTTCCTTTTCTTTTATGGAGTCTTGGTACAAATCTACCAAATGTTTAGAAGTACGATAAGTACATTCCCTTTTCTCTATTGATTGTTCTTTTCACGCCCACTACCACAACCATAATTTCTTATATGATTATGAAATGAGGTTCCATTCACTTCAGTGAATGTAGTAGAATCGGTCAGGCGAGATTGTTCATTTTTCAACAAAAACTCATTATTTTGTACATCTACTAGAAGACATAATATCACTTATGGGAACATAGTTTCCTTTATCGCTTCAGAAAATATTTTGTGAACTTACGCTATCGATATTGCTGCTGCAGGAGCATATTCGAGACATGAAATATATAATAAATATTTTCTCTAACATGTCTTCATGAGTTTTTTTTCACATAATTTTAATAGTGAGATTTTTTTTTTAAAATGTAGAATTGTTCTCACTCAACACTTTTAAAATCTTGCAACTTCAGGAAGAACCAATTATAACAAGCTTTTGGGAGGATTACAAATTTTTTGATTCTCATATTTTTCTTTTAAATCATTCCATAAGACAAGAGGATCTCTTATAGTAAGATACTTAGATTTTAATTCTTCATGGAGATGATGACGAATAAAAATCATTGCTTTTGCACGATCTTGCAGGGATGCATGATTGCTAACCTTAATTGTATCTACAAGATTCTTTGTCTCTAAGTGAATCTCAGCATCAAGGGTTCATGACAGGTAATTCTTGCCCGAGATGTCAAGGGTAGCAAGTTCAAGTTTTGTTAGGTTTGATATCTATTAAAAACACATGCAATAATATGAAAATACTACTAGTTAGAAATAATTAAACATATCTAAAAATGAAGGTAGATATATAAATAATATTTAAGTCTCGGTGATGTAGCCCTCATCGTATAGTACATATATTATTATATATAGTAGTAACATATATATACATATATGATGTATATATGCCTGCACTTTTCAATGTTTATTAATGATAAAAGCATTGATATGAGACATACTATATATATGCCTATATATATATATACTATGTTTTATCATATACAATTTTGCTAAAACAATACTATATATACATGATCAAATTTAATTTTAATAAAATAATAGTTACTGATGAGTTGAGATAATTTCCTTTCCAAAATTTCAGTAGAAACTCGTATTGATAACATGTTGTAAAATGATAGATAAATAAATTAAAAGAGAATAGTATATATATATATATATATATATATATATATATATATATATATATATATATATATATATATATATATATAATCTCTTGCATTCAAGTGATCATCAACAATTCTTTTGATATCAAATAAATTTCTTTGATGTGGTGTTTCGCTCCACTTATCAATGCTAACTCTCTCTCTCTCTCACACACACACACACACACACACACACACACACACACACACACACACACACACATATATATATATATATATATATATATATATATATATATATATATATATATATATATATAACACAAACTAACATTTACATTAAAAATAACTTAAGTTGCATTAAGGCAACTTAAAGGCTTTTTAAGTTTCAACCATTTATTTTGGTGGTTACTTTCCTTCAATTAATTCATTTCTAACAAGATTTACTATTTTACTTTTATATACAACCCTATTGCGTTTCAAGTGAGGATATAATAGAGATGATAAAAGATTTAATTATGTTATTTTTTTTTAAAGAAATTTATATAATATGCAATTCAATTGAATTGAGGAATACATAGTTGAATCTTTAATCTTTGTCATTGTACAACAAAAGAGGAGATCATATAACGAAACTATTAGTATTTTCTTTACTTATGTAATTATGTTATCCCTCTCATTTGTGTTTCATTTTTTCTTCACGGTTGACCGACTCCGACTTTTCAGTCTTTTCTTTTAAGAAAATTTTTCATCTACATTCATTAGTTGACAATAATGAAAATTTTTTACAAGAAAAAATGGCCAAGATTTTCGTCAAATTCATTTCTTTTTTATCCAAACTCAAAAATTAAAAATTGAACATAAAACTTACATATTCCGTCCTTTTTCTTTCATTCATTTTAAAGCTCAGAGTGTTAAGTCCTATTTTTTGACATTTCTTTTCTATGTCAGGATTGTCCGTTTAATCCACATCAAAAATATTAATCAAGACTAAAGGTTACCTTGTGATATTATTTTTTAATTTACTTTGCATGATTATAAGTTTGAATTTATCCTAAACAAAGTCAGTATAGATACCATATACTAAATATAAGTCTTCTTTAGTTTCTAGTAGTTTCTCTATAGACCCCATCTCTAATTCCCTCTAATTTTATCATGAAATCTATTGCCCTCCAAATTCTCCTTTAGTTCAAGATTGAAATGGTGTAACGATCTAGAAATTTTACTTCATTTATAATTAAGTTTTTATAGAATATTATTGAATAAAATTTGATTTTATATATATTATTTTGTGTTATGTGTTTAAAGGTCGATTCTATGACCTTGAATGTTTTTATGTGTTAGGCTATACGAATTTGAGTTCGTATAATAAAATAAAATTTTTCTGAGAAAAAGACGTAAAAATACAATTCATCCGAAAATATTTTCGCGTTTTTTCAAATTTTCGAAGAACGCCCTAATGTTAATATGATGAGGAAAGACTGAATGTCCAATATAAGTTAGAAACAAAAAATGTAGTTTTTCGATTGTGTAACGAATTTTGGAAAGTTAACGAATTATAATACGCGTATAATACGAAAATTATACAGTACAAACGCGAAAGTCAAAGTCAACAATTGCGGCTAACTAATTGGTTAAAGTGACTAAAACCCTAACTAAAGTCTAAGTAAATTAGAATGGACCAATGGGAGGAGGAAGCTTAGCAAGTAAGCTTGTCATCCAATCTCCCACCAATTAACCATGGTTAGTTAGATGGTGGTTAGGTTAGCTTATGGGAGAAACTAAGGAGAAGCTTGCAGGAAAAGCTAGGAAGTGGCTAAATGACCAAAAAGTCCCAACTCTTGCTCAACCTATAAATAACAAGCCATTTCTCTTCATTTCCTACAAATTCACAAAGTAAGAAAAGAAACTCTTGACATTTTGAGAAAGAAGTGAGAGCTTAGAAAATTCATAAGTTTCGGAGGAGGAACGCAACATCAAACCATTCGTTAATTAATAACGCGAAGATAATCAAAAGGTAAGAACAATAATGTGATTGTAAAATGTGATTTTATATATATTATTTTGTGTTACGTGTTTAAAGGTCGATTCTATGACCTTAAATGTTTTTACGTGTTAGGGTATATGAATTTGAGTTCGAATAAGAAAATAAACTTTTTCTGAGAAAAAGACATAAAAATATATTCATCCGAAAATATTTTTGCTTTTTTTTTAAAATTTTTTGAAGAATGTCCTAATGTTAATATGATGAGGAAAGACAGAATGTCCAATATAATTTAAAAACAAAAAATGTAGTTTTTCGATTGTGAAATGAATTTCAGAAAGTTAACGAATTATAATACACGTATAATACGAAAATTATACAATACGAATGCGAAAGTCAAAGTAAACAATTGCGGATAATTAATTGGTTAAAGTAACTAAAGTCTAAGTAAATTAGAATGGACCAATGGGAGGAGGAAGCTTAGCAAGTAAGCTTGTCATCCAATCCCCCACCAATTAACCATGGTTAGTCAGATGGTGGTTAAGTTATCTTATAGGAGAAACTAAAGAGATGTTTGTAGGAAAAGCTAGGAAGTGGCTAAATGACCAAAAAGCCCCAACTCTTGCTCAACCTATAAATAGCAAGCCATTTCTCTTCATTTCCTACCAATTCACAAAGTAAGAAAAAACAACTCTTGACATTTTAAGAGAGAATTGAGAGCTTGTAAATATCATAAGTTTTGGAGGTGGAACACAACATCAAACCATTCTTTAATTAATAACGCGAAGAGAATCAAAAGGTAAGAACGAGAACTTATGACGTCCCCAAATTCGGGTACTTGAAACTTGTACTTGACGCTCCACAATGCCATTCACTAAACTACTTGATATATTAAATAACTAAAAATATTACATCAAAGATATCTATTCCCCAGGTATCACAACCTTTAAGTTCATTATTACATGATAGATAATATATTATCACAATACAAAACTATAATTATCATAAGTAATGCCTTTTTAACTTTATTCATTCAGCTTCCCCTTTCCCTTGTCCTTGCCAGAACCTTCTATTCGATCTCGCGTAGCTGAAAACATTTAAATTTAAAGAAAGAATGAGCATTCAATTGCTCAATAAGTAATATCATTTAATAAACATCAACTAGAAGAAATATATGTTTTTTTTGAGGTATACTTTTATAACGAGTCAATAGTTATGAAGTAAATTGAAACAATTATGAATAACATATCAAACCATTAATATTTTTGAAACTACGTATTGATCATAGATACTGAGCAGCCACTAGACCATAAAATTTTATTTTTAAGTTTGAAAAGGTTTATATAGAAATTCATCTGTAAAATAGTTAACTTACGGGCACAGAGGGTGATTGTGACGCCCCCAAATTCGAGTATCTTCTAACCTGACAGATGGTGCTACACGGTACTACCATTTACACATACATTCAATTGAAACGTCTCAAAGGAATGAATATGTCTTCTATATATTCAAAATAATATTAACATTCCCCCAGGTTCTTTATAACCATTACATTGTTCTTGTCATAATATCAAATATATTACAATCATTCACCCTATACTATTACATAAGTATTCTACGGGTTCGTCTTCGCCTTGCCTTTATCCTTGCCGGAGCCTTCGGTCTATTCGATCTTGGTTGTGTTCATATGGTTCAAGCAAGAGTGAGCATGACTAGCTCAGCAAGTACAACAATTCTAATAAACAACATACTTGAAACATAGGAATCATATATCTTCAATAACTGAACAATAGTTACAAAGTACTATTGATAATTTAAAATAGCACTTCTTTTCCTTCAAAATATTTTACAACAACAATACTCAGTAAAACATCAATTCCGGTCCAAGACCTTGAGCATTTCATAAGTTCTTTTGAAAAGGACATCCCGGCACTAAGTTCGTAAGTTCGATATTTCTTACGAGCATGTCTAGGTGATCAACCTATAGTACTCTATGTTGATCAACACTACATTCATTAAACGTGTGTACGTTTAAGTTGTGGCAACCTCACGTGCCTGTCATTTGACGACAAAACATTTTTAGAATACTCAGTCTTCATTTGAAAACCACACCAATATAACTTGGTAAACATTGACCATGCTTTGATAGAAACATAATATAAGTCTAGCCGAAAGAGTTGGCTTAGACTTCATCATACAATACTTCATGTGTAAGGATACATGAATTACAAATCTTGTCCAGATTGAACTGGAACAAGGGTTAGAATACTTGCCTTTAGCGTCTGCTACAGTTAATAACACGTTCTTGTTTAAGTCTTTAAGTCTCTACAATAATGATAACATCACATAACACATTAGGTCATGAATGAACATACATGGTCCCTAATGTATCTTACCCTTCTTCTCAATCTAATTATGACTCAGATTTGTTCTTATTGGTTCCGGCTTTTCGTTAAGTCATTCTTACATACACGTTACGTTCATGTTTGATTACTTATCTTCAACCTTTAGATAACATAAATAAGTTTTAAAAATACGTTACAATGCTTTAATAAGTTCCTTAGTTCATTACTAAAGAGTTACTATTCATTTCATACTTGTAAACCTTCTTTACTGTCCAAACCCTAGGGTTGGCTCTACGGAGCCACCCTTCCTTCTCTATCTACATACATGGCATCACCACTCTTTAGTGGCTAATGCCGAGTTTATGTGTTATATGTATACAATCGCATGCACAGAAAAACTCGAGAGGTTGAGACAATGTACTTGGTACCGTAGCAATACTATGACGCCCCCAAAATAGGTATACATCACCCATCTTGAGTCACCAAATACATGGTACATAAATCAAATACAAACTTAATTATACAACTGTCGGGTAATATATGATAAAACATAGCTGAGAGTTTAAACAAGAATATTGCCTTCTAGACAATATCCACTCTCAATGGAGTCCTCATTACAATTATTATCACACTATTTCATAGAATAGTGAGGACTACTAAATCCACTTATCCTGGACCATCACTCCATTTTTCGACTCGTCCTAGCTATATTCTCATTTCCTGAAGAGAACAATGAAAGAAAAGGGTGAGCTCAACTAGCCCAGTAAGAAATATTATGACAAAGATAATGTAGAATAAATTATCCTTAGCCTTCAACAATATAACAACTGATAGAATATAATAGACAACAAGTTTTAGATCAACAACTGTAGCAGAATAAGCAATCCATTAGAAGAGTCAAGTAGAGCATGATATCTACTATCTTCTATGATTTAAAAAGTTTTTCATCAACTTTATCACTGAGACTTAGCTTAATAAATAAATCACATCATCGAATCATCCCTGTACTACGGGCCAAGGATATTCATGTAATCATCAATGGTCATGATTATACCAAATAATCCTTGATCATAATCATACCAACAACTGTCCATCACTGCACTACGGGTCAATGAGGACTTTTACCACATCATTTGTAACATTACGGGTCATGATTATACCGAATAATCCCTGGTCATAATAATACCAATCAACAGTCCATCTATGCACGTAAGCTAAAGATAAATTTCATCACAATATAAGCATCAGGATGATGACAATGATATAAGCATTAATCAAACGAAATCAAGGATAAATATTAAAGACTTTAAATTTATTCAGAGTTTAAAAATATCCAAATTATCAACATGATACTGCTTTGTAGAGTAAAATTAAAATATAATATTCATGCATCAAAAATAATTTGGACAGAAAAGAAATATATCTTTCGGGTGAATAGTACCCCGTGAATAGTATCATGTGAATAGTTCTTCAGGAATAGTACCTCGTGAATAGTACCCTGGCATGAAAAGTACCCAAAATACCCGAGTGAATAATATTCGGGTGAATAGTATTTGGGTGAATAGTAAACCGTGAATAGTAACTCGTGAATAGTACTCCGGCATGAAAAGTGCCCCGAATACCCGAGTGAATAATATTTGAGTGAATAGTAACTGGGTGAATAGTAACCCATAAATAGTAACTCATTAATAGTATTCCGTTATGAAAAGATCAATAATTATCAAGAAAGCTCAAAATAATATTTCCATGAAAAGATACTGGATGAAGCGCAAATATCAAGGATATTCTACTAATTTCATGGAGTATAGAAGCCAAAACTTCAACAAAATGAGTATAGAATTTAAAATCTGAAATGAAATAATATTACTTACATACTACAAAGTATGGAAGAAAATATTATTTCAAGCAAATTTTGAACAAAAATAACATCCTTTGAACGAAAAATAATATTCCAACGAATATTTAACGAAGATAATATTCCTACGAATAATGAACGAAGATAATATTCTTTTTGAATATTGAACAAAAATAATATTCATACGAATACAAAAAATAATATCTCTTCAGAATATGAAATAAATAATACCCCTTATGACTGTTGAACGAAAATAATATTCCTACAAATATTGAATGAAGATGATATTCCTTACGAATATTGAACGAAAATAATATTCATACGAATACGAAAAATAATATCTCTTCAGAATATGAAATAAATAATACCCATTACCTCAGAAAAAGACTGAATACTGGAATAGTGAAGTAGCAAACTTCTCTTCTTCTTTCTCTCTATAGCTTCTCTCTCTATAATTGCTCTTGTGAGTCTTAGTGAATTGGTGAGAATAAAAGAAGAATGAGCTTCTATTTATAGGAAAATCTAATTTTGATAATTGCACGTTTTGGGGCTCGAAATAATACAATATAATACCTTCATCTTTTCCTTCATTTTTAATTTAGTCCTGCAAGTATTATCAAACTTGCACCACCTCCCCTAATAGAATATCATGTGAATTAATAGTACAATCATGTGAATCAATAGTTCTATACATGTGAAAATAATAATTACAGTATAATACCTTCATCTATACCTCCATTTTTAATTTATTCATGCAAGTATTATCAATCTTGCACCACCTCCCCTAATAGTACATACATGTGAATCAATAGGACACACATGTGAACATATAGTTATAAGCATGTGAATTAATAGCAATTAATTGCTCATTTATCCGATTAATTACCCGATTAGTCAATATAACCTCTAGACATCAATTATTATCGAAATAAATGTCGATTTCCACTAACACTAATAATCCCAACACAATGGAACTATCAATTTCATCTTTAATCAACACGAACTTATTCATCATTAATATTATAACTCACAATATTTAACAACCAGGTCGTTCCCAGGAAAGAGGGGGCTTTCCAATAAGGATTTCTCCCTATTGGCGCGCAATTAGGTGACCAAACCTCTCCTCGTCAGAACTTTTTAGACATCGTCAATATTACAAATAATAATATGAATAACTTTATCGTATCAATTATTGATTTAATAATAATAAATATTATGAAGATGATACTGTGACAATAATTGAATCAATAATATGAGAGACATTATGCTGCAATTACTGTAGCAATAGTTAAGTATAACTAAGTGACTTCCCACGTAAGCATCAATAATCAATACTGTGTGCTACTATGTAACCATGCGTATTACTGTACTTTTACTACAGGGTAGTTCAACAGTTTAATGGTAAAACTTTCGTCGTTATTTTCATAAAAAGATATTTTTGTCATTTTCTAACTACGTCAATACTTCCGTTGTGGGGTCCACCAATGATTGTGTCGTCGTACGAATATTCTCTGTTAAAACGAATATTCCCCGACACAACGAATATTTTATATCAACTTATTTACTTTGAAAAATTTTCAAATATCGTCCTTAACTTTAACCTTTATCAATTTAACCATTTACTAAATAACATAATAATTATAAGAAAATTGAACACCTTCATTTCATAAAATTCGGGGTCTTACAATCTCCCCTCCTTATGAAATTTCGCCCTCGAAATTTATGTACGTACCTGGTATGTCGAAGAGATGATGATACCTCATCAGATTCTAACTCTTGAGGTATAACCTTTGAGCGTAGAATATATCCATTCTTATCCAACATTTTAACAGGTATCTCCTCATACTTTAAATCTTTTGCTATCTTGTCTAGTTCTAATTCAATAATGTGGTTCAGGTCGTCCACATATTTACGTAACATCGTTACGTGAAAAATATTATGAACATGCGACATACTTAGTGGTAAAGTGAGTCTATAGGCCACAGTTCCTACTCGATCGAGGATTTTGAATGGCCCAAATAAATCGAGGGTTGAGATTTACTTTCTTCGTTGATTCTTGCTTCTATAATAACGCCCTCTTGAACCTTCTTCTTCACATTCATCAGCTTTGGGTGTGTAGCTTGAGCGGTTTTAACTTTATCGGTTAACATCGACTCTACTCGTATTATTTGACATCATCACGTGGGTCCTTAGAGTCCTTAACTCTATCTTTATCATTTGTAAGTCATATAAAATGAGTCTTTATGTTAACAATGTTACAATCGTAAATGCATATGATCTTCTACTCAATGCATCAGCTACCACGTTCGCTTTTTCCATGATAAAATTGAATGGTATGGTCGTAATCTTCAACAGCTCGAGCCAACGTCTTTGGCGCATTATACGTTAGTTTTGGTTGAAGAAATATTTAAGGGTTTTAGAAATGGGTTTTGTACTGGGGTTAATACAAAATTCAATTTCATGGTCTGGGGTAGGCCACGAAGTTCTTTGAGAATATGTCAGGAAATTTATTAACGATAGAAATATCATTTAAAAACTGTGACTCTCATCCAAGACTTGGATAGCACATGTAATGAAGGTTTCTCCTAACAAAATTTCAACAGACAAGTCAAATTCTAATTTCTCCAGAGTTAAATTTAAACGTTGAGTACATGTAGGAGAAATAAAAGAATGGGTAGAACCGGTATCAAATAAGGTATAAACTTCACTAGAGTTTATGATTAACTAACCCGTGATAACTTCATTTGGGTTACTCGCTTTTTGAGAAGTTACAAAAAACGCTCTTCTTGAAACCACTGACTTTGTTTTGTCAGTATCCTCCTTTGGTGCCACCGTCTAAGCTGGATTTAATTTTGCTACAGGAAAAAATCGAGCTATGTAACCATCTTTTCCACAACTACAACATACCTTGGAAGGCTGTGAATACTTTGGACTTATGTGTCCCTCTTTTCTGCATCTGTAGCATCTAACTGGCAGTCGTTCTCCTCCCCTAAAATTTGTTGCTGGTGCTGGTGCTGCTGCCGACGTCTTCTCATCATCATTAAATCTTCTCTTCTTGAATTTTCCACTTGAATCATTTTTTCTATTATCTTGGACATGATTACCACCGAAGTGGTTACCATTTCTAGCCTGATAATTTCCTTCACGATGGTTATCGTTGTTCCGATGGCCGTTGCCACTGGTACGATTATTATTGTGTTGTTGGTCATTATCTTTTGGTTGGGCTGGCTCATTATCGCGCTCCAATAACTGAGCCCTATTTACAACATCTGAATATAAATAAACTTTGTGAGAAATGATTGGGTTTCAAACCTCTTAGAAATATTTGCGTCATTTGATCCTCACTATCGACCAAATGGGATGCGAACCGGGACAACTCAACAAACTTAGCTTCGTACTGCGACACGGTCATATTTTTTTGCTCCAGCTTGATGAACTCTACCTCCTTCATGTGATGAATACTTTCGGGAAAGTACTTGTCTTTGAACAGTTCTTGGAACATCTCCCAAGACATCTTCAGTGCGTCAGGTTGGGTACACTTTACATATTCCCACCAATAATCTGCCTCTTCACGCAACATAAAGGTGGCGAAGGGAACCTTTTGCTCCTCTGAGCATTTCAAGACATCAAATATCTTGGTTGTAAGACCCGAACTTTTTTGAATAAAGAATATTTTTTCTCGAAATATATTTTTGAATATTATGGTGTGGATATGATACAATGTTATAGTTGTGGGTAATATTTATAAAATTTTGCAAAGTAAGCAAGTTGATATAAAATATTCGTTGTGTCAGTTAATATTCAATTGGTCAGGGAATATTCATTTTAGAAGAGAATATTCGTACGACGGCACAATCATTGGTGGACCCCACAACGAAAGTATTATCGTAGTTAGAAAACGACTTAAATATCTTTTTATAAAAATAACAGTGGAAGTTTTACCGTTAAATTGTTAAATTACTCGGTGGTAAAAGTACAGTAATATGCGTGGTTGCATAGTAGCACACGATATTGATTATTGATGCTTACGTGAGAAGTCACTCAGTTATACTCAATTATTGCTACAGTAATTGTTGCATAGTATCTCACGTTATTTGATTCAATTATTGTCACATTATCATCTGCATAATATTTTATATTATTAAATCAATAATTGAGATAACAAAGTTATTCATATTATTATTTGCAATATTGACAATGTCTAGAAAGTTCTGTCGAGGAGAGGTTTGGTCAACTAATTGCGCGCCAATAAGGAGAAATCCTTATTGGAAAGCCCCCTCTTTCCTAGGAACGACCTGGTTGTTAAATATTGTGAGTTATAATATTAATGATGAACAATTGTTGAAGTATTAAGAATGTGTTTATTGAAGATAAGTGAATTACAAAAGTTAGAGGGAAATAATTCAAACTTGGAAAACTTTAGGGGTAGTAAAGTGTAATAAGTTAAATCAATCTGGACCATTGGTGGTGGTTTTAATAGTAAATCAATCTGGACCGTCGGTGGTGGTTTTAAAAGTAAATCAATCTGGACCGTCGGTGGTGGTTTTAAAAGTAAATCAATCTGGACCGTCGGTTGTGGTTTTAATAGTAATCAATCTGGACCGTCCGTTCTAACAGTGAATCATTTTGGACCGTTCGTGAATTAGTTACTATTTAGTCCATTCTCCTCTAAATAGAAGCTTAATTCTTCTTTCATTCTCACCAATTCACTGAGATTCACAAGAAATACTATAGAGAGAGAGAAACTATAGAGAGCAAGAAGAAGAGTATTCTGCTACTTCACTTTTGCAGTATCCAGCTTTCTACTAAGGTAAGGGATATTATTTGTTGTATTCGTAAGGGGTATTATTTCTTTTGTATTCATAAGGAATACTATTTTTCGTATTCATCCTTTAGTATGTCGGAATAATCTGTCTACGCGGATTACGTACCATATGACAGATGAAAATCCATTTGCAGTTTCGTATGTTATTTCTTTTCATATTCTTAAATCTAAACTTACTATGGTAAGTATTGCTTCTATAATACCTGAAATTAATGGAATATCCTTGAGTTTTGCACTTCATCCAGTATCGTTTTATTGGAATATTGATCTAAACTTTCTTATTAAATATCAATATTTTCACCCGGAGTACTATTCACGGGTTACTATGCACTCAGTTACTATTCACTATAATATTATTCACTTGGATATTCAGGGCACTTTTCATGCTGGGTTACTATTCACGGGTTACTATTCACCCAATTACTATTCACCATAATATTATTCACTCGGGTATTCGAGGCACTTTTCATGTTGGGGTACTATTCACAAGTTACTATTCATAGGATTACTATTCACCTGATTACTATTCACTCAAATATTGTTCACTCGGGTATTTGGGGCACTTTTCATGTCGGGTTACTATTCACGAGGTACTATTCCCAAAGTACTATTCACATGGTACTATTCACGGGATACTATTCACCGAAAAATTTATTTCTTTTCAGTCCAAATTATTTTTGATACATGGATATTATTCTTGAATTTTACTCTACAAAGCAGTATCATGTTGAAAATTTGGACATTATTGAATTCTGGATAAATTAAATTATAAATCTTTAAAAATTTATCCTTTACTTTCTTTTAATTGAATTCTTATATCATTGTCATCATCCTCTTGCTTATATTGTGATGAAATTCATCTTTGACTTATGTGCATAGATGGACTGTTGATTGGTATGATTATGACTAGGGATAATTCGGTATAGTCATGACCATTGATGATTACATGAATAATTCTTGGCCCGTAGTGCAAGAATAATTTGTGGACGTGATACTAATGAATATCCTTGGCGCCAGAAGGTGGATGATTCGATGATGTGATCTATTTATTAAGCTGCGTCCCAGCAATAAAGTTAATGATAAACTTTTTAAATCATATAAGATAGTAGATATCATGCTCTACTTGACTCTTCTAATGGATTGCTTGTTCCACTGTAGTTAAACTTGTTGTCTATTATATTCTATCAGTTTAACATTGTTGAAGGCTAATGATAACTTATTCTGCATTATCTTAGTCATAATATTTCTTACTGGGCTAGTTGAGCTCACCCTTTTACTTCCATTGTTCTCTTCAGGAAATGAGAACGTAGTCGAAACTAGTCGGGGAACGGAGTGATGGCCCGAGATGGTGTTATAGTAGTCCTCACTATTCTATAAAATAGTGTGTCAATAAATATAATGAGAACTCTATTTGAGTTTGGATATTGTCTAGATGACAATATTAGTGTTAAAACTCTCAGCTCTTGTTGTATAATTAAGTTTGTATTTGTATTCAGTACCATGTATTTGGCGACCCAAGATGGGTGATGTATACCTATTTTGGGGGTGTCACATTGGTGATCTGTTTTATCCACGTATCCGCCTTAAGTGGTTCTGGCTTTCCCAAAAACTCCGACGGTCCTAGCTCCTTGAACTGCTTAGTAGTGACCATCCGAGAGTTGCCAGTGTTTCCACCTGAATTTTGAACAGGAGTCTCTCTCGCCTGATGTTGAACATCCCATCATTCATCATCTGATCGGTGTTATTGTTTACCTAAGGATTATTATCTTCCTGTTGAACTTTATCATGGGTATTGATCGTTGGTGACTCAACGGTCTCATGTGCTTCATTGCTTATCTCAACATTTTCGGATGCCATTTTCAAATACTGCCACAAAATAAGGGTTAATTGACATGTCACATATTATCCCTATACTCTGACCGACCAATTAAATACCAAATAAACTTAAGTAGGTCATACAAGCGAAGGAATTTCCCGTCTCTCCCCTCCTAGTTCTTGTCTCACATCTCAGTCAGGGATCATATCCCTAAGCTCTGATACCAACTGTGACGCCCCCAAAACAAGTATACATCACCCATCTTGAGTCGCCAAATACATGGTACATAAATCAAACACAAACTTAATTATATAAATGTCGGGTAATATACGACAAAACATAGCTGAGAGTTTAAACAAGAATATTGCCTTCTAGACAATATCCACTCTCAATGGAGTCCTCATTACAATTATTATCACACTATTTCACAGAATAGTGAGGACTACTAAAGCCACTTATCCTGGACCATCACTCTATTTTCCGACTTGTCTCAGCTATATTCTCATTTCCTAAAGAGAATAATGAAAGAAAAGGGTGAGCTCAACTAGCCTAGTAAGAAATATTATGACTAAGATAATGCAGAATAAATTATCCTTAGCCTTCAATAGTATAACAACTTATAGAATATAATAGACAACAAGTTTTAGATCAACAACTGTAGCGGAATAATCAATCCATTAGAAGAGTCAAGTAGATCATGATATCTACTATCTTCTATGATTTAAAAAGTTTTTCATCAACTTTATCGCTGAGACTCAGCTTAATAAATAAACCACATCATCGAATCATCTCTGCACTACGGGCCAAGGATATTCATGTAATCATCAATGGTCATGATTATACTGAATAATCCCTGGTCATTATCATACAACCAACTGTCCATCAATGCACTACGGGCCAATGAGGACTTTTACCACATCATTTGTAACATTACGGGTCATGATTATACCGAATGATCCTTGGTCATAATAATACCAATCAAAAGTACATCTATGCACATAAGCTAAAGATAACTTTCATCACAATATAAGCATCAGGATGATGACAATGATATAAGCATTAATCAAACAAAATCAAATCAAACGAAATTAAGGATAAATATTAAAGACTTTAAATTTATTCAGAGTTTAAAAATATCCAAAGTATCAACATGATACTGCTTTGTGGAGTAAAATTTAAGAATAATATTCATATATCAAAAATAATTTGGACAAAAAAGAAATATATCTTTCGGGTGAATAGTACCCCGTGAATAGTATCATGTGAATAGTTCTTCAGGAATAGTACCTCGTGAATAGTACCCCGGCATGAAAAGTACCCCAAATACCCGAGTGAATAATATTCGGGTGAATAGTAATTGGGTGAATAGTAATACATAAATAATAACTCGTGAATAGTACTCTGACATGAAAAATGCCCCGAATACCCGAGTGAATAATATTTGAGTGAATAGTAACCTGTGAATAGTAACTCGTGAATAGTACTCTATCATGAAAAGATCAATAATTATCAAGAAAGCTCAAAATAATATTTCCATGAAAAGATACTAGATGAAGCGTAAATATCAAGGATATTCTACTAATTTCATGGAGTATAGAAGCCAAAACTTCAACAAAATGAGTATAGACTTTAAAATTTGAAATGAAATAATATTACTTACATACTACAGAGTATGGAAGAAAATATTATTTCAAGCGAATATTGAACAAAAATAACATCCTTTGAACGAAAATAATATTCCTACGAATATTGAACGAAGATAATATTCTTTTTGAATATTGAACGAAAATAATATTAATACGAATACGAAAAATAATATCCCTTCATAATATGAAATAAATAATACCCCTTACGACTGTTGAATGAAAATAATATTCCTACAAATATTGAACGAAGATGATATTCCTTACGAATATTGAACGAAAATAATATTCATACGAATACGAAAAATAATATCTCTTCAAAATATGAAATAAATAATACCCCTTACCTCAGAAGAAGACTGGATACTGGAATAGTGAAGTAGCAAACTTCTCTTCTTCTTTCTCTATAGCTTCTCTCTCTATAATTGCTCTTGTGAGTCTTAGTGAATTGGTGAGAATGAAGGAAGAATGAGCTTCTATTTATAGGAAAATATAGTTTCGATAATTGCACGTTTTGGGGCTCGAAATATTACAGTATAATATCTTCATCTTTTCCTTCATTTTTAATTTAGTCCTGCAAGTATTATCAAACTTACACCACCTCCCCTAATAGTATATCATGTGAATTAATATTACAATCATGTGAATCAATAGTTCTATACATGTGAAAATAATAATTACATTATAGTACCTTCATCTATACCTCCATTTTTAATTTAGTCATGCAAGTATTATAAATCTTGCACCACCTCCCCTAATAGTTCATACATGTGAATCAATAGTACACATATGTGAACACATAGTTATAAGCATGTGAATAAATAGCAATTAATTGCTCATTTATCCGATTAATTACCCGATTGGTCAATATAACCTCTAGACATCAATTATTATCGAAATAAATGTCGATTTCCACTAACACTAATAATCCCAACACAATGGAACTATCAATTTCATCTTTAATCAACACAAACTTATTCATCATTAATATTATAACTCACAATATTTAACAACCATGTCGTTCCCAAGAAAGAGGGGTCTTTCCGATAAGGATTTCTCCCTATTGGTGCGCAATTAGGTGACCAAACCTCTCCTCAACAGAACTTTCTAGACATCGTCAATATTATAAATAATAATATGAATAACTTTGTCGTCTCAATTATTGATTTAATAATAATAAATATTATGCAGATAATACTGTGACAATAATTGAATCAATAATATGAGAGACATTATGCAGCAATTACTGTAGCAATAGTTAAGTATAACTAAGTGACTTCTCACGTAAGCATCAATAATAAATACCGTGTGCTACTATGTAACCATGTGTATTACTGTACTTTTACTACCGGGTAGTTCAACAGTTTAACGGTAAAACTATCGTCGTTACTTTTATAAAAAGATATTTCTGTCATTTTCTAACTACGACAATACTTCCGTTGTGGGGTCCACCAATGATTGTGTCATCGTACGAATATTCCCTGTTAAAATGAATATTCCCTGACCAATCGAATATTCCCCGACACATTGAATATTTTATATCAACTTATCTACTTTGCAAAATTTTCAAATATCGCCCTTAACTTTAACCTTTATCAATTTAACCATTTACTAAATAACATGATAATTATACGAAAATTGAATACCTTAATTTCATAAAATTCAGGGTCTTACAGCAGCGCCATCATTTGGCCTTGGGTTGGCGCCGCGGCGCCAACTCTGTGCCTCAGATAACTTTGACAAATTTTTAACTTTGCAAATTTCTCGGACTCATAACTTCTTCGTTATAAGTCCGAATTGCCTCGTTCAAGAGCCTACGGTTCACAAATTATATACTCTACATGTTCATACAAGAATTTTATCTATTTGACTTCGTTTGCTAAAATTTCACCTATTAGTTCATTTTTAACAAAAACGATAAACGTTCGTGAATGTTCAACGCTCGTTTCTTCGTTCTAAGTCGGAATCCGGTCATTTTTGAGTCCGCAACTCTATAATGCCAAATATGACTTGTCTCCATCGAAAACCAACGTTTTTGAGTTCAAACACAAAATACGACTTCCATTATGAGAATTTCATGAATTCGACGATTATCGTCCAATTGTGTGAATTCTGGCGAAACTTCATTACTAACGATTTAACCATCATTCTAAATGGATTTTAACCATCAAATAAACATTTCAAACTACTTATTACATCAACTTATTTTCAAATTAGGTTTTGACTTATTCTTCATAAGTTCATGACTTAACAACTTATAAACTACAAATTTTCATTCCTTATGACTTATTATAGATTTAAGTCCTTTAATCAACATTCTCACATCTTATCAAACATACTAACTTCATATGACAAACAAATGGCAAGTTCATCATAAGTTCTTCATAAGTTTATAACTTATTTAGGTTCAAGTTACTTATTCATGACTTATTCGGCTTAAGTCCATTGCTTATTCAATTCTTACATGTTCTTAGCATACATGCTTATTAAGTTACACATCTCTTATCACCCTACAATGATAGAGATGGATAATTATTTGACAAGAGTCTTACCCTTGATGAACTAATCTTCTTCCTCTTTGAAAATCTAACAAAGGATGTTTGACTTATATGTGCTTATTCTCTCTAACCAATAAGTTTCTTTATAAGAGAAGTTGTTGGTTGAAAATAACAAGAAACAATGAAAATCCTAGCCTTCTATTTATAGAAAAGCCAAAGTGAGGGCATAAGAGTCATTAGGACATCCTACCTCCTTTAATCACCTCCTTACTATTCATTACTTGCTAAGCACAACACTTATCTCTTACTTGGTCATTACTTAAAGTACTTGGCTATCACACAAAGGTCTTGCCCACTAAGACAACCCATATTAACCTTGGTTGCTCCATATTCACCTTGATATTATAACGTTACGAATTTCTCGAAAGTTCAAAAATAATTCCCGAGCGAAAATCGATGAATAGTGTTTTTTAGAAAATTTCTCAGAAAACTTTTATTTTTGTCTTGGAAATTCAAACACTTTAATTCTCTCATGTAGTTAAAATACTACAATGTTTTGACATTTTTAGGTTATAGAACGACATTCATCTTACTAACACATAACAATAATAAATAATTTTATTTTATTCATTATTAAAAGTATTTACAAAAAGTTCGATTTTCTGGGGCGTTACAATGATCAACCCATTAAGTCATGTATTGATCAACACTACATACTGGAATGACATTCGCGTTCATCATCACCTTTGGCGCATAAATTTTTTCTAATTTAGGGATGTTCATACTCAGTCTAGAATCTGAACCAAAGTAATTCAGTTGGATGACTTTATTGTAACTAATAATATTCAATGAATTATTTAAAACTATGTCTAGCCGGGTCAAATAGCTTAGACAACTTTTAAACCATGTATACATACCAGGATTCAATAATATGTATCAAAACTTGATCAAGTACAACAATTTATATAAGTGAGGACACTTGTATAACCAAACTTAGAAAGCAAAGAACAGAACAACGTTTGAACATATATGAATCATATGAAGACAATAATGAGATACTTGTATTCAATGAATAAATTAAATATTGTTCAAGAACTGTCTTGTATAGAATTAAAAGTTATATATAGGATATTTGATATGAGATAAATGCAAAGGTTAATATACTCTCATAAACGAATAACAGCGATCATTATGGATGTGAATAATTAAAATTAATTATTCATGAACATGCTTTGAAATTAATAACTCAAGTTGAGTTAGGAACTCGCATAAACATGTACCTGTTTACACAAAATAAAAGTAGTGCATAAGGTTTAGATACTTGTCTTGATCGTTGCTTACTGCTACGTAATTTAGCTTAATCTTTTATGAAAAGAACTATCATTAATAAGATTATTCTTTCAAGTAGAATAATACATCATGATACATAATATCGCTATTTGAAGTTGTTTTACAACCTAAATACATATTCACGTATAAATAACAGTTATTAGAACATATAAAAATAATTATTAAGTCAAACTATTTCAGTCTGATTTGATTTTGGTATTAATTCGACATCCTGATTGCATTATCGGATAATTATCGAGTTTATTTTTCAATAAAACTCTATTTAAAAGCTTCAATATTATTTTAGATAATTTAATTATCATTTATAATATTTTTGGAAAGCTCATAATAATTTTTAAATAATTTTTTTCATTAATAATTTTTTTTCAAACACTAATATTATTTTTAAATGATTTAATTACTAAATAATTTTATTATCATTAAAATTTAAATAATTTAAATTATTAATGAAATCCATGTTAAAATATTATAATTTATTTAATATAACTCAAAATATTTTTAAAACCCTAATATCACATTTAAATGATTTTTAAAATATTAAAATCATTTTTAAATAATTATCATTAATATTAAGATATTAATGAAATTTATGTCAAAATATTAAAAGTTACTTATAATAACTTAAAATATTTTTAAAACCTTTATATAATTTTTAAAACATAAAATTATTTTTAAATAGTTTATTTAATACAATTATTAAATAAATTTATTATCATTAATATTTAAATAATTTATAATATTAATGAAATTTATGTCAAAATATTAAAAGTTAATTTTTATAACTTAAAATAATTTTTAAAACTTAATTGTTAATTATTAATAATTATTTCTTATTTATTTTAGTTAATATTATTTATTTTAGTTAATATTATTTATTTTTATTTAAAACTGTCGCTAAAGGTCCATTGCGACATAAACCGTCGCTATAGGTGTTCTTCATCAAATGATGAATAGTTTGGTCAATGCCCTGGGGACTACTTTGACCAAATATAATTTCTAGTTCATTAAGTTTCTGGGTATGAAAGTGTATCATTGGTGTAGCACTCATGTAATACTATAAGTACATAGCAAGTTTGGGGTCTAACTACATTATATCATGAAGCTATAAGTGGTCAAACCACCCAATCTAGGTTGTTCTTGAGTTTCTTGGTCAACCCACTTTGGTGGCTAATAACTTTGATTTTGTGTATTGTTTAAGTGTTCTAGTGTTACAAACATGTAGTATACATGTCAAGATTCAAAAGTATTACATCGAGGTAGCTTAACAATATCACATGAGAGAGATCTAGCTTGGTCATACACCTTGTCAGAACTGTTCTTCCTATTTTTTGGAATTTCCAGAAAATAAATTTTGTGCTTGGTCAATGCATTTTGACCATTAATAACTTGAAACCTGTTAATTTAATGGGTGATCCATTATCAGGGTTTTGTAGTACATATGTTAGGGTATAAAAGTGTTACACTTAGAGGTTCTAATAACATTACAGGTAGAAGATTTAAGCCTTCAAAAATCTTGTCAAACCATTCTGGGCAGAATCTGGGTTTTCCAGAAATAGTTTTTATGACTGGTTAACTAGGTTTGACCATGAATAACTTTCAATCTAGATATGATATAGTCATGATTCCACTTTTAGTTTACTCACCTCATGGCGTACTATAACAAGGATACACTTAACAACTCTAATAATTAACCAAATAGGATCTAGAGGCTCTGACATTTGACTGTCAAACTTTATTTTTAAGTTTTTGGACAACTTGCTTAAATCTTCATTTTCATGCATTTAAATACTATGGATTCATGTTTTATCAATATAGAGCATTAAATAACATAACATACAACATATTTAAACACAAAAACACAAAATCTACCTAAGCATTAAAGATCTAACTTAGAGTTAGGGTTTATACCTTTTTGGACAACTTCTTGATTTCACCATTCTGATATGATCTTGGATGGTTTATGGGGTGGATTTGGATTATCTTAGGACTTAGTTTCACTCTAAATTTCATGGCTTTGGAGAGTGAGAGGCTTAGCTATGAATAGAAAGTCTGTTTAGGATTTTGTTATTCTTTAATCTCCTTTTTGATCTTATCTTTGGATTCAATCTATATAGCTAATATAGGTGTCCAAATATGGTTGGTTGAGCATGATTTTGAGCATATGGTGAATATCAAATGATGAGTCAGCCAAGTTTTGATCTTATCCTTTTACTAAAAGTAAAGTAAAAGGGTATTTTGGTCATTTCACATTCAAAAGGGTATTTTGGTCATTTACTAAATAATTTTAAGGGTAGTTTGGTCATTTCATGCTTCCCTTAAATTTTAACCCTTAGGGTTTTCTAAATAGCATTAGGGTTTATAAATTAGGGTTCTGGGTTTCTAAATCTGGAAGTAGAGTTTCTAAACTAACATTAGGGGTTCCTAACTGAACATTAGGGTTTCTAAATTTAACATTAGGGTTTCTAATGTTATAACTTATCTGATAAAAAATTAATCATTAATCACATACTGCACATACGTATAATCTAAAATACAATTATAATAATAACTGTATTAATATTCAAATCCCTAATCAAATTAGGGTTTTATCAGTTGTTCATCTTTATCTCCTTTACATTTCTTAGTAAATTTAAAATAAATAAATTGACTAAAATGCAAAATTCATATCACGCATGCTCAAAATAATAATGATAACAATACTGATAAAAATAATAAAAAAAATTTATTCGTAAAATATAATCATTTAAAATTCCCGGTCCTTACATTCTCCCCTCCTTATAAGGATTCCGTCCCCGGAATCACAATCACCGTACACTCAATTTATTTCTACCCTTAGACATTTATTCTCTTTCCCATCCCATTTAAGAATGGAAACTCTTTACTCAGCCCAAGTCTTACTTGACTTGTTGCGGCTCATAATTTCCTTAGCAAAACATAGCTCTGTATTCACACATTTAATTAAAAATACATATTCAAAATTAAAATTAAAATATATTCTAAAAATTTGAATTATTACATCCTCCCCCCTTATAAAGATTCTGTATCACAAGTCTTAAACTGTAATGTGTTTAGATCCTTTTGCTTACGGTCTGCTTGCACCAATTATGGTTTCAGCACTGTGTTGTTTAACATTTTCTTTTGTACAAAACTGTTTAGGACAACGTGCCTATATTCGAGTAGTAACTATTTATATGGGTATTTCGCGCCAAAACACGGAGTCAAATATTTATCTTAGATACTCTTCCACTTGCTCTTGCTTGCGTCTTTATAATATCCAATACGATCAAAATTAACATTTTATATCATGATTTAGCTACCAACAGAATTCAAATTCTTCCTTCAAAATCCTTTTATTAACGAGTTATTATTATAATATGTCTTTTCCTGAAATTCTCTTTCGTATGTCTATATTCAAGGGAAACTACTGATCATAAGGATTAACATACTTATCTTAACAAACTCACGATAAGGACAATAGGTGATATTCGAATCAAGCATATACATTGAAATAATTGATGATGTCACTATTTTCCAGGATGTGGCGCTGCAGTGCTAGTATTAAGCCTGGCATGGGCGCTATAGCGCCAATATGGGAAAATTGACATCATCACAACACCGCTTTGCGGCCCCAGTTTTTTACAATCAACTGGCACAAGAACGCCCACTCTCTTGACCATGATTATTGACTCGGCATTGTATTTCATTCCAAGGCTTAAACTTTGTCCGCAGTGATTACCACCCAGGTTCCCTGTGTAGAAAAGAGCTGGTTTTGACCTAGTTAAAGCAAAAGACACATATATATACATAAGGGGAGGGGTAGCCTCCTTGTTATATATCTCATTACCCCCTTTGGGAATTAGTTACTCTCTCTCTTTTATAAATTTTTCTCCATTTTCTAGTAGGGAATGTTTATACATATAGTTTAGATAGATTAGGGAGATGTTTGGGATTTCATGGAGCTCAAGAGTACTTAGCAACATGGATTGGAAAGATTGAAAGGATTGGAATTCTTAGAGACTGAAGAAGCTTTGACATAGTTTATTCTTATCCATTTGTTTCCTTTGATTTTGTAATCCATCAATGTTGTTTATATTGCTACTAATGTTTAGTTTAAGAGCTATAAACTAATTATTGGCTCTAAAGTTATAATGGAACCCTTTGTTAATTTGAATTGAATATCTTATCTCTTTGGTTGGCACCATATGGTTTGGATCAATATATTCATGCTTAATGATTCTTGCTAAGAAATTAGTGATGATTTTGGTCATCTATATGAAATTGAATGAGGGATTGTAGATTTACACCTTAATATATTGGCATGTGATTATGAGTTGTCGACTTGATTCGACTGCATAATTTGTGTATAGAATAGACATATATTTGTGCACTATGTGTGACCTAATTGAGAATTATGCTTTAAATCTTTGTTATGGTTAAGTCGCATAGACATGTGTAAGATTATTTCCTAGCTTGGGTGTTCTTTTCTGTTCTATTCCCTATTGGGTGGACATAGAGAGGATAGGTTTGTACATACCTCGAAAGAGGTGTATGAGCACTTGTGTGTTCTCAGTCAATAAACTGTAAAGAGAGTAGGTTAGGAAGTTTGATAAAGCATAACACACCAAGTTTTTGACAAAATGCCAGTGTGTGTGAGACCCCAAATTTTATGAATAAAGATTTAAATTTTTAGAAATAATTTTTTTTTGAATATTATGGAATGAATTTGATATAATGTTATAGTTGTGGGTAATATTTATAAATTTTGCAAAATACGCAAGTTGTTATATAATATTTGATTGGTCAGGGAATATTCGTTTTAACAGGGAATATTCGTACAACGGCACAATCATTGGTCGACCCCGCAAAAGAATTATTGTCGGATTGAGAAAATAACAAAAATATTTTATGAAAATAAACGACGGAAGTTTTACCGTTAACTGTTGAAACACCCGGTGTTAAAAGTACAATACTACGTGTGATTCCATAGTAGCACACTGTTTTGATTATTGATGCTTACGTGAAAAGTCACTCAGTTTTGTTCAATTATTTCTATAGTCATTGTTGCATAGTATCTCACGTTATTTGATTCAATTATTGTCAATATTTTATGTATTATTAAATCAATAATTGAGACGACGAAGTTATTAATATTATTATTTGTAATATTAACGATGTCTAGAAGTTCTGCCAAGGAGATGTTTGGTCACCTAATTGCGCGCAATAAGAAGAAATCCTTATTGGAAAGCCCCCTCTTTCTTAGGAACGACCTGGTCGATTAATATTGTGAATTATAATAAAGGTGATAAATTTTGTTTTATTATTATTATAAATGTAATAAAACATAAAACTTTTTATATAAAACAAAATACTTTTATAAAGTTATTCGTTTTATTAGACTATAAATAGAATATATAATATTCTATTATGCATAGTATTTGTATAGTGCCTGCATAGTGTTTGCATAGTAAAATCTTTTTATATAAAACAAAATACTTTCATGAAGTTATTCGTTTTATTAGACTATAAATAGAATATATAATATTCTATTATGCATAGTGTTTGCATAGTGCCTGCATAATGTTTGCATAGTAAAATCTTTTTATATAAAACATAATACTTTTATAAAGTTATTCGTTTTATTAAATTATAAATAGAATATATTATCTTTTATTTAAAAGATTTTATTTTATTAGAATATTTTATTAATACTGTATAGTAAATTAATACGGACCATCCGTTTAAAAGTAAATCAATCTGGACCATTCATGAATTAATTACTATTCAGTCCATTCTCCTATAAATAGAAGCTCATTCCTTCATAATTTCTTACGAATTCACTGAAACTCTAGAGAGAGAAACTATAGAGAGAAAGAAGAAAAGTATTATGTTACTTCACTACTCCTATATCCAGTTTTTTCTAAGGTAAGGGGTATTATTTCTTTTGTATTCATGAAGAGAACTTCTGCTATTCCATTCTTTATTATTACATTGGAATAACTCAGATATCATGTGGACTACCCTATACTTGGTGAAATTCTTCTGTTATTCCATTCTTTATTATTATGTTGGAATAACCTGTCTATACGAAGTACTGCATACATGGTGAAATTCTTCTATTATTGCATTCTTTATCATTTTATTGGAACATCATGTATGTGCTTTACGCATGACCTGGTTCCTTTATTTATCATTCTATTGGAACATCCTGTCTGTGCTTTACGCATGACCTGGTTCCATTATTTATCATTCTGTTGGAACATCCTGTCTGTGCTTTACGCATGACCTAGTTCCATTATTTATCATTCTATTGGAACATCTTGTCTGTGATTTACGCATGACCTGGTTCCATTATTTATTATTATGTTGGAACATCCTGTCTGTGCTTTACGCATGACCTGATTCCATTATTTATTATTCTGTTCGAATAACCTGTCTGTGCGGTCTATCACATGCCTAGTGAATTCTATTTTTATTCCATTCTTTATTATTATGTTGGAATAACCTGTATGTGCGGTTTATCGTATGCCAGGTGAAATTCTTCTATTATTGCATTGTTTATTATTCTGTTGGAGTAACCTGTCTATGCAGTCTATCGCATACCTGGTGAATTCTATTGTTATTCTATTATTTATTATTCTGTTGGAATAACCTGTCTGTGTGGTCTATCGCATGCTTGGTGAATTCTTTTGTTATTCAATTCGTTATTATACTCAGTTTGTTAAAGTTTTGGCTTTTATACTCCATGAAATTAGTGGAATATCTTTGATATTTGCGCTTCATCCAGTATCTTTTCATGGAAATATTCTTCTGAGCATTCTTGAATTTTACTCCACAAAGAATTATCATGTTGACAATTTGGACGTTATTGGTTCCTGGATAAATTAATTCTTGAACTTATTTTTATTAAATTCTTATATCATTGTCATCATCCTCATGTTTATATTATGTTGAAAGTCATCTGTGGCATGTAGTGCATAGATGGACTTGGTATGATTATGGCTAGGGATTATTCGGTATAATCATAACCGTAATGTTACAAATGATGTGGTAAAAGTCCTCATTGACCCGTAGTGCATTGATGGATAGTTGTTGGCATGATCATGACCATTGATGGATACACTAATATCCTTGGCCCGTACTGCATGGATAATTTGTGGTTGTGATACTAATGAATATCCTTGTCAGAAAAAGTGCGGGGATGATGTGGTTTATTTATAAGCTGAGTCTCAACAATAAAAGTGATGAAAAACCTTTTAAATCATAGAAGATAGTAGATTTTATTCTCTACTTGACTCTTTTAATGGATTGCTTATTCCGCTACTATTTAACTTGATGTTTGTTATATTGTATTTGTTTAACATTGTTGAAGGCTAACGATAATTTATTCTGCATTATCTTAGTTATAATATTTCTTACTAGGCTAGTTGAGCTCACCCTTTTACTTTCATTGTTCTCTTTAGGAAATGAGAACGTTGCAGGGACTAGTCGGGGAACGGAGTGATGGTCCAGATGATAGCATTAGTAGTCCTCACTATTCTATGAAATAGTGTGTTAATAAATGTATTGAGGACTTATTTTGAGTTTGAATACTGTCTAGAAGACAATATTTATATTAAAACTCATAGCTCATGTTGTATATTTAACATTGTATTTGTATTATGTACCATGTATTTGGCGACTCAAAATAGGTGATGTATACCTATTTTGGGGGCGTCACAGTTTGTATCAAAGCTTAGGGATATGATCCCTGGCTGAGATGTGAGACAAGAACTAGGAGGGGAGAGACGGGGAATTTCTTCGCTAGTATGACCTACCTAAGTTTATTTGGTATTTAATTTGTTGGTTAGACTATATGGATAATATGTGATATATTAATTAACCCTTGTTTTGTGACAGTGTTTGAAAATGGCATCTGAAAATGTTGAGATCAGCAATGAAGCACATGAGATCGTTGAGTCACCAACGATCAATACCTAGGATAATGTGCAACAGGAAGACAATAATCCTCAAGTAAATAATAACACCGATCAGATGATGAACGATGGGATGTTTAGAGGCTTTATGCAATTCATGCAACATCAGGTAAGAGAGACTCCTGTTCAAAATATAGGTGGAAATAATGGCAACCCACGGTCGGTCATCGCTAAGCAGTTCAAGGAGCTGGGACTATCGAAGTTTTTGGGAAAGCCAGAACCACTTAAGGCGGAGACGTGGTTAAAGCAGATCACCAAGATATTTGATGTCTTGGGATGCTCCGAGGAGCAAAAGGTTCCCTTTGCCACCTTTATGTTGCGTGAAGAGGCAGGTTACTGGTGGGAATCTGTAAAACGTACCCAGCCTGACGCACTCAAGATGTCTTGGGAGAAGTTCCAAGAGCTGTTCAACGAGAAGTACTTTCCCGAAAGTATTCGTCACATGAAGGAGGTGGAGTTTATGAAGTTGGAGCAAAAATATATGACTGTGTCGCAATACGAGGCTAAATTTATGGAGTTATCCCGGTTTGCATCCCATTTCGTTGATAATGAGGAGCGAATAACGCGAATGTTTTTAAGAGGTTTGAAACCCGATATACGTTAATACCTTGTTTCTCACAATTTTGTTTATATTCAGATATTGTGAATAGGGCTCAGTTACTGGAGCGTGATAATGAGTCAGCACAACCAAAAGGTAATGACCAGCAACACGATAATAATCATTCCGGTGGCAACGGCCATCGGAACAATGATAACCATCGTGGGGGAAATTATCATGCCAAGAATGGTAACCACTTCGGTGGTAATCATGGCCAAGATAATAGGAGTTGAAATTTCAAGAAGAGAAGGTTCAACAACGATGGAAAGACAGCAGCACCAACACCCGTTTTCAAGGAAGGAGAACGACCACCAATTGTAAGCTTCAAATGCAGAGGGGAGGGACATATCAGTCCGAACTGCGTGATGCAGTCCAAAGCATGTTACAATTATGGAAAAGAAGGTCACCTAGCTCGATTTTGTCGTGTAGTGAAGTCAAGTCCAGCTAGGATAATGATGCCAAAGGATGTCTCAGACAAGTCAAAGCCGGTAGTTTAAGTGAGAGCGTTTGTTGAGGAACTCAAACGAAGTTGTCACGGGTAAGTTAATCATAAATTCTTGCAAAATTTATACCTTATTAGATACCGATTCTACCCATTCTTTTATCTCTCTTGCTTGCGCTCAATGTTTAAATTTGACCCTAGAGAAGTTAGACTTTGACTTATTGGTTGAAACTTCGTTAGTAGAAACCTTCGTTACCTCCACTATTTATTAATCTTGCTGATTCAAATCGAAACTTTCACGTTACCTGTCGATCTTAATTCTTTGAAAATACTTGCATTTGATGTGATTTTAGGGATTGATTGGTTAACTACTCATCATGCTAAAATAGATTATTTTCGTAAGGTTGTTAGCTTTCATATTCCTAACCAACCTGTTATGTGAATTCAAAAAACCAAACCACTAAAGTCAATCACTGTCATATCAAGCCATAAGTAAAGAGCCCTGAGCCTTTCGCTGGTGACTTCCAAGTCTTGGAATACACCGAAGCCAGAATATTCGTAGGGGACGTCATGAATAACGGTGTCAAGTTGATAGATATCAATGTGACGTGTTATCCAAGTCTTGGATGAGGGTCACAGTCTTGAATGATATTTCTATTGTTAATAAATTTCCTGACGTATTCTTGAAGACTTCTTGGCCTACCACAGAGCGTGAAATCGAATTTTGTATTGACCCTAGTACAAAACCCCCTTTCTAAAACCCTTAAATATTTCTTCAACCAAAATAAACGTATAATGCGCTAAAGAAGTTGGCTCAAGCTGTTGAAGATTACGATTATACCATTCAATATCATCGTGGAAGAGCGAACGTTGTAGCTGACGCGTTGAGTAGAAGATCGTATGCGTTTATGAGTGCGATGTTATTAACACAAAAACCCATTTCGTATAACTTATAAATGATGAAGATAGAGTTAAAGACTCTAGGGACCCACGTGAAGATAACAAATATACGATTAGAATCGACTTTAATCGATAAAGCTAAAGCCACTCAAGCTACATACTCAGAACTGGTGAATGTGAAGAAGAAGGTTCAAGAGGGCGTTATTCTAGAAGTAAGAATCAATGAAAAGAGGAAATCTCAACCCTCAATTTTATTGGCCCATTTGAAATCCTTGATCGAGTAGGAACTGTGGCCTATAGACTCGTTTTACCGCCAAGTATGTCGCGTGTTCATAAAGTTTTTCACGTATCAATGTTACGTAAATATGTGGATGACCCGAACTACATTATTAAATTAGAAGTAGACGATATAGCAGAAGATTTATCATATGAGTAGATACGTGTTAAAATCTTGGATAAGAGGGATCGTATTCAACACTCAATGGTTATACCTCAAGAGTTAGAATCTGAAATGAAGTCAAGGTATCCTCATCTCTTCGGCATACCAGGTACGTATATAAATTTCGAGGGAAAAATTCCATAAGGATGGGAGATTGTGAGACCCCAAATTTTATGAATAAAGATTTAAATTTCTCGAAATATTTTTTTTTGAATATTATGGAATGAATTTGATATAATGTTATAGTTATGGGTAATATTTATAAATTTTGCAAAATACGCAAGTTGTTATATAATATTCAATTGGTCGGGAAATATTCGTTTTAACAGGGAATATTCGTACAACGGCACAATCATTGGTGGACCCTGCAACGCAATTATTGTCGGATTGAGAAAACGACAAAAATATTTTATGAAAATAAACGGCGGAAGTTTTACTGTCAACTGTTGAAACACTCGGTGTTAAATGTACAGTAATACGCGTGGTTGCATAGTAGCACATGGTTTTGATTATTGATGCTTACGTGAGAAGTAACTTAGTTTTGTTCAATTATTGCTATAGTAATTGTTGGATAGTATCTCACGTTATTTGATTCAATTACTGTCAATATTTTATATATTATTAAATCAATAATTGAGACGACGAAGTTATTAATATTATTATTTACAATATTAACGATGTCTAGAAGTTCTGCCAAGGAGAGGTTTGGTCACCTAATTGCGCGCCAATAGGAAGAAATCCTTATTAGAAAGCCCCCTATTTCTTGGGAATGACCTGATCGATTAATATTGTGAATTATAATAAAGGTGATAAGTTTTGTTTTATTATTATTATAAATGTAATAAAACAGAAAACTTTTTATATAAAACAGAATACTTTTATAAAGTTATTCATTTTATTAGACTATAAATATAATATATAATATTCTATTATGCATAGTGTTTGCATAGTATCTGCATAGTGTTTGCATAGTAAAATCTTTTTATATAAAATAGAATACTTTTATAAAGTTATTCGTTTTATTAGACTATAAATAGAATATATAATATTCTATTATGCATAGTGTTTGCATAGTTTCTGCATAGTGTTTGCATAGTAAAATCTTTTTATATAAAACAGAATACTTTTATAAAGTTATTCATTTTATTAGATTATAAATAGAATATATTATATTTTATTTAAAAGATTTTATTTTATTAGAATATTTTATTAATCTTGCATAGTAAATTAATATGGATAGTCGTTTTAAAAGTAAATCAATCTGGACCGTTCATAAATTAGTTACTATTTGATCCATTCTCCTATAAATAGAAGCTCATTCCTTTATTATTTCTTATTTAATTCTTTGAAACTTAGAGAGAGAAACTATAGAGAGAAAGAAGAAAAGTGTTCTCGCTACTTCACTACTCCTATATCGATTTCTTCTAAGGTAAGGGGTATTATTTCTTTTATATTCATGAAGAGAACTTCTATTATTCCATTCTTTATTATTCTGTTGGAATAACCTGTATACGCGGACTACCCTATACTTGGTGAAATTCTTCTATTATTCCATTCTTTTCTATTATATTGGAATAACCTGTCTATGCGAAGTACTGCATACATGGTGAAAATTTTCTATTATTCCATTCTTTATCATTCTGTTGGAACATCATGTATGTGCTTTACGCATGACACGGTTCCATTATTTATCATTCATTGGAACATCACATGCGTGTTTTACGCGTGACTGGTTCCATTATTTATCATTACGTTGAAACATCACATGCGTGCTTTTACGATGACTGGTTCCATTATTTATCATTCTATTGGAACATCACATGCATGCTTTATGCATGACACGGTTCCATTATTTATCATTATGTTGGAACATCACATGCGTGCTTTTACGCATGACACGGTTCCATTATCTATTATTACATTGGAATAACTGCCATGCATGCGGTCTATCGCATGCACGGTGAATTCTATTGTTATTCCATTCTTTATTATTCTATTGGAATAACACATGCATGCGATCTATCGCATACTGGTGAAATTCTTCTGTTATTCCATTCTTTATTATTCTGTTAGAATAACCTGTCTGTGCGGTCTATCGCATGCCTGGTTAATTCTGTTGTTATTCTATTATTTATTATTCTGTTGGAATAACCTGTCTGTGTGGTCTATCGCATGCTTGGTGAATTCTTTTGTTATTCCATTCGTTATTATACTCAGTTGGTTAAAGTTTTGACTTTTATAGTCCATGAAATTAGTGGAATATGATATTTGCGCTTCATCCAGTATCTTTTCATGGAAATATTCTTCTGAGCATTCTTGAATTTTAGTTCACAAAGAAGTATCATGTTGACAATTTGGACGTTATTGGTTCCTGGATAAATTAATTCTTGAACTTGTTTTTATTAAATTCTTATATCATTGTCATCATCCTCATGTTTATATTATGTTGAAAGTCATCTGTGGCCTGTAGTGCATAGATGGACTTGGTATGATTATGACCAGGGATTATTCGGTATAATCATAACTAGAATGTTACAAATGATGTGGTAAAAGTCCTCATTGGCCCGTAGTGCATTGATGGACAGCTGTTGGCATGATCATAACCATTGATGAATACACGAATATCCTTGGCCCGTAGTGCATGGATAATTTGTGGTTGTGATACTAATGAATATCATTGGCCGTAGTGCATGGATGATGTGGTTTATTTATTAAGCTGAGTCTCAGCAATAAAAGTGATGAAAAATCTTTTAAATCATAGAAGATAGTAGATTTTATTCTCTACTTGACTCTTTTAATGGATTGCTTATTCCGTTGCAGTTAAACTTGATGTTTGTTATATTGTATCGGTTTAACACTGTTGAAGGCTAACGATAATTTATTCTCCATTATCTTAGTCATAATATTTCTTACTGGGCTAGTTGAGCTCACCCTTTTACTTTCATTGTTCTCTTCAGGAAATGAGAACGTTGCAGGGACTAGTCGGGGAACGGAGTGACGGTCCAGATGATAGCATTAGTAGTCCTCACTATTCTATGAAATAGTGTGTTAATAAATGTATTGAGGACTTATTTTGAGTTTGAATACTGTCTAGAAGACAATATTTGTATTAAAACTCACAGCTCATGTTGTATATTTAAGTAGTGTGTTAATAAATGTATTTGTATTCCGTACCATGTATTTGGCGACTCAGAATATGTGATGTGTACCTATTTTGGGGCCGTCATAGTGTGGGGTGAAGTTATGACCTTAGCTTGTTGCATCTTCGATACCATTCATTATCCATTTACTTGCTTTGATAATTAGATATAACTAGATTAATCACACATCTGTTATTCTACTGTTCGAATAATACTTAAGCGATACAAAGTCGGTATTTGGTAAATATTAGTGATAATTCCTCGTGCGTTCGACACTCTTCTTATCACTGTATTACTTGTTAGACCGCGTATACTTGCGCGTGTTTAGTGATCGGTAATCTAACCAACAAGTTTTTAGCCAAAAACTTGTTGGTTGATTTCACAATCGATAAACACGCGCAAGTATACGCAGTCTAACAGGTAATACAATGATAAGAGAGTTGTCGAACCCATGAGGAATTATCACTAATAGTTACCAAGTATCGACTTTATATCGCCGCAGTCTTATTTAAACAGTTGATTAAAACGTTAAATTATGATTACAATTAATCAAAATAATAGAAAAACAAAATATAGATAGATAAATAAAGAGATAAGAACACAATATCCACACACAAGCATTTTTTCAAACACTTGGTGTGCATCACTTTGTTCAAATCTCTTAACTCTCCTTATGATCATGACGACCACTATGAATTGACAATACACAAATTATTCATAACATAATCACACGCCCTTATATTTTTGATCTAAATCCGCAATCCATTTTCTAATTTCAAATAAATTACCAAACTAATTACCAATTCCTTAGCAATTAAACATTAAGCACGAAATATAAAGAACCAATTCGTACGACACCAATCAAAAGAAAAGCAAATTAGAAGTTTAATTCGTAAAAAATAAATCAAACTATTCCAAATATTAGGTAATCACACGTGGATAATACAAGTATCAAAGAAAAGTTAGAAACTTAATTCAATTCCTTGCCTTCATTGGTGTTACAAGTGTTTATGTACTAGATCCCCAAGCATGAGTTCTAGCCGCTAGAGGAAGAAGAAAGAAAAGGAATGGCTTCCCCTAGGTTTCTAGATGAAGCCCACCATTGAAGCACTTCCAATCTTGTTGAAAAAACATGGCACAAGGCCATGGCCTTCTTTCTCTAAGCTCTTCTATCTCTTCTCTCTTTTCTCCCTCTAGGTTGCAAGTTAGAATGAAAGATAGGTTCATTGGGTCATTAGGTTGAGCATTTAAAAACTAAAATCTATCAAAAATCCGTGCGGTCTTTATAACGCTGATTTGCCTTGAAAAGGTATTGCTGGTATACTGCAAAATTGGTTGAGCTATCTTTTGCTAAAAGTACTGCATTGTTTGTATTTCCTCCATTGAGAGGCGATGCAGTGCTGTCCTTTAACATTGGATTTTTAGTGGTCTTTGTAGTCTTTGGTCACATGCAAAAAGGTGGTCTTTGCCGTGTGTCTCTCGATGGGTTGAAATTGGGTTATGGTATTTGCATCATCGCCGCACGAAGCTATTTCTGATATTTATGTGGCTTAAAAAGACCTAGAAAATCAACATTTTTGTCCCTGAAAGCTGGAAAAGACCTGATAAGCCCTACAACACATAGATTAAGAAAAATAATAACAAAATGATATAAAAGCTATATAATTTACGAAGAACAAACAACTTCTTAAGCAATAAAGGATTCGCGGGTATAAATCCCACTTATCATAACTCTGGGGAAAGAGGCTTCTTCTACCCACTTGGTGAAGTAGTCGATCATGGTGAAGATAAACCGATGACCATTGCTGGCTTTGGGCTCGGTTGGCCCGATCACGTCCATTCTCCACATTGAAAAGGGCCAAGGTGAACTCATATTGTGGAGTTCCCTTGGAGGGGTGTGGACAACATTTCCAAGAATTTGGCATTAATAACATCTCTTGACGTGATCATCACAGTCAGCTTTGAGAAAGAGCCAGTAATGCCATGTTCTTACGATCTTCTTGACAAGTAGATGACCACTCAATTGTGGACAGCATACTCCACCATGGAATTCGTCCATGAGTCTCCGAGCTTGGTATTTGTCTAGGCATCTTAGAAGGCCTAGTCCCGCATCTCTTTTGTAGAGTGTGTCTTCACTCGGATAGAATTTCATGGCCATTCTATGGATCCACTTTCTTTCAGCTTGACTCACCCCAGTGGGCGTAGATCCATCTCGCAGATATTCCTTGATGGAATGGTACCAAGGGTGTTGGATGGGAGGCAGTTCATCTGATACTTCTCCGATCTAATTCTCATAGTGTGATGCCCCCAAAATAGGTATACATCACCTATTTAGAGTCGCCAAATATGTAACAATCCAGAATTTTAAATTATAATTTTAAATATTTATTGAATTATATAAATATTTAATTAATGTGGTTAGTGTTGAATAAATATTTAATTTAATATATGACTTAATTGGTTAATTATTTGTTAAGTAAATAATTATGGAGTTAAGAAAATTAATTGTTATGAGATAATATACTAATTTAATTTAATAATTAAATTAGAGAGTTTATAATGATTAAATGAATTATTATATTTTAATTTGAATTTGTAATTAAAATGATGTGTTAGTTTATTAAATAAAGTTATAATTATAAAGAAAATTTTAATTATGTGGTATTGATTTATATGTTAAAGTAATTTAATAAATTGTTATTAGAATTAATTAAATTGATTATTGAAAATTTAATTAAAAAAAATGTGACAAATAACCTTGCTATAAAGGAGTTATTAAAATAAATTAAAGGAGTTTAATTCAATTTTGCCAAACAAGGCTTAATGCATATTAAGTATTTATTTTAAATGTGTTTTACCAAACAAGGTGTAAGATTTAATGGGTTATTTTTAGTTAGCTAGCCAAACAAGCCTTATGGCTTTTGATTTTCAAATAAAATTATAACTAATGTCAGTTAAAGTTATAATTATATTATATAATTAATATATATTATTATCTATCATATCGTTATATTTTGTTAATACGTAAGTTAGAGTTAGGAAGAAAGACTAGGAAGAAGAAAAAGAAGAAGAAGAAAACTTACGAGAGAAAAATAAAGAGAAATTAGAGAAGCTTTGAGAGAAGAATTGGGGAAAACAAAGATTGTTGAGCAAAAGGAAAGTTATCATCTTCTAAAACTAAGGTATCATCTAAACTCTTTTATTTTTCAAAAGTTATAGTTGTCTTCTCTTCCAAAATTCTCTGTAAAATCTTTGTGAAGGACAAATTATTTGTTGTATATGGCTTTATATGATAAATTATTTGTTATAAAACTATGTTCATAAGTTTATAGATGAATTAATTCATGTATATATGTAATTTGTGAAGAAAACCATATTATAGTGAGTTTTTATATGAATATATATGAATATGGCTTAGTTTAAAAGTAAAATTAAGGTTTAATTAGTTTTTATATATATATATATATATATATATATATATATATATATTTATATATTATATATGATTTCAAAAGTAGCTAAATAAACTAAAACAAAGTAGTTTGAATTAATTGTTTTGATTGAAAAACAAAGCTACAATGATGATTTTTTCTAAAAATGTCAAAAAGTGAGGTTTTATCAAAAATAGTGAAATTGGATGTTTTAAATTAGATGTTTATGTTGTTTTATGGGTAGAATCATGTTAAGAGTCTTTGAATTATGTTTATAGGAAGTCTCTGTATGAATTACATGTTAATTAGGTTGTTAGAAAGTAGCTTGTAGGCCAAAATTGGCTTTGTTTATGTGAATTCCGAAGTTGGTCCGAGGAGCGCAATTCAGCGCCAGCGGCATGCGCCAAGTAGTACAATTTCTCGTAGTTGTCGATTCTCGTCAGTGCATATATGGCCATGTGCATCATGACCATATTAATATTGCAAACCACAATATAAACCATGAATGGTACAACATGAAGTTAGAGAATGGTCAGATAGTGTGAATTATTTACACAAAGTCTGAAAAAGTTGTTATGTGTTAATAGTAGGACTGTTAAATTATGGTTTCAGTATTTCTATACCAAGAATGAACATGTTATTAACGATTAACTAGTTTTATTACTAATGTAATTTGATTGTGTGATTAAAAATCAAATCTTACATGATGAATGTACTTAGTTATGTATAAAATGTGGTAGTGACTAATTATGTCATGATGACATATATATATATATATAGGGTATTGTGATTTGAGTTATTACGGTTTAGCCTACAAGCAAGGAAAGTTCTTTAAATCTATTATTTCGTTGAGCTAGTTCTATTATTATTACATTGTGTAATTTTATTCTTACGATTGAGCAAGTTCTTATATCTAATTTGTTTATGATGATGCAAGTTGTCTAAATCTTATTTTTATATTGAACAAGTTATTCTTGTCTTTAACTTGTTATTTAGCATGCAAGTTTATATATTCTAATATACTAATGTTGAACAAGTTTTATCGTTCAATTTACTATTTGTTATGCATGCTTAGTACTCAATTTTAAATAACATTGGCTTAATATTGTTCAAGCAAGGTACATTATAATTATTCAATGTTTATGCTTTTAGCTTATCCCTAAAGCATGACCTTAGTATTTAGTTATGAAATTTTTATTCAACTAATCCTTAGTTGATGTTCGTTAAACCTAAATTACCTTGAAATGTATCCAAACCAAACTTACTTTGGGCCAGACTTTTACTCTAAATACTGAAATGAACAACCCTAATATTAGGGGATAATTTACGCTTTGCGTTGAAATGTTTATGCACAATACATTTATCGAAGGGTTGATCCCCTAAAATGCGTGGAGTCCCTATAGTCTTATATTTGTTAAAGTTTAAGTTGAAAGATTACTTATAACTATGGACATAGTTCGTGGTCTTAGGACCCTCAATTATATATTTCGGAATGTTGATAGAACATATTATTCATTTCTATTGAGCCTCTTATTTGGCAGTTGTTGTAAAGATTTTTTTTTATTCATTGTTGTTTCAAGTGAGCTTTGTTTGCTCACTCTAGCTTATATAACTATTACAACTAAGGATAAGCAGGTCGATGTACCTAGCACCAATAAGGGAAAAGGAAAGATGAACAAGTATTGAAGACTTGTAACATGTTGATATTTTATTATCAGATTTTATTTTAATGATTGTAATGAACTTATTTAAATTCCTCATTTGAATGATTGTATTTAAAGGTAAGACAACCTGGGAGATTTTTATTAATGTAATCTTTTAATGGGAGGGTTTTATTATTCAATTTTATTATGATTAGGTAGTTAGATATGAATGTTTTTATCAAGTGAACACCAAATCCTGTGGAAATGAAGTACCTGGATTGGGGGTGTCACAAGTTGGTATCAAAGCTTTAGGTTATGAACTTTAGGTGGGGGGAAAGCCTTAGGAAGTAACCTTGGAAAAGATAGTGGTGATAAACTCTTATCGAGTTTTAAGGAAGAAGTAATAAAACACTTATGTGCTTATGTGATTACAACTTATGTGCTCATGAGTGTCGAGTAGTAATGATTAATAATTAAAACTTAAAATTTTGTTGTTAGGATGACTAATGTCAGAGAATTCAGTCAGGCTAGGGAGGAAGGATCTCAGATACCTAGAGAGGAGGAATCTCGTGACATTCATGTGGTTTGGGAACAACTACTTCTACGGGAGTCAGCCCCGTTGCTCACAGTGGTTGAAGATGAAGATGATGAGGTAGAAACAGATGAGGAAGACCCCGTTGAGCTGCCGCAGGCAAATGAGGGTGACGAGGACGAGGAGGAAGAGATTCCACTGACCTCGATTATTGCTCGTATGTACGATGAAGTTTATGATTGCAACGTGGAACTTCAAGATACCATCAAGGAGTTGCAAGAGATAGTAGCTGAGCAACAGACCTCGATGGCACAGAAGGACGACGAGATCCAGGATCGAGAGGAAAGTCTGAACAATGTTGAAGAAGAGTTGGTCCACACCGAATGAGAGAACGAGCAAATGATAGCAGAGATTGAAGAGTTGAAGACCAAGTTGAAAGAGGAATCTACTAAGAGGGCAAGAGCCGAAGACGCGTACGAGGAAGCTTATCAACGAGCCGTAATAGCAGAGAGAGACGCACAAGCAAAGAGAATGAAGATGGAGGAGATGAATAACGTATTCACCACCGTGATTAATTGTGGCACCCCCAAACCTAGGTACTTCATTTCCACAGGATTTGGTGTTCACTTAATCAAACATTCATATCTAACTACCCAATCACAGTATAACTGGATAAATAAAACCTTCCCCATTAAAGGGTTATATAATAAAATCTCTCAGGTTGTCTAACCTTTAAACACAATCATTCAAATGTGGAGAATAAATAATCTTTATTACAACCATTGCATTAAAAACTGATAATAAAATATCATCAAATTACAAGTCTTCAATACTTGTTCATCTTTCCTTTTCCCTTACTGGTGCTAGGTACATCAACCTTCTCATCCTTAACAGTAATAGTTATATAAGTAAGAGTGAGCAAACAAAGCTCACTTGAAACAATAATGAATGAAAAACTTTCACAATAAATGTCAAATAAGAAGCTCAATAGAATTAAACAATATGATTTGTCAACGTTCTGAACTATGTTCATTCAACTAATCCTTAGTTGATGCTCATTGAATTCTAAATTACCCTGAAATGTATCCAAACCAAACTCACTTTGGTGCGGACTTGTACTCTAAATACTGAGATGAACAACCCTATTATTAGGGGTAACTTACGCTTAAGCGTTGAAATGTTTGTGCACAATACATTTATTAGAGAAATTTGATCCCCTAAGTATGAGAAGTCCCTATAGTCTTATGACTATTAATGTTTAAGTTGAAATATTACTTATAACTTTGGACATAGTTCGTGGTCTTAGGACCCTCAGTTATATACTTCAGAACCTTGACAAATCATATTGTTTAATTCTATTGAGCTTCTTATTTAACATTTGTTGTGAAAGTTTTTCATTCATTATTGTTTCAAGTGAGCTTTGTTTGTTCACTCTTGCTTATATAACTATTACAGTTAAGGATGAGAAGGTTGATGTACCTAGCACCAGGAAGGGAAAAGGAAAGATGAACAAGTATTGAAGACTTGTAATTTGATGATATTTTATTATCAATTTTTAATGGAATGGTTGTAATAAAGATTATTTATTTTCTGCATTTGAATGATTGTGTTTAAAGGTTAGACAACCTGGGAGATTTTATTATGTAACCCTTTAATGGGGAAGGTTTTATTTATCCAGTTTTATTGTGATTGGGTAGTTAGATATGAATGTTTGATTAAGTGAACACCAAATCCTGTGGAAATGGAGGTGCTGTTTGTTTACATCTGATTGTCTCTTAATGGACTGCCTCTTATTCGCTAAGAGGTATGATGCTGTTTATTTATTTTTTTGTTACTTCTGAATGACTCTTAATCAGTAAGACAAAAAAAGAAATCTTAATAATTAAGAGGTGCCTCTTAATGAAATTTTTTTGATAATTTTTTTTTATATAAATATATTCAACAATATTATGCACTCCTTTTTATTAAATTGAATATTTAAAATTATTAAATAAAATTTTACCCTTTAGAATGGTAAAATAGTGTCATTAAGTAACAACTTACTTTTTAGTTATCAAAATTTTTTTAGATTTAGACCTCATAACCATTCAGATGATCTAATTTATTAAGACATCATAATCATTCAGATCTTAATTCCAAAGTTTATCAAACACAACCGAAGTACCTGGGTTTGGGGGTGTCACATTAATCGAGCTCAAGATCGGGTTATAGGTTATCCGATTCAGTTTGAGACACTGCCATCATTTATATTAGATCGCAGAATAATGTTCCGAATTATGGAGGAAGAGCGTCGTAAGGCTATGCAGTATCTTAGTAGGACATCGTAGGGAATGTACTTGATATGCGATTAATGATATGATAAATAATATGTAAATTCCAAGTGTTATGTAAACTATGAGATATGATGATGATGTTGTCCTGAAACTTTAGTAGTTCAGGAAAGTAATGTAAATAGCAGTGATGCTATTGTTATGATGTTTTCAAAGAAATTATGAATGAATAAAAGTTATTATTTTATTTTATCCAAAGTGTTATGTGTTATGTGATTATTACTTTTATGGGGGCAAGTTAAGTAGAAATTAGTTAAAAGAGTTGAGTAATAATCTAATGAGTGTATTTTAACAGAAAATGCCTCCAAGACGTCAACCACCCAAGCGAGAAAACCCTTTGAAGGAACCAATAACAATAATCTTTCAAGCTAAACCCGTTCGGTATTTGGTGACATTCTTGTGGGTGCACTGCAGAATCAACCACAAAATCAACCGCAAAATCAAGCTACAACGTTTAAGGACTTCAAGGCAGTTGGACCACCAGAATTCTGTGGGTCCATGAATCCAGATGAGGCACAGACCTGGATCGTAGAGATAGAGAAAGTATTCACTGTTGCGGGAGTAGGGGAGGATCAGAAGACTACTTTTACAACATTCTTGTTGAAAACAGAGGCTAGTTATTAGTGGCAGGCCAATAAAACTTGAGGAGGATAAGGGGTGATGACCTAGGATAGGTTTAAGGAGATATTCTATGAGACCTATTTCCCAAAGAGTTCGAAGAGTCAGTTAGAAGTGCAGTTTTTAGAACTGAAGTAGGGAACGATGACGGTGTCGGAGTATGCCACAAAATTCAACAAGTTAGCGAGGTTTGCGCCATATTAAGTTAACATAGATGAACGCAAGGCGAAGAGGTTTGAACATGGCATAAAGCCCTGGTTATACAGTAGGGTTTCCCCGTTCCAGTTGAAGACATTTGCAGCGGTAATGGAGAAGGAAATTCTCACTAAAGTTGGAGGCGAGGCTGTAACTAAGTTCAATCAAGAACAGAAAAAGAAGAAGAATGAAGTGGAGGTTAAGAATGGAGGTGGTGGTAGTGGAAATGGTAACAATAATCTGAAAAGGAAATGGATGGAAATATGGGTGCTGGAAATCAGCAAGGTAACCAACAGAATAAGAAGTTCGAAGCATGTGCTACATGCAGAAAGTTTCACAAGGGTGTATGCTTAATGGGGAAACGAGTATTCTTTAACTATGTCCAGGAGGGTCATATCGCCCCAAATTGCAATCAACCCAAGAAGAATGTTTGCTTCACATGCGGGTCCAAAGATCACTTTGCTCATGAGTGCTCTAAGAAGAAGGCTGGAGAGACAACATGAAGCAAGGGAGGTAGCAGTGGAGGTACATGGGCCATTGCTGAACCAACGACATCAAACAAACCCACAACCATACCCTTCAACATGACTATGCAAGATGTTGTGCAATCAAAAGATGTGGTGTAAGGTATTATCACAATCAATGATATTGATGCTTATGTATTATTTGATTCGGGTGCTACTTGCTCATTTATATCTGATGAATTTGCTAAGAGGTTAGGATTGCCTAGTGAAGAATTGAATTTCCCTTTAAACATAAAAATTGCGAATAAGGAAGTAATTCCTGTTAGGTTCGTATACAAGAACTGTAGGGTGAATATTAAGGGGAATATTATGATGATAGATTTAATTGCGATTAGACTTGGAGAGTTTGATGTTATTTTGGGAATGGATTGGCTGTTCAATTATGGAGCGATAATTGATTGCCAAAAGAAATGTGTAAACCTTATGATTCCGTCAAAGGTAGTTTTCTATGGTAGCAAATCTCCTAGACAAATGAGATGTCTGATGATTATGCAGGTCAAAAAGTTATTGTGTCAAGGCTGTGTGGGTTATTTAGCTTACATAGTCGATACTTAGAAGAAGGGTGTGAAACTAGAAGAGATACTAGTGGTTAGGGAATTCGTAGATGTGTTTCTAGAAGATTTGCCAGGACTTCCGCCTGATCAAGAGATTGAGTTTGTGATCGAGTTAGCACCAGGAACAGCACCGATATCGAAGGCCCCGTACAAAATGGCTCTGGTAGAGATGAAGGAACTGATGGTACAACTCCAGGAGCTATTGGACAAGAAATACATTCAGCTGAGTGTGTCACCATGGGGAACACCGGTGTTATTCATAATGAAGAAGGATGGGTCAATGCGTCTTTGCATTGATTATAGAGAATTAAACAAAGTCACTATTAAGAATAAATATCCGTTGCCAAGAATAGATGACTTGTTTGATCAATTGAAGGGTGCTAGATATTTCTCGAAAATAGATTTGAGAAGTGGGTATCATCAACTGAAGGTAAGGAAGGAAGAAGTACCGAAGACGACATTCCAAACTTGGTATGGACATTACAAATTTTTGGTGATGCCTTTTGGTTTGACCAATGCCCCTGCTGTATTCATGGATTTGATGAATAGGGTGTTTAAACCATTCTTAGACAAATTTGTTGTGGTATTTATCGACAACATTCGGGTGTATTCCAAAACTCAAGAAGAACACGTGGAACATTTACGTATGACGTTGGAGACACTAAGAAAGGAAAAGGTGTATGCGAAATTCTCTAAATGTGAATTTTGGCTAGATCGTGTATGTAAGACCCCAACTTTTATGAATAAAGATTAAATTTTCTCGAAATATATTTTTGAATATTATGGCGTGGATATGATATAATATTATAGTTGTGGGTAATATTTACAAATTTTGAAAAGTAAGCAAGTTGTTATAAAATATTCGATTGGTCGATGAATTTTCGTTTTAACAGGAAGTATTCGTACGACGGAACAATCATTGGTGGACCCCACAACGGAAGTATTGTCATATTTAGAAAACGATAGAATTATCTTTTTATAAAAATAACGGCGAAAGTTTTACCGTTAAACTGTTGAACTACCCGGTAGTAAAAGTACAGCAATACGCGTGGTTGCATAGTAGCACACGGTTTTGATTATTAATGCTTACGTAAGAAGTCACTCAGTTATACTCAATTATTACTACAGTAATTGCTGCATCATATCTCTCATATTATTAATTCAATTATTGTTACAATATCATCTGCATAATATGTTATATTATTAAATCAATAATTGAGACGACAAAGTTATTCATATTATTATTTGCAATATTGACAATGTCTAGAAGTTATGTCAATGAGAGGTTTGGTAACCTAATTGCACGTCAATAAGGAGAAATTGTGACGCCCCCAAAATAGGTCCACACGACCCATTCTGAGTCGCCAGATATCTAACTATAAAAATCATTTACAAACTTCATTTATACAAATTGTTGAACGTAAATGCGAGAATCGACCACGTTAAAGCGTGAGTTTTAATACAAATGTATGTAACTCTCATGGTTCCTCGACCACAACCTGACAATGGTACATCACATAAAAGTACAGTCAAAAACTATTTTAGAAATTAAAATCTTTGGGAAGTGCTCAAGGAAACCTTCGTACATGGGAGGCCATGCGTCAAGGTTATGATAGATATCATATGTCCACATAATTATCCTTGGTTGACCCAATAGACCCCAAAGAAAAATGAGAAGATTACTATCATGTTCTTTCCAATGGCGAGTATTCTCTTGACATATAACTATCTCAACTGTCTGCAATTGAAAATTATATTTCAACCAAACTCCAAGATCATATAGGTAGTGCTCGTAGATATATTCAGCAAGTGGATGTGCACAACTCTGTCTTATGATAACATGAGGTTGTATGTCATTAAACATCTTGTATGATAGTGGCAAAACACCCTTCCAAAGTTGGGTTCACCTCAGCCTATTTGGTTCACCAAAATTAAATATCAAATGACGTATACAATACGACACACTTATCTAAAGTTCTCAATAAAATTATTTCCATACTATTTAAAGAGAACCTCAACAGCTATAAACCACCGTTCTATTCTCCTGTTACCCCCACTCGACCCAGCTACAATCTTATTGTGACGCCCCCAAAATAGGTATACATCACCCATCTTGAGTCGCAAAATACATGGTATAAAATTCAAATACAACTTAATTATACAACAGTCGTGTAAAATACGACAAAACATAAGCTGTGAGTTTTAATACAAATATTGTCATCTAGACAATATCCACACTCAATTGAGTCCTCATTACATGTATTATCACACTATTTAACAGAATAGTGAGGACTACTAATGCTATTATCTGGACCGTCACTCCGTTCCCCGACTAGTCCCTGCTACGTTCTCATTTCCGGAAGAGAACAATGAAAGTAAAAGGGTGAGCTCAACTAGCCCAGTAAGAAATATTATGACTAAGATAATATAGACTCATTATATTTATTATCACACTATTTAACAGAATAGTGAGGACTACTAATGCTATTATTTAGATCGTCACTCCATTCCCCGACTAGTCCTTAATACGTTCTCATTTCCTGAAGAGAACAATGAAAGTAAAAGGGTGAGCTCAACTAGCCAAGAAGAAATATTATGACTAAGATAATACAAAATAAATTATCATTAGCCTTCAACAGTGTTAAACTGATACAATATAACAAACATCAAGTTTAACTACAGCGGAACAAGCAATCCATTAAAAGAATCAAGTAGAGAATAAAATCTACTATCTTTTATGATTTAAAAGGTTTTCATCACTTTTATCATTTGGGACTCGACAATAATAATAATCTACATCATCCCCCGCACTACGGACCAAGGATATTTATTAGTATCACAACCACAAATTATCCATGCACTACGGGCTAAGGATATTTGTGTATTCATCAATGGTCATGATCATGCCAACAACTGTCCATCAATGCACTACGGGCCAATGAGGACTTTTACCACATCATTTGTAACATTACGGTCATGATTATATCAAATAATCCCGGTCATAATCATACCAAGTCCATCTATATACTCTGAAAGCCACGAGATGACTTTCAACATAATATAAACATGAGAGGATGATGTCAATGATATAAGAATTCAATAAAACAAGTTCAAGAATTAATTTATCCAGGAACTAATAACGTTCAAATTGTCAACATGATACTTCTTTGTAGAGTAAAATTTAAGAATGCTCAGAAGAGTATTTCCATGAAAAGATACTGGATGAAGCGCAATATCAAGGATATTCCACTAATTTCATGGAGTATAGAAGTCAAAACTTTAACCAATTGAGTATAATAAAGAATGGAATGACAAAAGAAATCACCAGGCATGCGATAGACCGCACAGACAGGTTATTCCAACAGAATAAAAAATAATGGAACCAGGTCATGCATAAAAGCACAGACAGGATATTCCAACAAAATAATAAATAACGGAACCAGATCAGGCGAAATTCGCACCGATAGGATGTTCCAACAGAATAATAAATAACGGAACCAGGTCATGCCTAAATGCAAAGACGGATGTTCCAACAGAATAATAAAGAATGGAATAACAGAAGTTCTCTTCATGAATACGAAAGAAATAATACCTCTTACCTTAGAACAAACTGGATATAGGAGTAGTGAAGTAGCAGAATACTTTTCTTTTTTCTCTCTATAGTTTCTCTCTCTAGAGTTTCAGTGAATTCGTAAGAAATAATGAAGGAATGAGCTTCTATTTATAGGAGAATGGACTGAATAGTAATATATATATATATATATATATATCAATATACCATTTATATATATATATATATATATATATAATCCTAGTACCTTATATATATATATATATATATATATATAATAACAATGTAACACTCGTGACCCTAAATCTTCTCCACCCATTTTTCTTTCAACAATGTGGGCCCCACATGTGGCCCCACCTTTATTATATTAAATAATTTTCTACCGATTATTTTGAAAAAATGGGTAAATAGGGGTCCATAAAATAAGCAAAACTTCATAAAAATTACCTCAATATTTTTAACAACATTTATCATCATTATTATAATTCGTAATATTAATCAACCAGGTCATTCTCAGGAAAGAGGGGGCTTTCCGATAAGGATTCTCCCTATTGATGCGCAATTAGGTGACCAAAACTGTCCTTAATGACGCGCAATTCTAGACGTCGTTAATATTGCAAATAATAATATTAATAACTCTGTCATCTCAATTATTGATTTAATAATAATAAATAAAATATCAACAATAATTGAATCAAATAACATGAGATACTATACAACAATTACTGAAGCAATAATTGAACAAAACTTAGTGACTTCTCACGTAAACATCAATAATCAATCAATCTGTGTGCTACTACTTACACGACCATATTATTCGATTACTTTTAACACCGGGTGTTTCAACGATTAACGATAAAACTTCTGCCGTTATTTTCATAAAATATTTTTGTCATTTTCTCAATCCGACAATAATTCCATTGTGGGGTCCACCAATGATTGTGTCGTCGTACGAATATTCCCTGTTAAAACGAATATTTCCCGACCAATCGAATATTATATAACAACTTGTGTACTTTGCAAAATTTATAAATATTACCCACAACTATAACATTATATCAAATTCATTCCGTAATATTCAAAAATTATAATTAAAGAAAATTCATCTTTATTCATAAAAGTTGGGGTCTTACAATCTCCCTTCTTATGAAATTTCAACCTCGAAATTAGGTGCATGCACGGTATGTCGAAGAGGTAAGGATACCTTGATTTCATTTGATTCTAACTCGGTCATTTCCTCAACATCGTGGTTTCTCTACAAAACTTTGATGGAGGTATAACCTTGGAGGCGTAGAATATGTTCCTTCTTATCAAGATTTGAGCAGGGAACCTCTTCATACGTTAAATCTTCCGCTATTTTGTCCGGTTCTAACTCAATAATGTGGTTCGGGTCTTCCACATATTTACGTAACATGGATATATGAAAAACGTTATGAACACAAGACATACTTGGCGGTAAAGCGAGTCTATAGGCTACAGTCCCTACTCGATCGAGGATTAAAAATGGGTCAATGAATCGAGGATTGAGCTTTCCTCTCTTTCCAAATCTCGTAACTCCTTTCCATGAAGCAACACGTAACAACACATGATCTCCAATATCGAATTCCACGTCCTTTCGATGAAGATCAGCATAACCCTTTTGTCGGTCTTGTGAGGTTTTTATACTTTATCAGATCGTTTGAATATTTTTTGTAGTCATATGCACCAACTCTGGTCCCAACAACGTTGCTTCACCTACCTCATCCCAGCATACTGGAGAACGACACTTTCTTCCATACAACGCCTCGAATGGAGCCATGCCAATACTTGTTTGATAACTGTTGTTGTAGGAAAACTTCACCAATGGTAAGAACTTGTCACAACTTCTCTTGGAGTCAAGGACACAGAGTCTTAATAAATCTTCAAGAGTTTGAATAGTCCTCTATAATTGTCCGTCCGTCTGAGGATGATATGCCAAACTAAATCGTAAATCCGTGCCCATAACTTTTTGTAAACTAACCCAAAATCGTGAAGTGAATCTTGGGTCTCGATCAGAAACTATGGATACTGGCATACCATGCAGTCTTACAATCTCTTTAATGTACATACGAGCAAGATGTTCAAGTGTATAAGTTTCTCGTATTGGTAAGAAATGAGCAGACTTGGCCAATCTATCAATAATGACCCAAATTGCATCTATGCCTTGAGAAACCTTGGGAAGACCAGTAACGAAATCCATGGTAATGTGTTCCCACTTCCATTCTGGAATTTCAAGGGGTTGCAATGGACCTTTTGGTACTTGATGTTCCGCCTTGACTCGTTGACAAGTTAGACACCTTGAGATAAACAGCGTTATCTCTCTCTTCATATTTTTCCACCAAAATGTATGTCGAAGATCATGATACATTTTGATACTCCCAGGATGGATTGCAAACGGTGTGTTGTGCACCTCCATCATAATTTTATACTTTAAATCAGGGTCATTAGGAACACAAAGTCTGGAGTTGACTCGAAGTATTCCTTCTTCATCGATTCTTGCTTTCGGTATAACACCTTCTTGTACTTTCTTCCTCATATGCGTCAGCTCCAGGTCTGTAGCTTGAGCAGCTTTAACTTTATTGATTAAAGTCGGTTCTACTCGTATATTTGCCATCATCACGTGGGTCCCTAGAGTCTTTATCTCTATCTCCATCCTTTGCAAGTCATACAAAATGGGCCTTTGTGTTGATAATATCGCACTCGTACCCGCATATGATCTTCTACTCAATGCATCAGCTACCACGTTTGCTTTTCCAGGATGGTATTGGATGGTATGATCATAATCTTTCAACAGTTCAAGCCAATGTCGCTATCGCATGTTGAGTTCGTTTTGAGTGAAGAAATATTTGAGGCTTTTATGATCCATAAAGATCTCCACTTTCTCCCCATACAAGTAATGCCTCCAAATTTGAAGTGCGAAGATAACAGCTGCCAACTTTAGATCATGAGTAGGATAATTCCTCTCATATTCTTTGAGTTGTCGAGAGGCATAGGCTATGACTTTCCCATGTTGCATGAGAACACATCCTAACCCTTTGCCTGAAGCATCACTTTGTAGATGACAAATCCCTACGAGAGCAGGATAGTATTGTCGAACATGTCTTTGAAATGAGTCTTCTTTGAGTTCTTAAAACTCTTCTCACATTCCTTGTTCTAGCAAGAATTTTATATCTTTCCGAATTTACTGGAGTTAAGGGAGTACCGATTCGAGAAAACCCTTCTACGAATCTCCGATAATAACCAGCTAAACCGAGAAAGCTACGTACTTCGGTCACTGATTTAGGTTGCTCCCAGCTTTGAATAGCTTCAATCTTTGCTGGGTCAACAGATATTCCATGACTTGATACCACGTGCCCAAGGAATGCTACTTCCTCAAGCCAGAACTCGCATTTCTTCAACTTGGCATAAAGCTTATATTCACGAAGATTTTGGAGTATCAGCCTCAAGTGTTGCTCATGATCTTCACGGCTTTTGGAATAAATAAGGATGTCATCAATAAAGACGACCACAAAGTGATCCAAATATTCCTTGAATACTAGGTTCATCATATCCATGAAGGCAGCATGAGCATTAGTCAATCAAAAAGACATGACTATGAATTCATAATGTCCGTACCGAGTTCTGAAAGCCGTCTTTGGAATGTCATCGGTTCTAATCTTCAATTGGTGATATCCGGAATGAAGATCAATCTTTGAAGAAAATTTGGCGCCTTGCAACTGGTCAAACAGGTCATCAATACGTGGCAATGGGTACCTATTTTTGATGGTGACATGATTCAACTCCCGATAATCAATAAAAAAGTCGCATACTCCCATCTTTCTTCTTCACGAATAGAACAGGAGCACCCTAAGGAGACATACTAGGACGAATGAAACCGATGTCTAACAATTCTTGCAGTTGGGTCTTTAACTCCTGAAGTTCAATAGGAGCCATTCGATATGGGGCTTTGGAAATGGGTTTTGTACCGAGTTCAAGGTCGATACAAAATTCAATTTCACGTTCTGGGGGTAGGCCAGGAAGTTCTTTAGGGAATATGTCAGAAAATTCATTAATAATAGAAATATCATTCAAAACTGACGTATTTTTGTTTAAATTCGTGACATGAGCTAAGAAAGCTTGACATCCATTTTTCAATAAACGAATAGCTTTATGGCTTGAGATGACAGTGATTGATTTTAATGGTTTGGTTGCTTGAATTCACATAATAGGTTGGTTAGGAATATGAAAGCTAATAACCTTACGAAAATAATCAATTTTTGCATGATGAATAGTTTACCAATCAATCCCTAGAATTACGTCAAATGCAAGTATTTTTAATGAAATAAGATCGACAGGTAATGCGAGGGTACCGATTTGAACCAAACAAGACTTATAAATAGTGGATGTAATGAAGGTTTCTCCCAATGGAGTTTCAACATATAAGACAAAGTCTAATTTCTCCGGAGTCAAATTTAAACGTTGAGCGCAAGTAGGAGAAATAAAAGAATGGGTAGAACCGGTATCAAATAAGGTATAAACTTTGCTAGAGTTTATGATAAGCTTACCCATGATGACCTCGTTCGGGTTCCTTGCTTTCTGGGAGGTCACGACAAACGCTCTCCCTTGCACTACTGGCTTTGACTTTTCTGGGACGTCCTTTGGTGCCTCCATCCTAGCTGAACTTGTCTTCGGTGAATGATAAAATCGGTCTAGGTGACCTTCTCTTCCACAATTATAACGTGCTTTGGACGGCATCGCACGATTTGATGATGTGTCCCTCCCTCCGCATTTGAAGCATATGATAGGTGGTCGTTCTCCTTCCTTAACAGTGGTCTTTGGTCGACGCGTCTTTCCATCATTGTTGAATCTCCTCTTCTTGAAATGTCCATTCTTATTGTTTTGGCCATGATTACCACCGAAGTGGTTACCATTTCTGGCATGTTGATTCCCTCCACGCTTATTGTCACCGCTTCGATGACTGCTATCACTAGTATTACCATTTTCTCGGCTGCTCTCTTTTGGTTGGGTTGACTCATTATCGCGCTCCAATAACTGGGCCCTATTAACAATATCTGAATACAAACACAGTTTATAAGAGATAATATATTGACGTATCTCGGGTTTCAAACCTGTTAGAAACATTTGCGTCATTCTTTCCTCATTATCAACCAAGTCGGACGTAAACCGAGACAACTCAGCAAACTTAGCTTCGTACTGCGACACGGTCATGTTTTTTTTCTCCGGCTTGATGAACTCTACTTCTTTCATGTGACGAATACTTTTGGGAAAGTACTTGTCGTTGAACAATTCTTGGAACTTCTCCCAAGTCATCTTCAGTGCGGCAGGTTGAATACGTTTTACAAATTCCCACCAGTAGTCTACCTCTGCATGCAACATGAAGGTGGCAAAGGGAACCTTTTGCTCTTCGGAGCATCCTAAGACATAAAATATCTTGCAGATATGCTTTATCCACGTCTCCGCCTTAAGTGGTTTTGGCTCTCTAAAAAACTCCAGTGGTCCCAGTTCCTTGAACTGCTTAGCGGTGACCGTCCGAGAGTTAACAGTGTTTCCACCAGCATTTTGTACAGGAGCCACTCTTGCCTGATGTTTCATAAATTGCATAAAGCCTCTGAACAGTCCATCGTTCATCATCTGGTCAGTGTTGTTGTTTTCCTGAGGATTGTCGCCTTCCTGATGCACATTATCCTAATTATTGATTTGTGGAGACTCAACGATTTCCTGTGCTCCATCGCTAATATCAACATTCTTGGATGCCATTTTAAAATACTTTCACAAAATAAGGGTTAATTAACATATCACATATTATCCCTATACTCTGATCGACCAATTAAATACCAAATAAACTTAGGTAGGTCATACTAGCGAAGGAATTCCCCATCTCTCCCCTCCTAGCTCTTGTCTCACATCTCAGCCAGGGATCATTTCCCTAAGCTCTGATACCAACTGTGACGGCCCCAAAATAGGTATACATCACCCATCTTGTGTCGCCAAATACATGGTACAAAATTCAAATACAACTTAATTATACAACAGTCGTGTAACATTCGACAAAACATAAGCTGTGAGTTTTAATACAAATATTGTAATCTAGACAATATCCACACTCAATTGAGTCCTCATTACATTTATTATCACACTATTTAATAGAATAGTGAGGACTACTAATTCTATTATCTGGATCGTCACTCCGTTCCCCGACTAGTACCTGCTACGTTCTCATTTCCTGAAGAGAACAATGAAAGTAAAAGGGTGAGCTCAACTAGCCCGAGAAGAAATATTATGACTAAGATAATACAAAATAAATTATAAATCGACCTTCAACGAAGTGTTAAGCAGATACAATATAACAAACATCAATTTTAACTTCACAATGAACAAGCAATCCATTAAAAGAGTCAAATAGAGAATAAAATCTACTATCTTTTATGATTTAAAAGGTTTTTCATCACTTTTATCGCTGGGACTCAACTTAATAAATAATCCACATCATCCCTGCACTACGGCCAAGGATATTCTTTAGTATCACAACCACAAATTATCCATATACTACGGGCCAAGGATATTCGTGTATTCATCAATGGTCATGATCATACCAACAACTGCCCATCAATGCACTACGGGCCAATGAGGACTTTTACCACATCATTTGTAATATTACGGTCATGATTATATCGAATAATCCCTGGTCATAATCATACCAATTCCATCTATGCACTATAGGCCACAGATGACTTTCAACATAATATAAATATGAGGATGATGTCAATGATATAAGAATTTAATAAAACAAGTTCAAGAATTAATTTATCCAGGAACTAATAACGTCCAAATTGTCAACATGATACTTCTTTGTAGAGTAAAATTCAAGAATGCTCAGAAGAGTATTTCCATGAAAAGATACTGGATGAAGCGCAATATCAAGGATATTCCACTAATTTCATGGAGTATAGAAGTCAAAACTTTAACCAATTGAGTATAATAAAGAATGGAATAACAAAAGAAATCACCAGGCATGCGATAGACTACACAGACAGGTTATTCCAACAGAATAAAAAATAACAGAACCAGGTCATGCATAAACGCACAGACAGGATATTCCAACAAAATAATAAATAACGGAACCAGATCAGGCGAAATTCGCATCGATAGGATGTTCCAACAGAATAATAAATAACGGAACCAGGTCATGCCTAAATGCAAAGACAGGATATTCCAACAGAATAATAAAGAATGGAATAACAGAAGTTCTCTTCATGAATACGAAAGAAATAATACCTCTTACCTTAGAACAAACTGGATATAGGAGTAGTGAAGTAGCAGAATACTTTTCTTCTTTCTCTCTATAGTTTCTCTCTCTAGAGTTTCGGTGAATTCGTAAGAAATAATGAAGGAATGAGCTTCTATTTATAAGAGAATAGACTAAATAGTAACTAATTCTTGAACTGTCCGGATTGATTTACTTTTAAACGGACGGTCCAGATTGGTTTACTATAAAATATTCTATTTAAACAAAATCTTTTAAATAAAATATATATATATATATATATATATATATATATATATTAACAATGTAACACCCGTGACCCTAAATCTTCTCCACCCATTTTTCTTTCAACACATGTGGGCCCCACATGTGGCCCCACCTTTATTATATTAAATAATTTTTTACCGATTATTTTGAAAAAAGGGCAAATAGGGGTCCATAAAATAAGCAAAACTTCATAAAAATTACCTCAATATTTTTAACAACATTTATTACCAATATTATAATTCGTAATATTAATCGACCAGGTCGTTCCCAGGAAAGAGGGGGCTTTCCAATAAGGATTTCTCCCTATTGGCGCGCAATTAGGTGACTAAACCTCTCCTTGGCAGAACTTCTAGACATCGTTAACATTGCAAATAATAATATTAATAACTTTGTCATCTCAATTATTGATTTAATAATAATAAATAAAATATCAACAATAATTGAATCAAATAATGTGAGATACTATGCAACAATTACTGAAGCAATAATTGAACAAAACTAAGTGACTTCTCACGTAAGCATCAATAATCAATACCGTGTGCTACTATGCAACCACGCGTATTCCTGTACTTTTAACACCGGGTGTTTCAACAGTTAACAATAAAACTTTCGCCATTATTTTAATAAAATATTTTTGTCGTTTTCTTAATCTAACAATAATTCCGTTATGGGGTCCACCAATGATTGTGCCGTCGTACGAATATTCCCTGTTAAAACGAATATTCCCCAACCAATCGAATATTATATAACAACTTGCGTATTTGCAAAATTTATAAATATTACCCATAACTATAACCTTATATCAAATTCATTCCATAATATTCAAAAATGATAATTATAAAAAATTCATCTTTATTCATAAAAGTTGGGGTCTTACACTTATTACTTGAAAGGAATTGTGAAGCAAAAAGGGTGAGCACAACCAGTCCAGTAAAAAATATCATGACTATAGATAATTTGCATCATCAATAGCCTTCATCAGTAATAAATCAGAGATTTAGAACATATGGTAGATGATAAAACTTTTCAACCATAGTTGCAGCGGAACGAGCAATCCATTAGAAGAGTCAAATAGACCATCAGATCTATTATCTTCTCCATGTTAAAATTCCACCAATAATTTTTTATCCCTGTAACATCAATCAACAATTCCTGTCCACAATCATATAAATAACTCATAATCATAATTGTGATTCTAAATTCCTCTTTGCACCCAGGACGAAGATATTTTTCACCTATCTTCACCTGAAACATCAAAAATCATGGTTATACCAAAACACAATTCCTGCTCATAATCATACTAATAAATTCATCTTTGCACTACGGCCAAAGATATTCATTAACAATTCATCTTTGCACTACAGGCCAAAGACATACAACTGTATTTTAGAAGAGTCAAGTAGAGCATGATATCTACTATCTTTTACGAATTAAAAGTGTATAATCAATATTTTATCATTTGAGACTCAAATTTTAATAAATAATCCACATCATCAAATCATCCACCTTTTCTGCCCAAGGATATTCATGTAATCATCAATGGTCATGATTATATAGAATAATCCACGGTTATAATCATACCAATAACTGTCCATCAATGCACTACGGGCCAATGATGACTTTTACCACATCATCTATAACATTACGGGTCATGATTATACCGAATGATCCCTGGTCATAATCATACCAATAAACAGTTCATCTATGCACATAAGCCAAAGAGACTCATCAATCAATAGTTCATCTTTGCACGTAAGCCAAAGATATACAACTGTAGAACCAATAATCAACAGTCCATCTTTCCATGTAAGCCAAAGATATACAACTGTAAAACCAATAATCAACAGTCCATCTTTGCACGTAAGCCAAAGATATACAACTGTAAAACCAATAATCAACAGTCCATCTTTACACGTAAGCCAAAGATGACTTTCATCATAATATAAGCATGAGGATTGATGAGTGAGGTTTATACCCATGAATTGGATACATTCGGGCTTAATTTATTGTTGTTCTTAAGTCTTTTAGGATGTTTTTATGTGTTTGTGTCTATTCATGCATGTTTTATATTGTTTTGTAGGAATTGGGACAAAAGTTACATGGATCGACGTTCGGGGTGGCTAGATTCGCGTTTTCGGCTTGCCATTTACACAACAGTCACTTCAGAGCGAAATTGACTATAGCTCCTGACATTATTTCGAAAAACTCAAATAATTAAAGTTGTAGATCTACTTCTTCTCTTTCCGGAACATCTTGAATCATCGAAATCAGAGTTCGGACGAAGAAGTTATGGCCATTTTCCCAAAGGACGTCGGGAGAGAAAATGTCATCATTTTTGGGCAGCAGCCGGGCGCTACTTCTAGTGCTTTTTCAGCGGCAAAGGCGCTAGGGGCGAACTCGGTAGCAGGTTGCCTTGGTATTTGAAGTACTGAGGAAGGGTTTGAGTGCTACTGGACGCGTTTTGGGGTAATTTTGACACCTTTTGACTCCAAATAGGATAGGGGTTGTTCCAAAACTCAAAATTAGACTTGTAACCTATAAATACATGATGTAAGGCATAAAATAAAGGGAGATTACATAGCTTAGCCTAGATTAAACACTCTTTTAGATTAGAAAATAACCCTAGTTCTTATTATTTTTGGAGATTGAAGCAACTTGGAGACCATTGAAGATCAAGGGCAAGAAGCAAAGAGGGAGCATCGATTTCTTGACAATGCATTCTATACTCTTCTCTCATCTTACTTTTATCTTTTGATGTCTATTCAGTTGTGGATTCTTGGTTTTAATTCATTAATTATGAACTAACCCTTTTATTGAGATTTCAATTGAACTTTTTATGGCTATGAATTAGTTATTCATTATATTCTAATTATTTATGTTAAAGTGAGTTGTTTATCTTGTCTTGTGCTTATTGCGTAATTATTTGATCAGTAATTACTTTGTTACTCTAGAAGGAATTGGAAGAGGAATTCTAGGGTTAGAATGGGCATGATATCATGTGACTTAGTTATTTGCACTGATGAATAATTAGGTTTGTGAATAGAATGGAAATATCTTTTCACCGCATGTAACACATAAGGAATTGGGATTGTAACGAGTTTAATTCAATTGTTTTGCATAGGAATATAGCAAGATTAATCTGGATTAAATAGAAGGCAATTGATCACTTGGAAAAGGACTTTTGGCATTTGAGAATTCTTGTTAACAATTCAGTAGGCATAATAATTGGGATAATTGGATAATTGATTTATAATTCATAATTGGGGATATTGAAGTCTTAATCTTTATTTATTTGAATTCATTCGTTAAAATCTTAGTTTTAATTAGTTAATTTAGTTTTCTTAATTAGAAAAAACACGATTTGAGATTGTTTAAATAAAATTAGTTTGGTTAAGAATTAGTACTTGGTGATTTTTATTAAATAATTCCTCGTGGGAACGATACTCTACTTTCACTTTATTACTTGTTGACCGTGTATACTTGCGTATTCATTGAATCTGAAATCGATCAATAAGTTTTTTGGCGTCGATTCTTGGGAATTAATTTAATAATTAGTTTCAATATTAATTTCAATCAAATTAGTCTTAATTTAAACATTTTTTTTTTTATTTTAATTCTCTTTCTATATTTCTCTCTTTTCGTGTACCATGGATGACTTTTGTGTATCAATGGCCATATACGAACATGACTCAACCAAGGGAGTGGAGATTGAAAGACTCGAGAAACTTTTCTGCATTGTCGGTACTGATTGAGACACTTTCGAGGATGTTTGAAGCTTTTGAAGCTCAGCGTCGTCAAAGTATGGTGGTTACTTGTGATTATTGTGCTGGAAATCATATGAGTCATCAATGCACCATCAGTTTCGAGCCGGTACAGTATAGTGGTGATTACCCCAATAATTATGTCTATCCCAACAACTATCATCGAGTTGGGGTATCATCCCGGATTTTTTCATGGAGTAACAATCAAGATCAATTTTATGCTCCAAGTCCAACATACCCACAGGATTTCTTGTGTCCACCTCACTACAACAGGAAGAACATTCAAATTGGGAGGAAGCCTTGGAAAAATTTATTAAAGCTTCTGCAAAAAGGAATGAGGAACAAGACAAGAAAATGAATCAAGTAGAGCTGAATTTGCAAAGCCAAGGGGTGTTGATCAAGAATTTGGAAAATCAAGTGGAACGAGATAGCACGTCGTTGAACAACCGAATCCTCAATACACGGCCCTATGACATGGATTAGGGCCCGGTGGTGAGCAGGAGCCAAATCTACTGTTGGATGAGCCACGAGATGAAAAAGAGGAGACAAGTGGGGATAATGACAACAAGGTCGGTGAAGAACTAATTGTGAGAACCAATGATGATGAGCCAATGTTATTTATGCCTCAAGTGCCTTCTCCTCCACGATTCAAGAGTCCAGTTAGATTTGCAAAACCTTGTCCAGATTGGTAGTCATGTAAATCGGCAATACTCTACGTGATGTAAAAGCAAGTACACCTTGAACCATGGTGCGATGAGCTAGAAGAAGAAGAAGAAGAAATTGTTGTGTCGACAAGCCTCTATGCGAATATATTCGCAGACATTGATGGAGAAACCACCTAGATCTTTGGGCGTTCTTGAATGTGATATTATCTCAAGAATGCATTCTAGGTGACTTTAATACAATGGCTATTACAAATGGGAACCTACCAAAAGCTATATTATTTCCGATGGATGGAGGGTTCCTCAACTTTCGTAGGGAATTGGATAGAGAATTGAAGAAGTCATTTGAGACTATAAAACAAGCGCTTATTGGGAGGCAACCCAAGTTTAATTTTTATTTTAGTTTTTATTAAGTTTTATATTAGTAGTTTTGAATTTGCATTTATTTAGGATTTAATAAAATTGCTTCTATCATGGTTTTCTGAGTTATTCAAGTCAAATTCAAGTGTGGTGCCCAATTTGTTCCATGTGCTTAGCTTTATTCTCCAAACTTAGCGGGCAAGGAGGAAGATTGCTATATTTTCATGGAAGTCCTCTCGCTTTAATTTTTTCTATTTCAGGTCATTGAGGACAATGTCTAGTTTAAGTTTGGGGGCATTTTAGTGTCGTATTGCATATAGTTAGTTATTTACATTGTAGTTCGTTATGTTTTCGGGTTATTTACATTTAGTTTTTGCATTCAGTTTTTTGTTTAAAAAAAAAATTTTAAAAATCGCAAAAATAGTAGTTAGTTTACTATGTTTGTTGCAGTTAGTTTATATTTGCATGATTCCAACTGTTAGATAGTAAAAGTCTATTTTGGCCAATGATGAGACTGGAGTTAAGTAGATAAGTATAGTATTGAATATTCAGGCTTTGATGTGATTTCTTGTTATGAATTGAATCTTTTCTGTTTGAAACCGGTATAATCAAGGTTATACGTTAATAATGACTATATTAAGCGATTAAGTTTAAATTGATACATAATGGATTTCTTAAGTATAATCTGAGTGTGAAGGAATGAAAGACATGAATAAGGCGAGAGATGGCTAAATTTTGATAAAAACTTAAGTTTGGGGGGAAATTTTGGGGTATATAAGCTTAAAAAAAAAAAAAAAAAAAAAACATGTTGAGTCTTGTGGTGGGTTGAGGAGAAACACTCCCCATAAACACAAGCGTGAGATGGAGCGTAAAACGCACTCACCAACCATCTATAAAAAAAAGAGAAAAAGAAAAAAAAAATTTACCGTGGCTAGTTTTGTTTCGGGGCCTTTGTTACTTGAGTAAGTATACGCCAGAAGGGGTATCTTAAAACCTAAGCGCCCTAAGGTCTTATATGGTGCAGGAGTCGTTGGTTGAAAGCTCGCTAAGGGGTGACTTTGTTAGCCTAATGGAATGAGACATTACGATTATGGTTAAAAAAAAAAAAAAAAAAACAATAAACCGGGAAAAGAGCAAAAGCCCCCGTAATGAAAAGTAAAGCATAAGTATCCCAGATTTGACTTTTGAACTTGGTGGATGTTTGACTTTAGTTGGATATAGCTTGTTTCGTGAATTTTGTGAATTTTGCACTATATGATGCCTTCAAAGATATCTATTATGTCTTAAATTTGATTTTATATCGATTAACATTGTTGTGGAGCACACACACTATATATCGATGATATGATCTAAGATTTGATGATTGATTGGGAAATTCTTGATTTGTCTTAATATGATGTATTATCATGTTTACTTGATTTCTCTAAGGTAGGTTGAATAGACTTGTTTACGTCATTCTTTGTTGGATTAGTAGGCATATAGATTAGTTTCATTACATTGCATTGCATAACATTTTTTGTGTTTTTGCTTGAGGACAAGCAAAGATTTAAGTTTGGGGTATTTGATGAGTGAGGTTTATACCCATGAATTGGATACATTCGGGCTTAATTTATTGTTGTTCTTAAGTCTTTTAGGATTTTTTATGTGTTTGTGTCTATTCATGCATGTTTTATATTGTTTTGTAGGAATTGGGACAAAAGTTACATGGATCGACGTAGGGGGTGGCTAGATTCGCGTTTTAAACTTGCCATTTTACAATGATCACTTCAAAGCGAATTTGACTATAGCTCCTGACATTATTTCGAAAAACTCAAAGAATTAAAGTTGTAGATCTACTTCTTCTCTTTTCGGAACATCTTGAATCATCGAAATCGGAGTTCGGACGAAGACGTTATGGCCATTTTCCCAAAGGACGTCGAGAGAGAAAATGTCATGTTTTTTGGGCGGTACGCAGGGCGCCACTTCTAGTCTTTTTTCCAACACGGGGCTTAAAAGAACTCAAAGATTGCCCGGTATTACCGGGTATTTGGGAAGGGTTTGGTGCGGCACGGGCCAGCGTTTTGGGCGAATTTTGACACCTTTTGACTCCAAATAGGATGGGGTTGTTCCAAAACTCAAAATTAGACTTGTAACCTATAAATACATGATGTAAGGCATAAAATAAAGGGAGATTACATAGCTTAGCCTAGATTAAACACTCCTTTAGATTAGAAAATAACCCTAGTTCTTATTATTTTGGAGATTGAAGCAACTTGGAGACCATTGAAGATCAAGGGCAAGAGAAAAGAGGGAGCATCAGTTTTTCTTGACAACAGATTCTATACTCTTCTCTCATCTTACTTTTATCTTTTGATGTCTATTCAGGTTGTGGATTCTTGGTTTTAATTCATTAATTATGAACTAACTCTTTTATTGAGATTTCAATTGAACTTTTATGGCTATGAATTAGTTATTCATTATATTCTAATTATTTATGTTAAAGTGAGTTGTTTATCTTGTCTTGTGCTTATTGCTTAATTATTTGATCCGTAATTACTTTGTTACTCTAGAAGGAATTGGAAGAGGAATTCTAGGGTTAGAACTGGGCATGATATCATGTGACTTAGTTATTTGCAGTGAATAATTAGGTTTGTGAATAGAATGGAAATATCTTTTCACGCGCATGTAACACATAAGGAATTGGGATTATAATGAGTTTAATTCAATTGTTTTGCATAGGAATATAGCAAGATTAATCTGGATTAAATAGAAGGCAATTGATCACTTGGAAAAGGACTTTTGGCATTTGAGAATTCTTGTTAACAATTCAGTAGGCATAATAATTGGGATAATTGGATAATTGATTTATAATTCATAATTGGGGATATTGAAGTCTTAATCTTTATTTATTTGAATTCATTCGTTAAAATCTTAGTTTTAATTAGTTAATTTAGTTTTCTTAATTAGAAAAAACACGATTTGAGATTGTTTAAATAAAATTAGTTTGGTTAATAATTAGTACTTGGTGATTTTTATTAAATAATTCCTCGTGGGAACGATACTCTACTTTCACTTTATTACTTGTTGACCGTGTATACTTGCACGTATTCATTGAATGCGAAATCGATCAACAAGTTTTTGCAAAAACTTGTTGAGTAAAATCTAATTACACACAGCACGCAAGTATACGTGGTCAACAAGTAATAAAGTGATAAGTTGAGTATCGTTCTACATGTGGAATTCTAATTAATAAATTTCAACTACTAATACTATATCAATTCAATTTCATTCAAACAATGAGAAATTGTGATTTTACAATTATTAACTCAAAATTAAACACTTAAAGATCTTGCTGCACTAAGACAAACAATTAACTAAGCTATTACTTGAGTGAATGACTTAGGTAGGTAAATATTAAGACTTCAATATCCCTAATTATGAATTATAAATCGGTTATCTAATCATCCCAATTACTATGTCTCATGGATTGTTAATGTGAATTTTCAAATGCCAAAAGCCCTCTTCCAAGTGATCAATTGACTTTTATTTAACCCATTAACCTTGCTATATTCCTATGCAAAACAATTGGATTAAACTCTTTCAAATCCAATTCCTTATATGTTATGTGCGGTGATGAATGAGATATTTCCATTCAATTCACAAACCTAATTATTTACCGTGTAAATAACTGAGTCACATGTCATCATGTCTAGTTCTAACCCTAGAATTCCTCTCCCAATTCCTTCTAGAGTAACACACTAATTATTGGCCAAATAATTAATCACTAAGATCAAAACATGATAAACAATCCACTTCAACATAGATAATTATAATGACAGAATAACTAATTCATAATCATAAAAGGTTCAATTGAAATCTTAATTAAAGAATTAGTTCATCACGGAAATAAGAATCATTATTTGTTGATAAATCATCCTTAAAGAATTACAAATAAAAAATAAGGAGAAAAAGAAGAAACTCTGTAGCTAATCTTGAAGCTCCAAGTAATCTCTGTAATCTTCAATGGAAAAGCTCCTTCAAAATCCTCCGCCAAATCAATCTCGTCCTCCTCTTTTAATTCCAGCAATTAGTTTCCTTTTATAGTCCCCCCCAATCCTCCTTCAATTAGGTTTTATTATTAACCCTTAATAGGCAACCAGAAGTCAAACTTATTAATCCAGGTCAACGCTGCCTAGAGGCTCGGTAGCCCGTGACGAGGATAGTGTAATTTCAGTACTTCCCGTATTTGGACTTCATGAAATTATAGTTTTGCCATTCAATGCTTGAAATTCCCATAATTGCCCTTCCAGCTTCCAAATCTGCCAAATAAGATATAAACACCATAAAAATGCTACTAAATAACTTAAGAATGCAATAATTTAAGTCTAAATATATCCGAATTATGGGTATACTACCCATTCATCAAACACCCCCAAACTTAAATCGTTGCGTGTCCTCATGCGACAAAGTCTAAGATCACCAAACAAAACTAAACATCATGCACATGCAAACTATTTATATTTATATGTTCGTAATTCCAGCAATCCAAGAGTTCACGTATATCCATATGCCTCAGAAAATCACGTAAACATGTTAATTCCTCATGTAAAAACAGATCGACAATATCCCAACAATCAATGGATCTAAATATGTTATTACTGATATTGTGCGTGTGCGTCCACGACCATGCGAACCCATGAAAGACAAAAATATGATAGAGAATAACTTTCTTAGTAGGTCTCATACAGTGTGAACTTGAGAACTCATCAAATAAACTTGTTTCAACTGAACTCAAAACACTTACCCGAATTCAACAGTCAAACTAGAATATATCTTTATTTATTTTTATTTTTTTATTTTTTTTTGTTTTCTACGTAAATGACTGTGCAATGTCTCATCCCATTAGGCTAGCAGTGTTACCCCTTAGCGAGCTTTCGACCAACGACTCCCAGACCATTTAAGACCTTAGGGCGCTAGGTTTTAAGATACCCCTTCGGGCGTACTTGCTCAAGTAACACAGGCCCCGAAACAAGACTAGTCACCCTGTATATTATCATTATTATTTATATATATATATATTTTTTTTTTTTTTATTTTTTTTTATGATGGTTGGTGAGTGCGTTTTACGCTCCATCTCACGCTTGTGTTTATGGGGAGTGGTTCCCCTCAACCCACCACAAGACTCAACATTTGTGGTTTTTTTTTTTTTTTTTTTTTTTTTTATATTCCAAATGTTTCCCCCAAACTCGAAGTTTATGCATGAATTGGTCTTATCTAGTTATTCAAATTGTTCTTCCATATCACTCGCAATCCCCTTTAGAACTCTATTCTCTAACCATTTAAACTATCATAGCTAACATGGTCGTTTTATTTCCAAGTGCCTTCTTATAATATCAATGTCAAAGCAGATAAAGATCCAATTCAAGTCACGAAAATCATATCTTTGAATCAACAATCCTTACTAGGCGTGTTCATGCAATTCTACTTTCCTCATTGGCCCCAGATATATACGCACTCTCAAAAGCTGGAATTAACATGCAATCCTAAATGCAACTTTCCTAATAATAACTACAAATGGTGAAAATAAGCGTAACCACCCCCAAACTAAGCTAGAGCAATGTCCCTCATGCGAAAAAAAATAAGTCAAAATAAAGCAGAGGACTTCACGGCGAATTTATGCTTACGGGGAGCATCATAAATCCCCTCGCTCATCTCGACGGACGGAAATTTCGCGAAGCAGGGAGCCGTGAGGGAAATGGCTAAGTGGAATGCCGGATGGGTGCGGATGGTCGATTGCATTACATGCGACAAATTGGTCGACTAAATACTTGTAAATCACGTCTTGGCGTTAGATAAGCGCACATTCGGGACTCAATGTTGTAAAACCGGCCTATCTATCTCCACCGGCGACCGGGGACCACACCTCGATGAAAGCGGTGTGTCGGGGGCCGTAAGGAGGGGGGAGCCCGAGGTGGTGGGGCTCGTGGAGGCGTAACATGGGGATAATGAAACCCGGTCCCCTTGGGTGATTAGCGCATGCCGGACCACACTTTATAACGACGGATCAAGTTGTGGTCCAACACGGGCATAGGAGTTTGAATCATCTCGTCGATTTCCATTTGACCCCAAACTTAGCACATAAGACGCAGATCGAGGGGACGGATGTGGTAGCCCTCCCGTGGTCCCGCCGCGAGATCTTGTGAGCATCGATTCTTCGAATAAGATGGCCGACATCGATTCGTAGGCCTTGTATGATGGAGTATAAAGAGCACAACCCTTTCTTTGGTGACGTGACTCACATGTGTGCGGGGCATCAATTTCACAGATATGAAGGCATACCATGCCTTTCCATGGGAAGGTCGTCGCCACGCGCTCATGGATGGACCAAGTAGTGCGGTTGACATGACCCCCGAATAATCTTTTCATATTAGGCCCATCACTCACTAAAGCGAGCATACTCATCATGAAAGCCCTCTAAGGGTAGTTGATAGCACCCATTGATATCCTCCTCGCCAAATTCCACGGTCTTACCTCGACAAACACCCCATAATGGTCATGCTTTCAGCAAGTTGGCATAGAATTCTTTGACCACCGCAATCACTTTGCTATGTCAGTCGTACTCGGTGAGACGAACCGATTACGCTCAATGATCATCATCGCTATGTCTCCATCCTTGTTTTGATCGGGATGGAGACCCGATTCGAGGACTAGTGAACGGGTGGCCATGCGGTCAGAAGCGTTCTTGAGCCATAACACTAACAAAACGCGCTTCTTTGTCAAATTTTGGCGGGGAAGTTGAAGCGGCCCCGGACCCTGAGCTGCGATGACGTTTGGATGCCATGTCGAGAATTCTGCAAATAAAACATAGTCATAGTTTAGCTTTAAAAATTGAGTCAGGCAATTTGTCAAACACCTAGATAGCAACTGAGAACTTGTTCAATCCATTATTAAATCCCTGTCTATTCATGCCATGCATGTAGCGTGCATGAATCCCATGTGTAGGAGTACGTCACACATCAATGCGTTATCTATATGCTCCATTAGATTTCCAGATGACAAGAATAACGAATGAAGAGCATCTTAATTCGCAAGAATTGAAAACACATCAAATCATACCTTTGTTACTTCTAAATAAGTTGGAGAAGTAGAATTCGACACACAAGATGCAGACGACCAATATGAAAGGAAGGGAGTGATGCGTGGTGGATGAGTGGAAGACAATTATCCAAGGTTTCTCGACCTTGTGCTATGAAGAGGAAGAGAGGGTGGCCCGACACCTTGCTTGGCTTGTGGAGAGAATGTGGAATAGAAAGGGCACGGCGGGTTTTTAAAGTACAAGGGCTAACTTTGATCCAATAACGGGCGTACTGGGTTATAACGTCTTGAGGCCGGCTACCGGGCAATGAAGAATGAATCGTTTGGTATGCCCATGGCGCTGGTTTGAATTTGGAATGGAAAGGGGCCGGGCCCTATTTTCAGCGGAGCCTAGCGCCGGGATGATGATTATACTAGAATCGGCGCTTGATGCGCTGGACTTGTCTGCACCTTTCGGAGCCTAGCGCCGGGCGCCTGTAATCCTTAGTGAAATGGGCGTAGGAAGTACTGGGAAGTGACACGTATGCGTGCATACGGACCGATGTAGGAATTAGTTTAATAAGCGTGGAGTTTTCTACTACGGAATAACAAAGTGAAAATAAGAAAAGTTTAACTCTAAGAGGCATAAAATCAAATAAAACGAAAAAAATTATGGAACTGCATGGGTTGCCTCCCAAGAAGCGGTTGGTTGATAGTCGTCAGCCCGACTTTGCGGTGTTGGTCAGTTGGCCACTGGGTCTGAGAGGTACTGGACCGTAGCTTGGCGTTCGATTGGTCCACTCCAATAGTGTTTCAGACGTTGACCATTGACCTTGAATGTACGCTTTGAATTCGGTTCCTCAACCTCAATGTTTCCGTGTGGAGTGACAGATATGACTACAAATGGTCCAGTCCACCTGGATTTCAATTTTTCCGAAATAGGCTTAGCGTGAGTTGAGCAGTAGTACTTGATGGCGGTGCGAATGTTCTATCGAGAATTTTTTATCGTGCCAAGATTTGACTTTCTCCTTGTATAGCTTAAGCGTTTTCGTGAGGCATTGAACTGAATTCATCCATCTCGTTCAACCGCGAGAACTGTTTTCACCCGCCGCTTCTAGATCAAAGTTTAATTTCCGAATGGCCGGTGTGTAATCGTATTCTAGCTCGTAGGAAGATGACACGCCTTTCCAAAGACCATTTCAGACGGGGACATGCCGATCGGGTTTTTCTGTTTGTTCGATAAGCCCATAGGGCGTCGTCAAGACGCAACGCCCAATCTTTTTCGTGATGATTGACTACTTTTTCCAGGATCCTCTTAATTTCCCGATTCGACACCTCTGCTTGACCATTGGTTTGTGGGTGATATGCAGCTGCAATTTTGTGACGAACTCCATATTTGACAAGCAATTTAGTGAACTGCTTGTTACAAAAGTGCGTTCCCTCATCACTTATTATAGCCCTTGGTGTCCCAAATCTGGTAAAAATGTTTTTCTTTAAGAATCGGGTGACAACGTTGGCATCATTCGTGGGTAACGTCATGCTTCTACCCATTTGGAAACATAATCGACCGCTAATAAGATATACCGATTATTCAGCGAAGATGGGAATGGTCCCATAAAGTCGATACCCCACACGTCGAATAGTTCCACCTCTAAAATTGTGTTAAGTGGCATTTCATTGCGCTTGGAGATATTACCTACGCGTTGGCATCGATCGCATTTTAGCACAAAGAGATAAGCATCTTTGAATAAAGAGGGCCAGAAGAATCCCGATTGTAATACTTTGGTCTTTGTGACGATCTTTGGAATAATGACCTCCGTGTCGAGGGGTAGCGGTGGCCTAATATACTATCCATTTCTTCGTGAGGTACACAACGCGTCTTATCATTTGATCGCACATGCTTTAAACAGAAATGGTTCATCCCAAAAGTATTGTTTCGCATCGTGGAGAAACTTCTTCCGTTGTTGTGATGTCAAATCCGGCGGTAACACCTTGGCAACCACATAATTGACATAGTCAGCATACCAAGGCAATATGGTAGTTACCCGGAACAGTTGCTCATCTGGAAATTCCTCATTAATCTTTCGAGTTGTCTTCTTTCATTTCCTTTTATTTTCTAACAAAGACGGATGATCCGCCACTTGATTTTCGTACCTTTTTCATCCGGATCTCCGGATATAATTCTTGTAACAACAATGACTGCACCGTATTAAATCGTGGTTTAGCATCTTTCTTCTCAATCGGATATTTAATATTTGAATGATCGGTGTAGACAATTACCTTAGTCTTGAGGAGATAAGCTCGAATTTGTCAAAGCAAAACACCACCGCAAGTAATTCCTTTTCGATTGTTGTGTAGTTCAATTTGGGCATCCGTCAATGTCTTACTAGAGTAATAGATAATATGAAAAATCTTATCATGACGTTGTCCCAATCGGCTCCCCAAGCGTAATCATCTTGGCGTCGCACATCAATTCAAAAGGTAAAGACCAATCGGGCGCTACAATGACTGGTGCAGAGACCAATTTCTTCTTTAGTACCTCAAATGCCTAGATGCATGCCTGATCCATCTTAAACGATACATCTTTCTCCAAGAGTGAACATAGGGGTTTCGAGATTTTGAAAATCTTTAATAAAGCGTCGATAGAACCCGCATGTCCCAAGAAACTCGAATGCCTTTTACTGGATGAAGGAGGAGGCGGTTTCTCAATTGCATCAATCTTCGCTCTATCCACCTCCAATCCGAATCGCGAAACCTTATGTCCCGTAATCACCTTCTTGTACCATAAAATGACATTTTCCCAATTAAGTACCGAGTTAGTCTCCACACATCTTTTTAACACCAAGATCAGATTATTCAAACACGAGTCAAAACTATCGCCGAACACGGAGAAATCATCCATGAACACCTCTAAATTCTGTTCGACCATATCGGAAAAGATTGCCATCATACAGCGTTGAAAGGTCATTTGGCGCATTACATAAACCAAAGGACATACGGCGGAATGTAAGCGTCTGGTATGGACATGTGAGCGTGGTCTTTTCTTGATCTTAGGTGCTATGGCAATTTGATTGTACCCGAATATCCATCTAACGAGATAATAGAATTGATGTTCCGCTAACTTTGTCCAACATCTCGATCAATGAGCGGCAAAGGAAAGTGATCCTTGCGTGTGGCTTTATTCAACTTGCGGTAATCCATACATACTCTCCACTATGTAATGATTCTAGTCGGGATAAGCTCATGCGCTTCATTTTTTTACCACAGTTATGCCCCTTTTTCGGTACAGTACACATGCGGGACTTACCCATGAAGCGTATGCGAGATTGGGTAGATAATACCTAACATCCAACCATTTTATAACTTCCTTCTTCACCACCTCTTTCATAATGGGATTTAACCTTCGTTGCATCTCAATGGTTGGTTTTGATCCCTCTTCCATTAAAATCTTGTGCATACAGAAGAGGGGCTAATACCTCGAATGTCCGCTATAGTCCACCCAATCATTGTTTTGAACTCATGTGACACTCGTAGTAATTTTTCTTTTTGGGTGTCGATTAACGTTGTCGAAACAATAACCTGGTAGAGTCGAGTCTTTCCCTAAGTAAGCATATTCAAGATGAGAGGGGAGTGGCTTTAATTCCAACATCGGTGGCACTTCTATCGAGGGTTTGCACTTTTTTTCTTCCGTTTTAGGCCTTTCAAGGGTGTCGAATGGTTGATTATTTTTCCGGTAGAATGATGGTGTGTCTAGCCATTTGACCTGCTCATTATCTGCATCCGCCCTATCGCTGTCTGTTCTAACCATCATGGATTCTATCGGATCCTCGAGTAATTGCAAAGAAATCTTGTGATTCACCATCTCCTCCATTACATCCACCCGCAAACACTCACCTTTTTCCTTTGGATACGACATTGCTTTGAACACATTGAAAGTGACTTGTTGATCGTCAACTCTCATCGTTAATTCTCCCTTTTGCACGTCGATTAACGTTCTCCTGTTGCTAAGAATGGTCGTTCGAGAGAATGATGGGCGATTCAGATCGCTTCACAATCCAAGATAACGAAGTCTGCTTTGGAAAGATGAATTTATCCACCCTTACTAATACGTCTTCAACGATACCTCGTGGATATGTAATCGGTCGATCTCGCTAACAATGAAACCGATATTTGTCGGTTTAGGTGCTTGGAGTCCGAATTGATGATAGGTCGATAATGGCATCAAATTAATATTGGCCAAATCAAATCACATGCTTTTCCGGCGATTACCAATGTCGCATGGAATAGAAAAGCTACCTGGATCTTTCAACTTAGGAGGTAACTTGTTCTGAATAATTGCGCTACATTCTTCGGTTAGCGCCACTGTTTCAAAATCCCCCAGTTTCCTTTTCTTTGATAGCACATCCTTCATGAACTTAGCGTAACTCGACATGTGTTCTAAAGCTTCGGCGAATGGGATGTTGATATGCAATTTTTTAAAAATATCCAAAAATCTTAAAAACTGCTTATCTAACTTGGATTTCTGAAATCTCTGCGGATATGGTATGGGTGGCATTGTTGTAGATGACCCCTGTGCAATTTCCTCTCCTATTTCCTCTTTATCTTTCCCGGTTTCCACAACCTCTTCTGTTTCGGTTGTTGCGTTATCCCCCTTGTCCTTATCCTTATCTTGTCTTGTGCTTATTGCTTAATTATTTGATCAGTAATTACTTTGTTACTCTAGAAGGAATTGGAAGAGGAATTCTAGGGTTAGAACTGGGCATGATATCATGTGACTTAGTTATTTGCACAGTGAATAATTAGGTTTGTGAATAGAATGGAAATATCTTTTCGCCGCATGTAACACATAAGGAATTGGGATTATGTGAGTTTAATTCAATTGTTTTGCATAGGAATATAGCAAGATTAATCTGGATTAAATAGAAGGCAATTGATCACTTGGAAAAGGACTTTTGGCATTTGAGAATTCTTGTTAACAATTCAGTAGGCATAATAATTGGGATAATTGGATAATTGATTTATAATTCATAATTGGGGATATTGAAGTCTTAATCTTTATTTATTTGAATTCATTCGTTAAAATCTTAGTTTTAATTAGTTAATTTAGTTTTCTTAATTAGAAAAAACACGATTTGAGATTGTTTAAATAAAATTAGTTTGGTTAAGAATTAGTACTTGGTGATTTTTATTAAATAATTCCTCATTAGGAACGATACTCTACTTTCACTTTATTACTTGTTGACCGTGTATACTACTTGCGTATTCATTGAATCTTGAAATCGATCAACAAGTTTTTGCAAAAACTTGTTGAGTAAAATCTAATTACACACAGCACGCAAGTATACGTGGTCAACAAGTAATAAAGTGATAAGTTTGATATCGTTCTGGAATCTAATTAATAAATTTCAACTACTAATACTATATCAATTCAATTTCATTCAAACAATGAGAAATTGTGATTTTACGAATTATTAACTCAAAATTAAACACTTAAAGATATTGCACTAAGACAAACAATTAACTAAGCTATTACTTGAGTGAATGACTTAGGTAGGTAAATATTAAGACTTCAATATCCCCAATTATGAATTATAAATCGCTTATCTAATCATCCCAATTACTATGTCTCATGGATTGTTAATGTGAATTTTCAAATGCCAAAAGCCCTCTTCCAAGTGATCAATTGACTTTTATTTAAACCAGATTAACCTTGCTATATTCCTATGCAAAACAATTGGATTAAACTCTTTCAAATTCCAATTCCTTATATGTTACATGCGGTGAATGATATTTCCATTCAATTCACAAACCTAATTATTTACCGTAAATAATCGAGTCACATGTCATCATGTTCAGTTTCTAACCCTAGAATTTCTCTCCCAATTCCTTCTAGAGTAACACACTAATTATTGGCCAAATAATTAATCACTAAGATCAAAACATGATAAACAATCCACTTCAACATAGATAATTATAATGACGTAATAACTAATTCATAATCATAAAAGGTTCAATTGAAATCTTAATTAAAGAATTAGTTCATCACGGAAATAAGAATCATTATTTGTTGATAAATCATCCTTAAAGAATTACAAATAAAAAATAAGTAGAAAAAGAAGAAACTCTGTAGCTAATCTTGAAGCTCCAAGTAATCTCTGTAATCTTCAATGGAAAAGCTCCTTCAAAATCCTCCGCCAAATCAATCTCGTCCTCCTCTTTTAATTCAAAGAATTAGTTTCCTTTTATAGTCCCCCAATCCTCCTTCAATTAGGTTTTATTATTAACCCTTAATAGGCAAACTGTAAGTCAAACGCGCTAATCCAGGTTAACGCTGTAGAGGCTCGGCGCCCGTATTTGGACTTCATTGAAATTCTGATTTTGCCATTCAATGCTTGAAATTCCCATAATTGCCCTTCCGACTTCCAAATCGCCAAATAAGATATAAACACCATAAAAATGCTACTAAATAACTTAAGAATGCAATAATTTAAGTCTAAATATATCCGAATTATGGGTATACTACCCATTCATCAAGGATGATGACAATGATATAAGCATTAATCAAACGAAATCAATGATAAATATTAAAGACTTTAAATTTATCCAGTGTTTAAAAATATCCAAATTGTCAACATGATACTGCTTTGTGGAGTAAAATTCAAGAATAATATTCATGTACAAAATAATTTGGACAAAAAAGAAATATATTTTTCGGGTAAATAGTACCCCGCAATAGTACCCTATGAATAGTACTTCGAGAATAGTACCTCATGAATAGTACCTCGACATGAAAAGTACCCCAAATACCTGAGTGAATAATATTCGGATGAATAGTAATTTGGGTGAATAGTAACCCGTGAATAGTAACTCGTGAATAGTACTCCGACACAAAAAGTGCCCCGAATACCCGAGTGAATAATACTAGATTGAATAGTAACTGGGTGAATAGTAACTCATAAAAAAATATACCAAAGAAAATGATATTCCATGACGAGTACAAAAGAAATGATATCTCATACAAGTATAATAGAATACAAAGGATCATTCACCATGCATGCGGTAATCCACATAGACAGGCTATTCGAATAAAATAATAAAGAATGGAATAACAGAAGAATTCACCATGCATGCGATAGACCCATAGATGCAGAAAAGTTATTCTCAGCGTAATAATAAAGAATGGAACTAGGTTATGCGTAATCCGCATGCATGATGGATATTCCAAATGAAGAATAATAAAGAATGGAACCAGTCAGTTCGTAATCCGCTTGCGAATCGGATATTCCAATGTAATAATAAAGAATGGAACCAAAGTTATGCGTAATCTACATGCATGTGATATTCCAATGTAATAATAAAGAATGGAATAACAATAGAATTCACTAGGCAAGCGATAGACCACATAGACAGGTTATTCCAACAGAATAATAAAAAAAGGAATAATAGAAGAATTTCACAATGTATGCGGTACTTCACATAGACAGGTTATTCCAACATAATAATAAATAATGGAATAACAACCCTTACGAGTATTGAAAGAAAATAACTCTCTTCATGAATACGAAAGAATAATACCCCTTACTATAATAATAATATCTCTTACCTCAGAAGAAGACTGGATACTAGAATAGTGAAGTAGTAGACTTCGCTTCTTTTTCTCTATAGCTTCTCTCTCTATAATTTATCTATAATAATTGCTCTTGTGAGACTTAGTGAATTGGTGAAAAATAATGAAGGAATGAGCTTCTATTTATAGAAAAATATAGTTTTCATAATTGCACAATTTGGGGCTCGAAATATTACAGTATAATACCCTCATCTTTTCCTTCATTTTTAATTTAGTCCTACAAGTATTATCAAACTTGCACCACCTCCCCTAATAGTAAATCATGTGAATCAATAGTAAATTCATGTGACTCAATAGTATAATCATGTGAAAAAACTAATTACAGTATAGTACCTTCATCTATACCTCCATTTTTAATTTAGTCATGCAAGTATTATCAATCTTGCACCAACTCCCCTAATAGTAAATCATGTGAATCAATAGTACACACATGTGAACACATAGTTATAAGCATGTGATTTTATAGCAATTAATTGCTCATTTATCCTGTTAATTATTCGATTGATCAATATAACCTCCAAACAACAATTATTATCGAAATAAATGTCGATTTTCACTAACACTAATAATTTCCACACAATGGAACTATCAATTTCATCTTTAATCAACACGAACTTATTCATCATTAATATTATAACGCATAATATTTAACAATCAGGTCGTTCCTAGGAAAGAGGGGGCTTTCCAATAAGGATTTCTCCCTATTGGCGCGCAATTAGATTATCTAACCTCTCCTTGACAGAACTTCTAGACATTGTCAATATTGTAAATAATAATATGAATAACTTTGTCGTCTCAATTATTGATTTAATACTATAACATATTATGCAGATGATACCGTGACAACAATTGAATCAATAATATGAGAGATATGATGTAACAATTACTCTAACAATAATTGAGTATATCTGAGTGACTTCTCACGTAAGCATCAATAATCAAAGATACTGTACAATATCGTGTGCTACTATTCAACCACGCATATTATTATACTTTTATCACCAATTATTTTACGACAACTTTCTTACTTTGAAAATTTTTCACATATCACCCTTAACTTTAACCTTTTATCAATTTAACCATTTATTAAATAGAATAATTATAAGAAAATTGGGTACTTTCATTTCATAAAATTCGGGGTCTCACAATCCCCCCTTCTTATGAAATTTCGCCCTCAAAATTTATGTACCTGGTAGTTCGAAGAGATGAGAATACCTTGCTTTATTTTTGGGTTGTACCTTCCTGGTTATTTCCTCTGTATCATGATTTTCCCATTGCTCATCTCCTGTATTTCAGATATCATTTTAGAATATATCTTCAAAATAATGGTTGATTGACATATCACAATTTGTCAACTTATCAAGTAAACAATTTTAGCTTAGGTAAGTCACACACTAGCGAAGTATATAACTCATCTCTCCCCTCCTAGTTCTAGACTCTTATCTTCGCCAGCGACCATATCCCTAAGCTCTGATACCATTTGTGACACCCTCAAAATAGGTCCACACGACCCATTCTGAGTCGCCAGATATCACACTATAAAAATCATTTACAAACTTCATTTATACAACTGTTGAACTGTCGTGCAGAATACGACCACAGTTAAACTATGAGTTTTAATACAAATGTATGTAACTCTCATGGTTCCTCGACCACAACCTTACAATGGTACTTTACATAAAAGTACTGTCAAAAATTGTTTTAGAAATTAAAATCTTTAGGAAGTGCTCAAGGAAACCTTCGTACATGGGAGGCCATGCATCAAGGTTATGATAGATATCATATGTCCACATAATTATCCTTGGTTGACCTAATAGACCCCAAAGAAAAACGAGAAGATTACTATCATGTTCTTTCCAATGGTGAGTCTTCTCTTGACATATAACTATCTCCACTTTCTGCAATTAAAAATTATATTTCAACCAAACTCCAAGATCATATAGGTAGTGCTCATAGATATACTCAACAAGTGGATGTGCACAACCCTGTCTTATGATAACACGAGGTTATATGTCATTAGACATCTTGTATGATTGTGGCAAAACACCCTTCCAAAGTTGGGTTCACCTCACCCTATTCGGTTCACCAAAATTAAATATCAAATGACGTATACAATACGACACACTTATCTAAAGTTCTCAATAAAATTATTTCCATACTATTTAAAGAGAACCTCAATGACTATAGACCCCGATTCTATTCTCATGTTACCCCTTTCAAACCCAACTACACTCTTATTACTTGAAAGGAATTGTGAAGCAAAAAGGGTGAGCACAACTAGCCTAGTAAAGAATATCATGACTAAAGATAATTTACATCATCAATAGCCTTCATCAATAATCAATCAGAGATTTAGAACATATGGTAGATGATAAAACTTTTCAACCATAGTTGCAGTGGAACGAGCAATCCATTAGAAGAGTCAAATAGACCATCAGATCTATTATCTTCTCCATGTTAAAAGTCCACCAATAATGTTTTATCCCTGTAACATCAATCAACAATTCCTGTTCACAATCATATGAATAACTCATAATCATAATTGTGATTCTAAATTCATCTTCGCACCCAGAACGAAGATAATTTTCCACCTATCTTCACCCGAAACATCAAAAATCATGGTTATACCAAATCACAATTCCTGCTCATAATCATACTAATGAATTCATCTTTGCACTACGACCAAAGATATTCATTAACAATTCATCTTTGCATAACAGGCCAAAGACATACAACTGTATTTTAGAAGAGTCAAGTGAGCATGATATCTACTATCTTTTATGAATTAAAAGTGTATAATTAATATTTTATTGCTGAGACTCAGCTTAATAAATAATCCATATCATCGAATCATCCACGCACTACTACCAAGGATATTCATGTAATCATCAATGGTCATGATTATACCGAATAATCCCTGGTTATAATCATACCAATAACTGTCCATCAATGCACTAAGGGCCAATGAGGGCTTTTACCACATCATCTATAACATTACGGGTCATGATTATACCGAATGATCCCTGGTCATAATTATACCAATAAATAGTTTATCTATGCACATAAGCTAAAGAGACTCATCAATCAATAGTTCATCTTTGCACGTAAGCCAAAGATATACAACTGTAAAACCAATAATACACAGTCCATCTTTGCACATAAGCCAAAGATATACAACTGTAAGATCAATAATCAACAGTCCATCTTTGCACGCAAGCCAAAGATATACAACTATAAAACCAATAATCAACAGTCCATCTTTGCACATAAGCCAAAGATATACAAATGTAAAACCAATAATCAATAGTCCATCTTTGCACGTAAGCCAAATATGACTTTCATCATAATATAAGCATGATGATGATGACAATGATATAAGCATTAATCAAACGAAATCAAGGATAAATATTAAAGACTTTAAATTTATCTAGTGTTTAAAAATATCCAAATTGTCAACATGATACTGCTTTGTAGAGTAAAATTCAAGAATAATATTAATGTACCAAAAATAATTTGGACAGAAAAAAATATATTTTTCGGTAAATAGTACCCCGCAATAGTACCCTATGAATAGTACTTCTGGAATAGTACCTCATGAATAGTACCCCGGTATGAAAAGTACCCCAAATACCCGAGTGAATAATATTCGGGTGAATAGTAATTTGGGTGAATAGTAACCCATGAATAGTAACTCATGAATAGTACTCTAACATGAAAAGTGCCCCGAATACCTGAGTGAATAATACTAGAGTGAATAGTAACCGGGTGAATAGTAACCTATAAATAGTAACTCGTAAAAAAATACCAAAGAAAATGATATTCCATGACGAGTACAAAAGAAATGATATCTCATACGAGTATAATAGATTATATGAAACTGCATATGGATTTTCACCCGCCATGCGGTAATCCACGTAGACAGATCATTTCCACAATTTAATAAGGAATGAATATAAATGATCATTCACCATGCATGCGGTAATCCACATAGACAGGTTATTCCAATAGAATAATAAAGAATGGAATAATAGAAGAATTCACTATGCATGCGATAGACCGCACAGACAGGTTATTCCCAGCAGAATAATTAAGAATGGAACCAGGTCATCCGTAATCCACACAGACAGGATATTCCAATAGAATAATAAAGAATGGAACCAGGTCTTGCATAATCCGCATACAGCATGAGGATATTCCAATGTAATAATAAAGAATGGAATAACAACATAATTCACCGTGCATGCGATAGATCGCACAAAGCAGGTTATTCCAATGTAATAATAAAGAATGGAATAACAGAAGAATTTCATCATGTATGCGGTACTTCGCATAGACAGGTTATTCCAACATAATAATAAAGAATGGAATAACAATCCTTACGAGTATTGAAAAAAAATAACTCTCTTCATGAATACGAAAGAATAATACCCCTTACTATAATAATAATATCCCACACCTCAGAAAAAGACTGGATACTGGAATAGTGAAGTAGCAGACTTCGCCTCTTCTTTCTCTCTATAGCTTCTCTCTCTATAATTTCTCTATAATAATTGCTCTTGTGAGACTTAGGGGAATTGGTAAAAAATAATGAAAGAATGAGCTTCTAATTATAGGAAAATATAGTTTCCATAATTGCACATTTTGGGGCTCGAAATATTACAATATAATACTCTCATCTTTTCCTTCATTTTTAATCTAGTCCAGCAAGTATTATCAAACTTGCACCACCTCCCCTAATAGTAAATCATGTGAATCAATAGTAAAATCATGTGAAAAAACTAATTACAGTATAGTACCTTCATCTATACCTCTATTTTTAATTTAGTCATGCAAGTATTATCAATCTAGTACCAACTCCCCTAATAGTAAATCATGTGAATCAATAGTCCACACATGTGAATATATAGTTATAAGCATGTGATTTAATAGCAATTAATTGCTCATTTATTCGATTAATTATCCGATTGGTCAATATAACCTCCTAACATCAATTATTATCGAAATAAATGTTAATTTTCACTAACAATAATAATTCCCACACAATGGAACTATCAATTTCATCTTTAATCAACACGAACTTATTCATCATTAATATTATAACGCATAATATTTAACAACCAGGTCGTTCCCAAGAAAGAAGGGGCTTTCTAATAAGGATTTCTCCCTATTGGCGCGCAATTAGATTATCTAACCTCTCATTGACAGAACTTCTAGACATTGTCAATATTGTAAATAATAATATGAATAACTTTGTCATCTCAATTATTAATTTAATACTATAACATATTATGCAGATGATACCGTGACAACAATTGAATCAATAATATGAGAGATATGATGCAGCAATTACTGTAGCAATAATTGAGTATATCTGAGTGACTTCTCACGTAAGCATCAATAATCAAAGATATTATACAATATTGTGTGCTACTATGCAACCACGCGTATTACTATACTTTTTTCACCGATTATTTTATAACAACTTGCTTACTTTGAAAATTTTTTAATATCACCCTTAACTCTAATCTTTTATCAATTTAACCATTTACTAAATAGAATAATTATAAGAAAATTGGATACTTTCATTTCATAAAATTCGGGGTCTCACAAAAATCCTTATTGGAAAGCCCCCTCGTTCTTGGGAATGACCTGATTGTTAAATATTGTGAGTTATAATATTAATGATGAATAAGTTCGTGTTGATTAAAGATGAAATTGATAGTTCCATTGTGTTGGGATTACTAGTGTTAGTGAAAATCGACAGTTATTTTGATAGTAATTGATGTCTGGAGGTTTTATTGACCAATCGTGTAATTAATCAGATAAATGAGCAATTAATTGCTATTAATTCACATGCTTATAACTATGTGTTCACATGTGTGTACTATTGATTCACATGTATGTACTATTAGGGGAGGTGATGCAAGATTGATAATACTTGCATGACTAAATTAAAAATAGAGGTATAAATGAAGGTACTATACTATAATTATTATTTTCACATGTATAGAACTATTGATTCACATGATTGTACTATTAATTCACATGATATACTATTAGGGGAGGTGATGCAAGTTTGATAATACTTGCAGGACTAAATTAAAAATGAAAGAAAAGATGAAGGTATTATATTATAATATTTTGAGCCCCAAAACTTGCAATTATATAAACTATATTTTCCTATAAATAGAAGCTCATTCTTCGTTCATTCTCACCAATTCACTAAGACTCACAAGAGAAATTATAGAGAGAAAAGCTATAGAGAGAGAAGCTATAGGGATAAAGAAGAAGAGTAGTGTGCTACTTCACTACTCGAGTATCCAGTCTTCTTCTGAGGTAAGGGGTATTATTTATTTCATATTCTGAAGAGATATTATTTTTCATATTCGTATGAATATTATTTTCGTTCAATATTCATAAAGAATATTATCTTCGTTCAATATTCGTAGGAATATTATCTTCGTTAAATATTCGTTGGAATATTATTTTCGTTCAACAGTTGTAAGGGATGTTATTTTTGCTCAATATTCGCTTGAAATAATATTTTCTTCCATACTCTGTAGTATATAAGTAATATTATTTCGTTTTAGATTTTGAATTCTATACTCATTTTGTTAAAGTTTTGTCTTCTATACTCCATGAAATTAGTAGAATATCCTTGATATTTGCTCTTCATCCAGTATCTTTTTATGAAAATATTATTCTTAGCTTTCTTGATAATTATTGATCTTTTCATGATAGAGTACTATTCACGAGTTACTATTTATGGGTTACTATTTACCTGGTTACTATTCACTCAAATATTATTCACTCGGGTATTCGAGGCACTTTTTATGCCGGAGTACTATCCACGAGTTACTATTCATGGGTTACTATTCACCTAATTACTATTCACCCGAATATTATTTACTCGGGTATTTGGGGTACTTTTCATGCTGAGATACTATTCACGAGATACTATTCCCGAAGTACTATTCACGGGATACTATTTACCCGAGAAATATATTTCTTTACTGTCCAAATTATTTTTGGTACATGAATATTATTCTTGAATTTTACTTTACAAAGCCGTATCTTTAATATTTATCCTTGATTTCGTTTGATTTAATTTCATTTGATTAATGCTTATATCATTGTCATCATCCTCATGCTTATATTGTGATGAAAGTCATCTTTGGCTTACGTGCATAGATGGATGGTTGATTGGTATGATTATGACCAGGGATCATTCGGCATAATCATGACCCATAATGTTATAAATGATATGGCAAAAGTTCTCATTGGCCCATAGTGCATTGATGGACAGTTGTTGGTATGATTATGACCAGGGATTATTCGGTATAATCATGACTATTGATGATTACATGAATATCCTTGGCCCATAGTGCAGGGATGATTCGATGATGTGGTTTATTTATTAAGCTGAGTCTCAGATTAAAAACTTTTTAAATCATAGAAGAAAGTAGATATCATGCTCTACTTAACTCTTCTAATGGGTTGCTTATTCCGCTGCAGTTGTTGATCTAAAACTTATTGTCTATTGTATTCTATCAGTTGTTATACTGTTGAAGGCTAAGGATAATTTATTCTGCATTATCTTAGTTATAATATTTCTTACTGGGCTAGTTGAGCTCACCCTTTTCTTTCACTGTTCTCTTCAGGAAATGAGAATATAGCTGGGACTAGTCGGGGAACAGAGTGATGGTCCGAGATGGTGTTTTAGTAGTCCTCACTATTCTATGAAATAGTGTGATAATAATTATAATGATGACTCCATTGAGTGTGGATATTGTATAGAAGACAATATTCGTTTTAAAACTCTCAGCTTATGTTTTGTCGTATGTTACCCGATAGTTGTATAATTAAGTTTGTATTTGATTTATGTACCATGTATTTGGCGACTCAAGATGGGTGATATATACCTGTTTTGGGGGCGTCACAGTTGGTATCAAAACTTAGGGATATGATCCCTGGCTGAGATATTAGACAAGAAATAGGAGGGGAGAGACGGAGAATTCCTTCGCTAGTATGACCTACCTATGTTTATTTGGTATTTAATTGGTCGATCAGAATATATGGATAATATGTGGCATGTCAATTAACCCTTATTTTGTGACAGTGTTTGAAAATGGCATCTGAAAATGTGGAGATCATCAATGAAGCACATGAGACCGTTGAGTCACCAACGATCAATACCCAGGATAATGTGCAACAGGAAGACAATAATCCTCAGGTAAACAACAACACCGATAAGATGATGAACGATGGGATGTTTAGAGGCTTTATGCAATTCATCCAACATCAGACGAGAGAGACTCCTGTTCAAAATGCAGGTGGAAACACCGGCAACTCTCGGATGGTCACCGCTAAGCAGTTCAAGGAGCTGGAACAACCAGAGTTTTTGGAAGAGCCAGAACCACTTAAAGCGGAGACGTGGATAAAGTAGATCACCAAGATATTTGATGTCTTGGGATGTTCCGAGGAGCAAAAGGTTCCCTTTGCCACCTTCATATTGCGAGGAGAGAGGCGAGACATCGTGGGGAATCGGTAAAAACGTACTCGACTGCCGCCGCACTCAAAATGTCTGGGGAGAAGTTCCAAGAGCTGTTCAACGATAAGTACTTTCCCAAAAGTATTCATCACATGAAGGAGGTGGAGTTTATCAAGTTGGAGTAAAACAATGTGACCGTGTCGTAGTACGAGGCTAAGTTTGCCGAGTTGTCCCGGTTCGCATCCTATTTGGTTGACAATAATGAGAGAATGACGCGAATGTTTCTGCGAGGTTTGAGAACCGAAATACGTCAATACCTCATTTCTCACAAATTGTGTTTGTATTCAGATGTAGTGAATAGGGCTCAATTATTGGAGCGCGATAATGAGTCAACCCAACCAAAAGATAACGAGCAACAACACGATAATAATCATACCGGTGGCAACGGTTATCAGAACAACGATATCCATCGTGAAGGAAATTATCAGGCAAGAAATGTTAACCACTTCGGTGGTAATCATGGCCAAGATAATAGAAGTGGAAAATTCAAGAAGAGAAGATTTAATGATGATGGAAAGACGTCGGCAGCAGCACCAACACCAGCAACAAATTCTAGGGGAGGAGAACGACCGCCAGTTAGATGCTACAGATGCGGCGAGGAGGGACACCTAAGTCCAAACTGTTCACAGCCTTCCAAGGTATGTTTTAGTTGTGGAAAAGACGGTCACATAGCTCAATTTTGTCCTTTAGCGAAATCAAGTCTAGCTGGGATGGTGGCACCAAAGGCGGATACGGATAAAATAAAGTCGGTGGTTTCAGGGAGAGCGTTTTTTGTGACTTCTCAAAAAGCAAGTAACCCGAACGAAGTTAGCACGAGTTAGTTAATTATAAATTCTTGCAAAGTCTATACCTTATTAGATACCGGTTCTACCCATTCTTTTATCTTTCTTGCTTGCGCTCAGCGTTTAAATTTGACCCCATAGAAGTTAGACTTTGACTTATTGGTTTAAACTTCGTTAGTAGAAACCTTCGTTACCTCAACTGTTTGTAAATCTTGTTGATTTAAATCGACACTTTCACGTTACCTGTCGATCTAATCTCTTTGAAAATACTTGCCCTTGATGTTATTTTAGGAGTCGATCGGTTAACTACTCATCATGCAAAAATTTATTATTTTTCTTAAGGTTGTTAGCTTTCATATTCCTAACCAACCTATTATGCGAATTCAAGCAACCAAACCACTAAAGTCAATCATTGTCATATCAAGCCATAAGTAAAGAGCCCCGAGTCTTTCACTGGTGACTTCCTTGTGTGGAATGCACTGAAGCTAGACTTTCTGTAGGGGAAGCCGTGAATAACGGTGGCAAGTTGATAGGTATCAATGTGACATACAATCCAAGTCTTGGGATGAGAGTCACAGTTTTTTTCTATCGTTAATAAATTTCCTGACGTATTCCTAAAGACTTCCTGGCCTACCCCTAGAGCGTGAAATCAAATTTTGTATTGACCCCAGTACAAAACTCATTTCTAAAACCCTTAAATATTTCTTCAACCAAAATGAATGTATCATGCGCCAAAGACGTTGCCTCGAGCTGTTGAAGGTTACAACTATACCATTCAATATCATCGTGGAAGAGCGAACGTGGTAGCTGACGCGTTGAGTAGAAGATCATATGCGTTTACGAGTGCGATGTTGTTAACATAAAAACCCATTTCGTATAACTTACAAATGATGAAGATAGAGTTAAAGACTCTAAGGACCCACGTGATGATGTCAAATAATACGAGTAGAATCGTCGTTAACTGATAAAGTTAAAATCGCTCAAGCTACACACCCGGAGCTGATGAATGTGAAGAAGAATGTTCAAGAGGGCGTTATTCTAGAAGCAATAATCAACGAAGAGAGTAAATCTCAACCCTTGATTTAATTGGGCCATTTAAAATCCTCGGTCGAGTAGGAACTGTGGCCTATAGACTCGCTTTACCGCTAAGTATGTCACGTGTTCATAATATTTTTCATGTATCGATGTTACGTAAATATGTGGATGACCCAAAGTCCATTATTAAGTTAGAACTAGACGAGATAGCAGAAGATTTAACGTATGAGGAGCTATGTGCTAAAATCTTGGATAAGAAGGATCATATTCGACACTCAAAGGTTATACCTCAAGGGTTAGAATCTGATGAGATATCCTCACCTCTTCGGCATACCAGGTACGCACTCTAATTTCGAGGATGAAATTTCATAAGAAGGGGAGGTTGTAAGACCCCAACTTTTATGAATAGAGATTAAAACTTCTCGAAATATATTTTTGAATATTATGGCGTGGATATGATATAATGTTATAGTTGTGGGTAATATTTACAAATTTTGCAAAGTAAGCAAGTTGTTATAAAATATTCGATTGGTCAAGGAATATTCGTTTTAACAGGGAATATTCGTACGACAGCACAATCATTGGTGGACCCCACAACGGAAGTATTGTCGTATTTAAAAAATGACAGAATTATCTTTTTATAAAAATACCGGCGAAAGTTTTACTATTAAACTGTTGAACTACCCGGTAATAAAAGTACATTAATACACATGGTTGCATAGTAGCACATGGTATTGATTATTGATGCTTATATAAGAAGTCACTCAGTTATACTCAATTATTGCTATAGTAATTGATGCATCATATCTCTCTTATTATCGATTCAATTGTTGTCACAGTGTCATCTGCATAATATGTTATATTATTAAATCAATAATTGAGACGACAAAGTTATTCATATTATTATTTGCAATATTGACAATGTTTAGAAGTTCTGTCAAGGAGAGGTTTGGTCACCTAATTGCGCGCCAATAAGGAGAAATCCTTATTTGAAAGCCCCCTCTTTCCTGGGAACGACCTGGTTGTTAAATATTGTGAGTTATAATATTAATGATGAATAAGTTCGTGTTGATTAAAGATGAAATTGATAGTTCCATTGTGTTGGGATTATTAGTGTTAGTGGAAATCGACATTTATTTCGATAGTAATTGATGTCTGGAGGTTATATTGACCAATAGGGTAATTAATCGGATAAATGAGTAATTAATTGCTATTAATTCACATGCTTATAACTATGTGTTCACATGTGTGTACTATTGATTCACATGTATGTATTATTAGGGGAGGTGCTGCAAGATTGATTATACTTGCATGACTAAATTAAAAATAGAGGTATAAATGAAGGTACTATTTTATAATTATTATTTTCACATGTATAGAACTATTGATTTACATGATTGTACAATTAATTCACATGATATACTATTAGGGGAGGTAGTGCAAGTTTGATATTACTTGCAGGACTAAATTAAAAATGAAAGAAAAGATGAAGGTATTATACTGTAATATTTTGAGCCCCAAAACGTGTAATTATAGAAACTATATTTTCCTATAAATAGAAGCTCATTCTTCCTTCATTATCACCAATTCACTAAGACTCACAAGAGCAATTATAGATAGAAAAGCTATAGAGAGAGAAGCTATAGGGATAAAGAAGAAGAGTAGTGTGCTACTTCACTACTCGAGTATCCAGTCTTCTTCTGAGGTAAGGGGTATTATTTATTTTATATTCTGAAGAGATATTATTTTTCATTTTCGTATGAATATTATTTTCGTTCAATATTCATAAAAAATAGTATCTTCGTTCAATATTCGTAGGAATGTTATCTTCGTTAAATATTCGTTGGAATATTATTTTCGTTCAACAGTTGTAAGGGATGTTATTTTTGCTCAATATTCGCTTGAAATAATATTTTCTTCCATACTCTGTAGTATATAAGTAATATTATTTTGTTTTAGATTTTGAATTCTATACTCATTTTGTTAAAGTTTTGTCTTCTATACTCCATGAAATTAGTAGAATATCCTTGATATTTGCTCTTCATCCAGTATCTTTTTATGGAAATATTATTCTGAGCTTTCTTGATAATTATTGATATTTACTATTCACCTAATTACTATTCACTCAAATATTATTCACTCGGATATTCGGGGCAGTTTTAATGCCAGAGTACTATTCACGAGTTACTATTCACGGGTTACTATTCACCCAATTACTATTCACCTAAATATTATTCACTCGGGTATTTGGGTTACTTTTCATGCCGGGGTACTATTCACGAGATACTATTCCTGAAGTACTATTCACAAGGTACTATTCACGGGGTACTATTTACCCGAGAAATATATTTCTTTTCTGTCCAAATTATTTTTGGTATATGAATATTATTCTTGAATTTTACTTTACAAAGCAATATCATGTTGACAATTTTGATATTTTTAAACTCTGGATAAATTTAAAGTCTTAATATTTATCCTTGATTTTGTTTGATTTAATTTCGTTTGATTAATGCTTATATCATTGTCATCATCCTCATGTTTATATTGTGATGAAAGTCATCTTTGGCTTACGTGCATAGATGGACTGTTGATTGGTATGATTATGACCAGAGATCATTCAGTATAATCATGACCCGTAATGTTACAAATGATATGGTAAAAGTCCTCATTGGCACGTAGTGCATTGATGGCCAGTTGTTGGTATAATTATGACTAGGGATTATTCGGTATAATCATGACCATTGATGATTACATGAATATCCTTGGCCCGTAGTGCAGGGATGATTCGATGATGTGGTTTATTTATTAAGTTGAGTGTCAGATTAAAAACTTTTTAAATCATAGAAGATAGTAGATATCATGCTCTACTTGACTCTTCTAATGGATTGCTTATTCCGCTGCAGTTGTTGATCTAAAACTTATTGTCTATTGTATTCTATCAGTTGTTATACTGTTGAAGGCTAAGGATAATTTATTCTGCATTATCTTAGTCATAATATTTCTTACTGGGCTAGTTGAGCTCACCCTTTTCTTTCATTGCTCTCTTCCGAAAATGAGAATATAGCTGGGACTAGTCGGGGAACAGAGTGATGGTCCGACATGGTGCTTTAGTAGTCCTCACTTTTCTGTGAAATAGTATGATAATAATTTTAATGATGACTCCATTGAGTGTGGGTATTGTCTAGAAGATAATACTCATTTTAAAACTCTCAGCTTATGTTTTGTCGTATGTTACTCGACAGTTGTATAATTAAGTTTGTATTTGATTTATGTACCATGTATTTGGCGACTCAAGATGGGTGATATATACCATTTTTGGGGGCGTCACAGTGTACAATTTCTTGGGTATGTTATTGACAAAGATGGGATTTCAGTGGATCCATCAAAAGTTGAAGCTGTAATCAACTGGGAACTACCAAGAACACCTCCGGAGGTGAGGAGTTTCTTGGGACTGGCCGGTTATTACAGACGGTTTATTCAGGGACATTTCCAAGATTGCCACTCCGTTAACAAATTTGATAAGGAAAGCTGTAAAATTTGTTTGGACGGAGAAGTGTGAGGAAAGTTTTCAAGAATTGAAAAAGAAGTTAAGTGTGGCACCTGTGTTGTCATTACCAGATAATACAGGAAATTTTGTGGTGTATAGTGATGCCACACATAAAGGGTTGGGTTGTGTTCTTATGCAAAACAGAAAAGTTATTGCTTATGCATCAAGATAATTGAAGGACTATGAGAAAGGATATCCGACTCAGGATTTAGAATTGGCTGCATTGGTATTTGCTCTAAAAATATGGAGACACTATCTCTATAGAGAAAAATATGAGATCTACACAGACCATAAGAGTTTGAAGTATATTTTCACTCAGAAAGACATGAACATGCGTCAAAGGAGATGGATGGAATTGATAAAAGATTACGATTGTGAGATCTTTTATCACCCGGGCAAAGCTAATGTGGTTGCAGATGCCTTTAGTAGGAAAGGCAGAAAAAAGTTGATGTTGTTAACCAACCAAGAAGAGCTCATTTCAGCAATGGCAAGGCTAGAGTTGGAAATCAAATTTCCAAAAGAAATCGATGAAAGATTGTTCCAGATGGAAGCTAGTTCAACTTTGGTTGACAAAGTTAAGAATGCTCAACTACAAGATGAAAAATATAGAAAAATCAAGGAGAAAGTGGTTGAGGGTATTGAGGTGAAATACAAAATCGATACCGAAGGGTTACTAGGGTTCGAGGGGAGAATTTGGATTCTAGCAGTACCAGATATTAAAGAAGAAATCTTGATAGAGGCTCATAACTCAAGATATTCGATTTATCCGGGAAGTACAAAGATGTATCAAAATTTACGGTGACATTTTTGGTGGCCGAATATGAAAACAGACGTTGCAAAATGTATTGCAAAATGCTTGACATGTCAAAGAGTCAAGGCCGAGCATCAACGACCAAGCGGATTACTTCAACAATTAGAAATACCGAAATGGAAGTGAGACCACATCACAATGGATTTTGTGGTGGGTCTTTCAATTACTCAGAGAGGATACGATGCGATTTGGGTGCTAGTGGACAGACTGACGAAATCAGCACACTTTTTACCAATAAAGATTAGGTTTAATCTTGATCAGTTGGCAAAGTTGTACGTTAAAGAGATCGTTTCGAGACATGGAGTGTCAGTGTCAGTTGTGTCAGACAGAGATCCGCGATTCACATCAAACTTTTGGAAGAGACTACAAGAATGTATGGGAACACAGTTGCAAATGAGTACGACATATCATCCGCAAACAGATGGCCAAATCGAACGAAGAATCCAGACATTGGAAGATATGCTGAGAACATACATCATGGATTTCAAAGGGAGCTGGGATGAACATTTACCATTGGTGGAATTTGCCTACAATAACAGTTACCACGCAAGCATCGACATGCCGCCTTATGAAGCATTGTACGACAGAAAGTGCAGAACTCCACTATGCTGGGATGAAGTTGGTGAACGTCAACTGCTAGGACCAGAACTGGTGCAACAGACTGCTAAAGATATAAAACTTATCAGAGAAAGACTGGTAGCTTCTCAAGATCGACATAAGAAGTATGCTGATCAACACAGACAGAATCATGAATTTGAAGCAGGAAATTTTGTGTTACTGAAGGTTTCTCCTTGGAAGGGGAAAATTCGTTACGGCAAGAAGGGAAAGCTAAGCCCAAGGTTTATTGGACCTTTCGAGATTCTACGGAGAGTGGGAGAGGTGGCTTACGAAGTAGCTTTACCTCCAGAATTAGAACATGTGCATAACATTTTTCATGTGTCTGTGTTGCGACCATATAAACCCGATTATAAGCATGTAATCAAGTATGAACCGTTGCAGTTCAGTAAGGATTTGTCTTAAGAAGAGATTCCTATCCAGATAGTCGACAGAAAAGAACAAGTGCTCAGGAATAAAGTGATACCTCCTGTAAAGGTGATATAGAGGAACCACAATGTTGAAGAAGCTACGTGGGAACTCAAAGATAAAATGATGAAAGCTTACCCTGAGTTATATATTTAGTCTGTGTCTTCGATTCTGGGGACATAATCTTTGTAAGTAGGGAAGAATGTAATGAATGATTTATTTGAGGTGTGATTCTAGGGACAAAATCCTTATAAGGAGGGAAGGATGTAACAATCCAGAATTTTAAATTGTAATTTTAAATATTTATTGAATTATATAAATATTAATGAATCTGGTTAGTGTTGAATAAATATTTAATTTGATTTGACTTAATTGGTTAATTATTTATTAAGTAAATAATTATGGAGTTAAGAAAATTAATTGTTATGAGATAATATACTAATTTAATTTAACAATTAAATTAGAGAGTTTATAATGATTAAATGAATTATTATATTTTAATTTGAATTTGTAATTAAAATGATGTGTTAGTTTATTAAATAAAGTTATAATTATAGAGAAAATTTTAATTATGTGGTATTTATTTATATGTTAAAGTAATTTAATAAATTGTTATTAGAATTAATTAAATTAATTATTGAAAAGTTAATTAAATAAAAATGTGACAAATAACCTTGCTATAAAGAAGTTATTAAAATAAATTAAAGAAGTTTAATTTAGTTTTGCCAAACAAGGCTTAATGCATATTAAGTCTTTATTTTAAATGTGTTTTACCAAACAAGGTGTAAGATTTAATGGGTTATTTTTAGTTAGCTAGCCAAACAAGCCTTATGGCTTTTGATTTTCAAATAAAATTATAACTGATGTCAGTTAAAGTTATAATTATATTATATAATTAATATATATTATTATCTATACGTTATATTTTGTTAGTACGTAGGTTAGAGTTAGGAAGAAAGACTTAGAAGAAGAAAACTTACAGAGAAAAATAAGAGAGAATTCTAGAGAAGCTTTGAGAGAAGAATTGGGGAAAAGAAAGATTGTTGAGCAAATGAAAAGTTATCATCTTCTAAAACTAAGGTATCGTCTAAACTCTTTTATTTTTCAAAAGTTATAGTTGTCTTCTCTTCTAAAATTCTCTGTAAAATCTTTTTGAAGGATAAATTATTTGTTGGATATGGCTTTATATGATAAATTATTTGTTATAAAACTGCGTTCATAAGTTTATAGATGAATTAATTCATGTATATATGTAATTTGTGAAGAAAACCATATTATAGTGAGTTTATATGAATATATATGAATATGGCTTAGTTTAAAAGTAAAATTAAGGTTTAATTAGTTGTTATATATATATATATATATATATATATATATATATATATATATATATTGACTATGATTTCAAAAGTAGCTGAATAAACTAAAACAAAGTAGTTTGAATTAATTGTTTTGGTTGAAAAACAAAGCTACAGTGATGATTTTTACTAAAAATGTCAAAAAGTGAGGTTTTCTCAAAAATAGTGAAATTGGATGTTTTAAATTCGATGTTTATGTTGTTTTCTAGGTAGAATCATGGTAAGAGTCTTTGAATTATGTTTATATGAAGTCTCTTTATGAATTACATGTTGATTAGGTTGTTAGAAAGTAGCTTGTAGGCCAAAATTGGCTTTGTTCATGTGATTTTCGAAGTTGGTCGCCGAGGATCGCAATTCAAAGCTTGCAGGTATGCTTCCTCAGTAATCTGATTCTTCTCATGCTTGATGGCAAATTACACACCGCATGAAAGCCACTTAGTGGCTCATGATCACTCATGTATGATGATGCCAACCCATAGTATAAAGTGTGGGCCTTGAAATATGAAGTTAAAGCGAGAATGGTCGAACAAGTGTGATTTATTTAGATAAAGTCTGAAAAAGTTGTTATGTGTTAATAGTAGGAATGTTAAATTATGATTTCAGTATTTCTATACCAAGAATGAACATGTTATTAATGATTAACTAGTTTTATTACTAATGTAATTTGATTGTGTGATTAAAAATCAAATCTTACATGATGAATGTACTTAGTTATGTATAAAATGTGGTAGTGACTAATTATGTCATGATGACATATATATATATATATATATATATATATATATATATATATATATATATATATATATATAGGGTATTGTGATTCGAGTTTTTACGGTTTAGCCTACAACCAAGGCAAGTTATCTAAATCTATTGTTTCGTTGAGCTGGTTCTTTTATTATTACATTGTGCAATTTTATTCTTAGGATTGAGCAAGTTCTTATATCTAATTTGTTTATGATGATGAAAGTTTTCTAAATCTTATTTTTATATTGAACAAGTTATTCTTGTCTTTAACTTGTTATTTAGCATGCAAGTTTATATATTCTAATATACCAATTTTGAACAAGTTTTATCGTTTAATTTACTATTTGTTATGTATGCTTAGTACTCAATTTTAAATAACCTTGGCTTTATATTGTTCAAGCAAGGTACATTATAATTATTCAATGTTTATGCTTTTAGCTTATCCCTAAAGCATGACCTTAGTATTTAGTTATGAAATTTTTATTCAACTAATCCTTAGTTGAAGTTCGTTAAACCTAAATTACCTTGAAATGTATCCAAACCAAACTTACTTTGGGGCAGACTTGTACTCTAAATACTGAGATGAACAACCCTAATATTAGGGGATAATTTACGCTTTGCGTTGAAATATTTATGCATAATACATTATACGAAGGGATGATCCCCCTAAGTATGAGGAGTCCCTATAGTCTTATTACTGTTAAAGTTTAAGTTGAAAGATTACTTATAACTATGGACATAGTTCGTGGTCTTAGGACCCTTAATTATATATTTCAGAATGTTGATAGAACATATTGTTCATTTCTATTGAGCCTCTTATTTGGCAGTTGTTGTAAAGATTTTTTTTTATTCATTGTTGTTTCAAGTGAGCTTTGTTTGCTCACTCTTGCATATATAACTATTACAGCTAAGGATGAGAAGGTCGATGTACCTAGCACCAGTAAGGGAAAAGGAAAGATGAACAAGTATTGAACATGTTAATATTTTATTATCAGATTTTATTTTAATGATTGTAATGAACTTATTTAAATTCCCTCATTTGAATGATTGTATTTAAAGGTTAGACAACCTGAGAGATTTTTATTAATGTAATCCTTTAATGGGAAGGTTTTATTATTCAATTTTATTATGATTGGGTAGTTAGATATGAATGTTTTTATCAAGTGAACACCAAATCCTGTGGAAATGAAGTTCTTGGATTTGGGGGTGTCACAAAATACATGGTACATAATTTAAATACAAATTTAATTATACAAACGTTGTGTAAAATACGACAAAACAAAGCTGAGAGTTTTAACACGAATATTGTCTCGTAGACAATATCTAAACTCAAATAGAGTCCTCATTAGAATTATTATCACACTATTTCATAGAATAATGAGGACTACTATAGGGACCATCTCGGACCATCACTCCGTTCCCTGACCAGTCCCAGCTATATTTTCATTTTCTGAAGAGAACAATGAAAGCAAAGGGTGAGCTCAACTAGACTAGTAAGAAATATTATGACTAAGATAATGTAGAATAAATTTTCGTTAGCCTTCAATAGGTTAAACTGATAGAATACAATAAACAACAAGTTTAACTACAGCGTAATAAACAATCCATTAGAAGAGTCAAGTAGAGTATTATATCTACTATCTTCTATGATTTAAAAGTTCATTATTAATATTTTATCGCTGAGACTCAGCTTAATAAATAATCCACATCACTGAATTATCCATGCACTACGGGCCAAGGATATTCGTTGTAATGATCGAGAAATTTATAATTTAATTTAAATATTTATGGAATTAAATAAATAATTGATGAATTATGGTGAATTAATTTAGTAACTGAATTGATTAATTAAATTGAGTAATGATAATTCTATTTGATGGATTTAATTTAAGGAAATAATTAAATTAAATCAATTACTTAATATTTAAGAAGATAATTAAATTAAATGAATTATTTAATTTAAAGAAAATAAATAAATTAAACAAAGTGATGTTTCTAATTTATTAATTAAATTAGATATATAATTATTTAATTATTTATTATAAGCATAATTATAATAAGAATATAATTATTATAATTATAAATTATAAGCAATTAACATGGTTACATGTGTGACAAGTGTAACTATATAATATAAATATTATTAAAATAATCTAGTATGGGGAATTAGTGTGTAACCAAATGTAGCCTTATGGCTTTTGGGTTATTTTAACTGACACAAACCTTTGGCTTATTTTACCTGACGTTAGTGGGGGAAGTGGGAGTCAGTTTTTAATTCCTACGCGTCTTATTTTTTCCCTAAGGATAGTTAACAGTTTATTTGCGTATTATATCCTAAGCTAAGAGAAAACACAGAGGGTGAGAGAAGTTCAGTGGCTTTGAAGAGAGAATTCTCTGAGATTTCAAGAGGAAGGAGAGGATTGCTAAACCTTATTATCATCTTTTGCTAGCATATAATCAAAGAATCAAGGTATAAACTATTCCCATTCTAACTTTTAGTTTCGGTATATATATATATTCTATGTGATTGGAAATCACGTGAATTGTGGTATGTATATATGTTCATATGGTTTTGCAAAACTCTGTTAATCATCATGTATACTTGTTATTTGTTATGAAATTCGTAAAAAATGGGTGTAGGAAGAAAAAGGAAAAATCACAGTATTTATGTTCATATAATATGGCTTAGAAAGTACAAAATTTCATGTTTAATATGTATTGTAATATGCAATTTGAAGTTAGAATATGTTTGTATGTTAAGAAATGAAAGCAGCGTAGTTGGAATCGTGTCAATTGATGGAGAAACAAATTCGTGGTGATCGAATTCGTTAAAAGTGTAAAAATGGAAGAAATTTGGAAAAACTATTGTTTTGATTCCTCAAAATGATGTATATGTGATGTTTTATATATAGAATGGTGTATAGCATGCTTAACTAGGATATTACAAAGTTTTAGATGTTGAAGTGTGGCGAAATTCTGTGGAATTAGGATTTTTGGCCTATAACAGAGTCTAAGTTCGTGTTTCGCAAAAAATCGAAATGTGTAACGTATGGTGCTGTTGTCTGGCGCATATGTGATCTCTGGCGTATGCTTGTTGTTGCCCGTCTTGGGCAAGGTGTGGTAACCAGTGTAATATCGGCGCTACTGCCGCCAAGAGGCAATCATGACAAAGTGAAGTCTACTACTTCTGCAGGCTTTGGTCATTCGTTATAACATGGCTTAATAATTATGTTAACGTGTTAAATGTGTAAAAACAAGTTTAAACCAGAAGTGTATCATGTGGTTAGTAATTCTAAAATGCAAAGTTAGTAAGTGGTGAAAATGATATGTATGATTTAAGGAACTTAGTGAGCAATGAATAAGTGTTGAGAAATGTACACTTGTGGTTCTAAAATATGTATGGTAATGAAAGACTTGTGCTAAAATGATAAGATTAGCTAGAATTGTACATGTCATGGTATGTTAGCATATCTAATAGATATTGTGATTCCACTAAAATGTGTAGGTGAACGTGAGTTGTAATATTATAGCTTACGCTTGAGGCAAATTTCCTAACTCTACCTTGTGATTATTGAGCAAGTTTATTTACCTTATCTCAATTACAATTACGCCTGTTTCATAGCTATGCTATCTTTAAGTCAAGCAATCTCTTTATTCCTAAATTTTACATTGAATTTAAGTAAGCCTATTAATTCCATCTCATGTATGATTGTACAAGCTCTTGTAACCTAATTTGTTGCATCGAGCGAGTTTTACTTTCCTTATTATCATTCGAAGCATATATTGTTCTAATACATTGATTCAAAGGAGATTGTTCTAACTCTTTTGAATATAGCGCTTTTGCATGTATATCATGTTTACTCAATTATATATTGTTGTTATTCAATCTTTGACTTTGATAACCTTGTTCAAAGCTTTATTGTTGTATTAAACCTTCAAGTAGTAAGCAAACCTTTATTCATTGAATTAATTTTAAATTCAAACTGAGATGAACAACCTTAACATAGGGGATTTTTTACGTGTAACATTTATATGTTTGTGCACAATACATGGTACAAAGGGCTGATCCCCCTAAGTACGTTAAGAAGGGTCTGTATAGTCTAAATGACTATTAAGATTGAGGTAATAATACCTAAATACCGGAGACATAGTTCGTGATCTTAAGACCCTTAGATATTGATTTCGAACTTATTTTCTATTTTGATTCGTAGAACAAGTTCATTATTGTTTAGCATTTGTTGTTCATTCTCATGTTGTTATCATTGCTAGTTCCTATATCAATGAGCAATTGTTTGCTCACTCTTGAATTTAACACTGCAGCTAAAGTAGAGAAAGTCGATGAGCCATCTACTAGCAAAGGAAAGGGCAAGATGTCCAAGTGTTGAAGACTGATAGATTTTTATTTTAATGAATTATGTTAAGGACTTGTTTTAATATATGATGTATTCCGCAAACTTATGTAATAATTTTAAGGTTAGATTACCTGGGATTTAATTTGAGATTATGATGTAACCCTTTAGTGGGAAAGACTATTGTTTAAGTTATTTAAATTATGTCTTTATCCTTTATGATCGGTAGTTAGATGTAATGGTTTTGGTAAGTGAACACCAAATCCTGTGGGAATGGAGTACCTGGATTTGGGGGTGTCACAGGTCGGTATCAGAGCATTAGGTTATGAACCTTAGGTGGGGAAACCTTAGGAAGTAACCTTTAAGGAAACAGAAAACATAGAGGTGTCCAACTCTTATCGAGCTTTAAGGAATGGATTAAGGTATCCATTGAAGCTAAATAATAAAAGACATTATATGCTATGTGTTAATAACTTATGTGCTCGCGAGTATCAAAAATATTAAGTAAAACTTAAAATATTTTGTTATCAGGATGTCTAACGAAGGAGGATCCAGTCAAGCTAGGGAAGTTATACCTCAGGTACCTAGAGACGATGAACCCCGAGATATTCATGTTATGCGGGAACAGTTGATCCAGGAGGATGAGCCTGTGACCGATCCCGAGGAGGATAGTTCGGAGGAGATAGAAGAGGATGATGAGGAAGAGGATCCTGTGGAGTTTCCACCAAACTCCATATCAGTTGAGATGTATGACGCTCTGTACGATCGTAACATAGAATTACAGGAAAAAGTTGAGGAGCTGAAGGAGATGGTTGAGATGCATCATTCTTCGATGGAGCAGAAGGATGCGGAGATTCAAGAACTCGACTCACGCCTTGGAAACACGGAGTGGGACCTAGTTCATACCAAGGGTCAACATGAAGACCTATTGGCAGTAAACGAAAAGATGAAGACTGACATGGAGAAATTAAAAGATGACTTCAAGGAGGAGTCGGCTAAGCGTGCAAGAGAAGAGGACGCTTGGATGAAGGCGACTCAATATTTAGACAGTGCTGAGGCTAAGGTCCAAGTGAAGAAAGCCAAGATGAATGAGATGGATTATGCTTTTAATTATACGATTGATAGGGCCGAAGATCGAGTGTTTTATTATCCACCTCAGTTTGAAGACTCGCCGTGGTTCATGATGGATCGTAGAATGGTGTATCGTATCATGGAGGAAGAGCGTCGGGAAGCCTTACGACGTCTTAATATGCCTAGATAGAATAAGATTGATAATAATATGTGGTTAATTATGTGAATAAATAAACTGTGAATCCCTTATTTTGAGATGAATAAAGGGATAGTATGAGTATGTAATCCTGAAATGTGTTTAGTTCAGGAAAGTGGATGTTTATAGCGGTTATGTTATCTTTAACATGATTTAAAATGTTATGAATAAAAAAATACTAGAGTTTATTTGAAATGTTATGTGTTATAGCTTTAAATGTTTAAGTTAAACTTCAAATACCCAAGAAGTTGAGTAATAAACTAATAAGCGCATATTTTAACAGAGAATGCCTCCTATAAGAAGACAACCACGTCAACAAGAACCTCCTGAGGGGTCTACTAATAATAACAATGAGACCAATGCTAATCCGGTTCAGCAGTTAGTAGCTCTGTTGATGGGCGCATTTGCGAATCAACCGCAAGCTCAAGTCACAACCTTTAAGGAATTCTAAGCGATTGTATGGCCAGAGTTTCAAGGGTCTATGAATCCAGTGGAAGCCCAAACCTGGATCATGGAAATGAAGAAGGTGTTCGATGTTGCTAGAGTTAATGAAGATTAGAAGATTGCATTCGCAATGTTCATGCTGAAGTCTGAAGCTAGCTACTGGTGGCAGGCAAATAAGGTTCGTGGAGGACAAGGAGTGATAGCATGTGATAGATTTAAGGAGATGTTCTTTGAAATGTACTTTCCAGTGAGTTCTCGAAATCAGTTGGAAGTGCAATTTCTAGAGTTTAAGCAAGGAACGATGACAGTACCGGAATATGCTGTGAAGTTTAATAAGTTGACAAGGTTTGCCACATATCAAGTCAATATTGATGAACGTAAAACAAGAAGATTCGAACAAGGATTGAAGCCCTGGCTTTACAGCAAGGTTTCATTGTTCCAGCTGAACACATTTGCTACTGTACTGGAGAAGGCAATTATCGTGGAAGGTGGAAGCGATGCCTTGACCAAGTACAATCAAGAACAAAAGAAGAGGAAGAATAAGAATGAAAATAAGGCTGGTGGAAGTAATGTTGGAAGTTACAGTCAGAAGAGAAAGTGGAGCGAGAATTCGATTGTGGGAGGACAACAAGGAAATCAACAGAAGAAAAAGTTGGAAGCTTGTGCAACGTGCGGGAAGAACCATACTAGGGTATGTTTGAAGGGAAAGCGAGTGTGTTTCAACTGTGGTCAGGAGGGACACATTGCACCGAACTATTTTAGTCTGAAGAAAGGAGCATGATTTACCTACGGTTCAAAAGATCACATGGCTCGTGATTTCCCTACGAAGCCAGTGGGAAGCACAAGTGGTGGAAAAGGAAACAACAATGGTGGTGGTGCATTGACTATCACTGGACCAGCATAGACAAGTCGACCTACTACGAGGACTTTCAATATGACCGTGCGAGGATCTTTGTCTGATGCCTAAGGATGTGGTGTCAGGTATCATTCCGATTAATGGTATTAATTCTTATGTACTATTTGATTCAGGTGCTACTTGTTCATTTATATCCGATGAATTTGCTCAAAACTTAGAATTTCCCAAGGAAGAATTAGAATTTCCCTTAAGCATAGAGATTGCGAATAGGGAAGTGATTCCTGTTAGATTCATATATAGGAATTGTAGGGTGGTTATAAAAGGTAACGAGATGATGGTAGATTTGATACCAATTAGACTTGGTGAATTTGATGTTATACTGGGAATGGATTGGTTATTCAATTACGGAGCAGTAATTGATTGCCAAAGGAAGTGTGTTAACCTTATGACTCCATCAAAGGTTGTGTTCTTTGGTAGCAAGTCACCTCGACAAGCAAGTTGTCCGATGGTGATGCAAGCCAAGAAGTTGTTGAGACAAGGATGTGTAGGATACTTAGCCTACATAGTCGATACGCAGAAGAAGAGTGCGAAGTTAGAAGAGATACCGATCATAAGAGATTTTGCGGACGTATTTTAAGACAATTTGCTAGGTCTTCCGCCGGAACGACAAATTGAGTTTGTGATTGACTTACTACCAGGAACGACCTCGATATCTAAGGCACCATACAGAATGGCCCCGGTCGAAATGAAAGAGTTGATGGTGCAATTGCAAGAATTTCTTGACAAGAAATATATTCATCCGAGTGTTTCACCATGGGGAGCACCGGTGTTGTTTGTTAAGAAGAAAGATGGATCGATGCGGCTCTACATTGATTACAGAGGATTAAATAATGTTACGATTAAAAATAAGTATCCATTGCCTAGAATCGATGATCTGTTCGATCAATTGAAGGGAGCGAGATATTTCTCGAAGATAAACTTGAGAAGTGGTTATCATCAGTTGAAGGTGAGACCGGAGGATGTACCAAAAATAGCGTTCTGGACTCAGTATGGTTATTACGAGTTTCTGGTTATGTCTTTTGGTTTAACCAACGCACCTGCAGCGTTCATGGATTTGATGAACAGGGTGTTTAAACCATTTTTGGACAAATTTATGGTGGTGTTTATTGATGATATATTGGTATATTCTAAAACCAAAGAGAAACATTTGGAACACTTAAAAGTGACATTGGAGACATTAAGAAAAGAGAAGTTGTACGCTATGTTCTCAGAATGTGAATTTTGGTCGGAACGTGTACAGTTTCTCGTGCACGTTATTGATAAGGACGGAATTTCAGTAGATCCATCAAAAGTTGAAGCTGTAATAAACTGGGATCAACTAAAGACACCATCAGAGGTAAGGAGTTTCTTAGGATTGGCGGGTTCTTACAAGCATTTTATTCAAGACTTTTCCAAGATTGCGACTCCATTGATGAATTTAACTAGGAAAGCGGTTAAGTTTGTTTGGACAGAGAAGTGTGAGGAGAGTTTTTGAGAGTTGAAGAAGAGACTGAGCTCTGCACCTGTGTTGTCGTTGCCTGCTGAGACGGGAAATTTTGTGGTATATAGTGACGCATCGTATAAAGGACAAGGTTGTGTGCTTATGCAAAACGGCAGAGTTATTGCATATGCATCACGTCAGTTGAAAGATTACGAGAAAGGGTATTTGACTCATGAGTTAGAGTTGACGGCGGTGGTGTTTGCCCTGAAAATTTGGAGACATTATCTTTATGGAGAGAGGTGTGAGATATATACCGACCATAAAAGTATGAACTACATCTGTACACAAAAAGATTTGAATATGCGCCAAAGAAGATGGTTGGAGCTGATCAAAGATTATGACTGTGAGATTTTCTATCATCCCGGAAAGGCGAATGTTGTTGCTGATGCTTTAAATAGGTAGGGACAAGAGAAGTTAATGATATGAACTGCTCAGGAGAAGCTAGTCGAAAATGGCTAAGATAGAGTTAGAAATTAAATATCCGACAGAATCCGATGAAAAGTTGTTCCAGATGGGAAATGGTTCAACATTGATAAATAAGGTGAAGAATGCACAACTTCATGATGAAAACTGCGAAAAGATAAAACAAAAAATATTTGTAGGTGAGGAAAACAAATTCAAAATCGATTCGACAGGGTTACTTTGATTCGAAGGGAGAATTTGGGTTCCGCAAGTACCAGAAGTTAAGGAGGAAATTCTGAGTGAAGCTCACAACTCAAGATATTCGATTCACCCTGGGAGTACAAAGATGTACAAAGATCTTAAACATCATTTTTGGTGGTCGAACATGAAGAGGGATGTGGCTGAAAGCGTGGCAAAATGTTTAACGTGTCAGAAAGTCAAGGTTGAACATCAAAGGCCAAGCGGATTTTTACAACCATTAGAGATACCAGAATGGAAATGGGAGCATATCACAATGGATTTTGTGGTAGGTCTTCCAACAACCCAACAAGGTTACGATGCCATTTGGGTGATTGTCGATCGATTGACGAAGTCGGCACACTTTTTGCCAATTAAGCTTCGATTTACCCTAGATCGGTTAGCAAAATTGTACGTGAAGGAAATTGTTTCAAGACACGGTGTACCTATGTCCATTATATCAGACAGAGATCCACGTTTTACATCTAATTTTTGGAAACGATTACAAGAGTGCTTGGGGACACAGTTGAGAATGAGCACAGCGTACCATCCTCAAATCGACGAACAAAGTGAGAGAACCATCAAAACACTAGAAGATATGTTCAGAGCATGTATCATGGATTTCAAGGGAAATTGGGATGACTATCTACCATTGGTGGAATTTGCTTATAATAATAGTCATCACGCGAGTATTGGCATGCCGCCTTACGAAGTGTTATACGGCAGGAAGTGCAGAACAACGTTATGTTGGGACGAGGTTGGTGAACGTCAGCTATTGGGTCCAGAATTGGTACAACAGACTGTCGAGATCATCAAGATTATTCGAGCAAGATTAGCAGCTGCACAAGATAGACATAAGAAATATGCCGATGAACATCGACAAAATAGAGAATTCGATGTCGGTAGTTATGTTTTCTTGAAGGTGTCTCCCTGGAAGTGGAAAATTCGGTTTGGCAAGAAGGGAAAATTGTGCCCTAGATTTATAGGACCTTTCGAAGTGCTTCGACGAGTTGGTGAAGTGGCGTACGAGGTAGCTTTACGTCCAGAGTTGGAGCATATTCATAAAATTTTCCATGTATCAGTATTGAGGCCATATAAACCTGATTATAAACATGTTATAGAATATGAGACCTTACAGTTTGAGAAAGATTGTCATATGAAGAAGTCCCTGTTCAAATTGTTGATAAAAAAGAGCAAGTACTGAGGAATAAAGTGATACCTTCTATTAAGGTAGTCTGGAGGAACCACAATGCTGAGGAAGCTACATGGGAACTTGAAAGCGTTATGATGAAGAATTATCCTTAGTTGTTTGCTTGATTTTGTATAGCGATTCTGGGGACAGGATCTTGTTAAGGAGGGAAGAATGTAACGAATAAATTTTTTGAGTTGTGATTCTGTGGACAGAATCCTTTTAAGGAGGGAAGGATGTAACGATCGAGAAATTTGTAATTTAATTTAAATATTTATGGAATTAAATAATTTATTTATTAAGGAAAATAAATAATTGATGAATTATGGTGAATTAATTTAGTAACTGAATTGATTAATTAAATTGAGTAATGATAATTTTATTTGATGGATTTAATTTAAGGAAGTAATTAAATTAAATCAATTGCTTAATATTTAAGAAGATAATTAAATTAAATGAATTGTTTAATTTAAAGGAAATAAATAAATTAAACAATGTGATGTTTCTAATTTAAAAATTAAATTAGATATATAATTATTTAATTATTTATTATAAGCACAATTATAATAAGAATATAATTATTATGATTATAAATTATAAGCTATTAAAATGGTTACATGTGCGACAAGTGTAACTATATAATATGAATACTATTAAAATAATCTAGTATGGGGAATTAGTGTGTAACCAAACGTAGCTTTATGGCTTTTGGGTTATTTTAACTGACACAAACCTTTGGCTTATTTTACCTGACGTTAGTGGGGGAAGTGGGAGTCAGTTTATAATTCCTACGCGTCTTATTTTTTCCCTAAGGCTAGTTAACAGTTTATTTGCGTATTATATCCTAAGCTAAGAGAAAACATAGAGGGTGAGAGAAGTTTAGTGGCTTTGAAGAGAGAATTCTCTGAGATTTCAAGAGGAAGGAGAGGATTGCTAAACCTTGTTATCATCTTTTGCTAGCATATAATCAAAGAATCAAGGTATAAACTATCCCCATTCTAACTTTTAGTTTCGGTATATATATATATATATATATATATATTGTAAGACCCCAACTTTTATGAATAAAGAATAATTTTCTCGAAATATATTTTTGAATATTATGGTGTGGATTTGATATAATGTTATAGTTGTGGGTAGATTTGATATAATATTATAGTTGTGGGTAATATTTACAAATTTTGCAAAGTAAGCAAGTGGTTATATAATATTCGATTGGTCGGGGAATATTAGTACGACGACACAATCATTGGTGGACCCCACAACGGAAGTATTGTCGTAGTTAGAAAACGACATAATTATCTTTTTATAAAAATTACGGCGGAAGTTTTACCGTTAAACTGTTGAACTACCCGGTAGTAAAAGTACAGTAATACGACAGTAATTGCATAGTAGCACACGGTATTGATTATTGATGCTTACGTGAGAAGGCACTCAGTTGTACTCAATTATTGCTACAGTAATTGCTGCATCATATCTCTCATATTATTGATTCGATTATTGTCACAGTATCATCTGCATAATATGATATATTTTTAAATCAATAATTGAGACGACAAAGTTATTTATATTATTAAATTGCAATATTTACAATGTCTAGAAGTTTTGACAAGGAGAGGTTTGGTCATCTAATTGCGCGCCAATAAGGAAAAATCCTTATCGAAAAGCCCCCTCTTTCCTGGGAACGACCTGGTTGTTAAATATTGTGAGTTATAATATTAATGATGAATAAGTTCATGTTAATTAAAGATGAAATTGATAGTTCCATTGTGTTGGAATTATTAGTGTTAGTGGAAATCGACATTTATTTCGATATTAATTGATGTATGGAAGTTATACTGACTAGTCGGGTAATTAATCGAATAAATGAGCAATTAAATGCTATTAATTCACATGATTATAACTATTTGTTCACATGTATATACTATTGATTCACATTCTTGTACTATTAGGGGAGTTGATGCAAGATTGATAATTTTTGCATGACTAAGTTAAAAATGGAGGTATAGATGGAGGTACTATACTGTAATTCGTATTTTCACATGATTATAACTATTGATTCACATGATTGAACTATTGATTCACATTATTTACTATTAGGGGAATTAGTGCAAGTTTGATAATACTTGCGAGGACTAAATTAAAAATGAAAGAAAAGATGAAGGTATTATCTTTGTAATATTTTGAGCCCCAAAACGTGTAATTATCGAAACTATATTTTTCTATAAATAGAAGCTCATTCTTCCTTCATTTCTCACCAATTCACTAAAGCTTTAGAGCAATTATTATAGGGAGAAATTATAGAGAGAAAGAAGAATATCATGTATGCATGCGGTTTCGCATTGACTCGTTCCATTCTTTATTATTACATTGGAATATCTTATGCATGCGATTTACGATGACTGGTTCCATTCTTTATTATTCTATTGGAATATCCTATCTCGCATGCAGCTTTACGTATGAATTGGTTCCATTCTTTATTATTACATTGAGAATAACACATCTTCATGCGGTCTATCGCATGCATGGTGAATTCTTCTGTTATTCCATTCTTTATTATTCTATTGGAATAACCTGTCTATGTGGATTACCGTATGCATGGTGAATGATCCTTTGTATTCATTCCTTATTAAATTGTGGAAATGATCTATCTACATTGATTACCGCAAGGTGGACAAAAATCCCTTTGTAGTTTCATATATTCTATTATACTTAGTTGGTTAAAGTTTTGGCTTCTATACTCCATGAAATTAGTAGAATATCCTGTATATTTGCGCTTCATCCAGTATCTTTTCATGGAAATATTCTTCTGAGCATTCTCGAATTTTACTCCACAAAGCAGTATCATGTTGACAATTTGGACGCAATTAATTTCAAGATAAATTAACTTATAAAATTTTAAAATTTATTCTTGAACTTGTTTTATTAAATTATTATGTCATTGTCATCATCCTCATGCTTAAATTATGATGAAAGTCATCTTTGGCTTACGTGCATAGATGGACTTGGTATGATTATGACCGAGGATTATTCGGTATAATCATGACTGTAATGTTATAAATGATGTGGTAAAAGTCCTCGAAGCTTTGTAGTGCATTGATGGACATTTTTGGTATGATTATGACGGGGATTATTACGTATAGTCATGACCATTGATGATTTAATGAATATCCTTGGCAGTAGTAGTGCATGGATGACTCGATGATGTGGTTTATTTATTAAAATTTGAGTCTCGTGAATAAAAATTGATAAAACATTTTAAATCATAGAAGATAGTAGATATCAAGCTCTACTTGACTCTTCTAATGGATTGCTTATTCACCGCAGATTAAACTTGATGTCTATTGTATTTTATCGGTTTAACATTATTGAAGACTAATGATAATTTATTCTGCATTATCTTAGTCATAATATTTCTTACTGGGCTAGTTGAGCTCACCCTTTCTTTCATTGTTCTCTTTAGGAAATGAGAACGTAGCCGAGACTAGTCGGGGAACGGAGTGACGGTCCAGATGATAGCATTAGTAGTCCTCACTATTCTATTAAATAGTGTGACAATAAATGTAATGAGGACTCCATTGAGTGTGGATATTGTCTAGATGACAATATTCTTATTAAAACTCTTATCATATGTTTTATCGTATTTTACACGATTGTTGTATAATTAAGTTGTATTTGAATTTTGTACCATGTATTTGGCGACTCAAGATGGGTGATGTTTACCTATTTTGGGGGCGTCACATATATTTGTTAATCATCATGTATACTTGTTATTTGTTATCAAATTCGTAAAAATTAGGTGTAGGAAGAAAAAGGAAAAATCACAGTATTTATGTTCATATAATATGGCTTAGAAAGTACAAAATTTCATGTTTAATATGTGTTGTAATATGCAATTTGAATTTAAAATATGTTTGTATGTTAAGAAACGAAAGCGGCGTAGTTGGAATCGTGTCAATTGATGGAGAAACGAATTCATCTTGATCGAATTCGTTAAAAGTGTAAAAATGGAAGAGATTTGGAAAAACTATGGCTTTGATTCCTCAAAATCATGTATATGTGATGTTTTGTATATAGAATGGTGTATAGCATGCTTAACTAGGATATTACAAAGTTTTAGATGTTGAAGTGTGGCGAAATTCTGTGGAATTGGGATTTTTGGCTTATAATAGAGTCTAAGTTTGCGTTTTGCAAGATCAAACCGGTGCATCGTCTTGAGGGAATATTTGTCTCTAGCATTCATGCTTGTGCCATGCATAATCTGATGTAATATCTGTGCTTGGTAGCACATCAAAGAGCGATCACAGACATTGAAGTCTGCTACTTCTGCAGACTTTGGTCATTCGTTATAACATGGCTTAATGATTATGTTAACGTGTTAAATGTGTAAAGACAAGGTTAAACTAGAAGTGTATCATGTGGTTAGTAATTCTAAAATGCAAAGTTAGTAAGTGGTGAAAATGATATGTATGATTTAAGGAACTTAGTGAGCAATGAATAAGTGTTGAGAAATGTACACTTGTAGTTCTGAAATATGTATGGTAATGAAAGACTTATGCTAAAATGATAAGATTAGCTAGAATTGTACATGTTATGGTATGTTAGCATATCTAATAGATATTATTATTCCACTAAAATGTGTAGGTGAACATGAGTTATAATATTATAGCTTACGCTTGAGGAAAGTTTCCTAACTCTACCTTGTGATTATTGAGCAAGTTTATTTACCTTATCTCAATTACAATTACACCTGTTTCATAGCTATGCTATCTTTAAGTCAAGCAATCTCTTTATTCCTAAATTTTACATTGAAGTTAAGCAAGCCTATTGATTCCATCTCATGTATGATTGTACAAGCTCTTGTAACCTAATTCATTGCATCGAGCGAGTTTTACTTTCCTTATTATCATTCGAAGCATATATTGTTCTAATATATTGATTTAAAAGAGATTGTTCTAACTCTTTTGAACATAACGCTTTGCATGTATATCATGTTTACTCAATTATATATTGTTGTTATTCAATCTTTAACTTTAATAACGTTGTTCAAAGCTTTATTGTTGTATTAAACCTTCAAGTAGTAAGAAAAACCTTTATTCATTGAATTAATCTATAATTGAATAGTGTTCTAAAATTCTAGAAATACTAATAAGTTAGTTCCGAGCTAAACTTTCTTTAGTGTGGAAATTCTAAATTCAAACTGTGACGAACAACCCTAACATAGGGGATTTTGTACGTGTAACGTTTAGATATTTGTGCACAATACATGGTACAAAGGGCTGATCCCCCTAAGTACGTTAAGAAGTGTCTATATAGTCTAAATGACTGGTAAGGTTGAGGTAATAATATCTAAATACCGGAGACATAGTTCGTGGTCTTAAGACCCTCAGATATTGATTTCGAACTTGTTTTCTATTTTGATTCGTAGAACAAGTTCATTATTGTTCAGCATTTTTTGTTCATTCTCATGTTGTTATCATTGCTACTTCCTATATCAGTGAGCAATTCTTTGCTCTCTCTTGCATTTAACACTGCAGCTAAAGTAGAGAAAGTCGATGAGCCATCTACTAGCAAAGGAAAGGGCAAGATATCCAAGTGTTGAAGACTGATGAGAATTTTATTTTAATGAATTATGTTAAAGACTTATTTTAATATATGATGTATTCCGCAAACTTATGTAATAATTTTAAGGTTAATTTACCTGGGATTTAATTTGAGATTATGATGTAACCCTTTAGTGGGAAAGATTATTGTTTAAGTTATTTAAATTATGTCTTTATCCTTTTTGATGGGTAGTTAGATGTAATGGTTTTGGTAAGTGAATACCAAATCCTGTGGGAGTGGAGTACCTGGATTTGGGGGTGTCACATTCGTTATTATCACCAATGGTCATGATTATGCCAAACAACAATTCATCTTTGCAACCTTGGTGAAAAAGAACGCATTGTCATGATCATACCAACAACTGTCCGTCAATGCACTACGGGCCAATGAGGACTTTTACCATATCATTTGTAACATTACAGGTCATGATTATACCGAATAGTTCCTGGTCATAATCATACCAATCAAAAGTCCATCTATGCACTACGGGACAAAGATGACTTTTATCACAATATAAGCATGAGGATGATGACAATGATATAAGCATCAATCAAACAAAATCAAGGATAAATATTAAAGACTTTAAATTTATCCAGAGTTTTAAAATGTCCAAATTGTCAACTTCATAACTGTTTTGTGGAGTAAAATTCAAGAATAATTTTTATGTATCAAAAATAATTTGGACGGAACGAAATCAATTTTTCGGGTAAATAGTACCCAAGTGAATAGTTCCCCGTGAATATTACCCCATGAATAGTACTTCATGAATAGTGTCGTACGTATGAATAGTACCGTACGCATGAATAATGTTGTACGTATGAATAGTGCCATATGTATGAAAAGTACTCATGAATAGTACTCCGGCATGAAAAGCTTAAAATTTAACAAGAATGTTCAGAAAAATATTCTAGTGAAACAATACTAGATGAAACGCAAATTTCAAGGATATTCTATTAATTTCAAGGAGTATAGAAGCAATACTTTAACAAAATGAGTGTAGAATTCAGAATCTGAAACGAAATAATATTACTTACATAGTAGAGAGTATGAAAGAAAATATTATTTCTTACGAATATTGAACAAAATAATATCCCTTACAACTGTTGAACGAAAATAATATTCCTACGAATATTGAACAAAGATAATATTTCTTACGAATATTGATCGAAAATAATATTCTTTACGAATATTGAACGAAAATAAAATTCCTTACGAATACGAAAAATAATATCGTAAGCGAATATGAAATAAATAATACTCCTTACCTCAAAAAGAGAGCAATTTCGACTGGTATAACGGAGATATTCTTGAAGAAAACTTTCACTATTTTCTACACTCAAAGCTTCCTTAAACTCTAAAGAAATACGCTCAATATTATAGAAGAAGAATTCTCTGATTCTGGTGTGATTTTGATTTCTAAACTGAGCATCCTATTTATAGGAGAATGACAGGATACTATTTGGATGCACGGTAGGAGAAATCACGGGTGAACAGTAGGAATTTTCAAGGACGAAGTCTGATTTTCTAATTTTTTATTATGCAAACACTATGCAGACACTATGCATAATAAAATATAATATATTCTATTTTTTATAAAAAATAAAACTTATTATATATATATATATATATATATATATATATATACTGAATAGCTTTCTACAGATTAGTTTGAAAAATAGGTAAGTGGGGGTCCATATAATAAGCCAAATTTACAACAAATACGCAATAAAATAGCCCTCTATTTATCTCAATTCACTTGGCTTCACAAAACATATTTTTAATAACTTTCATCATTAATATTATAACTCACAATATTAACAACCAGATTATTCCCAGGAAAGAGGGGACTTTCCGATAAGGACTTCTCCTTATTGGCGTGCAATTAGGTGACCAAACCCCTTTCCTCAACAGAACTTTCTAGACATCGTCAATAATGCAAATAATAATATGAATAACTTTTTCGTCTTAATTATTAATTTAATAATATAAAATATTGTGACAATAATTGAATCAATAACGTGAGATACTATGAAGCAATTACTGTGGCAATAATTGAATAAAACTTAGTGACTTCTCACGTAAGCGTCAATAATCAATACCGTGTGCTACTATGACACCACGCGTATTATTATATTTTTACCATCGGGTATTTCAATAATTAACGGTAAAACTTTCGCCGTTATTTTTATAAAAAGGTTATTTCTGTCGTTTTCTAACTCCGACAGTAATTTTGTTGTGGGGTCCACTAATGATTGTGCCGTCATGCGAATATTTCTTGATAAAACGAATATTCCCCAACCAATCGAATATTTTATAACAACTTGCTTACTTTGCAAAATTTGTAAATATTACCCACAACTATAACATTATATCAAATCCACACCTTATTATTCAAAAAGATATTCCAAGAAAATTAAATTTTTTATTCATAAAAGTTGGGGTCTTACAACCTCCTCTTCTTATGAAATTTTATTCTTGAAATTGGTGTACGTACGTGATATGTCGAAGAGGTAAGGATACCTTGATTTCATTTTAGATTCTAACTCTTGAGGTATAACCTTTGAGCGTAGAATATGTTCCTTCTTATCCAAGATTCCAACAGGTATCTTCTCAAACATTAAGTCATCTGCTATCTCATCCAGTTCTAATTCAATAATGTGGTTCAGGTCTTCCACATATTTACGTAACATTGATACGTAAAAAATGTTATGAACACGCGACATACTTGGCGATAAAGCGAGTTTATAAGCCACAGTTCCTACTCGATCGAGGATTTCAAATGGACCGATAAATCGAGGATTGAGATTTCCTCTCTTCGTCGATTCTTGCTTCTAGAATAACTCCTTCTTGCACCTTCTTCTTCATATTCATCAGCTTTGAGTCTGTAGCTTGAGCGACTTTAAATTTTATTGATTAACATCGATTCAACTCGTATATTTGACATCATCACGTGGGTCGCTAGATTCTTTAACTTTATCTCCATCATTTGTAAGTTATATGAAATGGGTCTTTGTGTAACAAAGTCGCACTCTTAACTGCGTACGATCTTCTACTCAACGCGTCAGCTACCACGTTAGCTTTTTTCAAGATGGTATTGAATGGTATTATCGTAATCTTTCATTAGTTCGAGCCAACATCTTCGGTATATTTTACGTTCGTTTTGGGTGAAGAAATATTTGAGGGTTTTGTATCGGGTTCAAGGTCGATATAAAATTTGATTTCACGCTCTAGGGGTAGGCCAGGAAGTCTTCAAGGAATACGTCAGGAAATTTATTAACGATAGAAATATTATTCAAAACTATGACTCTCATCCAAGACTTGGATAACACCTCACATTGATACCTATCAACTTACCACCGTTATTCACGGCGTCCCTTACGGAAAGTCTGGCTTCGGTGCATCCCACACAAGGAAGTCACCAGCGAAAGGCTCGGGGATCTTTACTTATGGCTTAATATGATAGTGATTGATTTTAAAGGTTTGGTTGCTTGAATTCGCATAACAGGTTGTATAAGAAAATTAAAGCTAATAACCTTACGAAAATAATATATTTTAGCACGATGAGTAGTTAACCAGTCGATTCCTAAAATCACATTAAATGCAAGTATTTTCAAAGAGATAAGATCGATAGGTAACGTGAGGGTATCGATTTGAATCACACAAGATTTATAATCAGTGGGGGTAACGAAGGTTTCTCCTAACGGATTTTTAACAGATAAATCAAAGTCTAATTTCTCTAGAGTTAAATTTAAATGTTGAGCGCAAGTAGGTGAAATAAAAGAGTGGGTAGGTCGGGTTCCTCAACAAATGCTCTACTTAAACCACGGCTTTGACTTATCTGGGATATATGGTGTCTCCATCCTGTGGACTTGACTTCACTATATCAACATAACGCCCCATATCTATATACTCCCACAATACCGATATGGTTTTATAGAAAATCAACATAATGCTTTTAAATCTATACACCCATGGTATCTGATTATAAGATTACATTAAATAGAGGGACTATCAGATATAATTCTCATAGATTCAAGATTCACAGTATCCCATAACAATTGGTAATTCTCAAGAGAACTATTACTGTGTTTGGATACCCTCACTTGAATATATGAATTGTATTTGTGACTAGAGTCTATTTATCCAAAATTCAGAGTATCAGTAATAACATGAACAGTCCATATTACTAATACCCTCACCCAGATGTATAGTTTAAGCCAGCGAATTTATACTATCGTATCAATAGTAACTACTGATTTGAAATCCAGAGTATCAATAACAACATGAACAGTCCATGCTATTAATACCCTCACTCAGCTAAATAGTTCCTAAAGATCTCAACTAGATTCGAAGAAGTCTAATTTTACATCTATATATGTAAGAAACTGCAGTTGCGGAAATAAAAGATGTTATATATATATATATATATATATATATATATATATATCATAATATTAAGATTCGATTACATGATTCTCATACTTGAGTTCTTATTACAAGGTATTCAAACAAAAAAGAATATAATCTAATCTATGTAGGGACGCTTCCCTTTATCTACTCCGAAGTTCGGGATTACCATCTAAAACTACAAATGGAATAATTTGCAAGGGTGAGCTATGACATACTCGACCAAGTTGTGTATTTATAACAATATAGGATTTGAAGAAATATAACAATTCAAATTTCAAATGATGATAGTTGTTACCATTTATGGATTTCTCTAATTTCAACCATTTACGGAATTTTCTTATTTACATCGATCACAAAGACTTAGAAATTTTGTTGAGATGTGAGATAGGGGATCGACCTATTCAACATACTAGGAGTATGCATATCACCTACGAGTGCTCGAGATACACTAAAATTCTTTGTCAATATATGAATTGACTAAACTTCGCTCCACTTACGGGATACTCGACCTCGGTATAAGATTGTCTTACCAAAACAATTTGGTTTGACACAACGATTTATGCTCGATAAACAATATCATATGGATAAACAATTCATTTCTTAGTTATCTTTGGAACTATAGCAATAACTTTTCAATAATAAGGTAATTCAATTGTAGGTGTAAGATATTATATCAATAACATATCAAGATAAAAAAAATCTTGTCAAACAATAAGTAGGGTTTAAGAAATTTGCTTTATAAGAGATTTAAGGATAGAGAACTTTCCTGAGCGTAGATCAGTCAAGTTATGCTATTCAAACTTTAATAAGTACCTACGATATTCATATATATAAATCTAACACGTTAATATTGATAACAATATCCAATTATAACATTTATATAATATCGGGTTAGATTTAATAGGGTTTAGTATTTAATACCTTTGTTATATGGACTAAATTTTATTTATAACATTTATTTATCCATTATAATAAATTTTAAAATATTTAAAATATTTATTTATCCTTTAAATGATTTTTAAATCATTTATTTCTATTTATAAGTAACTAATATTTACCTAAAATTTTACAAAAACATTGATTATTATTATTAAATAATTTATATTAATTTATTATAATTTTTATATCATTAATAATATTTTTCCATAATTATTTAGTATTTATAAATAATTATTCTAATTTTTTTATTAATAAGTTAATTAATAATATCAAAATAATATAAAATAATTATTAAATTTATGTAAAAATATAGAATTTATTTATAATAATTTAACATAATTTTTAAAACTGTTTTTATAATTGTTTATATTTATATATTAATTATTTCTAATTTTTTATAATTTATTTTTAAAGAAAATAATTTTTGTCTGTCGTTAAAGCCCTACAATGACAGAAAGTGTCCCTGTAGGTGTTCTTGAGTTTCAGGCGTAGCGATTGGTGGTGGTCAGTGATCACTTTGACCATTAAATAACTAGCTTCTTGGTAATGATTTTCGGTTTGGTGACATTGATGTTGTAGTACTCATACAATAGTACAACATGAAACAAATCATAGACTCTAACTTACACATAACAAGAAGTTATAGAAGCTCAAAGTCATTGTCAAAGCTGTTCTTGGGTTTTGGGTAACCCAGAACAGAAGTCATGGTCGGTCAACGGTTTTGTGGCTTAAATATCTTGATTACGTGTATTAGATGTATATTTTGCTTGTTGTAATATGTAGTATATATATCGTGTACATATATATATAACATTACAGAACATATCATAACTCTAAGGTCTCTAAATTGGTGGTCAAAATACGACTAGATCTTTGTTCTTCATGTTCTTGATTTTCGGAAAACCCGAAAACTTCGATAAATGCTTCGGTTAACGGATTTTGACCAATAATTTTAGTAAACCTATACGTTGTTTGTTCAATTAAAGATCCTAGAAATGTAGTATGTATAACAAGGTACTAATCTATAACAAAAACTTAAACAATTAACAATCAGAAGACGATTAAGCGAATTCGATTCAAAGTAAATGGGTTCATTTATTTCTTGAGTTTTACAGGCAAACCCAGAAAACTAACATCCGTGAACGGTCAACCCACTTTGACTGCTTATAACTTGATATCTACGGTTCAACTAAACCTGTTTTCTTTTCCAGATTAAAGACCTACTAACAGGCTACAAATACCAATCGATTAACAGTCCAAAACATAAACACACGAATCTACAAGCCCTGACATTCGACTGTAAGACCAAGTTTTACAAAATTTCCAGATTTCATAAAACACTTAATTAAGTCATCTAGATGTTATAAAAACGTGTTCTACCAATCTAACATACTTTCTAACATCCTAATACATAATTCTAAATATCTAAACAACAAATCTAACATAAGATCAAAGAGAAATTTATGAACTAGGGTTTGTACCTTTTCTTGAGTAATTTCTGATTCTAGGTTCTGATGTTGTTGTTACTATCATCCAGGCTTGATTTGGTAGGTTTATAAGTGTATCTAGGCTTTGCGAATTCATGAGTTTGCTCAGCCCTAAGGTTCCTATTTATAGAATTCTTCAACTTGGCTTTTTGGTCATTTTTCCACCTACTTGCCTCTATAAAGATCTGATTTGTGACTCTTCTGCTGCTTAGGAGTTTGAAAGAATGTCATGTGATGTTTTGGAACTTGAAATGGTGACTCCCAACCTACTTGTGAGCTAGTTGATCAAATTAGTAGCTTAATTAGGTTTAAATCTTCACTAATCTTGATTAGGGTTTTGTTTCTAATGATTAGGAATGTTAATTAATGTTAATTAGTACCTAATTGAAGTTTACTAACCATGATTAGGTGTTAAGATAAGCTAAAGGGTTAATTAGCTAATTAGGGTTTAATTTATAAATTAGGGTTAGGGTTTTGCTAATTAGGGTTTAGGGTTTATTAATCTAGGATTGTTAACCTAAATTTCTTGCTAATCCTAACAAGCACGACAAAGCGTTTTGTCAGTGTAAGCACGACAAAGCAACTTGTCAAAATAATTTTACCGAAAAGTCCGAATATAGAAAAAAATTAAGCACGAGGTGTTAAGCACGACGTTTTTCGGACAAATATTTATTTGGTCAAATTTGTAAAACTAAGTATATATTAACACATAACACATTCAGAACAGAGGAATTTTATTTATATAATGGGATTTGGGTTTTGGGTTTTTACATTCACCCCCACTAATAAGAATTTCGTCCTCAAAATTATAGTGTGTGTTAAGTAAATAATTGAGGATAATTCTCGCGCATTTTATCTTCAAGCTCCCATGTAGCTTCTTTAACGTTACGATTTCTCAGATTACTTTGTGGAGATACTATCACTTTATTTTTCGGGACTTGCTCTTTTTACGATTGACGATGCGCACGAGGTTCCTCTACATAAGAAAGATCTTCCTCTATTTGGATTGGCTCATATTGTATAACGTGTTTATAATAGGTTTATATGGTGTAATACGGACACATGAAACACATTATGAATATGATTTAACTTTCGGGGAGGTAGTGCTATTTCATAAGCAACTTCACCTGACCCTTCTCAAAATTTCAAAAGGTCCAATGAATCTCGGACTTAATTTTCCCTTCTTGCCAAAAGCGTATCTTGCCTTTCCAAGGAGATACTTTCAAGAATACGTGACTTCTACGTTAAAGTTTTGTTCTTGATGATGTGGATCGGTGTATTTTTTTTGTCGATCTTGAGATGCTTGTAATCGTTGACGAATAATTCTGATAGTTTCAGTTGTTTGTTAAATTATCTCAGGTCCTAACATTTGTCTTTCCTCAAACTTCATCCCAACATAAAGGTGTTCTACATTTACGTCCATATAAAGCTTCATAGGGTGGCATACATATGCTAGCATGATAACTATTGTTATAGGCAAATTCGACTAAGGGTAACTGATCTTCCCAACTTCCTTTGAAGTCTATAATATAAGTTCTCAGCATATCTTCTAATGTTTGTATAGTTCTCTCACTCTGTCCATCAGTCTGTGGATGATAAGTTGTACCTAATCTTAGTTGTGTTCCTAAGTGTTTCTGAAGGCTTTTCCAAAAATTAGAAGTAAATCTTGGATCTCGATCTGATACTATGGACACAGGTACTCCATGCCTAGAGATAATTTCATTGATGTAAAGTTTGGCTAGGTAATCTAGGTTATGAGTAATCTTAATAGGTAAAAGTGAGCTGATTTTGTTAAACGGTCAACTATTACCCAAATGGCATTATGGCCCTTTTGTGTAGCTGGAAGACCAACAACAAAATCCATAGTTATATGTTCCCACTTCCACTCGGGAATTGGTAAGGGTTGAAGTAAACCACTCGACTTTTGATGCTCAGCCTTAACCCTTTGACACGTGAGACATTTACTTACCCATTCAACTATTTCTCTTTTCATGTTCGACCACCAAAAGTGTCGACTTAAATCTTTATACATTTTTGTACTGCCAGGATGTATGGCAAATTTAGAATTATGAGCTTCGTTTAAAATTTCGTCTTTTAAAGCTTGGTTTAATGGAACCCGATTCTATTTTCATATCTTATTATTCCATCCGCATCTATTCGAAATTTATTATACTTATGACGTGTTGAATTAGATTTAAACTTCTGACATTCTTCATCCGTCTCCTATATCTCTTTAACATTATAAAGCAGAGATGAAACTCCTTCTAAAATATACAATTTTTGGGTAGAGGTAGTTGGACATTCCACCTCAATTTTTAACTTTTCAAAGTCTTTTATTAACCTATTATTGGTGGTTAATACATTCAATTTTTTCCTGATTCTTTCTACTTAACGCATCAGCTACAACATTGGTCTTACCAGGATGATATAAGATTTCAGAGTCAAAATCCTTTATCAGTTCTAACCATCATCTCTGTCTTAAATTTAATTCCTTTTGTGTAAAAATATATTTCAGACTTTTATGATCTGTATATATCTCGCACTTCTCCCCGTACAAGTAATGTCTCCAAACTTTTAGAGCAAAAACTACTGCGGATAACTCTAAATCATGAGTAGGATACCTCTTCTCATAATCTTTGAGTTGTCGTGATGCATAAGCTATCACTTTCCCATGTTGCATCAACACACACCTAAACCTCTATGTGATGCGTCACTATATACTCTGAGGCCTCTGTATCATCTGGTAAGGATAACTTTAGAGCCATGCTCGGTCGCTTCTTCAACTCTTGGAAGTTTTCCTCACATTTATCTGTCCAGACGTATTTCACCGTCTTTCGAGTTAAATTGGTTAATGGGGTTGCTATTTTTGAAAAATCTTTTATAAACCGTCAATAATAACCTGCTAAACCGAGAAAACTTCGTACTTCTATTGGAGTTGTTGGTTATTCCTAATTCATAACCGTTTTGATCTTTGCTGGATCTATAGATATTCCATTCTTATCAATTACATGACCTAAAAATTGAACTCTCTTCAACCAGAATTCACACTTGGAAAACTTTGCATAAAGTTGTTCCTTTTATAATATTTCAATACGACTCTCAAGTGTTGGTATGCTCTTTCGTGTGTTTTCGAGTATACGAATATCATCGATAAACACTACAACAAATTTGTCCAAGCATGGTTTAAACACTCGATTCATTAAATCCATAAATGTTTAGGTGCATTTGTTAATCCAAAAGACATTACAAGAAATTCATAATGTCCATAAGCGTGTCCTAAATATTTGTTTTTGGCACATCCTCCTTTCTTACCTTTAATTGATGATAACCTGTTCTAAGGTCAATTTTTGAAAAATGTTCAGCCCCTTTTAATTGGTCAAACAAATCATCAATCCTTGGTAAAGGATATTTATTTTTAATAGTTAACTTATTTAGCTCCCTATAGTCTATACATAATCTCATAGTTCCATCCTTCTTCTTTACAAACAGAACTGGTGCTCCCCAGGGTGAAACAGTAGGTTGTATGTACTTTTTATCTAAGAGTTCCTGTAATTGAATAAGTAACTATTTTAGCTCTATAGGTGCCATTCTGTATGGTGCCTTAGAAACTGGCGCCATTCCTAGTGCAAGATCAATGACGAACTCAATTTCCCTATCTGGAGGCAAACCTGGTAAGTCATCCGGAAATACATCGGGAAAATCTTTAACTATAGGTATTTGATCTAGTTTTACTCCTTCCTGTTGAGTATCAACTATATAGGCCAAATATCCTAAACAACCCTTTTTAAGTAATCTTTCTGCCTGAACTATAGTCAAACATCGAGATTGCTTAGGTGAACAACTACCGTCAAACACTACCTTTGACTTCGAAGTAGTCAAAAGGTTTATACGTTTTTTATGACAATCAATCATCGCGTTATGATTAACTAACCAATCCATTCCTAGAATTACATCAAATTTTCCCAACTGAATTGGTATCAAATCTACCTTAAAATTATGTCCTTTTATTACCACACTACAATTTCTGAAAATTGTCTTAACCGAAATTTTTTCATTATTAGCAATTTCTACATAAAATGGTTTGTCTAAATTTTCACAAGGTGTATTCAAGTTGGTAGGGAAATTTCTAGACACAAACGAACATGTAGAACCAGAATCGAATAACACATATGCATTTAAAATGTTGATAAGGATGATACCCGTCACCACGTCCTGTGAAGCAACAGCATCCCTCACCGACATATTAAATGTTCTCGCGGTAGGTCGATTCTGAACTCCAACTGCAGCTACTGTTGATTGATTATTCTCTGGTATTCTAACCCCTTTTCCTCCTTGATACTTAGGTTTGGGACAGTTCTTAGAAAAATGGTCCAATGAACCACAATTAAAACATTTGTTTTTCCTTGGAAGAGGACACTGTGGAAAATAATGTCCCGACTATCCACAATTAAAACATTTGTTAAGAAGACATTCTCCTCAATGTTTCTTACCACAATTAGGACAAGGTTTAATAATATTATTATTAAAGTTGTTATTAGTATTTCCTATCTTTTTCCCCGAGTTGTTAGAAAAAGAATTATCCCATTTACGCTTGTTATTAAACCCACCGGAAGTGGGTTCTGTCCTAATTTTTTCTTTTTCATTCTGACTTCTCTTATCCTGATGAAATTTAGTAAGACTTTCATTCTCACTTTTCGGCTATAGTGGCCTTCTCTAGTATTTAGAGAAAGTTTTTATTTGAAATCTTGACAATCTACTACGAATCGAGGGTTTTAAACCCTCCTAAAACCTCTGAGTCTTTCTAAGTTCGATTGGTTACTTGATGTGGATAGTTCATTAAACATAGGTTGTATCTTTGGAGTTCTGATAAGATCTCCTTGTTTTAAGTCCAGAAATTTTATTTCCATTCGGTCTTTTAGGGATTGGGAAAAATAGTTTTAAAAGAACAACTCTTTAAATCTATCCCAAGGAACAATTTTAGTTTCTACCCGACCTTTGTTTGATTCCCACCAATAATTAGCCTCACTCTTCAAGAAAAAGGTTACAAAAGTTATCTTTTGGTTATTACTAACATTGGTCACTAGAAAGAATTTCTCTATCTCAGAAATCCAAATCTGTGCATCTACAGGTTCTGATGTACCTTTAAATTCAGGTGGTCCAACTAATTTAAAGTCTTTAAAAGTTGTGTTCTGGTTCACAGGTCTATTTATAACTCCTAGCATTAGGTCTACTAACTGCTACGTAGAATTATCATCATTCATTTCTCTTTGGGGTCTTCTGGTTGGTGGCATGATTCTATATAAACCAATAAAATTCACATAAGAATTTGAGTAACACAACATATTGTTTATTTTATATATCATAATAGTATTACACAGCAACTTCATAATTGAACATACTACTATTTTACAAAGTACTGATTACATTACAAACTTTGAATGCTTCTTTATTGTACTAATACAAAGCATTCAACCACCTATACTATTCTCTAGAATTCATTGCTATCATCAAAGGAATCCTGGATCATGTGATAAACCATAGATTGATCGATGAGATAAGCCGTCTTCTTCTCTCTCTCTCTAGGATATCGAACTACTGCTATTTGTAAATCATTAAAAGTATCTCGAACACCCAGAGATGTTTTAAGAAGCCTTGACTAAATTTCCTTTCTGCCCCTTTGTGCATGGTGCAGTTGTACTTTTAGTCGTTGACTATGTCCTCTCTCATGCTATAGCATTCCCTCATCTATATCAGCCCTAAACCTCATCTTATTACCCTCATATTCTGTTGTTTTTAGCAGTGATGCCATTGCTTCATCATGCTCATCAGTTCTCATTAACTGTCCTGCCACTGGATCCTCTTTTTCCTCAGCTTCTAAAAGTTTTTGATCACGAAGTAATTCCTCATCTTCTGCATCACTGGCTATGTATGACTCTATTTGTGGTGGATTATTGGCTATTACCATTTCCTCGACATTGGAGTTGGCCATCTATAAAAGAAAACTCCTTTAAACTGTATAGAAATTTACACAACATAATAATTTGAATGTTATATTTTATATGTACTTTTAAAATTTTTACGGACTCAAAGACTATATACTAAGATTTCTCTTCCTTATATCTATAGCCTTAAGCTTTGATACCAAAATTGTAACGCCCCCATATCTATACCCCCACAGTATCTGATATGGTTTTTATAGAAAATCAACATAATGCTTTTAAATCTATACACCCATGGTATATGATTATAAGATTACATTAAATAGAGGGACTATCAGATACAATTCTCATAGATTCAAGATTCACAGTATCCCATAACAATTGGTAATTCTCAAGAGAACTATTACTGTGTTTGGATACCCTCACTTGAATATATGAATTGTATCTGTGACTAGAGTCTATCTATCCGAAATTCAGAGTATCAGTAACAACATGAACAGTCCATATTAATAATACCCTCACCCAGATGTATAGTTTAAGCCAACAAATTTATACTATCGTATCGATAGTAACTACTTATCTGAAATCCAGAGTATCAATAACAACATGAACAGTCCAAGCTATTAATACCCTAACTCAACTAAATAGTTCCTCAGGATCTCAACTAGATTCGAAGAAGTCTAATTTTACATCTATATATGTAAGAACATACGGTTGCGGAAATAAAAGATGTTATATATATATCATAATATTAAGATTCGATTACATGATTCTCATAACTTGAGTTCTTATTACAAGGTATTCAAACAAAAAAAGAATATAATCTAATAATCTATGTAGGGACGCTTCCCTTTATCTACTCGAAGTTCGAGATTACCATCTAAAAGCGCAAAGGGAATAATTTGCAAGGGTGAGCTATGACATGCTCGACAAGTTGTGTATTTATAACAATATAGGATTTGAAGAAATATAACAATTCAAATTTCAAGCGATAGTTTTACCATTTACGGATTTCTCTAATTTCAACCATTTACGGATTTTTTTTCTTATTTACATCGGTCACAAAGACTTAGAAATTTTGTTTGAGATGTGAGATAGAGGATCGACCTATTCAACATCCTAGGAGTATGCATATGACCTACGATTTTCGAGAGATACACAAAATATTCTTTGTCAAAATATGAATTGACTAAACTTCGATCCTTACGGGATACTCAACCTCGAGTATAAGATTGTCTTACCAAAACAATTTGGTTTGACACAACGAGTTTATGCTCGATAAACAATATCATATGGATAAACAATTCATTTCTTAGTTATCTTTGGAACTATAGCAATAACTTTTCAATAATAAGGTAATTCAATTGTAGGTGTAGGATATTATATCAAAGACATATCAAGATAAAAAAAATCTTGTCAAACAATAAGCAGGGTTTAAGAAATTTACTTTATAAGAGATTTAAGGATAGAGAACTTGCCTGAGCGTAGATCAGTCAAGTTATGCTATTCAAATGTTAATAAGTACCTACGATATTCATATATATAAATCTAACACGTTAATATTGATAACAATATCCAATTATAACATTTATATAATATCGGGTTAGATTTAATAGGGTTTAATATTTAATACCTTTGTTATATGGACTAAATTTTATTTATAACATTTATTTATCCATTTTAATAAATTTTAAAATATTTAAAATATTTATTTATCCTTTAAATAATTTTTAAATCATTTATTTCTATTTATAAGTAACTAATATTTACCTAAAATTTTACAAAAACATTGATTATTATTATTAAATAATTTATATTCATTTATTATAATTTTTATATCATTAATAATATTGTTCCATAATTATTTAGTATTTATAAATAATTATTCTAATTTCTTTATTAATAAGTTAATTATTACTAATATCAAAATAATATAAAATAATTATTAAATTTATGTAAAAATATCGAATAAATTTATAATAACTTAATATAATTTTAAAACTATTTTTATAATTATTTATATTTATTTATTAATTATTTCTAATTTTTTATAATTTATTTTTAAAGAAAATAATTTATGTCTGTCGCTAAAGCCCTACAGTGGCAGAAAGTGTCGTTGTAGGTGTTCTTGAGTTTCTATGCAGCAATTTAGTAGTGGTCGAGTGATCACTTTGACCATTAAATAGCTAGCTACTGGTAATGATTTTCAGTTTGGTCAAGCACTGATGTTGTAGTACTCATACAATAGTACAACATGAAACAAATCATAAACTCTAACTTACACATAACAAGAAGTTATAGAATCTCAAAGTCATTGTGTAATTTGTTCTTGGGTTTAGCAGGTAACTTGGAATTTCTTGGGTCAGCGGTTTTGTGGCTTAAATATCTTCGATTTTGTGTATTAGATGTGTATTTTGCTTGTTGTAATATGTTGTATATATGTCAGGGTACATATATATAACATTACCAAAAACAGATCATAACTCTAAGGTCTCTAAATTGGCTGGTCAAAGTACAGTTAAATGCTGTTCTTCATGTTCTTCAATTTACGGAAAACCCGAAAACTTCGGTCGCTTTCGGTCAATGATTTTGACCAATAATTTCGATAAACCTATACGTTGTTTGTTCAATTAAAGATCATAGATATGTAGTATGTATAACGAGGTACTAATCTATAACAAAAACTTAAACAATTAACAATCGAGAAGATGATTAAGCGAATTCGGTAAAGTAGCTGGTTCATTTGTTCTTGAGTTTTACGGGCAAACCGGAAAACTAACATCCGTGAGCAGTCAACCCACTTTTCTTTGCTTATAAACTAGAAATCTCTGGTTCAAGCCGAACTTTTTTTTTTTTTCTAGATTAAAGACCTACTAACGAGGCTACAAATACCAATCGATTAATGAGACAAAACATAAACACACATGAATCTACAAGCCACGACATTCGATTTGTCGGACCAAGTTTTACAAAATTTCAGATTTCATAAAACACTTAATTAAGTCATCTAGCCGTTATGAAAACGTGTTCTACCAATCTAACATAATTTCTAACATCTAATACATAATTCTAAACATCTAAACAACAAATCTAACATAAGATCAAATAGCGATTTATGAACTAGGGTTTGCACCTTTTCTTGAGCAATTTGTGATTCTAGCTTCTGATGTTGTTGTTGCTATCATCCAGGCTTGATTTGGTAGGTATATAAGTGTATTTATGCTTTGAGAATTCGTGAGTTTGCTCAGCCCTAAGGTTCCTATTTATAGAATTCTTCAACTTGGCTTTTTGGTCATTTTTTCACCTACTTGCCTCTATAAAGATTTGATTTGTGACTCTTCTGCTTCTTGGGAGTTTGAAAGCATGTCATGTGATGTTTTGGAACTTGAAATGGTGACTCCCAACCTACTTGTGAGCTAGTTGATCAAATTAGTAGCTTAATTAGGTTTAAATCTTCACTAATCTTGATTAGAGTTTTGTTTCTAATGATTATGAATGTTGATTAATGTTAATTAGTACCTAATTGAAGTTTACTAACCATGATTAGGTGTTAAGATAAGCTAATTAGGGTTAGATTAGCTAATTAGGGTTTAATTTATAAATTAGGGTTAGGGTTTGTTAATCTAGGATTGTTAACCTAAATTTTTGCTAATCCTAACAAGGGTTAGCATTTTGTCGGTGTAAACAAAGCAACTTGTCAAAATAAATTTTACCGAAAAGTCCAGAATATAGAAAAAATTTAAGGCGAGGTGTCAAGACCTAAGCTTTTTTTTGACAAAAATTTATTTGGTCAAATTTGTAAAACCAAGTATATATATTAACACATAACACTGAATAGAGAAATTTTATTTATATAATGGGATTTTACACTTACGAGTCTTATTAGGGTTTTGGGTTTTCTTGACAAAAATCAGCTAGGTGAAATAGATTAAAACACGCTTTGGATTACTATTAATTTGGACCCGATGTGTCTCTCCCCGTGATTTGTAACATATATACCGGGTGGTCGATTCTCCTTCCTTTAAAATAGGTCTTTGGTCTTCTTTTTCGCCGTCTTTTTGTCATTGTTGAATCTTCTCTTCTTAAAGTTAACTTAGTTCACCTTTCCTATTATTGGCCATGGTTCATGTGGTTACCATTTGTGCATGATAATTTCCTCCACGATGGTTATCGTTGTTCGATGGTCAGTATATTATTATCGTGTTGTTAGTCACATACTCATAATCACGTTCTAATAAGCGAGCCTTGTTCACAACATCTGAATATAAACAAAGTTTATGAGAAATGAGTTATACGTATTTGGGTTTTAAACCTCTTAGAAACATTTACGCTCCTCATTATCTACCAAATGGGATGCAAACGGGATAACTTCAACAAACCTAGCTTCAGGAGACACGATTTTGTTTTATCGACTTGATAAATTCTACCTCCTTCATATGACGAATACTTTTGGGAAAGTACTTGTCATTGAAAAATTCTTGGAACTTCTACCAAGACATCGTCAGTGCGGCAAGTTGAGTACATTTTATAGATTCCCACAAATGATCTGCCTCTTCTCGCAACATGAAAGTGGAAAAGGTAACCTTTTTCTCCTCTGAGCATTCCAAGACATCAAATATCTTGGTGATCTACTTAATCCATATCTCTGCCTTAAGTGGTTCTGGCTTTCCCAAAAACTTTGGTGGTCCCAGCTCCTTAAATTGCTTAGCAGTGACCAGCCGTGAGTTTCCATTGACTCCACCTGCATTATGAATTGGAGTCTCTCTCATTTGGTGTTGTATTAATTCTAAAAAACTCCTAAACATACCATGGTTCGTTATTTGGTTGGTATTGTTGTTTACACGAGGATTATTGCCTTCCTGATACAGATTATCCTGCTTATCTCAACATTTTCAGATGTCATTTTACTATCACAAAACAAGGGTTAATTGACATGCCACATATTATCCCTATACTCTGACCGACCAGTTAAATAACAAATAAGCTTAGGTAGGTCATACTAGCGAATGATTTACCCGCCTCTCCCCTCCTAGTTCTAGTCTCACATCTCAGTCATAGATCATATCCTTAAGCTCTGATACTAACTGTGTGTTGGGCCCGTTTCGGGTTAACAAAACAGACACTAACACATGCAAGTATACACGGTCAACAAGTAGTATAAAGTAAGTAAAGTATCGTTACCATGGAGAAAGGTGAATATTTCTAAACTAACATGCAACAACCTTATAACTATTTCGGGCTGCTTAAACGATCGATTCACAGGTAAATTAAAATCTAGAATAATTATCAACACAAAATTACTAATTAACAAACTAAGAGATTCAAAGTGGAAAGATATGGGATCCTAATGTCATTTACTGCTTTATCCAGAATGTAAACCTCTTTCTATGCTTGATTAATTAATATGGACTGCTAGTCGAGACCACAAAAGTGAAACATGGCCATCTTTCGATGAACTATATCCAAATCACAAAAAATCCACAAAAGAGAAAGAATTCATATGAGCATCAATATTACCTAACCCACTATATGTCTATGTGATTTACAAACAATATCAATTTAAGCACAAGCTCTCTCAATGATTACACATGGAAAACCGATATATGTCTATCCAGGTTACGAATCACGAGATCCAACACATGTAAATCTCATGAACACATGCTAACATGGTCAAATTTGAACTTATATTTCCTTTTTCATTTCCATACAAGTTATTAGGGTGAATGGTGATAAAACATCCAAACATTTAAGCACAACCAAGTTAGACAATCCACTAATAATCATACAAGCAATCACAAATAGGCATTCACATCTGAACTACATAATAAATTTCATTAGAATCCCATAATGGTTGTTAGTTTATCACTGAATCAACAACCATTATGGGATTTAAGCCAAGCATCAAAGGAAACAAAGAGAACAAAGAGATTAAGGAGAAATGAGATATCAAATCTAAATAAACCCAGCTCCACAATGTGCCTTCAAACTACTTCAGATCTAAAATCACAACCAAAATGAAACCCAATATTCACAAACTAGTAGATCTAGAGAGAGAAGATAAAATGGTAGAGAAAAGCTATGGAATCTCTCTAGCACTATAAAATCTTAATATAGCAAAATTTAACTGATAGAATATGTCTTTTGCAACAAGAAAATACACCCTTATAAGGAAATCTCGCAACAACAGCATAAAATAAAAAGTCAGCCATTTAGAACTCCTTGACTAGCGCGGCCGCGCGGGAGTGTAGTACAAGTTGGACGTGGGCGCGCCAGGTCTGCGTTTAAGAGTCTCCTAGCGCGGGCTCGCCGTGTCTGGCTTATTGTTTGGCGCGGCCGCGTTGGCCTTCAATGCTGCAGTCTGTTGGTTTATTGCTTCTGTACTGCTGTTGCTGTTAATTTCTTCTTCCTTTCTTCACTTCCCTTCTTCAATCCTCATTTGACCACTTTAGATGCCCTCTTCACATGCTTAAGTCCAACTACAATCTTCATTCTATCCATTGCTCACCATACCATGCCATCACTATGCCTTACAATGCCTTCAGCATGCCTTAGGAGCTTCTTTGATGCAAACTACAAAATAAACATAAAAAGCAATAAAACCATACTAAAAATACTTAAGTTGAGCAAAATTCTAGTAACTTGGTAATCAATAAGTAGGTCTAAAACCTACTTATGAAATACCCCCAAACTTGAACTATTGTTTGCCCTTAAGCATTAAACACAAATACGAATTAAGAAATGCAAACTACATGCTATGCAATTACACTATCATGAAAATGAATCCCAAGATTTCCAGCCATGTTAAGAATTCTAATAAGATATGCCTTAGAGAAATGTCAAAATCCAAGAACAGAGCATCAAACTAAGCTAAAGGCATCATAACATATAATCAAATAATCACAACCTGCTATAGAGATTGTGTGTGTGTGTTATGTTCATAGATAAGCTTGACACATGCAAAGATTTCACATGCTATACTACTTAAGAAAGAAAACTGAGGTTCAAATCAATAACTATGCATATAACTGAAACAACAACTACTCCAACACATCAATACAAGCCAAGGTTCAGTAAAGGATTTATTTTGCTTATTATTACTCACGAGGGTGATTTTCGCACTTCCCCGCGGTGTTTATTGATTTTTCAAATAATTCCCAAGGTTGTGAAATGTCTCATTCCATTAGGCTATACAGTTCTACCTTAGCGAGCTTTCGACCAACGACTCCCAAGCCATAAATACCGTAGGGCGCTAGGTGTAAAGACATCCCCTCGGGCTTACTTACTCAAAATAGCAAAGGCTACGAAACAAGACTAGCCCCAGTTTATTCATTTTTTTCTCTTTTTCTCTTCTCTTTTTTTATATAAAGATAGCATGTATACCCTGAGCGTTCTCAAGACTTGAGTTTCAGTGTCTAGCAGTTATTACACACTTCCTACACAATTCTATCATTAAAACATCATTTTCTTCTCAGCAGACAAGCATACTAATCTTAACTAACGAACAAATAGGAACACTGTCGTGCTACCTGGTAGCATCTAAACAACATGCATGGATTATATCATGTATGCGATTATAACTAAGCCACAGATATCAGCCCAGTTCAAGAATCTATCAAATATCTATATCATCATTGGCCAAATTAGAATTCAACTTAACTAAAAATCTTGGATTATGCAATGCTATGCAACCTAAACAGAAAATAAGCAAAAAAAAGAAATTTTTTTACTGCAAAATTAAATAAAAACTACTAACATGTAATTAACTATATGAAATATGAATATATAATGCAACTGCACTACATACTCTAAACTACTAAATAGACCCAATACCCCCATACATAACATATTTATTGTCCCTAATAAAGGTAAAGGGAAAAGAAACTCCCCTAAGTGTCAGCATGGCCACCCTCCTCGGGTGGAGAATCAGGCGGTGGATACGGCATAGCTGAACCAAATATAGGCAACTCCACCATCGTCCCCTGCTACACGAATGCTTTGGCCAATGATCTAAATAACCCATTTGTGAACACCGAAAAGTTATCGTACAGAAAGTCCACCTTCCTCTCTAATCGCCTTAAACTGAGATCATCAACTTTAGAAATTGCACGAGGGGAGCCGGCTACCTCAGTCGGCTGCGGAGACGGCACTGATGATGGAGCTGGCAAAATGAACCCCTTTCCTCTAGGGTGTGGTATGCCACCTTCCCAATCCTTAAACTTTTGAATAATAGCATGTGTAATGTCCTGGCTTGGCATTTGTAGCTGCTCATCATCCCAAGTAACTCCAGCTTTTGCGCATAAATTGGCTACTACTGAGGCATGTGGGATACTACCGGTGGTGCTCTCCCTCATATAACGAAGCATATTCTGGTGGAGGAGGTGGTCCGCATTGATATATTTTCCTGTTATGATCCCCCACAGTATGATTTCCCTCTCAACTAGAATATCGTGTTGGTGTGAAGATGGCATTAACTTAGCACAGATGAACAAATTCCACGCCTTCGTATAGCGATTAAGTGCTGAACTCAGAAAATTAGTGGGCATGTTCGTGCCTTGTTTGTATTTCCACCTAGTGCCTGGCACACACAAATTAGCAATAACCCTGTCTAAATCTATTTCAAACCTCACAGCCTCCACCCAATTGGCTTGACCAGTCGGAGGGTCAGGTAGGTTGAACACCTCCCGAATCGTCTGTAGGCGATAGTCTACCTGCACGCCTCTAACAAATGATATATCGCTCATTGTTTCCTTAGCATTCATGTAGAACTCATGCACTATGGCCAGTAGTGCATGCATTGATCTAGACACAACCCCTACCCAACATATCTCCCTTATCATATCCCATAACTGCCCATCTTGCTTCCCAAGCTTAAATCCCCTTTCTTTTACAAACATTTTGGCAATAATTCGGTAGTACTCTATCTGAGCCTCAAGACTAACAAACTTGGTGAGGTCAACAATGTCTTCCTCCTGAGTGCTACTGGAAGAGGACTCAGGAGTGCGTGATTATGTGCGCTTGGGTGCCATTTAGACTGACTGAGAAGCCCTAACTTTGATGTGAGAAGGTGATAACCTTGACTAAAACTCTATGTACCCAAAATAAACCAAACCTTAACAAGCCCTTTGAATGCTCTTCATAAACCTTACTCATTAAGAAAAACCCCCAAACTTTATTTTTGACGTTCACAAGTCTCTCTGATGGCTTAGATGTAGGGTGACTTGTAGAGTTTGATTAATGAAGGAGAGTAAGAATCGTAGTGGGATCGGAGTGTATGTGTGGAGATTGATTGGAGTAGGAGAAGGAGAAGGGGTATTTCAGTTTTTGTAAGAGAGGTAAATGGGCGCTCAACTGAATACTAATGTTATGAGGATGTGGGTTATATTTTTAAGATTTTAAGTGTGCCTGGATTCAGACTCAGGCGCGACTACGCCGAGTTTTGCCTTGTAGTTGGCGCGGGTGCGCTAGCTTTGTACTACATGTGGGCGTGGCCGCGCTGCGCTGCTACCCAGATTGAGACTGTTTTGTATATTTGAAGAAACAAGCAACATCTTGATGTTAATTATTTAACATGCATACCAAGCATTCACAAAAATGAGATATACCTATTCCCAAATCAAAATTTGAACTGGGTATCTTGTATGTATAATTGTATATCCAAAAATGCTCTATATGCAATTTCTATTAAAAAGATATGTACATTAAGCTCTATTCAAAATTGGTGTCAAAATTTTCATAAAACTAAGAAATAAACAAGGAGTGGGAAATAATAGATATATGCACTCAGAATTAAACAGTAGAGAGAGATAGACATGATCAATTAGAATAAAACACGAGGGAGAGATAGACATGATCATATAGAATTATACATGAGGGAGAAGTAGCTGATGCAAACAAAATTAAATAGGAGGGAGAAGAGAGATGATGGGGTGCCTCCCATCGAGCGCTAGTTTATAGTCCATTAGCTTGACTATCTCTTCCTGGATCATGTTAATGAAAGGATTAAGGTAACCTTTTGTCTGTCGACCTCACCATTATAGTAATGCTTCAGCCTCTGTCCATTAACCTTGAAGGGCTTGTTTGGGCACTTGTCGAAAATTTTAATCGCACCATGTGGGAATATAGTCTTAACTATAAAAGGTCCAGACCACCTTGATTTGTGCTTTCATGGGAAGATCTAAGTCTGGAGTTGAATAATAGCACTGCTTTCCCTGGCTCAAATGTTCTTTCCATAATTCTGTGATCATGCCACCTTTTCACTTTCTCTTTGTACAACTTGGAATTTTTGTAGGCTTGTAATCGAAATTCATCCAACTCATTGAGTCAAAAAAGGCATTTCTCCCCTGTAGCCTTTAAGTCAAAGTTCAGCTTCTTGATTGCCCAATAGGCCTTGTTTTCAAGCTCCATAGGAAGGTGACAAGCCTTTCCATACACAAGCTAAAACGACGACATGCCCAGTGGTGTTTTGTAGGCAGTCCTATATACCCATACTGCATCATTCAGCTTTAGCGACCAATCTTTTCTCGTGGGGTTCATAATCTTTTTCAGTACTCTCTTTACCTCACGATTTTACACTTCTGTTTGGCCATTTGTTTGGGGATGGTAAGTTGTAGCTATTCGATGATTCACCCCATATTTAACCAACAGTGTTGTAAACTAGCAATTGCAGAAATGACTACCTTCATCACTAATGATCGCCCTAGAAGTCCCGAACCTCGTGAAAAGGATCTTTTGGAGAAACCTCAGAACCACCCTAGTGTCATTTGTCGGTAGAGCTACCACTTCCACCAATTTGGACACGTAATCAACTGCCAGAAGGATGTATAAGTTTCCACATAACGAAACAAAATGGCCCATAAAGTTTATCCCCCAGACATTGAAGATCTCCACCTCAAGGATTGTATTCAAGGGCATTTCATTTCGCTTTGATATATTCCCTACCCTCTGACATCTATCACATCTTTGAACAAAGCTGTAAGCATCCTTAAAGAGATTCGGCCAATAGAAACCTGCTTGCAAAACACTGGCCGTTGTTCTTTCTCCCCCATAATGACCTCCATATACTGATGCGTGGCATTCCTGCAATATACTCTATGTCTCGCTATATGGAATGTACATTCTAATCATTCGATCAGCACACTGCTTGAACAAGTATGGTTCATCCCAAATAAACCATTTCATATCATGAAGAAACTTCTTCTTTTGTTGTCCAGTCAACTTAGAAGGAATGATGTTGCTCACTAAGAAGTTTGCATAATCTGCGAACTATGGCACTTCGCCTTTCACCACAAATAATTGCTCATCTGGGAAGGACTCATTAATCATAACTTTGTCATTCATATCCCTCCCCAGATTCTCTAATTGAGATAAGTGGTTAGCCACTTGGTTTTCAGTCCCTTTTCTGTCTTTGATCTCTAAGTTAAATTCCTGTAGAAGAAGAATCCACTTGATCAGATGGGGTTTAACATCTTTCTTGGCTATCAAATACCGGATTGCTGCATGGTTGGTGTACACAATCACTTTTGTCCCAATAAAGTAAGCATAAAACTTATCGAATGTGTACACCATTGCTAGAAGCTCCTTTTCTATAGTAGTGTAGTTGCTAGCATAATAGATAACATGAAAGATCTTGTCCCTACACTAGCCCAATACAGCTCCCACAGCAAAATCACTTGCATCACACATTAACTCAAATGAAAGATCCCAATCTGGGGTTGTAATCACTGGTGCCGTAGTTAACTTCTTTTTCAGATGCTCAAAAGCAGTCAAGCATTCCTCATCAAATCTAAACTAGACTTATTTTTTTAACAAACTGCAAAGTGGCTTGGTAATCTTTGAGAAGTCCTTTATAAACCGACGATAAAAGCCTGTATGCCCCAAGAAGCTATGGACGCCTTTTATAAAAGTAGGTGGAGGTAAATTCTCAACAGTTTCCAATTTAGCGTTGTCCACCTCTAATCCTTTCCTCGAAACCTTATGTCCCAAAATAATTCCTTCTTGTACCATAAAATGGCACTTTTCCCAGTTCAGTACTAAATTTGTTTCAACACACTTTTTCAGCACCTTTACCAAATTCTCGAAACACAGGTCAAAAGAGTCTCCAAAGACTGAGAAATCATCAATGAAGACTTTAACATTATGATCAATCATATCAGAGAAAATGGACATCATGCACCTCTGGAATGTAGCTAGGGAATTGCATAGACCAAAAGACATCCTTCTAAAAGCAAATGTACCATACGGACAAGTGAATGTAGTCTTTTCTTGGTCTTCTGGGGCTATCACTATTTGGTTGTATCCAGAGTAACCGTCCAGAAGATAGTAGTACTCATGACCTGCTAGCCTATCCAATATTTGATCAATAAATAGGAGAGGAAAATGATCTTTCCTTGTAGCCTTGTTCAGTCTGCGGTAATCCATGCAGACCCTCTAACCCATAACTGCCCTGGTAGGTATCAACTCATTGTTGTCATTGGATACCATTTTTATACCCCTTTTCTTCGGCACGCACTGCACCGGGCTAACCCAAGAGCTGTCTGATATAGGATATATAATCCCTACATCTAACCACATCAAAATCTCCTTCTTAACCACTTCCTTCATGATAGGGTTCAACCTTCTTTGTTGCTCCACTAATGGTTTACTATCATCTTCCAGCAGGATTTTGTGCTTACAAAATGAGGGGCTGATCCCCTTTATGTCTGCTATAGTCCATCCAATTGCTGATTTAAACTCTCGCAGCACTTGTAGTAATTTGTCTTCCTGGCAAGATGTTAGTACAATAACAATTATACCAGGAAACTTTGAAGATTCACTTAAAATGCATACCTTAAATAATTTGGAAGGGGTTTAAGTTTGTGACAGCCCCAAATCCGGGTCCTAAATCACCATGGATCTGGTATCATCATTCAACAACTATTGCGGAAGATATAAACATAAATTTTTTATACAATAAACTTTACACACTATTCCCCAAGGTCGAGTAACCTTAACTTATACACAAATTATTATCCTATCTGACATATAAAGGTATTATCATACATTACTGTTACTAATTTAGCTGCACACATAAACTAACGCTGGAACTGTCTTTGACCTTTCCTTGTATCTGACGTATTCGTCTTAATCTGCAATGTTTATCATGATATAACAAGGGTGAGCATGAAGGTTGCCCAGCAAGTTTAAATTATTTTAAGGATATATCATGATTGAAAGAGTCTGAATAATAAGCTGGCTATAATTCAACTTTATAGTTGTGAATTATCACGAACAAACTTTTGACTGAACAAGTATTGAACATGAACAAATATATCTAGACCGAAGGGTAATGAAGGTGATCAGCCTTTCATACCTGACTTATACATGCAATATATACAGAGTACATTCTATAATTCTTAAATATGGCAATCAGAAATGATTAACCATAAGCATATCTGAATGAAACAACTCTAAGTGGAGTTAAGAAAAACTTGCCTGTTCGGTTGATTACTATTACACATTTTAATAAGCTTTATCTGAAGACCTAATAATATTATCACAATATAATACTATTATATATACATATATACACACACACACACATAGAATAACCTAAACACATAACACATAACCCTATTAGTCTATTCAACACATAAAACTTAACATCAAGTCAAACTATTTAAGTCTGAGTTGAATCCGACAAAATCTGACATCCCGACAGTCTAGTCGGACAATACACGAGTTTAAGTTCAATTAAACTCTACCTTAATACTTAACAATTATCTTAGATAATCATATTATCAATCAAAAAAATTTTCAAAGGCTCGTAATAATTTTTAAGTAATTATTATCATTCCTCATGATTATTCAAATATCGTATTTATCTAATTTAAATACCACAATATTCTAATATCATTAATATTTATTTAATATTAGATATTAATGAAATACATGTCATAATATCATAACATATTTATAATATCTCAAAGTATTTTAATACTTTATTATTTCCTTTAAATTTTTAAAGTAATTTAAAACATTATTCAATAATCATTATTAATATAAATACCACATTATTCTCTTTATCATTAATATTTATTTAATATTAAATATTAATGAAAATTATAGCATAATATTATAATATAATTATAATATATCAAAGTATTTTAATACCTTAAAATCATATTTATATAATTTTTAAACAATTAAATTCATTATCCGATAATTGCTATTAATATTAAAATATTAATATTTTCATGACAAAATATCAAAAGTTATATTTTATAACTTAAAATATTTTTATAACACTTAAATCATTTTTGTATGAATTTTAAAACATTAATTCTATTTTTCCATAATTTATTTAATATATTAATTAAATAAATTACTTATCATTAATATTAATTAATTAATGAAATTCATCATGAGTAATATTAAAAGTCATTAAAAACAACTTAAAATATTTTCAGATACCATAATATAATTTTTCATGATTTTTCAAATATTAAAATCATTTTGTATAATTTTTTTAATATTATAATTAAATAAATTAAATACCTTTTCTATTCCAAAACATTAAATATTTATGAAATATACTCAAAGTAATTAAAACCCATTTTAGGCTTTAAAATAATTTTTAGGAATTTATTTTATATTTTTCATAATTAAAAACCATTTAATACTAATTATTTATTAAAAATAATAATTTTGGAAAATAAACTGTCGCTAAAGGGCCCTATAGCGACAAAACCGTCGCTATTGGTGTTCTTTGAGTGTTCTTGAGCCTGCCCAGATCGTCATGTCAATGAGAAAGGTACTTGGTTTGACCGGTTCTATAATCGTGTTGTTTGTGTTTTCTGGGAAGCTAAATTGTTATTGTTGTAGTATAAGTGGTGTACTATAATTGTAAACAAGTTCTATGGTCATTTTAAAACATCTCAGAGAGATTCATGCTTCAGAAAAGATTGTCGGATGCTGTTCTTCATTTCTGGGTTTTCCAGAAATGAAGAACAGTACGAGCATGCTACTTTAAATCTTCATAGCTTGCATCAAGGATTCACTTAGTGCGATATAAAGGTTCATTCTTATAGTACTAATATCAGTGTATAATTCTATAACCTTAGATCATAATAACAACATTACCAAAAGAAAATCTGGGCCAATCAAAGTAGGAAAGAAAAATTGTTCTTGAACATTTCTAGGTTACCCAGAAATGTTCTTGAGCAGTTAGTCATCCCATGTTTGACCACATATTTATACGATTCGGTTATGGATCTGAGTGATCTAAAGCCTTTAACATGTAGTCTTCATGTTAGGCTACAACAACAACACAATAACTTGGCCAAAACATTAACATACAGCAAGATCAGGGACTTTAAAAATCTTGTCAGACCAGCTGGAAAAATTCTGGGTTGCCCAGATTCAAATTTTCGTGCTCGGTCAACGCACTTTGACCAATCATATCTTTCAATATAAACATGATATGGGCTTGCTTCAAGTTCCAGATTAAAGCCCTTACTACAAAGAACAAATCTATAACATCAAACACCATTAACACCTAACACAGAGAGATCTATGAGCCCTGTCATTCGGTTGTCAGACAAAAATTTAGGGTTCATAGATCAGTTCTATAAACTTTAATTTTGAGCATCAAAATGATATGGATCTAAGTTTTAGCAACCCAGATAATCAAATGACACCCACTAACATGACTTATAACAACAAATTACAACATCTAACATAGAACATATGGATTCCAAAATTTAGGGTTTATACCTTCATAAACTTTGATTCTTGGATTTTGATCTTGATGTTCTGTTCTTGGTAAGTTGGGATATGTTCATGGCTTATCTTATCACTCTCTCTCACTCCCCATTCCCGAAATATAGAGAGAGAATGGGCTTGACAATAATGAGAAATAAAGTAAGTATTTTCTTACTTTAAATCTCTTATTTCTTGATCAATTAAACCTAATATTGCTAGGTGTCCTCACAGATCAGATTTGGTTGAGATATAATGCACATGGCTAGGGTTAGGTTTTGGTGAACAACTTACCTACAGTCAAAACCTACAAACCAACTTATTAAAAAATACAAAAAGACCAAAATGGTCATTTGCTTTCCAATTTTAATTCTAAAGTTATCATTTGATGCAACCCTTAGGGTTTAACCTTTAATGTGAGACCCCAAATTTTATAAATAAAGATTTAAATTTCTTGAAATATTTTTTTTTAATATTATGGTGTGAATTTGAGATAATGTTATAGTTGTGGGTAGTATTTATAAATTTTGCAAAGTATGCAAGTTGTTATATAATATTTGATTGGTTGGGGAATATTCGTTTTAACAGGGAATATTCGTAGGACGACACAATCATTGGTGAACCCACAATGAAAGTATTGTCGTAGTAATAAAACGACAGAATTATTTTTATGAAAATAACGACGGAAGTTTTATCGTTAATACTGTTGAACTACTCGATAGTAAAAGTACAGTAATACGCGTGGTTGCATAGTAGCACACGGTATTGGTTATTGATGCTTACGTGATAAGTCACTCAGTTATACTCAATTATTGCTACAGTAATTTTTGCATCATATCTCTCATATTATTGATTCGATTATTGTCACTATATCATCTGCGTTATATGATATATTATTAATCAATAATTGAGACGACAAAGTTATTCATATTATTAAATTACAATATTTACAATGTCTAGAAGTTCTGTCAAGGAGAGGTTTGGTCACCTAATTGCCCGCGAATAGGGAGAAATCCTTATTGGAAATCCCCCTCTTTCCTGGGAATGACCTGGTTGTTAAATATTGTGAGTTATAATATTAATGATGAATAAGTTCGTGTTGATTAAAGATGAATTTGATAGTTCCATTGTGTTGGGGATTATTTGTGTTAGTAGAAATCGACATTTATTTCGATAATAATGGATGTCTAGAGATTATATTGTTCAATCGGATATTCAGAGCACTTTTCGTGTCGGAGTAATATTCACGAGTTACTATTTACGAGTTACTATTGAGTCACATTCACTTACTATTAGGGGAGTTGGTGCAAGATTGATGATACTTGCATAAGTTAAAAATGGAGGTATAGATGGAGGTACTATACTGTAATTAATTTTTCACATGTTTAGAACTATTGAGTCACATGATTTACTATTGATTCACATGATTTACTATTAGGGGAGGTGGTGAAAGTTTGATAATACTTGGATGACTGAATTATAAATGAAAGAAAAGTTGGAAGTATTGTACTGTAATTTTTCGAGGCCCAAAATATACAATTATCGAAACTATGTTTTCCTATAAATAGAAGCTCATTCTTCCTTCATTTCTCACCAATTCACTAAAGCTTTAGAGCCATTATTATAGAGAGAAATTATAGAGAGAAAGAAGAAGAGAAGTCTGCTACGTTTCAATTCCAGTATCCAGCTTCATTCTAAGGTAAGGGATATTATTTGTTGTACCTGTAAGGGGTATTATTCTTTCATATTCATGAAGAGAATTATTTTCTTTCAATACTCGTAAGAGTTGTTATTCCATTCTTCATTATTATGTTGGAATAACCTATATATGCGAAGTACCGCATACATGGTGATATTCTTCTATTATTCCATTCCTTATTATTATGTTGGAATAACCTGTATATGCAAAGTACCGCATACATGGTAAAAATCTTCTATTATTCCGTTCTTTATTATTCCGTTGGAATAACCTGTTTATGCGAAGCACCGCATACATGGTGAAATTCTGTTGTTATTCCATTCTTTATTATTTTGTCAGAATATCCTGTCTGTGCGTTTTACGCCGGACCTGGTTCCATTATTTATTATTTCGCATTTATTATCCTATCGAAATATCTTGTCTGTGCGTTTACGCCGGACCTGGTTCCATTATTTATTATTCCGCATTTATTATTCTGTCGAAATATCCTTTCTATGTGTTTACACCGGACCTGGTTCCATTATTTATTATTCTGTTGGAATAACCTATCTATGCGAAGTATCGCATGCATAGTGATTTCTGTTGTTATTCCATTCTTTATTATTATGTTGGGACATCCTGTTGGTGCGAATTTCGCCTGACCTGGTTCCGTTATTTATTATTCTGTTGGAATAACCTGTCTATGCGACGTACCGCATGCATGGTGATTTCTGTTGTTATTCCATTCTTTATTCTATTCTTTATTATTTTGTTGGAATAACCTGTCTATGCGACGTACCGCGTGGTTGCATAGTAGCACACGGTATTGGTTATTGATGCTTACGTGATAAGTCACTCAGTTATACTCAATTATTGCTACAGTAATTGTTGCATCATATCTCTCATATTATTGATTCGATTATTGTCACTGTATCATCTGCGTTATATGATATATTATTAATCAATAATTGAGACGACCAAGTTATTCATATTATTAAATTGCAATATTTATAATGTCTAGAAGTTCTGCCAAGGAGAGGTTTGGTCACCTAATTGCGGCGCTTGATAGGAGAAATCCTTATTGAAAGCCCCTCTTTCCTGGGAATGGCCTGGTTGTTAAATATTGTGAGTTATAATATTAATGATGAATAAGTTCGTGTTGATTAAAGATGAATTTGATAGTTCCATTGTGTTGGGATTATTTGTGTTAGTAGAAATCGACATTTATTTCGATAATAAATGATGTCTGGAGATTATATTGTTCAATCGGGTATTTAGGCACTTTTTCGTGTTGGACTACTATTCACGAGTTACTATTCATGAGTTACTATTGAGTCACATTCACTTACTATTAGGGGAGTTGGTGCAAGATTGATGATACTTGCATGACTAAGTTAAAAATGGAGGTATAGATGAAGGTACTATACTGTAATTAATTTTTCACATGTTTAGAACTATTGAGTCACATGATTTACTATTGATTCACATGATTTAATATTATGGGAGGTGGTGCACGTTTGATAATACTTGGATGACTGAATTATAAATGAAAGAAAAGTTGGAAGTATTGTACTGTAATATTTTGAGCCCAAAAATGTGCAATTATCGAAACTATGTTTTCCTATAAATAGAAGCTCATTCTTCCTTCATTTCTCACCAATTCACTAAAGCTTTAGAGCCATTATTATAGAGAGAAATTATAGAGAGAAAGAAGAAGAGAAGTCTGCTACGTTTCTATTCCAGTATCCAGCTTCATTCTAAGGTAAGGGATATTAATTGTTGTACCTGTAAGGGCTATTATTCTTTCATATTCATGAAGAGAATTATCTTCTTTCAATACTCGTAAGAGTTGTTATTTCATTCTTCATTATTATGTTGGAATAACCTATATATGTGAAGTACCGCATACATGGTGATATTCTTCTGTTATTCCATTCCTTATTATTATGTTGGAATAACCTGTATATGCAAAGTACCGCATACATGGTGAAATTCTTCTATTATTCCTTTCTTTATTATTCTGTTGGAATAACCTATTTATGTGAAGTACCGCATACATGGTGAAATTTTGTTGTTATTCCATTCTTTATTATTCTGTCAGAATATCCTGTCTATGATTTTTACGCCGGACCTGGTTCTATTATTTATTATTCCACATTTATTATTCTGTCGAAATATCCTGTCTGTGCGTTTACGCCGGACCTGGTTCCATTATTTTTTATTCCGCATTTATTATTCTGTCAGAATATCCTGTCGGACCCGGTTCCATTATTTATTATTCTGTTAGAATAACCTATCTATACGAAATACCGCATGCATGGTGATTTCTGTTGTTATTCCATGTTTTATTATTCTGTTGGGACATCCTGTCAGTGCGAATTTCGCCTGACCTAGTTCCGTTATTTATTATTCTGTTGGAATAACCTGTCTATGCGACGTACCGCATGCATGGTGATTTCTGTTGTTATTCCATTCTTTATTATTCTGTTGGAATATCCTGTCTGTGTGTTTTTCGCCGGACCTGGTTCCATTATTTATTATTCTATTGGGAATAACCTGTATGTGCGGTCTCTATCGCATGCATGGTGAATCCTTCTGTTATTTCATTCTTTATTATTCTATTGGAATAACCTATCTATGTGGATTACCACATGCATGGTGAATAATCCTTTATATTCATTCCTTATTAAATTGTGGAAATGATCTGGTTACGTTGATTATGATGAGAGTCATAATAAAAGCTTTGGACTGATGAAAATCATGGTTATATGAAGTATTAGTAAGTGTTATGATGAGTTATGTTGGTTATTATGTGAAAACATGAAAGTTTCTTAGAAATCACAAAGGGTTGAAAATCAGATTTTGGTGAAAATAGAACATGAAATTCAATTGACCATATCTCCTATTATATTTCGATTTTTTGAGTATGGTCAAGTTCTAGAGTTAGATCTATGAGTTTTGTAGCATCTCCAAGTGGAATCACTGGAAAAGGTGTTGTAGATTTTCGTGTGGGCTGATTTTAGCAAATGAGTCAAAAGCAGGAAATTACCGAAATGTTACCGTCCAGATTTTTAAAAGGGCAATTTCGGGCACTTAATTTGTGAGAAAAATTCTGGCCTTTTGGGACATGAAAGTATATGGTATAAAGAACCTCCTGTCCAAAAATGAGCTCATTCCGACTTAAAATTAGCAAGTTATGACCATTTCAATATTTAGGTATTTCCGACGAAAAACGCTATAACCAGAGTTCTATAACTTTGATGACCATGAAATTTAAACCGGATGCTCACATTAACATGTGTAAGATCTTGCCAAGATTTGGGAATTTCTGGAGTTAAACTTGAGGTAGCTAATTTCTTAAGGAATTAATTAGAAATTGATTTTTGAAAAATAGAAATGAATTTTAAAAATTCCGAGAAAAATATATGTTCATTATGGGACTATATTCGCTAAATCCCCTTAAAAGAAATATTTTTGGGACTGATTTGGTATTTTTCATGAAAATAGTTTAGTTACGAACATATGAGTTAAATATGTTATGTGAAGTAACAAAGTTGGAAAATAGGATTTTATGGCTTGGAAATCCTATATAAGGTATACGTAGATTTTTGATGAGAGATTTAATCATTGGTGATGAAATCTTATGAGTATGGCATTTTTGAATGATTAAATGCATTATTTGGTAAGTGTAAACAATTGAAATAAATTATTTATAATTTTAAGAAGTGATTCAAATATTGTTATGATATTAACAATATTAGATTATGAATTTATTATGTGATTGATAATATTTGGATAAATTTAAAGTCTTTAATATTTATCCTTGTTTTAGTTTTATTAATGCTTATATCATTATCATCATCCTCATGCTTATATGATGATGAAAGTTATCTTTGGCTTACGTGCGAAGATGGACTGTTGATTATTGAATTGTATATCTTTGGCTTACGTGCAAAGATGGTTTGTTGATTATTGGTTTTATTGTTGTATATCTTTGGCTTACGTGCAGAGATTGACTTGGTATGATTATGACAAGGGATTATTCGGTATAGTCATGACCATTGATAATTTAATGAATATCTTTGGCCCGTAGTACAGGGATGATTCGATGATGTGGTTTATTTATTAAGCTGAGTCTCAGCAATAAAAATTAATGAAAACAATTTAAATCATAGAAGATAGTAGATTTTATTCTCTACTTGACTTTTCTATTAGATTGCTTGTTCCAATGAAGTTAAACTTTATGTCTATTGTATTTTATCAGTTTAACATTGTTAAAGACTATTGATAATTTATTCTACATTATCTTAGTCATAATATTTCTTACTGGGCTAGTTGAGCTCACCCTTTCTTTCACGGTTCTCTTCAGGAAATGAGTATATAGCTGGGACGAGTCGAGGAACGGAGTGACGGTCCAGATGATAGCATTAGTAGTCATCACTATTCTATTAAATAGTGTGACAATAAATGTAATGAGGACTCCATTGAGAGTGGATATTGTCTAGAAGGCAATATTCTTGTTTAAACTCTCAGCTTATGTTTTGTCGTATGTTACATGACAGTTGTATTATTAGGTTGTATTTTATATTTTTGTACCATGTATTTGGTGACTCAAGATGGGTGATGTATACCAAATTTTGGGGGCGTCACAGTTGGTATTAAAGATTAGGGATATGATCCCTGGCTGAGATGTGAGACAAGAACTAGGAGGGGAGAGACGGGGAATTCCTTCGCTAGTATGACCTACTTAAGTTTATTTGGTATTTAATTGGTCGGTCAGGGTATAGGGATAATATGTGTTATGTTAATTAACCCTTGTTTTGTGACAATGTTCGAAAATGGCATATGAAAATGTTGAGATAAGCAATGGAGAAAAATAATATGACTGCATCGTAGTGCGAGGCTAAGTTTGCGGAGTTATCTCGGTTTACATCCCATTTGGTCGATAATGAGGAGCAAATGACGCGAATATTTCTAAGAGGTTTGAAACCTGATACGTCAATACCTCATTTCTCATAAACTTTGTTTATATTCAGATGTTGTGAATAGGGCTCAGTTATTGGAGCGCGATAATGAGTTAGCACAACCAAAAGGTAACGACCAACAACACGATAATAAATTCTGCAATGGGCAATGACCATCGTAACAATGATAACCATCGTGGGGGAAATTATCATGCCAAGAATGGTATCCACTTCGGTGATAATCATGGCCAATATAATAGAAGTGGAAAATTCAAGAAAAGAAGGTCACCTAGCCTGATTTGGTCGTGCACCAAAGTCAAGTCCAGCTGGGATGGAGGCATTAAAGGGTGTCCCAAACAAGACAAAACCGGTAGTTCAATGGAGAGCGTTTGTCGTAACCTCCCAAAAAGCAAGGAATCCAAACGAGGTGATCTCGGGTAAGATAACCATAAACTCTAGCGAAGTTTATACTTTATTTGATATCGGTTCTACCCATTCCTTTATTTCTCCTACTTGCGCTCAACGTTTAAATTTGACTCCAGAGAAATTAGACTTTGACTTATCGGTTGAAGCTCCGTTATGAGAAACCTTCATTACATGTGCTATCCAAGTCTTGGATGAGAGTCACAGTTTTGAATGATATTTCTATCGTTAATAAATTTCCTAACGTATTCCTGAAGAATTTCCTGGCCTACCCCTAGAGCGTGAAATCGAATTTTGTATTGACCCCAGTACAAAAACCCATTTCTTAAACACTCAAATATTTTCTTCACCCAAAACGAACGTAACATGCACCAAAGATGTTGGCTCGAGCTGTTGAAGATTACGATCGTACCATTCAATACCATCGTGTAAAAGTGAATGTGGTAGCTGACGCATTGAGTAGAAGATCGTATGCGAATATACGAACCCACGTGAAGATAACAAATATATGAGTAGAATCGACTTTAATCGATAAAGTTAATGCCGCTCAAACTACACACCTGGAGCTGAGGAATGTGAAGAAGAAGGTTCAAGAAGTCGTTATCTCAACCCTCGATTTTATTGGCCCATTTGAAATCCTTGACTGTGGCCTATAGACTCGTTTTACCGCCGAATATGTTGCGTGTTCATAACGTTTATCACGTATCGATGTTACGTAAATATGTGGATGACCTGAACCACATTATTGATTAAGAACCAAACGAGATAACGAAAAATTTAACGTATGAAGAGATACGTGATAAAATCTTGGATAAGAAGGATCGTATTCAACACTCAAAGGTTATACCTCAAGAGTTAGAATCTGAAATGAAGTCAAGGTATCCTCATCTCTTCGGCATACCAGGTACGCACGTAAATTTCGAGGGTAAAATTTCATAAGGAGGGGAGATTGTGAGACCCCAAATTTTATAAATAAAGATTTAAATTTCTCGAAATATTTTTTTTAATATTATGGTTTGAATTTGAGATAATGTTATAGTTGTGGGTAGTATTTATAAATTTTCCAAAGTATGCAAGTTGTTATATAATATTCGATTGTTTGGAAAATAGTCATTTTAACAGGGAATATTCGTACGACGGCACAATCATTGGTGAACCCACAACGGAAGTATTGTCGTAGTAATAAAATGACAAAATTATTTTTATGAAAAAAACGGCGGAATTTTTATCGTTAATACTGTTGAACTACTCGGTAGTAAAAGTACAGTAATACGCGTGGTTGCATAGTAGCACACGGTATTGGTTATTGATGCTTACGTGATAAGTCACTCAGTTATACTCAATTATTGCTACAGTAATTGCTGCATCATATCTCTCATATTATTGATTCGATTATTGTCATTGTATCATCTGCGTTATATGATATATTATTAATCAATAATTGAGACGACAAAGTTATTCATATTATTAAATTGCAATATTTATAATGTCTAGAAGTTCTGTCAAGGAGAGGTTTGGTCACCTAATTGCGCGCCAATAGGGAGAAATCCTTATTGGAAAGCCCCCTCTTTCCTGGGAATGACTTGGTTGTTAAATATTGTGAGTTATAATATTAATGATGAATAAGTTCGTGTTGATTAAAGATGAATTTGATTGTTCCATTTTGTTGGGATTATTTGTGTTAGTAGAAATTGACATTTATTTTGATAATAATTGATGTCTGGAGATTATATTGTTCAATTGGGTATTCAGGGCACTTTTCGTGTCGAAGAACTATTCACAAGTTACTATTTATGAGTTACTATTCACAAGTTACTATTCACAAGTTACTATTCATGAGTTACTATTGAGTCACATTCACTTACTATTAGGGGAGTTGGTGCAAGATTGATGATACTTGTATGACTAAGTTAAAAATGGAGGTATAGATGGAGGTACTATACAATAATTAATTTTTCACATGTTTAGAACTATTGAGTCACATGATTTACTATTGATTCACATGATTTACTATTAGGTGATGTGGTGCAAGTTTGATAATACTTGGATGACTGAATTATAAATGAAAGAAAAGTTGGAAGTATTGTACTATAATTTTTCGAGCCCCAAAATGTGCAATTATCGAAACTATGTTTTCCTATAAATAGAAGCTCATTCTTTCTTCATTTCTCACCAATTCACTAATGCTTTAGATTCATTATTATAGAGAGAAATTATAGAGAGAAAGAAGAAGAGAAGTCTGCTACGTTTCTATTCCAGTATCCAGCTTCATTCTAAGGTAAGGGATATTATTTGTTGTACCTGTAAGGGGTATTATTATTTCGTATTCATGAAGAGAATTATTTTCTTTCAATACTCGTAAGAGTTGTTATTTCATTCTTCATTATTATGTTGGAATAACCTATATATGCGAAGTACCGCATACATGGTGATATTCTTCTGTTATTCCATTCCTTATTATTATGTTGGAATAACCTGTATATGCAAAGTACCGCATACATGGTGAAATTCTTCTATTATTCCGTTCTTTATTATTCTGTTGGAATAACCTATTTATGTGAAGTACTCGCATACATGGTGAAATTTCGTTGTTATTCCATTCTTTATTATTCATCTAGGAATATCACATCTATGAGTTTTTTACGGACCGGTTCTATTATTTATTATTCCACATTTATTATTCGTCGAAATATCCATGCGTAGGTTTTACGCCTGGGACTGGTTCCATTATTTATTATTCATCATTTATTATTCTGTCAGAATATCCTGTCTATGCGTTTACGCTGGTCCTGGTTCTATTATTTATTATTCTGTTGGAAAAACCTATCTATGCGAAGTACCGCATGCATGGTGATTTCTGTTGTTATTCCATTTCTTATTATTCTGTTAGGACATCCTGTTGGTGCGAATTTCACCTGACCTAGTTCCGTTATTTATTATTCTGTTGGAATAACCTGTCTATGCGACGTACCGCATGCATGATTTTTGTTGTTATTCCATTCCTTATTATTCTGTTGGAATATCATGTCTGTGCGTTTTACGCCGGACCTGGTTCTATTATTTATTATTCTGTTGGGAATAACCTGTCTGTGCAGTCTCTATCGCATGCATGGTGAATCCTTCTGTTATTCCATTCTTTATTATTCTATTGGAATAACCTGTCTATGTGGATTACCACATGCATGGTGAATAATCCTTTGTATTCATTCTTTATTAAATTGTGGAAATGATCTGGTTACGTTGATTATGATGAGAGTCATAATAAAAGCTTTGGACTGATAAAAATCATGGGTATATGAAGTATTAGTAAGTATTATTAAGAGTTATGTTGGTTATTATGTGGAAACATGAAAGTTTCTTAGAAATCACAAAGGGTTGAAAATTATATTTTGGTAAAAATGGAACATGAAATTTAATTGACCATATCTCCTATTATATATCAAATTATTGAGTGTGGTCAAGTTCGAGAGTTAGATCTATGAGTTTTGTAGCATCTCCAAGTGGAATCACTGGAAAAGGTGTTGTAGATTTTCGTGTGGGCTGATTTTAGCAAAGGAGTCAAAAGCAGGAAATTACCGAAATGCTACTGTCCAGATTTTTAAAAGGGCAGTTTTGGGCAATTAATTTGTGAGAAAAATTCCGGCCTTTTGGGACATGAAAGTATATGGTATAAAGAACGTCCTGTCCAAAAATGAGCTCATTCTGACTTAAAATGAGCAAGTTATGACCATTTCAATATTTAGGTTTTTCCGACGAAAAACACTATAACCGGAGTTCTATAACTCCGATGACCATGAAATTTAAACTGGAAGCTCACATTAACATGTGTAAGATCCTGCCAAGATTTGGGAATTTCTGGAGTTAAACTTGAGGTAACTAATTTCTTAAGGAATTAATTAGAAATTAATTTTTGAAAAATAGTAAATAAATTTTAAAAATTCCGAGAAAAATATATGTTCATTATGGGACTATATTCTGCTAAATCTCAGAAAAGAAATATTTTTGGGACTGATTTGTTATTTTTCATGAAAATGGTTTAGTTACTAACATATGAGTTAAATATGTTATGTGAAGTAACAAAGTTGGAAAATAGGATTTTTTGGCTTGAAAATCCTATATAAGGTATATATAGATTTTTGATGAGAGATTTAGTCATTGGTGATGAAATCTTATGAGTATGGCATTTTTGAATGATTAAATGCATTATTTGGTAAGTGTAAACAATTGAAATAAATTGTTTATAATTTTAAGAAGTGATTCAAATATTGTTATAATATTAACAATATTAGATTATGAATTTATTATGTGATTGATAATATTTGGATAAATTAAAAGTCTTTAATATTTATCCTTGTTTTAGTTTGATTAATGCTTATATCATTGTCATCATCCTCATGCTTATATGATGATGAAAGTTATCTTTGGCTTACGTGCGAAGATGGACTATTGATTATTGAATTGTATATCTTTGGCTTACGTGCAGAGATGGACTTGGTATGATTATGACCATGGATTATTCGGTATAGTCATGACCATTGATGATTTAATGAATATCCTTGGCCCGTAGTGCAGGGATGATTCGATGATGTGGTTTATTTATTAAGCTGAGTCTCAACGATAAAAATTGATGAAAATATTTTAAATCATAGAAGATAGTAGATTTTATTCTCTACTTGACTTTTCTATTGGATTGCTTATTCCGTTGTAGTTAAACTTGATGTCTATTGTATTTTATCAGTTTAACATTGTTAAAGACTATTGATAATTTATTCTGAATTATCTTAGTCATAATATTTCTTACTAGGCTAGTTGAGCTAACCCTTTCTTTCACTGTTCTCTTCAGGAAATGAGTATATAGCTGGGACGAGTCGGGGAACGGAGTGACGGTCCAGATGATAGCATTAGTAGTCCTCACTATTCTGTTAAATAGTGTGACAATAAATGTAATGAGGACTCCATTGAGAGTGGATATTATCTAGAAGGCAATATTCTTGTTTAAACTCTCAGCTTATGTTTTGTCGTATGTTACACGACAGTTGTATTATTAAGTTGTATTTTGTATTTTTGTACAATGTATTTGGTGACTCAAGATGGGTGATATATACTTAATTTTGGGGGCGTCACATTTAGGGTTAAAACCTAAGGTTTACAAAAATCACATTTAGGATTTCTAAATTAGGTTTTTAAAAAATGGAAAAACTAAGATTTTTCAAATTATAATTAGGATTCTCTAATTATACTTAGATTTCCTAATCATAATTCAAGTTTGCTAATTAGGATTAATATTTCCTAATTAAAATTGCTAATTTAGCAATTAAATCCATATTTGTACATTAGGGTTTCTGCCGGAACAATTAGGGTTTAAAATTTTGAAATTAGGGTTTGCTAATTAATTAAGCTTTACCCTAATTAATATTATAATTAATAGCACTTGAGCATTATAATTATCCTTTAAGTTCCCAGATTAGGGTTTTCAATTTCTGAATTAGGGTTTCGAATTCTCGAAACCTAAATTAGGGTTTTAGAATCGGTTTCTAGGGTTTCTTATCCATTGCTAGGGTTTTCTAACTGAACGTTGACGTTTTTAATGTAATATTAAGGTTTGACAATGATAAAATTTATCTGGTCAACCCTTGACCCTTAACCACATTCTGAACACATAAATGACCATATACACAGAACATATTCACGTATACACTTAATCCTGAATAATTCACTAAAAGCCTTCACAGAATTTTGAAATCCTCAAAATTCCTTCCCAAAAATATCAAATGCATACACTTATTTTCTGTCTAGGTTCTAATATTGAACATTAAATTAATCAATTATGATTTTAAAAAATTTCTAAATTCTCGGTTTGTCACAAAGTTCAAGATTGGGAGGCATCTCAAGAGAAGGCTTGAGTCGTTCTGATGTCTCCCCAAAAAGTTTGAGTGGCTCAATGGGAATCTTAAACCTTCGCATCTGTGGTGTTGTGTCAAGGATTTGCACATACTTTACAATCTCAGTATCTTCCATGTCTGATTCTCCTAGAATAGCACTTTCTAATGGCTCAATGTTAATCAAATTACCAGCCCCTTCATTCAACCCTCGGTCTACCACATCAATCCGAAAGCACTCTTCCTCGTCAGTGGGGAACTTCATAGCCTTAAAAATGTTGAAAGTGACCTCTTGGTCTTGCACTCTCATGGTCAGCTCTCCTTTCTGGACATCTATAAGAGTTTGCCTCGTGGCTAGAAAAGGTCTCCCAAGGATGATTGGTATGACTCTATCCTCTTTATATTCCAAAATGATGAATTCAGTTTGGAAGATAAACTTGTCTACTTTGACCAAGACATCTTCAACAATACCCCTTGGATAAGTGATGGATCTGTCGGCAAGTTGTAATGATATATTTGTCGGTTTTGGAGCCGGCAATCCTAATTGATTAAATACCGATAGAGGCATCAAATTTATGCTTGCCCCCAAGTCACATAGGCATTTGTTGAAAGAAAGCCTTCTAATGGAGCATTGTATTATGAAACTGCCTGGGTCCTTCAGCTTTAGAGGTAGCTTACGCTGTAACACTGCACTGCACTCTTATGTCAAGGCCACTGTCTCATAATCCTCTAATCTTTTCTTCCTTAATAGAATGTATGTCATAAATTTTGCGTAGCTTAGCATTTGTTCTAATGCCTCTACGAATGGGATGTTTATCTGCAGTTTCTTGAAGACCTCCAAAAACTTAGCAAACTGTTTGTTTTCTCTTTTCTTTTGCAATCTATGTGGATAAGGAATAAGAGGGTAAAAAGGTGGTGGTTTGGTGGTGGTTTTCTCAACCAACTCTTCATGATCCTTCTCAACTACCCTCTTTTCAAAACCTTCTTTTGACAAGCCATCATCAGAATTCAGAACATCTTGGCGCGGGCGCACTAGGACCAATTTCTGCAGTCTGTTTTCCTGATATCAGTGTAATGGCTTGACATTGCTCTTTTCCTTCCCTTCTTAGATTGGCTTCAGTGTTACTTGGTAGAGCTCCTTGTGGTCTATTGTTAAACATGTTGGTTATTTGGCCCATTTGGGTCTCTAAGTTCTTAATAGCCACAGCTTGACTCTTTATCATTACTTCAGTGTTTGTCATATACTTCAACATCAATTCTTCCATCTCTGACTTCTTTTCTGGTTGAGGGGCAGGAGGTGGATGATGTTGCTGCTATTGTTGAAATCCAGGAGGGTAAGGAGGTTTGGGTGCATACTGCTGGTGAGATTTTTGTGGTTGATACTGTTGTTGGGATTGGAATTGTTGTTATGGTTGGTGTTGTTGAACATTTTGGTTATTGCTCCAACTAAAATTGTGATGGTTGCGGTTGTTAGGATGGTAGGAGTTTTGAAATTGATTTTAAGGCTTTTGGTAGTTGCTGACGAACTGTACTTATTCTGCTGTGATAGCACATTGTTCAGTTTGGTGTGATCCTGCACAAATCTCACAGACATAAGCAACTTGCTTACCCTTGTTCTCAGCCAATGAATCAATCTTCTTTGCCATAGCTTCCATTTGGGTTGATAACATTGTAATAGAATCTACCTCTAATAACCCAATAACTTTAGGTTATGGCATCCTAGCCGTTGGATTCTGAAAATCATTTGCTACCATAGTCTCGATAATCTCATAAGCTTCTTCATAGCACTTGGCCCATAAAGCTCCTCCTGCAGCAGCATCAACTATTGGCCTAGACTGCTAACCTAACCCATTGTAGAAGGTATTAATGACCATCCAGTTAGGCATCCCATGGTGAGGGCATTTCCTTAGCATTTCTTTGTAGCGTTCACAGGCCTCATACAACGACTCGCCCTATTGTTGCTCAAATTGAGATATAGTAGTTCTCATTTTCGCTGTTTTAGCCATAGGGAAAACTTTGGCTAAGAACTTCTGTGCTATGTCCTCCCATGTGGTGATTGACCCTGATGGCAATGAATGGAGCCAACTTCTTGCCTTATCCCTCAAAGAAAACGGAAACAGTTTGAGCCACACTTCATCTTCTGACACACCATTATACTTGAATGTGTCACATATCTCAATGAAACTCAGCAAGTGCTCATTTGGGTCATTTGTAGCAACACCTCCAAATTGAACCATATTTTGGACCATTTGTATTATCCCTAACTTAATCTCGAAGGTGTTTGCTACTATTGTTGGCCTAATAATGCTCGACTGTAACTCATTTATTTTTGGCATAAAATAGTCCCTTAAAGTTCTATGCTCCTCTCTATGCTCTTCTGCCATATTGGTTGATGTTTCAATATTCACCTGTGTATAAGAATAACGTGGACTCTCTCTCCAAGCTTTACCGTTATTATTGTCATGTTTAGGTATCAACCCAAAATTTGACGATCGAGTGTGCATATACTACCACAAGTACCTGAAACGCAAACAAAAGTAAAATATAAATGAGATAAGATAAAAATTGCTTAAGTCAGACAAAATAAACTTAAGTTGATGACGACATTAATAAAAATAAATGCCTATCCCCGGCAACGGTGCCAAAAAGTTGTTGGGCCTATTTCGGGTTAACAAAACAGACACTAACACGTGCAAGTATAAACGGTCAACAAGTAGTATAAAGTAAGTAAAGTATAGTTCCCACGGAGAAAGGTGAATATTTCTAAACTAGCATGCAACAACCTTATACCTATCTCTGGCTGCTTAAACGATCGATTTACAGGTAAATTAAAATATTAAATAATTATCAACACAAAATTACTAATTAACAAACTAAGAGATTAAAAGTGGAAAGATATGGGATCCTTGTGACGCCCCCAAAATAGGTATACATCACCCATTTTGAGTTGTCAATACATGGTACAGAAACAACTACAACTTTATTAATACAACATAAAAACTGTGAGTTTAAATACAAATATTGTCATCTAGACAATATCCATACCCAACTAAGTCCTCATTACAATTATTGAAACATTCTTTTACAAAAATGGTGAGGACTACTAAACAACTCTCTTCTAGAACTATCATTCCATACCCCGACTCGTACTCGCTACATTCTCGCCTCCTGAGAAGAAAAATGGAACAAAAAGGAAAAGAGTGAGCCCAACTAGCCCAGTAAATAACATTATGACTAAGATAATATAAAACAAATTATCGTTAGTCTTCAATAGGGAAAAAATCTGAGAGAATATAATAAACAACAAGTTTTAGATCAATATTCGCAGCGAAAATAATAATTCATAGAAGAGTTACGTAGAGAATGAAATCTACTATTATCTATGAATTTAACAGTCCATCAACAGTATTTTTATCCCTATAACATCAATCAATGCACATCTTGAATCATATATTCATCTTTGCACTACAGGCCAAAGATATTCATCAGTTGGTCATGTTCATCTCAACACCAGTTCATCTTTGCACTACGGGCCAAAGATATTTATTATATAATCATCAATCTTTGCACTACAGGCCAAAGATATTCAATAATATCATCATTTAGGACTGAGGATGATGAAAAATATTTTAAAGAAAACGAATCCAGTGAAACAAAAGAATAAATATTAAGGATTCGTATTTCATCTATTTCATGTCCAAAAATACCTCATAAATAATCATAGTGGTGTAAAATTCAAGAATTGTCAAAACATGGATACAATCAAAGCTACTATCCATAATAGATATTTTGGACGAAAAGGAAAAATTTTGTTTTTTTTATGAATAGTGTCGTATTCGTGAATAGTGTCGTATACGTGAATAGTAACCCCGACACAAAAAGTTCCAAATTTGATTAAAAGTTCAAACCAATATTTTGGCATAATGATATTGAAGAAAATAATATCATTTTAAAAAAATAATATCCCTTACCTCGAAAGAATAGTACTTCTAGTTGAAACACCGGATATAGGCTATGACTTGAACTTGCACCGTATAGCAACACTCAAAGTATTAAAATACTCACAAGAATACGTTCAATATATCGAGAGAGAAAGAGAGAGAAAACTTCAGTTTCTGGTGTAATTTTTAATTCTAACCTAAGCACCCTATTTATAGGAAAATGCTTAGAACATTAAAGCGTAAAATTTAATAAAATATTAATATATTTTTATTAAATTCCTACGCACACAATCTTCAACTGAACTCATTTCTAGCACATGTTAAATGAGTCTCACAAAATGTAAAAACGCTTTTTCTTAATAAAAATAATTAAAACTTCAAAAATTAATTATTTTGAACTTGAACTTCAATAATTCATAATAAATAGCCCTTTTGTCAAAAAAATTCAAACCACATGTCTTTTCCATAGGAAATTCCATTCTCTACAAGTTTGCAGAAGAATTGTTTTCCAAATTACAAACAGAAATTGACCGAAATCCACAAACCAAGCGATATTTCGTGCTATAATCAAATTTTCATCAAGAAATGGGGTCCACCGACACACAAAACATGTGTTTATCATTTATTTAGCAAAAATACTCTTCATCCTCGTATACTCATATATCTCACAGTCATTGTAAAAATATCATCATTATTATATTATTAAAATATAATAATATATTTAAATGAATTTTTTTTATCAGAAAAAGATAAAATATTAATTTTCAATAATTGTTACATTAAAAGTTTTCTCCATCTATATCCACATAAAATCCATATTTTTCTCATCATATAAATCAATAATTAATTATTCATAAATAATATTACGTAATCATAATAATCGACAACCAAGTCGTTCTAGGATGAGCGGGGCTTTCAATAAGGATTTTTCTTTCATGGTGCCGCAATTAGGTGACCAAACCTCTCCTTAGACAGAAACTTTCTAGACATTGCCAATAATGTTATCTAATAATATTATTAAGATAATATAAATTATTGCTTCGATAATGAAAATATTGTGTAGTGACAATTATTGAAACAACAAGAATATAAAATATCAACGCAGACAATTATTGAATCAATAAAATAAAATCTTGAACAATAATTATCGTAACAATTATTGAGTAGTGCCTCTTACGTAAGAATCAATAATTGGTGCAATGCTGGTGCTATTGTGTTTTAACCATTTAGTATTTTAACAAAGATAATCAGTAATAACAACGCCTGTTATTTATAACCAACTTATTCTTGTCATTTTCTTCATCCAATCGCTTTTCGTTATGGGGCCCACACAAGGCTGTGCCGTTGTACGAATATTCTCCGACAGCAAGAATATTCCATGACCAAACAAATATTCCACAACAACAATGAATATTTTATAACCACTTGCTTATTTGAAATATTTGTGCATTTTTACCCATAAATAACCACATTAATCAAATCAACCTTTACTATTTCAAAATAATAAATAGAGGAATTTAAATTTCATTTATTAATAATTTGGGGTTTTACAACCTCCCCTCCTTATGAAATTTTGTCCTCGAAATTGACGTACGTACCTGGTGTTTCGAAAAGGTGAGGATACCTCGCTTTCATTTCTGTTTTCAACTCCTAGGTCATTTCCTCTATAGCATGGTTCCTCCACAAAACTTTAACTTGTGGTATGACCTTCGTGCGTAGGACATGCTCTTTCCTATCCAAGATCTTGACAGGTACCTCTTCATACGTTAAACCTTCGACTATCTCATCCGGTTCTAACTCAATAACATGGTTCGGGTCTTTCACATATTTATGAAGCACGGATACGTGAAAAACATTATGAACACGAGACATACTTGGAGGTAACGTGAGTCTATAGGCTACATTTCCTACTCGGTCAAGAATCTGAAATGGACCAATAAATCGTGGATTGAGCTTTCCTAGTTTCCCAAATCTTGTAACTCCCTTCCATGGAGCTACACGCAACAATACGTGATCCCCAATACTAAATTCCACATCCTTTCGATGAAGATCCGCATAACTCTTTTGTTGATCCTGTGCCGTTTGTATACGTTGTCGAATCATTTGGATCTTTTCTGTAGTCATACGTACCAACTCGGGTCCCAACAATGTTGCTTCACCCACCTCATCCCAACATATTGGAGAGCGACACTTTCGTCCATATAATGCTTCGAATGGAGCCACACCTATACTTGCTCGATAATCTGTTGTTGTTGTAGGAGAATTCCACCAATTGTAAATACTTATCCCAACCGCCTTGAAGTCTAGGACATAGAGTCTTAATAGATCTTCAAGAGTTTGAATAGTCCTCTCTCGATTTTTCCGTCTGTTTGAGGATGGTATGCCGGCCAATCAATCGAACTGCGTGCCATAGCTTTTTTGCAAGCTAACCCAAAATCTTGAAGTGAATCTTGGGTCACGATCTGAAACTATGGATACTGGCATGCCACGCAACCTCACAATCTCATTCATGTACATACTAGCAAGACGTTCAAGGGAATAAGTCTCCCGTATCGGCAAGAAATGTGCAGACTTGGTTAATCTATCAACAATAACCCAAATAGCATTTATGCCTTGAGAAACCGTGGGAAGACCTGTAATGAAATCCATGGTAATGTGTTTCCACTCCCATTTCAGAATCTCAAGTGGTTGCAACGGACCCTTAGGTACTTGATGCTCCGCCTTTACACGTTGACAAGTTAAACACATCGAGATAAACTTTGCAATCTCTCTCTTCATATTATTCCACCAAAATGTATGTCTAAGATCACGATACATCTTGGTACTTCTAGGATGAATTGCAAACGGTGTATTGTGTGCCTCCATCATAATCTTGTACTTCAAATCAGAATCGTTAGGAACACAAAGTCTAGAGTGGACTCGAAGTATTCCTTCTTCATCGATTCTCGCTTCTGGGATAGCACCTTCTTGTACTTTCTTCTTCATACGCATCAGCTCCGAGTCGGTGGCTTGAGCAACCTTAACTTTTTCTATTAAAGTTGGCTCTATGCGTATACTTGACATCATCGCACTCGTTCCTGCATATGATCTTCTACTCAATGCGTCAGCTACCACGTTCGCTTTTCCAGGATGGTATTGAATAGTGTGGTCTTAATCTTTCAACAACTAGAGCCAACGTCGTTGCCGCATGTTGAGTTCTTTTTGGGTGAAGAAATATTTGAGGCTTTTATGGTCTGAATATATCTCCACTTTCTCCCCGTATAGATAGTGCCTCCAGATCTTTAGCACGAAAACGACTGCTGCCAACTCTAGATCATGAGTAGGATAATTCCTCTCATATTCTTTAAGTTGTCGCGAGGCATAGGCTATGACTTTCCCACGTTGCATGAGAACACATCCTAACCCTTTGCCTGAAGCATCGTTGTAGATAACAAATCCATCCGTACCAGATGGTATTGTCAGAACAGGTGCCGAAATGAGTCTCCTCTTGAGCTCTTGGAAACTCTTCTCGCATTCCTCACTCCATACGAATTTTGTATCCTTCCAAGTCAGATGAGTTAACGGAGTAGCGATTCGAGAAAACCCTTCCATGAATCTCCGATAATAACCAGCTAAGCCCAAAAAGCTACGTACTTCGGTCACCGACTTCGGTTGTTCCCAACTTTGTATTGCTTCAATCTTCGCCGGGTCAACAGATACTCCATGTTTTGACACCACGTGCCCAAGGAATGCTACTTCCTCAAGCCAGAACTCGTATTTCTTCAACTTGGCATATAACTTGTTTTCACGAAGCCTTTGGAGTACCAGCTTCAAATGGTGCTCATGATCTTCACGACTTTTGGAATATATGAGGATGTCATCAATAAAGATAACAACAAACTGATCCAAATATTCCTTGAATACTCAGTTCATCATATCCATGAAAGCCGCAGGAGCATTAGTCAATCCGAAAGACATGACTAAGAATTTATAATGCCCATACCGAGTTTTGAAGGCAGTCTTTGGAATATCCTCGGTTAATCTTCAATTTGATGATATCCGTAAGCGAAGATCGATCTTTAAAAAGAATTGTGCTCCTTGCAACTGATCAAACAGGTCATCAATACGAGGTAGAGGATACCTATTGTTGATGGTGACATGGTTCAATTCCCAATAGTCAATACAAAGTCGCATACTCCCGTCTTTCTTCTTTACAAATAAAACGGGAGCACCCTAAGGAGATGTACTAGGACGAATGAAACTGATGTCCAACAACTCCTGTAGTTGGACTTTTAACTCCTGAAGTTCAATAGGAGCCATTCGATATGGGATTTTAGAAATGAGCTCTATACCCGGTTCAAGATCAATAAAGAATTCAACTTCACGTTCCGGGGGTAGACCGGGAAGTTCTTCAGGAAATACGTCAGGAAAGTCAATAACAACAGGAATATTATTCAAATTTGACGTGTCTTTATTCAAATCCATAACATGGGCTATGAAAGCTTGACATCCGTTTTTTAATAAACGAATAGCCTTATGACTTGATATGACAGTGATTGATTTTAATGGTTTAGTTTCTTGAATTCGAACAACAAGTTGTTTAGGAATATGAAAACTAACAACCTTACGAAAACAATCAATTTTGGCATGATGAGTAGTTAACCAATCAATCCCTAAAATCACATCAAAAGCAAGTATCTTTAAAGAGATAAGGTCAACAGGTAACGTGATGGTGCCAACTTGGATCAAACAAGATTTATAAACAGTGGATGTGATTAAAGTTTCTCCTAACGGAGTCTCCACAGATAGGTCAAAGTCTAATTTCTCCGGAGTCAAGTTTAAACGTTGAGCACAAGCAGGAGAGATAAATGAATGGGTAGCACCGGTGTCTAGTAATGTATAAACTTCACAAGAATTTATGATTAGCTTACCCGTGATCACCTCATTTGGGTTCTTCGCATTTTGACCAGTCACAACAAACGCTCTTCCAGGAACCGTTGACTTTGACTTTTACGGGATGACCTTTTAAGTCACCATCCCCGCTGAACTAGGTTTCGCTACCGTACAATCTCGAGCGATATGTCCTTCCTTTCCACAATTATAGCATACCTTGAACTATTGTGGACAGTTTGGGCTGATATGTCCCTCTTTCCCATATTTGTAGCATACGACCGGTGGTCGTTCTCCTCCCTTAGAACTAGTTGCTGCTGGTGCTGATGTCTTCGGATTGTCATTGTTGAATCTCCTCTTTTTAAAATCTCCCCCCGACTCGCTACTTCTATTTTCATGGCCATGATTACCACCAGAGTGGTTACCATTTTTGTCTGTCTTTTTCTTTCTTTGCTGGTTATCGTTTCTGTTGACTGCTATCTCCGGTATGATCCTGGTTATGGTCCCTCGGTTGAACGTACTCGTTATCTCGCTCTAACAATTGAGCCTCGCATTGACAACATCCGAATAGAGAGAAAATTTATGAGAAATGAGATCTTGACGTACGCGGGTTTCAAACCTCTCGTAAACATCCGCGTCATCGTTCCTCATTCTCCACCAAATGAGGTGCAAACACGGATAACTCGCAAACTTTGCCTTGTCTTTGGGACACCGTCATGTTATTTTGTTCCAGTCTAATGAACTCCACTTCCTTCATATGACGAATACTTTCAGGAAAGTACTTGTCATTGAAAAGTTTCTGAAATGTCTCCCAAGACATGCTGAGTGCGGCTGGATGGGTACGCTTCACAGATTCCCACCAGTAATCTGCCTCATTACGGAACATAAAGGTGGCGAATGGAACCTTATGTTCCTCCGTGCATCCCAAGACATCGAATATCTTGGTGATTTGTTTGACCCACGTTTCTGCCTTAATCGGATCTGGCTTGCCCTGGTGGTCCCAACTCTTTGAACTTCTTGGCTGTGACAACCCATGAATTACTATCATTTCCTCCTGTATTTTGAACACGAGTCTCCCTCGTCTGATTTTGCATGAACTGCAAGAAGCTTCTAAACATCCCATCTTTCATCATCTGTTCAGTGGTGTTGTTCACAGGAGGAACATTGCCAGCCTGTTGCACATTTTCCTCGTTGGTGAGTACAGGCGTCTCCACAGTCTCATTTACTCCACTGTTAATATTCTCAGTCGACATTCTCAAATACTGCCATAAAACAAGGGTATCAAATAATATCCCTATATACTGACCAACTAACACATAAGCTTAGGTAAGACACATTAGCGAAGGATTTACTCATCTCTCCCCTCCTAGTTCTATTCCCCGATCTCCGCCAGAGATCATATCCCTAAGCTCTGATACCAACTGTGACGCCCCCAAAATAGGTATACATCACCCATTCTAAGTTGTCAATACATGGTACAGAAACAACTACAACTTTATTAATACAATATAAAAACTGTGAGTTTAAATACAAATATTGTGATCTAGACAATATCCATACCCAACTAAGTCCTCATTACAATTATTGAAACATTATTTTACAAAAATGGTGAGGACTACTAAACAACTCTCTTCTAGAACCATCATTCCATACCCCGACTCGTACTCGCTACATTTTCGCCTCCTGAGAAGAAAAATGGAACAAAAAGGAAAAGAGTGAGCTCAACTAGCCCAGTAAAGAACATTATTACTAAGATAATATAAAACAAATTATCGTTAGTCTTCAACAAGGAAAAGATCTGAGAGAATATAATAAACAACAAGTTTTAGATTAATATTCGCAGCGAAAAAAATAATTCATAGAAGAGTTACGTAGAGAATGAAATCTACTATTATCTATGAATTTAACAGTCCATCAACAGTATTTTTATCCCTATAACATTAATCAATGCACATCTTGAATCATATATTCATCTTTTGCACTCTGAGCCAAAGATATTCATCGATTGGTCATGTTCATCTCAACACTGTTCATCTTTGCACTCATCGCCAAAGATATTCATTATATAATCATCAATCTTGGCACTCTGGGCCAAAGATATTCAATAATATCATCATTTAGGCGAGGATGATGAAAATACTTTAAAGAAAACGAATCCAATTGAAACAAAAAAAATAAATATTAAGGATTAAGTATTCAAAACTATTTCATGTCCAAAAAAAATACCTCATAAATAATCATAGTGGTGTAAAATTCAAGAATGATCAAAACATGGATACAATCAAAACTAATATCCACAATAGATATTTTGGACGAAAAGGAAAATTTTTGTTTTTTTAATGAATAATGTCGTATTCGTGAATAGTGTCGTATACGTGAATAGTAACCCCGACACAAAAAGTTCTAAATTTGATTAAAATTTCAAACCAATATTTCGGCATAATGATATTGAAGAAAATAATATCATTTTAAAAAAATAATATCCCTTACTTCGAAAGAATAGTACTTCTAGTTGAAACACCGGATATAGGCTATGACTTGAACTTGCACCGTATAGCAACACTCAAAGTATTAAAATACTCACAAGAATACGCTCAATATATCGAGAGAGAAAGAGAGAGAAAACTTCAGTTTCTGGTGTAATTTTCAATTCTAACCTAAGCACCCTATTTATAGGAAAATGCTTAGAACACCAGAGCATAAAATTTAATAAAATATTAATATATTTTTATTAAATTCCTATGCACACAATCTTCAACTGAACTCAGCCCCTAGCACATGTTAAATGAGTCTCACAAAATGTAAAAAACGTTTTTCTTAATAAAAATAATTAAAACTTCAAAAATTAATTATTTCGGAGCTTCGGAACTTCAATAATTCATAATAAATAGCCCTTTTGTCAGAAAAATTCAAACCACATGTCTTTTCCATAGGAAATTCCATTCTCTACAAGTTTACAGAAGAAAAGTTTTCCAAATTCCGAACAGAAATTGACCGAAATCCACAAACGGGCGATATTTCAAGCTATAATCAAATTTCAGTCAAGAAATGGGGTCCACCGACACACAAAACATGTGTTTATCATTTATTTAGCAAAAATACTCTTCATCCTCGTATACTCATATATCTCATATTCATTGTAAAAATATCACCATTATTATATTATTAAAATATAATAATATATTTAAATGAATTTTTTTATCAGAAAAAGATAAAATATTAATTTTCAACAATTATTACATTAAAAATTTTCAATACAGTGAGATATAAGTTGAAAGTTAACACAAACAAATTGAACATTGTGTATTTATGATAGGAAGGGTTATGAGACATAGAATAAAGTTTACATTACAATTAATATGCTTTGCTATGTGACTAATAGTTAATGTGAATGATTATATAATTGTGTAGGGCACGTGAAGTGCAGATATCTGTAAGCTGTTAAACTGTTATTGGTAAACAACGATCAAGGCAAGTCTTTCAGTTCCTATTTGCTATGTGAACTTAGTGATTAACTATTTTAAATCTTTATTGCAAAGAGCATGTTGTGTTATATATATGTTGAATGTATGAAATGTTAAAGTCAACTTATGACTACGTTGATTGAGTAAAGCATGTTGATTGAGTAAGGAACTCAATCTTTATACTTGTTATATAAACTGTAACATGTATGTTATGTTAGTCCAATGTTTATGAGATATATGTTAAGCATGTTACTATGTACTACGTGATGCATGAAAACAGTTAGATTTTGCTGGGTTGTCGAGCCGAACCTTGCAAATAACTATTTTTGTAGGTTAAGGATTGAAGGTAACACTATGTACTATTTTAGCTAAAGTTGTTATTTCCTTATACCATGATTAAAATTCATGAGATGTACTAATTGTTTTATGATGTATAGTTTTATGTTGTGTTGTAAAGCTAAAGTTAGAGTTATCTGATATGTAATGGTTATCGGATTGAAATGTAAAATTTTATATAATAACAGTGATAAAGTGAATCATAAAATAAGATTGATTCAAAGATATGTAGATGATAAAGGTTTTGATTCAGGGAATTAAAGTAAGAAGACATAAAAGTTTAAATTATTTCGCATTTTATATAGTTTAACATCGAATAATGATGTAAAATCAGAAGGTAGACGTGTTAATAAAGACCGAAGATGAGAATTAAATTGCATGAATTTTGGGGTCGTTACACCTCTTGCCTCTAAATTTATTAGCCTACAGAACTTCTATGCGTACTTCCACTGGGGCAACCCCCTACTCGTTAGCCTATGGGATTGAAGCAGTGCTCCCAATAGAAGTGGAAATGGAATCCCTCAGAGTATTGATGGATGCTCAGTTGGACGAAGACCAATGGGTACAAGACAGGTATCACCAATTGTCTCTGATAGACGAAAGGCGAACCGCGGCAATCTTCCATGGTCAGTTATATCAACAAAGGATCGCACGATCTTACAACAAAAAAGTCCGGCTACGGCAATTCAAACAACATGACTTGGTTTTGAAGAAGATCATTGACAACCAAAATCAATCTAAGGGAATATTCACTCCTAACTGGGAAGGCCCATTTGTTATCAAGGAGGTATTGACAGGAGGTGCTCTCAGACTATAGAAAATGGATAGCGATGAATTTCCAAAGCTTATCAATTCGGACACCATGAAACGGTACTATGTCTAAAGTTACCATCAAGCAAACATCCTGGTATTAATCATCCAATCACCAGTCATTCCGGTTTTGAACCCTATCTTTTTACAAACTCTTCTGCCCCTCAGGGAAACCTACAATTCAAACCAGCAGCCTAGTTTCACTTCATATCAAACTTTTCATACCTGCAGTTTATCCTGAAGACGGGATTAAACTTTTAATACCTGCAATTTATCCTGAAGACGGGATTAAACTTTTCATACCTGCAGTTTATCCTGAAGATGGGATTAAACTCTTAATACCTGTAGTTTATCCTGAAGACGGGATTAAACTTTTCATACCTGCAGTTTATCCTAAGGATGGGATTAAACTTTTCTATGCTTGCAGTTTGTCCTGAAGACGGGATCAAACTTTTTCCACATCTGCAGTTTGTCCCCATTATGGGATCAAACTTTCTTCTCCCCGCAGTATAGCCTGCACATGGGATTCACCCTTTTCTTTGGCTGTAATTCATCCTGATGGGCGAACTATGTCGACCTGATCTCCCTAACACCCGGGAGTACGTAGGCAACCATATTCTATATGGCCCGGTCGTAATAAAAAAACAAAAACATTTCTGCCCTTTCTCTACAAAAACAAAAACAACAAAAACATTTCTACACCTCTCTGCCTTTTCACATTCAGCAGTGAACTTCTTACACCAGGTTCGAACTAAGTAGACTTGATCTCCTCTTCAATAGGAGTACGTAGGCAGCCATTTATGGTTCAGTCTAACCCCTACCAGAACAAAAATCTTTGTCACACGGTACTGGGATCAACCTTCAATCCACCACATTTCATCGGCTTCAGACCAAAGGGATGGAATTACCCAACCTCTTCTCAAAAATAGAAGATTCGGTGACCATCTAAGCTGCGGTTGTGCCTCAAAGAGCAACACCAATCCATAAGAGATGGAATTAACTAGTGCCAAGACACCAAAGATGGTAGGGATTCATAGAGAGGAAAAGCCACATTCCTCTCCACATTCCATATAGGTACCAGTGCCAAGACACCAAAGATGGTAGGGATTCATAGAGATCAATGATCCGTTCTGAGAGATCCTACGATGGCTCAATGTCCACATATCAAGGATAAGTTCATAATGCATCAAGATCACAAGGCCCTAAAGAAACAAGCAAATATCAAGCAAGTATCAAGACATAACTAAAAGGGAAGTAAATCAAAATATATTTCTCTGCCATATATACTACTGTTTGATATATACATCTGTGTTGTACATGACAAAATGGCTAAGCTAGTCTATGCAGGAAAATACAAAGCTATCTACGAATCTATGTATGCGGACTATTAGAGCTAACATAGCATCCCTCTCTGAAAACGGAGGTAAAGCTGCAAGCTCCTGCCCAATGGTATCTACACGAGCTAGCAGATCTGAGGCTAACTATATGATGGCCTGATGCTGATCTAGCCTCATCCCTCTCTAATAGAGCGGCGTCTCTCCTATCAAGAGCTGTTAACATTGTGGCCCTAGCCTGATCTTTATCATAGGTCATCCGATGTAAGCTCTGCTCCAAATGCTGTGTCGAATATTGAGTAACAGTGGCACTCGGAGTGGGAGAATCCATCACAAATGCTGGCAGCCCAGCAGTCAAGTCCCCATCGATGGGAATGTTATCTTCTTCCATAGGCTCCTCATCGTCAGAATCAATACCCTGCATTGTGGGTTCTACCGCAACCGATGCAGTCTCTGTCTCAATCCATGCTGAATACTCTGCAGAATAACCAGGATGACTGACAGAAAACTCAGCTAGCTCTCGCTTATCCCAACAGGCATACAACCTGGATCTGTCCGCTGATGATAAATGGCAAGAAGCGAAATGCTGAATCACTGCCCCCTCATATAGGTGGAAATCCTGAAACTGGTCAAACTAACACATCACGGTCAGTGGGTGATAGGTTATCATCCCTCTAAAACATGCTAGAGGTAGATAATTCATACCCTGAGTATGAGTAATGAAGCTGTAGGGTGAGCTAAGCCCAGACACTGCAGCAATATAGTGAATGGATCTCCAATCCTCGCCAGAAAGTCACCAAGATGCGACATTTGTGTACACTCTACACAGTTAAAAGGAGTACGACATGGCTATATCATGGGTGAAACAATATCCATGACGTCTGAATGTGCCAATCGGTCCCAAGTGTGACATAAACCACACGTACAGCATGACCGAGATGACTATGAACACTCCTGCCAGATAAGTGCAGCAATATGTGGCCGACCTCAAAGTCTCTACCATAATCATCGGTAAGATGGTGTGACCCTCCCAGAGAGCTCTTACTGCCATAATGACACCGATGTCCAACTCATCCATGTAAAGTGGCATATAGACATATGACAATACGCACAGCAGTAGTACATCCACTCTGGCTAAATGTCACTGATCCTCCGGTGGGGTGAAATCCCCGTAATGTCATGCATAACTATCCTCAGAGCAAAATCTGTCAAACAAAAAATGTTGGGATATCACGTGGCCGAATGTAATTTCATCCTGGGCCACTCTACGCCTCAAGCCAGTGAGGGTCATGAACTGCCTACTCATGTCTCCAGTCGCCATATGCACGCAAGGTCTGTCCAGCGGTAGCATCGTCAATCGTGCATACTCCTCTAGAGTAGGAGTCAACTCTCGGGTCCCGAAGCGAAAAACCTGTCTATCTGGTACCCAATGCTCTAGCATACCATCTATGAACCCTGTAGGAACCTGAAACATCAACAAGGTCATAGTGTGCTGCAGCAAATAATCTACAGTCACCCTGTATGGTGGTGACATACTATCATACCATGAGCGCATACCAGATGCCATCAAAAATGGTGGGGTATGATCAATATGGCTAACTGTCGAAGAAGACATCTGTACGAGCTGTGTCATAAGACCATCCAGGGGTTAATGTTGAATATCTCTGGACATACATACATATGCATAACATAATAACATGCATGATATAATAGATGGAAATATGATATAGGAAATGGAAAATTGTATATACATTCCTAAATATATGATCATCTAATACATCTCTGTACAGCTAAAATTCAGGGAAATGGGGCAAAGCTACCCAACATCTCAACAGAGGCCTATCAAAAGATATAGCGAGAATGGGGCGAAGCTACCCAGTAGCTAACAGAGGCCTATCAAAAGAGATAACAAAATATACATCAGAAGAAGTCGATGGTATCGATGTCTACATCGTCAATCCTGTCCACCTGATGTAACTCCTCCTGAGTCACTGGATCTCTATCTACAGGGATGTCAGGCCTATACAAGGGAGGATCTGCACCGACAAAACCATATGGGTCACCTAAGGGGCCAGCGCCACAGCTGGAACGATCAAAAGTGTCTACCTTTGAAGGATCTCTACCCAAGTGCCGGATAAAGAAATGTGCGCGGTTCAACTGCTGGGTTAAACTGTCAATATGTGTCACATGAGTCGGATCTCTGACACAGGCTAGCCAATCCATCATCATCACGGATCCTGGAACCATATCCCCCATAAACTGTGTGGCGCGGGTCTGAGCTCCAATGGTACGAGGGAACCACCAATGCTAGAACATCTCCTGAGTGTAGGGGCCCTCTAATAATGTATAACTGTCAATCCCCAACAATGGGATGTCAGTGACGGTTGACTACAAAATAGGCCAATAACGCCTGGCAGGAGGCAAGATCGGCATACAAATCTCTCCAGTAGTGCTCCTGATAGCACGCTCTCCTAAATAGAGCTCCCATCCTCCATCTATAAAGAGAGGAATCCTACGGGTGGACATAACGTACTCAACTCCGGTCGGGTACCCATCCTCAAATCCAACACTTAAGTGTTCCCCAGAATAGGGAACCCATGTGATGACATCCGCTGTCAACAACTCCAGCTGTAGGCGATAATGGGTGAAACCCTCAGCAATAGGGACCTCCGCCAGTATGGAATGATGCCATCTCCGTCCTCGTGGATAGGTAACTAAACCTAAAACGCTCATAGGACGCAAACATGGAAACCTCTTATAGGCCCAAAATTGCCAACACAAAGGCAAACATTTGCTGTCAATCAATACTCTTAACCTGTACATGGGAAAATACAAGAGAAATACTCACCAGTAGAAATGGGTAGAATCCTAACCAAGCCTCGGTCAAGCCCTGTGATCGCATGCGCATTCCCCTGGGGAAGTAGGCAAAGGTGTAGGAACCCCAATCATAATCTCCTATATGGTCCACGTGTCGAGTGGAACTGATCAAAGTGAAGGACACCGTAGAAGAGTTATCTGCTATGAAGTAGCCCCTAATGATTATCAGGAACAATCGCCGAAGAATGCGATCCCTGACTCTCACATCATCGGGTATAGGCTCACTCAACAGATCGCTCATAGCATCTATACTCAAAGGACCTGTACGTATAGTCCTGCCCTTGAGCGCCTCCGCTGGAACTCCTAACAAGGATCTGATGGTAGTAGGGGTAATATCTGTCGTGCAAGGCACTGGATCCCCTCTAAACTCCATACCTATGATAAATCGTCAATCCATCGGTGTCATCATCACCTCACAGTCCAATAAATGGAGTGACTGAGTCTGGTGAAACCACCACTCAGACAATGCTCTGAGGTAACCCCAGGGACAACGACGGGGAAGAATGGTAAAGAACGACCCGAATCCCCAGCCATGGACAATCTCTCTATAGTCATCATGCAGGGCCTGATATATAGAGTGGATGCTGAACCAGTTCCCTCGAAGCTATGTAAAGCCGGGAGCCTACATCAAATGCAGATCAACATCAGAATCATTTACTCCTCATCAATAGGAAACAAGGAAGATTAAAATCTGACTTCATACCTCGTTTGCGTGCAGGTATACTGAAGGATGCCGACTCAAGTCTCCCATAAGATCTTGGTTCGCCACTTGAATTCCTGGAAACTCCCTACGGGGAACAAGTGCAGCAGGAGCAGGTACCTCAATCGGTACATCCTCCTCCTCGACATCCGGCACTTCAACCCAGATAGGACGAATGACCGTCTCCACCAAACAACGAGGTCAGTTTAATAGAACGGGTCGACGCGTGCTTGTAAGCCCTCTTAAGACGCTGAAGTGGTCCCATGAACTACTTGGCTGATCCGGATCCATAATATCTGGACAAAAAGTCTCCAAATCACCTCAGAAAGGGTGTGGTAAATTCTTACCAAGAGCTTTTTAGAATGCATCGTAAGATTACATGCATGCATGAATTATTTTAACATATATTTACAGTAGAGTTAAAAATGCATGACTAACCAATGCCTACGTTTTGAAAAATTTTTGCCATAGCCCCCGTTGTAAATGGGACTATCCACATGCACATAGGCATGACTAGGTGGCCATTCAGTAGCACACCTATCCACAGTCATATACATCCTACATGCATTTAATACATCACAGTAAAAAATCCATAAGTGTAATCTAATTAACAGGGTTGTTTTACTTTTCTACCTTTACTCATTTGTCCTAAAATAGGATAAGAAATGACAGTAAAAGGTACCAATTTGACTGCTTCAAAAGTTAAATTTTTTCACATCATTATGTTCAGCATGGTTTAATACTAACATTTTCTATGTTGAATATTTTTTATCATATCATATCAGCATGCATATTCACTACTATGTGTCTAAATGCATTTCATGTGATAAGTCATTTTCCAACGGATAAAAACTGGAAAAGAATACATGCATATGTTACCAGGACAGTGAAGAACATTTGTACGGTAATAGAATATGAAAAAAGTTGCTCGAACTCAACAGGACTGAAGAAGAGCTCTCAGATATCCTTCGTCGCGCAGCTTAAAAATGACTTATGAAAGCAACCCATGGGCTTTGTATAACCACGGTTGGCCGAAGGTCCACCTTCAGCTGCTGTAGGTGTACCTGCGGCACTCTTCTGTGGGTCCCATACCTTCGGCTCGCTTCAGTTAGAGTTGCAAAGGAGGTCCCGCAAGCTGAAATGACCAAGTCAGGAATAAAAATGCTACGCGATAGTAGTACAAGTGATCCTTGGACTTGAGATCATCATAGTATCTTGTGTATGATAAGTTGTACTTTGACTTATTCCTTAAGACCCTTAGGGTATATCAAAGGGTATGCTTGGGTATAATAAGTTATACATGGAGATAATGTATGATCAATAAAGAATCTACCGCTTCTTGTAAAAGAAGAGAAATGTCCTATGTGATTCGATAAATGACAACCCAATAGTCCTTGGCCAAGGTAGAATGCAATTAGAAAGGAGTTTCTAATTTGCATTAGTTGGAGTTGTGCATTTAAGAGTTGAAATACATATACTTAAATAAAATAAGACTTGACAGTAATTCTGTAAGGACCCGAATTTTAAGAAAATATTAAAATAAGAATTTAGTAAATAAAATTCTTAAAGCATGAGCTGGGTTCGAATAAGAATATATAAATGTGCTACGAGGTATGTGGTATTGTGTTACATAGGGTAATATGAGCCATGAAGTAAGTGATGTTGTGTTTAATAAATATATATCATTATCATATATTTGTTATAAATGGTAGAGATGAATTAGTAAGAAGATGGATAAGATTTATCTATCGGCATTAAATAATTTATAAAATTATTTTATCATAGTAAGTTGGTGACCTTAAATATCCTTGATAACCACCAATTTCTTGAGTATATGTATGAGTATGTATCAAGTCTAAGGCAGTGCAACCCTACCCTTTAATGGTGGATGTATAGGAGTTGGGCTAAACAATTCCTTCAGAGAGCGGAGGTATACACAAATTAGTAACCGATCTAACTCACTGTGAAAACAGTGTAGACGAGACGGAAACTGATTTGTTGGTTGTTTGTGGGAAACCACTCAATGTACTATATTGGATACCATTAAAGACTCGATGTGTGCTAGGTTTGGACTTGTATATATGTACGTTGTCGACGAGAGAAGAAAATCAATTTATCTTTAGATAAATATTTGTGTCACCCCCAAATCCAGGTACTTCCATTTCCACAGGATTTGGTGTTCACTGTATAAATATCATCTATCTATTTACCCATAAATAAATGCAAACCATGCAATAGATAGAATTAAATAAATAAATCTCCCCTTATGGGGTTACATCATCTGCATAATAATACAATCCTAGGTTACTCTAACCTTAAACATCTATGAGAAAACATAAATAAATAACAAGTCTTAAATAACATCAAGTCTGAACATAAATACATAATAACAACAAGTCTTCTTCATTTGTTAACCTTGCCCTTGCCTTTACTAGTGGAAGGCTCGTCTGATCTTTCGTTCTTAACTGCAATGTTATTATTACGCAAGAGTGAGCACGATTGCCCACAAGTATAACAATATAACAAATGAATAATAACATGCGAAAAAAATCAAAGACTTCTGAAATAGAAAACTCAGGTTTTGAATTAAGAATGAATAGCAAGAGACAAAAGAACTTCTGAGGGTCATAAGACCTTGAACTATGTCCTAGGTTGTCAAGTGTTTATACTTGAAACCTTTAACAGTCATAAGACTATGGACTCTTCTTCTCGTACATAGGGGGATTAGCCCTTAGTACCATATTGTGCACAATATCTTAACGCTAACGTATAAGTAATCCCCTATATAGAGGGTTGTTCATCTCAGTTTGACATTAGAGTCCGCACCAAAGGAAGTTTTTTTTTGATAATTCATCAAGGGTTCTAAAATTTAGAACGCTCATTGTGACGCCCCCAAAATAGGTATACATCACCCATCTTGAGTCGTCAAATACATGGTACAAAATTCAAATACAAACTAATAATACAGCAGTCGTGTAAAATACGACAAAACATATGTTGTGAGTTTAAATACAAATATTATCTTCTAGACAATATCCATTCTCAAATAACGTCCTCGTTACATTTATTATCACACTATTTTACGGAATAGTGAGGACTACTAAGACACCATCTCGGACCATCACTCCATTCCCCGACTAGTCCCAGCTACATTCTCATTTCCTGAAGAGAATAGTGAAAGAAAGGGTGAGCTCAACTAGCCCAGCAAGTGATATTATGACCAAGATAATGCAGAATAAATTATCATTAGTCTCCAAGAATGTTAAACTGATAAAATACAATAGACATCAAGTTTAACTGCAGCGGAACAAGCAATCCATTAAAAGAGTCAAGTAGAGAATAAAATCTACTATCTTTTTATGTTTTAAAAGGTTTTTCATCACTTTTATCACTGGGACTCAGCTTAATAAATAATCCACATCATCCCTACACTACAGCCAAGGATATTCATTAGGGTCACGACCACAAATTCCATGCACTACGGGCCAAGGATATTTATGTATTCATCAATGGTCATGATCATGCCAACAACTGTCCATCAATGCACTACGGGCCAATGAGGACTTTTATCACATCATTTGTAACATTACGGTCATGATTACACCGAATAATCTCTGGTCATAATCATACCAAGTCCATCCATGCTCTATAGGCCACATATGACTTTAAAAAAATATAAACATGAGGATGATGACAATGATATAAGAATTCAATAAAACAAGTTCAAGAATTAAGTTATTTAGGAACTAATAACGTCCAAATTGTCAACATGATACTTCTTTATAAAGTAAAATTCAAGAATGCTCAGAAGAATATTTTCATAAAAAGATACTGGATGAAGCGCAAATATCAAGGATATTCCACTAATTTCATGGAGTATAGAAATCAAAATTTTAACCAACTGAGTATAATAACGAATGGAATAACAAAAGAAATCACCATGCATGCGTATCAGCAGACAAAGTTATTCAACAGAATAATAATAACGGAACTAGGTCGGTGAAATTCACAATCGGACGGGATGTTCCAATGTAATAATAAGTAATGTAATAACAACGAAATCACCATGCATGCGCTTACTTCAAGATAAACAAAGTTATTCAACAATGTAATAATAATAACGGAACCAGTCGGTGTAAAACACATGCATGACGGATGTTCCAATGAATAATAAAGACAGAATAATAGAAGAATGTCACCAAGGATAGGGTATCCCGCTTATACCGGTTATTCCAATAGAATAATAAGGAATGGAATAACAGGAGTTCTCTTCATGAATACAAAAGAATAATATCCCTTACCGTAAAAGAACTGGATATAAGAGTAGGGAAGTAGCAGAATACTTTTCTATAGTTTTTCTATAATTTCTCTCTCTGGAGTTTCAGTGAATTCGTAAGAAATAATGAAGGAATGAGCTTCTATTTATAGGAGAGTGGAAGGATACTGTTTAATTCATTGGTTGAAATCATATGCTAGATTTTTTTCAAAACCAAATTTTTATAATATATATATAATATAACACATGCTATATTAGAAAAACTCTACCACCCATGCAACATTTGTCAAAGTACTGACCAATTAAAATGCTCCAACATTTACAAGTTGCCAACCATGCTGCATGATTGAAAAAAAAATTGGCCAATAATATTCAAGCTTGACAACTCAATCCAAAACTTGCCAAATTTTAATCTACTAGGACTCCATTACCCACCCAAATGCTATACAATTATATATATAAAATATACATATAAACACAAGTTTGATTGAAAAATAAGCCACCCGTCAAACATCAATTCCCCACCCTTTCAATTCATGTCATATATAATACAATTATCATCCCACCATTTCTACTTTTCCACCAAAACCCACTAACATACAATAATGAAATAATACTCCTTCATGTGACAAATTGATTCCCCCCCCCCCTCCCTTTTCCCCACCCATTTTGACTTACACGTATACATATATATAAATATATAATACCTATATATATATATAACAAAATTAATATAACTTTCCACCGATAATTTTAAAAATGGGTAAGTAGGGGTCTAAATAATACGCCAAACTTACTATAAATACTGAAGCAATAATTGAACAAAACCGAGTGACTTCTCACGTAAGCATCAATAATCAATACCGTGTGCTACTATGCAACCATGCGTATTATTGTACTTTTACTACCGAGTAGTCCAACAGTATTAATGGTAAAACTTCTGCTGTTATTTTTAATAAAATATTTTTGTCGTTTTCTCAATTCGACAATAATTCTGTTGTGGGGTCTACCAATGATTGTACCATCGTACGGATATTCCCTGACAAAAAGAATATTTCCCGACCAATCGAATATAATATGACAACTTGCATACTTTGCAAAATTTGTAAATATTACCCACAACTATAACATTATATTAAATCCACTCCATAATATTAAAAAAATATTTCGAGAAATTTAAATCTTTATTCATAAAATCTGGGGTCTCACACTCATCAACTATGGACTAGTCGAATCATTAAGGGTTCGCTAGTCTAACAAAGTTCAACAGTATCTGATAATTTAAAATTGAATAGCAATCTCAAAAGGTATACAATAGAATAATTATTGTATAACATAATCATACTTTGAAAGATTAATATACTTTAATATAATAAAATGGACTTGATCAATAATAACGAGAATCTGCTCGAAGTAAAGAGATAACTTATAAGCTCATATTAAGATAACGAGTAAGGTTAGGAAACTTGCCTCGTGCGTAGATTACACGTTAATTATACTCGTTCCTTGATTTAAATCCTACCTATCATATACTTTCACAATACCAGTCAATTAAAACGTATTAGTCATCACAAGATCATTCTTTTTGTCTAACTCGAATTCATGACTATACTTAGTCAAATTACTACACTCAATTAACACTTCATGAATAATAAGCTAACTATGCGTTCAATAATTCAATAAGCACATAAATGTGTTATTGACATGTTAAGAATTTATTTTAACACCTCATTATATGTCTAAAATGTTTTTATGTTCATTAGGTTAAGTTACTAACACATTGCTAGACTTGAACATTTAAAAAAACTCATTTCTGGATCATTTTGCTAAGTGGTATTTGCTGCATTTGAAGTTTTAGGCCTCGAGTTGGTATTGCATTTGAAACTCGCTTTTTGAATTTCCAGTTCGTGAAGAACACAGAATCAGGTGAATTTATCACTACATGGTCATTAAATTCATCAAATTAAACATACCCATATACTAGAATTCGTACATAATCATTACCCAACTTTTATATAGTAATTTTAACCAATTAAAACACATAATCATAGAATTAAAACATGTAAATTCACTGTTCTTGATGTTCTTGAAGGTTTGAACATAAAACATAAAATTTAACACTACGGATTCGTTATAACACCAAATCCATCCATTCAAGTTTTGTTTTCTTCGTTTTAACATGCATAATTATATACGTGTGTAAATTTTACAAAACAATTTATGTTTGACATATTAAATTCACGTATAAGGGCCATATGGCCATATAATATACTCTGTAATCATATACTGTATAATTTTATGAAACTGATGATATAGAAATCTATAATACATAGTCAAACATGTTATGCTAACATATTATCACATATACATCCACAAAATCAATAAAATTTCCAATTACAGAGATTTAACAGATAACCTAAAAACCATTTTCATGAAACCTTAATAACGTAAAAAAAATTGTGAATTGGGTTGGAGAGAATTATCCAGAGTGTAGAGTGTAGATTAGTCAGGAGAATTTTCTCAAGTGCTTCTTCAATCACTCACCCATTGTGACAACCGAGATTTTATAATTTAATTTCTAATATTTATCGGATTGAATAAATATTTCCGATGAATTAATTATTAGATTAAATAATTAATTGATAAAGTTGTGGTAGATTAATTTAATTATATGTGTTTTATTTATTAAATTAATGTAGGGAATTTTATTATTTGAAGTATGTGATTATGTGAGCTTATTGTATTAAAAGAAATATTTAATAAGCTTAATATTATTTTTTAATTAAGTTAATTATTAATTAGAGATTTAATAATTTGATATTATTATTAAATGAGAAATTTAATTACGTGACTATGTGCATTATTGATAAATTATTATATTTTATTTAAATAAATTAAATAAGATATTGATTTATTTTATAATGGGTGTGACATTATTTAAACTATATGATAAGGCTTTATTAAATTAAATGATTTTGAAACCTATTCTAGCTAGCCAAACAAGGCCCTAAGGGGAGTTGATAGCAGTTACCCATAATTGGGTGGCTCGATCATCATCAAGGCTTGATTCATTTTATTTATACATCTTCCTTTCCTTCTTCTGTCATAATTTGGCTAAGTCTAGCTAAGCATTACAAAGAGAGATTGAGAAATTGTGAGGAAAATTGTGAGTTGGGTGATTGAAGAACTGTTGAGAAGGAGTTTATCTCTTGCAAGTTATATTCTACGCTTTGGGTAATTTTTCCCCAACCCAATTCTTATATTTTACGTTATTTAAGTTTTGATAAAAAAATGGCTTTCATACTTTCTGTGAATCTCTGTAAATTGGGAAACTATGTTAGTGATATATGTAATAATTCGTGTAGCATAACATGTTTTAATATATATTATATGGGTTTCCATATCTTCAGTTTCATGAAATTATACAGTAAAAGATTTCAAAGTATGTTATTTGGCCATATGGCCCTTATACATAATTTTAATATGTCAACCATAAATTTTTCTACAAAATTTCCACTTATATGTGATTATGCATGATAACACGAACAAAACGAAATTTGAATGGTTGGATTTGGTTTTATAACGAATCCGTGGCATTTAATTTTAGGAATTTATGTTTTACACTTCAAGAACATCAAGAACGGTACAAATTGCATGATTTAATTATATGATTATGTGTTTTAATGGGTTAAAATCACTCTATAAATGTTGGGTATTGATTAGATGTGAATTCTAACATGAGGGTATGTTTAAATTAGGGAATTAATGATTTATGTAATGTTTAATTCGCTGAACTCTGTGTTCTTCGCGAACTGAAAATCAAAATCTGGAGTTTCGCATCATGTGCCAACTCGTAATGAAACTCTCGCCTCAAAGCCACCGCTTGCACTTGCCATACACGCCATGTCTCAAAGTAGCTTACCACCTGGGCCATAAATAGCCAAGACCCAGTACAATAGTGGCGCCGCAGTGGCATTTAGCAGAATGTCCAGAAAATGTTTTTTTTTATATTCAAGTATAGAAATGTGATAGCAACTTAGTCTAATGATTATAAAAACTTGTTAGACATATAATGAGGTGTTAGAATAAATTCTTAACCTGTCCATAACACAATTACGTGTGGATTGAATGATTGAATGCATAGTTAACTTATTATTCGTGAAGTCTTAATTTTTGACAATAAGTGTAATAATTGACTATGTGTAGTCATGAATTGAGTTAGACAAGGAATAAACTTGTGATGTTTAATACGTTATAATTGACTGGTATTATGAACATGAATGATATGTAAGATTTAAATCAAAGAACGAGTTTTATTAACGTGTAATCTATGCACGAGGAGAGTTTCCTAACCCTACTTGTTATCATTGAGCAAATTCTCATTATTATTGATTAAGTCTATTTCGTATATTAAAGCTTATTAATCCTTCAAGCATGATGTTGTTATACAATAATTATTCTATTGTATACTTTTGAGATTTTATCCAAGTTAAATTATCAGTTATTGTTAATCCTTATTAGACTAGCGAACCCTTATTGATTCGACTAGTCCATAGTTGATGAGCGTTCTAAATTTCAGAACCCTTGATGAATTATCCAAACCAAACTTCCTTTGGTGTGGACTCGAATGTCAAACTGAGATGAACAACCCTGTATAGGGGATTACTTACGCGTTAGCGTTAAGATATTGTGCACAGTATGGTACTAAGGGTTGATCCCCCTAAGTACGAGAAGAAGAGTCCATAGTCTTATGACTGTTAAAGGTTTCAAGTATAAACACTTGACAACCTAGGACATAGTTCAAGGTCTTATAACCCTCAGAAGTTATTTTGATTCTTGTTATTCATTCTTGATTCAAAAGTTGAGCTTTTATATCAGAAGTTGTTAATTCATTCGCATGTTATTATTAGTCATTTGTTATATTGTTATACTTGTGGGCAATTGTGCTCACTCTTGCATAATAATAACATTGCAGTTAAGAACGAAAGAGCAGATGAACCTTCCACTAGTAAGGCCAAGGGTAAGATTAGCAAGTAATGAAGACTGAATATTTATGTGGTTACGTAATGTTATTTAAAATTGATGTATTTAAGACTTATTTGTTTATGTTTCCACATAGATGATTTAAGGTTAGAGTAACCTTGGATTTATTTATTATGCAGTTGATGTAACCCCATAAGGGGAAAGATTTATTATTTATTATTCTACCTATTGCATGGTTTGCATTTATTTATGGGTAGATAGATAGATGATCAACCACAAGCTCCAGCAAATACCTCGTTTAAGGACTTCAAGGCGGTGGGACCGCCAGAGTTTAAGGGTTCAATAAACCCAATCGAAGCTCAGACTTGGGTGATGGAGATGGAGAAGGTGTTCGACGTCGCTCGAGTAAGAGAAGATCAGAAGACCGCATATGCAACGTTTATACTGACGTCCGAAGCCAGTTATTGGTGGCAGGCAAACAAAGTGAGAGGAGGTGAAGGTGTAATATCCTGGGAAATATTCAAAGAGATGTTCTTCGAGATGTACTTTCCGGCAAGTTCACGAAATCAGATGGAAGTTCAGTTTCTAGAGTTGAAACAAGGGAGTATGTCAGTAGTTGATTACGCGGAAAGGTTTAACAAGTTGGCTAGGTTTGCCACATACCAAGTGCACACCGACGAGAGGAAGGCAAGACGATTCGAACAGGGACTGAAGCCCTGGTTGTATAGCAAAGTGTCAATGTTCCAATTGAACACTTTTACGGGAGTGTTAGAGAAGGCCATACCCGCTGAAGGTGAAAGCGATGCGGTAACTAAGTACAATCAGGATCAGAAGAAGAAGAAAAGATGAATGAAGGTAACAACAAAATTGGTGGGAGTAGTACTGAGGGTAATCATAGTCAGAAGAGAAAGGGGTCTGATAATTCATCGGCTGGAAGTCAACAGGGAGGGCAGAAGAAGAAGATTGAACCGTGCCCAACCTGCGGAATAACGCATTTGGGAGTTTGTATGAAGGGGAAGCGAGTGTGCTACAATTGTGGTCAGGAAGGCCACATAGCACCAAACTGTCTAAACCCAAAGAAGGGTGCCTGCTTCACATGTGGCTCAAAGGACCATCTTGTAAGAGATTGTCCTAAGAAGGGATCGGGAGGGACGAGTTTAGGAGGAAACAGAGCAAATACTGGTGGAAACACTCTGACCATTGCAGGAGCAACCGCAACCAATAGACCAACAGCCAGAACATTCAAAATGATAGTGCAGGATGCAGTGCAGTCTCGCGATGTGGTGTCAGGTATCATTCCGATCAATAAAATTAATGCGTATGTATTATTTGATTCGGGTGCTACTTGCTCATTTATATCCGATGACTTTCCTAAGAACTTAGAATTGTTTAAGGACGAGTTAGAATACCCCATGAACATAGAAATTACGAATAGAGAAATAATCCCTATTAAGTATGTGCACAAGAACTGTAGAGTGGATATTAAGGGTAATATCATGAACGTAGATCTTATCCCTATTCGACTCGGAGAATTCGATGTTATTTTGGGTATGGACTGGTTATCCAGTTGTGGGGCGGTAATTGACTGCCAGAAGAAGCGTATTAACCTTATGACTCCGTCAAAGGTTGTATTTTATGGTAGCAAGTCGCCTAGACAAGTGATTTGTCTGATGATGATGCAGGCCAGGAGGTTTTTAAGGCAAGGCTATGTAGGATATCTAGCTTACATAGTCGATACTCATAAAGAGAATCCGAAAATCGATGAGATACCAGTAGTGAGAGATTTTGCAGACATATTTCTGGATGATTTTCCAAGACTTCCTCCGGATAGAGCAGTTGAGTTCGTAATCGATTTGGCTCCATGAACGGCTCCAATATCGAAGGCACCATACCGAATGGCACCGGTAGAGATGAAAGAACTGATGGTCCAACTACAAGAATTACTGGACAAGAAGTACATTCAACCCAGCGTATCACCATGGGGAGCGTCGATTTTATTTGTGAAGAAGAAGGATGGAACAATGTGACTCTGCATAGACTACAGAGAATTGAATAAGGTTACGATCAAGAATAGGTATCCATTACCGTGAATAAACGACTTGTTTGATCAGTTAAAGGGAGCAAGATACTTTTCAAAGATAGATTTGAGAAGTGGTTATCATCAACTGAAGGTGAGACCAGAGGATGTACCAAAGACAGCATTTAGAACACGAAACGGTCACTACGAATTTTTGGTAATGTCATTTGGTCTCACAAATGCTCCTACAGCATTTATGGGCTTAATGAATGGGGTGTTCAAGCCGTTTTTGGACAAATTCGTAGTGGTATTCATAGACGACATTTTGGTATATTCAAAAACCAAGGAAGAACACGAAGAGCATTTGAGGGTGACATTAGAGACATTGAGAAGAGAGAAGTTATATGTTAAGTTTTCAAAATGTGAATTTTGGATTGAAAGAGTAAAATTTCTTGGACATGTTATTGATAGAGACGGAATTTCGGTGGATCCCTCCAAAGTCGAAGCTGTGATTAACTAGGATCAGCCGAAGACGCCGTCGGAAGTAAGAAGTTTTCTTGGATTAGCGGGTTATTACAGAAGATTCATTCAGGATTTTTCCAAGATCGCAACTCCGTTGACGAATTTGACTAGAAAGTCGGTCAAATTTATTTGGACAGAGAAGTGTGAGGAAAGCTTTCAAGAATTAAAGAAGAGGTTGAGTTTAGCACCTGTGTTATCTCTTCCAGATGACACGGGAAATTTTGTGGTATATAGTAATGCATCGCATAAAGGACTTGGTTGTGTGCTTATGCAGAATGGCAGAGTCATTGCGTATGCGTCACGACAACTGAAAGATTTTGAGAAGGGGTATCCGACCCATGACTTGGAGTTAGCTGCAGTGGTTTTCGCTTTGAAAATATGGAGGCACTATCTTTACGGGGAGAAGTGTGAAATATATACAGATCACAAGAGTCTGAAATATATTTTTACACAGAAAGACTTGAACATGCGTCAAAGAAGGTGGTTGGAGTTAATTAAGGACTATGATTGTGAGATTCTATACCATCCAGGTAAGGCAAATGTGGTTGTTGATGCCTTAAGTAGAAAGGGTCGGGAGAAATTGATGATGTTGACCGCTCAAGAGGAGCTAATTTTAGCAATGGAAAAGATGGAATTGGAAGTGAAGTATCATATGGAGATCGACGAGAAGCTGGTACAACTTTACTGGATAAAGTTAAGGAGGCTCAACTTCAGGACGAAGAATGTGAGAAAGTGAAGAAGAAGATATCTGAAGGGACTGAACCGAGATTCAAAATAGACAGTGAGGGACTACTAAGATTTGAGAGCAGAATTTGGGTACCGCCAGTACCAGAGATTAAGGAAGAAATTTTGAGCGAGGCTCACAACTCAAGATATTCGATTCACCCTGGTAGCACCAAGATGTACCAAGATCTTCGACAACATTTTTGGTGGCCAAACTTGAAACGAGAGGTTGCAGAATGTGTTGCTAAGTGCCTGACATGTCAAAAAGTTAAAGCAGAACATCAGAGGCTGAGTGGGTTATTACAACCTTTAGAGATCCCAGAATGGAAATGGGAACATATTACAATAGATTTCGTGGTTGGCCTACCGACAACTCAGAAAAAAGGCTACGACGCAGTATGGGTTATTGTTGACCGATTGATGAAATCTGCACACTTCCTTTCGATCAAAATCAGATTCAACTTAGATCAGTTGGCAAGGTTATATGTGAAAGAGATTGTTTCAAGGCACGGAGTTCTGGTGTCAATTGTTTTTGATAGGGATCCGCGTTTTACGTCAAATTTCTGGAAACGTCTACAGGAATGCATGGGTATACAGTTGCGAATGAGCATAGCATATCACCCTCAAACAGATGGACAGAGTGAAAGAACAATTCAGACCTTGGAAGATATGTTAAGAGCTTGTATAATGGACTTTAAAGGAAATTGGGATGATCATCTACCGCTCGTAGAGTTTGGCTACAACAACAGTTACCACGCTAGTATTGGCATGCTACCCTATGAAGCGCTATACGGCAGAAAGTGCAGAACTCCGCTTTACTGGGATGAAGTTGGCGAAAGACAATTACTTGGCCCGGAATTGGTACAACAAACAGCAGAAATAGTTAAAATGATCCGAGTGAGATTGACAGCAGCTCAAGATAGATAGAAGAAATACACCGATCCACACCGTAAGAATGTTGAGTTTGAGTCGGGTACTTATGTGTTTTTAAAGGTCTCTCCCTGGAAGTGAAAGATCAAATTTGGGAAGAAAGGGAAATTAAGCCCAAGATTCATTGGACCCTTTGAAGTTCTACGAAGGGTCGAAGAAGTTGCTTATGAGGTAGCCTTACCTCCAGCTCTAGAGAATGTCCACAACGTTTTCCATGTCTTAGTCCTACGACCCTACAAACTCGATTACAAGCACATGATTGAATATGAACCCCTACATTTCGACAAAGACTTATCTTACGAAAAAATTCCTGTTCAAATTGTCGACCGCAAGGAACAAGTTCTGAGAAATAAAGTAATACTTTCTGTTAAGGTAATGTGGAGGAACCACAACGCTGAAGAAGCTACGTGGGAACTCGAAGAGAATATGATGAAAAATTATCCTCATTTATTTACTTAGATTATTATAAGCGATTCTGGGGACAGAATCCTTATAAGGGGGGGGGGGGGGGAAATGTAACGGGACGAATTGTTTGAGTTATGATTCTGAGGACAGAATCCTTTTAAAAGGGGAAAGATGTGACAACCGAGATTTTGTAATTTAATTTTTAATATTTATCGGATTGAATAAATATTTTCGATGAATTAATTATTATATTAAATAATTAATTGATGAAGTTGTGGTAGATTAATTTAATTATATGCGTTATATTTATTAAATTAATGTGGAGAATTTTATTATTCGAAGTATGTGATTATGTGAGCTTATTGTATTAAAAGAAATATTTAATAAGCTTAATATTATTTTTTTAATTAAGTTAATTATTAATTAGAGATTTATTAATTTGATATTATTAATAAATGAGAAATTTAATTATGTGACTTTGTGCATTATTGAGAAATTATTATATTTTATTTAAATAAATTAAATAAGATATTGATTTATTCTATAATGGGTGTGATATTATTTAAACTATATGATAAGGCTTTATTAAATTAAATGATTTTGAAACCTATTCTAGCTAGCCAAACAAGGCCCTAAGGGGAGTTGATAGCAGTTACCCATGATTGGGTAACTGATCACTACTGTGCCAGTTCATTTTATTTATACGTCTTCTTTTCCTTCTTTTGTCATAATTTGGCTAAGTCTGGCTAAGCATTACAAAGAGAGATTGAGAAATTGTGAGGAAAATTGTGAGTTGGGTGATTGAAGAACTGTTGAGAAGGAGTTTATCTCTTCCAAATTATATTCTACGCTTAGGGTAATTTTTCCCCAACCCAATTCTCATATTTTACGTTATTTAAGTTTTGATAAAAAAAAATGGCTTTCATACTTTCTATGAATCTCTGTAAATTGGGAAACTATGTTAGTAATATATGTAATAATTCGTGTAGCATAGCATGTTTTAATATATATTATATGGGTTTCCATATCTTCAGTTTCATGAAATTAAACAGTAAAAGATTTTAGAGTATGTTATTTGGCCATATGGCCCTTATACGTAATTTTAATATGTCAACCATAAATTTTTCTACAAAATTTCAACTTATATGTGATTATGCATGATAACACGAACAAAACAAAATTTGAATGGTTGGATTTGGTTTTATAACGAATCTGTGGCGTTAAATTTTAGGAATTTATGTTCTACACTTCAAGAACTTCAAGAACAGTACAAATTGCATGATTTAATTATATGATTATGTGTTTTAATGGGTTAAAATCACTCTATAAATGTTTGGTATTGATTAGATATGAATTCTAACATGTGGGTATGTTTAAATTGGGGAATTAATGATTATGTAATATTTAATTCGCTGAACTCTGTGTTCTTCGTGAACTGAGAATCAAAAATCTAGAGTTTCAGTGTGGCGCCAACTCAGGCGAAATCGAAACTCTCGTCATAGTCACCACTGCCGCGCAGTCACGCCATGTCTCCAAATTACATGGCGCCAAGACCCAAAGACAATAGTGGTCTTTGCATTGCCACTTAGCAGAATGTCCAGAAAATGTTTTTTTTTTATATTCAAGTATAGAAATGTGATAGCAACTTAGTCTAATGATTATAAAAACTTGTTAGACATATAATGAGGTGTTAGAATAAATTATTAACCTGTCCATAACACACGTGTGGATTGAATGATTGAATGCATAGTTAACTTATTGTTCGTGAAGTCTTAATTTTTGACAATAAGTGTAGTAATTGACTAAGTGTAGTCATGAATTGAGTTAGACAAGGAATAAACTTGTGATGTTTAGTACGTTATAATTGACTGGTATTATGAACATGAATGATATGTAGGATTTAAATTAAAGAACGAGTTTTATTAACGTGTAATCTACGCACAAGGCAAGTTTCCTAACCCTACTTGTTATCATTGAGCAAATTCTCATTATTATTGATTAAGTCTGTTTCGTATATTAAAGCTTATTAATCCTTCAAGCATGATGTTGTTATACAATAATTATTCTATTGTATACTTTTGAGATTTTATCCAAGTTAAATTATCAGTTATTGTTAAACCTTATTAGACTAGCGAACTCTTATTGATTCGACTAGTCCATAGTTGATGAGCGTTCTAAATTTCAGAACCCTTGATGAATTATCCAAACCAAACTTCCTTTGGTGCGGACTCGAATGTCAAACTGAGATGAACAACCCTGTATAGGGGATTACTTACGCGTTAGCATTAAGATATTGTGCACAGTATGGTACTAAGGGTTGATCCCCCTAAGTACGAGAAGAAGAGTCCATAGTCTTATGACTGTTAAAGGTTTCAAGTATAAACACTTGACAACCTAGGACATAGTTCAAGGTCTTATGACCCTTAGAAGTTCTTTTGATTCTTGTTATTCATTCTTGATTCAAAAGTTGAGCTTTTATATCAGAAGTTGTTAATTCATTCGCATGTTATTATTAGTCATTTGTTATATTGTTATTGTGAGACCCCAGATTTTATGAATAAATATTTTTCTCGAAATATTTTTATATTATGGTGTGAATTTGATATAATGTTATAGTTGTGGGTAATATTTATAAATTTTGCAAAGTATGCAAGTTGTTATATTATATTCGATTAGTCAGGGAATATTCTTTGTGTCAGGGAATATTCGTATGGCAAGCACAATCATTAGTGGACCTCATTAGCGGAATTATTGTCGGATTGAGAAAAACGACAAAAATATTTTTATAAAAATAATGGCGTAAGTTTCACAGATTAATCTTTGTTGAACTACTCGGTAGTAAAAAGTACGATGAATAATGTGGTTGCATAAGAGCAAGCTACCAGTATTGATTATTAATGCTTACGTGAAAAGTCACCGGTTTTGTTCAATTATTTCTATATTAATTATTGCATAGTATCTCACGTTATTTGATTCAATTATTGTCGATATTTTATATATTATTAAATCAATAATTGAAATGACAGAGTTAGTAATATTATAAATTGCAATATTAACGATGTCTAGAAGTTCTGCCAAGGAGAGGTTTGGTCACCTAAATGCGCGCCAATAGGGAGAAATCCTTATTGGAAAGCCCTCTCTTTCCTGGGAACGACCTGGTCGATTAATATTGTGAATTATAATAATGATGACAAATGTTGTTAAAAATATTGAAAGGATTTTTATGAGGTAGTTGTTGTAAATTTGACGTATTATCTAGACCCCCATTTACCTATTTTTCAATATTATTGATAGAAAGTTATTTAAATATAATGGGACCCTTGTGATTATGACATGTTGGGGGAAGGGGAACATGTGGGGCCCACGGTTTGAAAATTGAATGGGTGGGAGGTTTTGATTTTTGGTTTATACGGAGGGAGTATTATTGTTATCATTATATATATATATATATATATATATATATATATATATAATATATTTTATTTAAAAGATTTTGCTTTAAATATGGACCGTCCGATTAAAAGTAAATCAATCTGGACCATTCATGAATTACTTACTATGCAGTCCATTCTTCTATAAATAGAAGCTTATTCCTTCATTATTTTCTTATGAATTCACTGAACTCTAGAGAGAGAAAGTTATAGAGAGAAATAAGAAGAGAAGTCTGCTAACTTTCTTTTCCTTTATCTAGTTTCTTTTACAGTAAGAGATATTACTCTTTTGTATTCAAGAAGAGAACTTTTGTTATTCCATTTCTTTATTATTCTGTTGGAATAACCTGTATACGCAGAATACCCTATACTTGGTGACATTCTTTTATTATTCTGTCTTTATTATTCTGTTGGAATATCATGTCTGTGAGTTTTACACCGGACGTGGTTCCATCTTTATTATTCTATCTTTATTATTCCGTTGGAACATCATGTATGTGCTTTACGCCGGACCTGGTTCCGTCTTTATTATTCGGTCTTTATTATTCTGTTGGAATATCCTGTCTGTGGGTTTTACACCGGACCTGGTTCCGTCTTTATTATTCTGTATTTATTATTCTGTTGGAACATTTTGTCGGTGTGATTTTCACCTGACCTGGTTCCGTTATTATTATTCTGTTGGAATAACCTGTTTATGCGAAGTACCGTATGCATGGTGATTTCTGTTGTTATTCCATTCCTTATTATTCTCAGTTGGTTAAAATTTTGACTTCTATACTCCATGAAATTAGTGGAATATCCTTGATATTTGTGCTTCATCCAGTATTTTTCATGGAAATATTCTTATGAGCATTCTTGAATTTTACTCTACAAAGCAATATCATGTTGACAATTTGGACGTTATTAGTTCCTGAATAACTTAATTCTTGAACTTATTTTATTGAATTCTTATATCATTATCATCATCCTCATGTTTATATTTTTTAAAGTCATCTATGGCCTGTAGAGCATGGATGGACTTGGTATGATTATGACCAGAGATTATTCGGTGTAATCATGACCGTAATGTTATAAATGATGTGGTAAAAGTCCTCATTAGCCCGTAGTGCATTGATGGACAGTTGTTGGCATGATCATGACCATTGATGAATACACAAATATCCTTGGCCCGTAGTGCATGGAATTTGTGGTCATGACCCTAATGAATATCCTTGTAGTCAGAAGTGCGTGGGGATGATGTGGATTATTTATTAAGCTGAGTCCCAGCGATAAAAGTAATGAAAAACCTTATAAAGACATAAAAGATAGTAGATTTTATTCTCTACTTGACTCTTTTAATGGATTGCTTGATCCGCTGCAGTTAAACTTGATGTCTATTGTATTTTATCAGTTTAACATTATTGAAGGCTAATGATAATTTATTCTACATTATCTTAGTCATAATATCTCTTGCTGGGCTAGTTAAGCTCACCCTTTCTTTCACTGTTCTCTTCAGGAAATGAGAATGTAGCTGGAACTAGCCGGGGGACGGAGTGATGGTCCGAGATGGTGTCTTAGTTGTCCTCACTATTCTATAAAATAGTGTGATAATAAATGTAATGAGGACATTTTCTGAGAGTGGATATTGTCTAGAAGATAATATTTGTATTAAAACTCACAGTTTGTATTTTGTTGTACTTTACACGACTGTTGTATAATTAAGTTGTATTTGAATTTTGTACCATATATTTGGCGACTCAAGATGAGTGATGTATACCTATTTTGGGGGCGTCACAGTTATACTTGTGGGTAATCTTTCTCACTCTTGCATAATAATAACATTGCAGTTAAGAACAAAAGAGCAGACAAACCTTCCACTAGTAAGGCCAAGGGCAAGATTAGCAAGTAATGAAGACTGATTATTTATGTGGTTATGTAATGTTATTTAGAATTGATGTATTTAAGACTTATTTGTTTATGTTTACACACAGATGATTTAAGGTTAGAGTAACCTGAGATTTATTTATTATGCAGTTGATGTAACCCCATAAGGGGAGAGATTTATTATTTATTATTCTACCTATTGCATGGTTTGGATTTATTTATGGGTAGATATATAGATGATGTTTGTACAGTGAACACCAAATCCTGTGGAAATGGAAGTACCGGATTTGGGGGTGTCACACCCACTTACAATCTCCCTTAACAATTTTCTAAATTTCTCTCTGAATTCTCAAACTCTCTCTCTCTCTCTCTCTCTCTCTCTCTCTCTCTCTTTGTTTTGCTTTTCCAAACTTAGCAGATAATAAGAAAAAGAAGAAGACGTATGATAATAAAGGAGAAGAACTGACGCGTTGAGATCAGTTACCCGATCATGGGTCAACTACTAATAACTTCCACTAAGGCCATGTTTGGCTAGCCTTAAAAGGCTTGTACTCAATTAATTTAATTACACTTTTATCATATAGTTTAAATCATGTCACATCCAATTAAATAATAAATCAAACATCTAGTTTAATTTAATTCAAATAACATATAATAATTTCTCCTTAATTCACATAGTCACATAATTAAATTTCTCATTTATTAACTATATCAAATTATTAAATCTCTAATTAATTATTAAATTAATTAAAAAAATACTATTAGGCTTATTAAATATTTCTTTTAATACAATAAGCTCACATAATTACATACTTGAATAATAAAATTCTCCACATTAATTTAATAAATATAACACATATAATTAAATTAATCTACCACAATTTCATCAATTAATTATTTAATCTAATAATTAATTCATCAAAAAATATTTATTCAATCCAATAAATATTAAAATTAAATTACAAATTCTTGGTTGTCACATCTTTCCCCTCTTAAAAGGATTCTGCCCTCAGGAAGGACTTAAACCATAATTAAGTGATCTTCATAGGTAAGGACTAATCAAGTGATCTTCATAGGTAATCATAGGTAAGGACTTAAACCATAATTTTCATAGGTAAGGACTTAAACCATAATTTTCTTTCTCTTCCATTGATAGGGAAATGGGTAGTGGTAGAACTAGTATGCTAAGTAATGATAGGAATGAGTAATCAAAGAGCTTAAGTCTTAATAAGCCGTGAATAAGCACTTTGTTCATAAATAATTTATGAATCAAAGAAGAACTTGTAGGAACTTGTAATATGTTATAATAATGAAATTTATATCTAAAAGATGAGAGAATGATTGTTAAAAGATTTAGACCATGTTAAGTCATGTGAAGTAAAATTATAAGTAGTTAATACTTTTATAAGTTATAAACTCACAAGAAACAAGTAATAACTTATCATGTTTATAAGTTAATGAAGTATGTATGTTAAGATGTTAGTATGATGGATTGAATCCATTTGAAACAATGAACAAATCATAAGAAATGAAGTTAAGGCGGAATTCACGAGTTTGGACGATAATCGTCGAATTCGTGAAAATCTCGGAATGGAAGTGGAATTTTGATATTGACCTTGGGAACATTAGTTTTCAATGGAGACAAGTCATATTTGGCATTATAGAGTTGCGGACTCAAAAATGACCGGATTCCGACTTAGAACAAAAAAACGAGCGTTGAACGTTCACGAACGTTTATCGTTTTCGTTGAAATGAACTAATAGGTAAATTTTTAGCAAACGAAGTCAAATAGATAAAATTCTTGCATGAACATGTAGAGTATGTAATTTGTGAACCGTAGGCTTTTGAACGAGCCAATTCGGACTTATAACAAAGAAGTTATACGTCTGGGAGTTTCGTAAAAAAAATTTCAAAATCTGTAAATTATCTAAGGCACAAAGTCTGCTGCATGGCATGACGACACACGACCATAAAATTCGTGGCTGCAACATGAGGCTAGAACCAAAGCACACTGCTAACTCAGCCGCGCCATGTGACATGAAGGGTAAGGACATGCATAGCAAATGGCCAAGTCCTGTCTCGAGCACACTTTGTTAACTCGCACTGCATGAAGACGACTTATAGAGCTATGGGTGGCGCCGCATCGCCAACACTAAGAAGTTGAGCAGTAAGGAATGTTTATGAGTACAAATTGAACAGTAACTCAGTAATAATAAATTGAGGAACTTAATAAGATATTGTAAGGTAATTTTAAACTTAATATATGATGATTAAAGGTTAATAATCAATTGAAGATGAACGTAATGTGCTAAGCCGGCTGTAGAAATTTGTTGACCAAGTTAATTATGAATCCAATGGTTTGCAATACCAGTATGAGTTATGTAATTACTAAATGAACATGATAAAACCTTTCCTAAATCACTGTTATAGTGATGACTTTAGGAATTTAATGTTGTTTAGTGAGTAGTTAAACGACGAACGTAAAGTATAAGGAACGTGAACTGTATTCAATAATGATAAGGACTATAACATTAAGAGTTACAACTAAAAGTTGTTAACGTAAACGGTATGCAATAAAGTGTACTTAACAAATGACGATCAAGTTTCGATTAATAATATAAGGATGTTAGTAAGCCATGAGGAAGGATAATTAACTCGAAACGAGTTGGATTAATAAAGTAAATCTACGTAAGACATAGAAGAGAAAGAATTTGGTAAGAATAATGTATAATATAATGGCAAGCTGGAACCAATAGTAACAAATCTAATAAATGATTAGATTGAGATGAAGGGTAAGATTCATTAGGAACCATGTATGTTCATTCATGACCTAATGGGGTATGTTATGTGGTTATGTGTTGTAGAGACCATAAAGACTGAAAGAAAAAGTTATTATATTATAGCGGATATTTGAAAGGCAAGTTTTTCTTAAACGCGTGTCTAACCTTCGTGTTAGCCAAGTTTTTTGTGATTCATGTTATGAGAAGTATGAAGTGTTTTACTAAAGGGTCAATGCCAGTTTTATCTCGGCTAGACTAATCTTGAAGAGTTGATTGATTTATTTACAAGTCTTTCAATATAGAATTTTTAACTCTATCCTACGCCAATTGTTTGGTACGGATTCAAGGTAAGCCTGAATATGAATAAACAAATGTATTTTCATCAATTATTCGATGGGCACGCGAGGTTGACAAAACTTAAACGTACATACATTTAACAGGATGTAGTGTTGATCAACATAGAGTATTATGGGTTGATCACCCAGAAGTACTCGTAAGATATGTCGGACTTACGGATTTAGTGTCGGGTTGTCCTTTTCAAAGAAATTATGAAATGCTCATGGTCTTAAGTCAAAATTAATGTTTTACTTGTTATTGTAAAACGTTTTAAAGGAAAATAATGCTATTTTGAATTATTGATAGTACTTCATAACTATTATTCAGTTACTGAAGATATACGATTCCTATGTTTCAAGCATGGTTTTTAAAAGAAATTGTTGTACTTGCTGAGCTTGTTATGCTCACTCTTGCTTGAACCATATGAATGCAGCTAGGACCGAATAAACTGAGGGATCTGACAAGGATAGAGGCAAGACGAAGCTGAACGATTAGTTTACCTTGTAATAAACTAGTAAGTTGTATATATTATAGAATGATGAACAAAGAATGTAATGGTTTTAGAACCTGGGAACGGGATGTAATATTATTAATGTAATAATAATGTCATTGATACACACATTTTGATGTCATTTCAATAGAATGAATGTACAGTTATGAGTACCGTGTATCACCATCTGTCGGGTTAGAAGATACCCGGATTTGGGGGCATCACAGGTTGGTATCAAAGCATTAGGTTATAAAACTTAAGGGGGAAGAACCTTAGGCTAATAACCTCATTAAGGAAGAAAAATCTAAAGGAAGTAAACTTAAGCTTTACTTCAGTTGAATGAGTTAATAAGGTATTGAGGAAACTCAGTACCAAAAGATTTAAAAGATGGAAAGTAACCCTAAATAAATTAAATGTGATTTGTGCTTATACTATTGTATGTTATGTACTAATTAACATATGTGTTATTGTAGGATGTCAATCGATAGCTTGATGTATAGAGATATACACGTGGTGAGCGAAGAAGTTGTGAACGGAGTAGAGCCTGTACCTATGCCGGTGGCGGAGTTACCATTAGTGATTCTAGAGGAGTCGGAGACAGTGGAGTACTTTTCTGAGGAGGACTACTCCGAGGGAGATATGGATATAGCGTCATAACTTAATATGATGGTCTATGAGGAGGAAATTGAGGTAACATTGGTTAATACGGTGGTACCTACACTAGAGTCAATACCTCCGGATGCAATGAGAGCATTGTATCTGGCAGTGCTTGACAAGAATGTGCAACTGAGTACAGATGTGCAGAATCAGAGTGGAGAGATTAATTATCTCCATGAAGCTAAGGTGTCTACAGAAGAAGATTTTGAGTCAGAACACGATAGACAGGTGCTTATGACAGAGCAGGCTAGGGACTATAAGAAGGAGGTCTATAAGCTTCGTAAGAAGCTAATTAAGAGAGACCGGAAGATAGCACGGATGTCTTACATCCATAAGGGTGCTCATATGGATTTCAAGCTAAAAGTTGCTTGTCATCCCATGGAGTCAGGGCAAACTCGACATACTATTAGTCGGGATACTGTAACAAGGATTGCAAATGAGAAACACGAGGATCGCTGTTATGCATTATTAGAAGTCTAGAGTTATAAATATGTGTGTGTAGTGGCGTAAAACCCTCTTTTGAATAACAGAGTAATCTTCTTGTAAATCCCAACTTTTGTGAAGTTCAAATTGCGGGATAGAAATGTAATAGCTTCTGGCTAGGGGAGCAGAGTGTAAATAGTTTCAAACTATGAAGAAGCATATGAATATAATAAAGTTTTCATTTAATATGCTTTGTTATGGTATGAGTTGTTATGAGACTAATAATAACGAAGTAAGTAAATAGATAATAATGAAATTCTATTTATTTAATCGGAAAATGCTGCCAAGGAGAAAACAACATAAATCAAGAAGTTTTAATAATGATATGATAAGGGGTCAAAACAACCCTATGCAATAGTTCGTTAATTCACTAATGGCTGCATTTAACTAAACCAGGGGTAGAGTACCTGCGGAGCCTAGGGTAGCCAGAACGACTATCTTTAAAGAATTTAAAAGCATAGGTCCGCCGGAGTTCAAAGGAACGACGGACCCAATAGAAGCCCAGACATGGGTAATAGAAATAGAGAAGGCGTTTGTTATTACAAAACGTAGGTGAGGCGCAATAGATTTCTTTTGCGACTTACATGATGAAAGTGGAAGACAACTTTTGATGGGAGGCTCACCAGGGTGGGGCTAGAATAGATGCGGTAACGTGGGAACAATTCAAGAAAGTTTTCTTCGAGAATTATTTCCCTACAAGTATGTAGGGGAGGAAGGAGATTAATTTCTTAAAACTTAAGCAAAGGGACATGACGGTTCCCCAATACGCGGCCAGATTCAATGAATTGGCAAGGTTTGTTCCACACCAAGTGGACACTAAGGAGAGGAAGGCTCGTAGGTTTGAGCAGGACCTGAAACCCTGGCTCTATAGTAGGATTTCGGTATTCCAGGGTGTTTCCTGTGGGACCATTCTGGAGAAGGTGATTATAGCCGAGGGTGTAGTGAGGTGTTGACTCAATATCATAAAGAGAGGGAGAATAAGAGCAAGGGAAAGGGAGGAACCAAGGCAGTGAGTGCCAGTGGTAGTGATAGTAAGCCAAAAAGAAAGAATTTTAACTCCGGGAATACTGGAGTGGGATAAGAAGATCTTAAGCGTAAGATAGAAGTGTGTAAAACATGTGGAAAGACTCATCTAGGAGTCTGTTTGAAAGGGATTATAAGTATCTTTAAACATTACGGTAGAGAATGGGGAAATAACTTTCGTTAATTATATTCGTGGAAATGGTTTCATGGATAATAATGGTAAGCAAGTGTTGATAGATAAGCACCGATAATGTTGAGATAATTTGAAGTAATTCTCGGTATGAATGGTTTTATTAATCATAAGAACTTTAATAAATTGTTAGAATAAAAGTATGAATCTTCGATTTTCTAAAGTAACCCAAGGTAGTATTTTACGGTAATCAAATACCAAGACGCTCTTATTGTCTAATGATGACACAAGTTAGGAGGATGTTAAGGAAGAGGATGAGTCGTTACGGTTACGTATCGACTATTGTAATAGGAGTAAGATAGCAGTTGAGAGTGAATATCCATGGCCAGGATCGATGATCTATTTGATCAGTTGAAGAGGGCAAAGAATTTTTCTAATATAGATTTGCGTATGGGGTATAGTCGATTGAAAGTAAGGAAGAAGGAGGAGGTACCTAAGATGACATTCAGAACTCGTTACAGTTATGACAAGTTTCTGATTATGTCAATTGGGTGGACTAATGTACGAAAGCTAGATTTTTCATAAAAGGCGCTCAGCAAGTCGGTGGCAAATTGATAGGTACTCTTGTGAGGTGCTATGGTTGAAAGTACCATTAGCGTCACAGAGTGTTCAAATAATATTTGGATGAGGGTGTCGTAATGATCATTGGTGATATTCTAGTCTAATTTAAGACGTCAGAAGATCACGCTGAACATTTGGAGATAGTGTGAGAAACACTACGGAGGGAGAAGTTGGATACGGAATTCACTACGTATGAATTGTAGCTTAAAGAGATAGACAAAATTTGTTATTAAGAAGTACGTTGGGAATGAGAAGTGAGAAAATAATTTTCAGGAACTAAAAAGGGAGGGTAATTGAGGTACCTGTATTGTCTCTATCAGATGATATGGGGAATTTTGTAGTATATCTTGATGTTTCGCATAGATGACGAGATTGCGTGCTTATGTAGCATGGAAAAGTCATTAGGTATGCATCACATGCCAGTTAATGGATTATGAGAAGGTCTATCCTACTTATGATCTATAATTGGCAGTAGTAGTTTTAAAATTAAAAATCTGAAGATAGTATTTATACGGGGAGAAGTGTGAGATATACACGGACTCTAAGAGTCTGAAATATATCTCTATACAGAAGAAGTTGAATATGAAGTAAAGAAGGTAATTAAAATGGATAAGAGGTTACGACTGTGATATATTATATCATACCTGGAAGGTAAAAGTAGTAAACGACGCGTTAAGTAGGAAGGGTAGGGAAAAGTTATTGATGTTAACAACGGAAATGACAAAAACGAAGTTAGAAGTTAATTATGGAATGAAGTGGTAGAAATGTTATCCACAACGTAGACTCAATCCACGATAATGGAATGCATTAATTGAGTATAACTAGGTAACGAGGAATGCAAGCGAATGAAGAAGTGGATACATGATAAAGAGAAGATCAAGTATAATCTTGTTTTGAAGGAGGAATTTGAGTTTCAAATAATTTTAAAGTTAAAAGAAGAATTAATCAGAGAAAGATAGCATAATATGTTAATAAGTATTTAAACTTCCAACTCAAATTATTGAGAGGAAGTGACAAGTCATGAAAAATAAGACAATACCTTCGTTGAAGGTGAAATGAAAGAACCACAATGTCGAAGAAGCATTGTGGGAACTTGAGATTAAAATAAAGAAAAATGTTTCCTCAAATGGTGGATGTAGTGTTAGCGTGATTCTGGGGACAGAATCCTTATAAGGGGGGAAGAATGTAACGCCCCAGAAAATTTGAATTTTTGAGAATTAAATTTTTATTTTTATTATGTGGATTAAATGGATTTAATTAATTATTTATGGAATAAGCTATTCGAGGGTCGTTCTATGACCTAGACATATCGGAACGTCGTAGTATTTTGGCTATGTGATAGAATTAAAGTGTTTAAATTTCCAAGACGAAAATATAAACTTTCCGAGAAATTTTCTGAAAAACACTATTCACGCATTTTTGCTCGGGAATTATTTTTGAACTTCCGAGAAATATGTAATGATAGAATATCGAGGTGAGATAGAATATCCAATATTATTTTAGTTATGGCAAACGTAGTTTTTCGCCTACGGACTTAAAACCTAACGATTAGGGAAAATGAATTCCGAGAAGGAAATGAAGTGTGTATAATGAATTAAAGCGTTAATCATATAATATGTAGGTATTATACGAGATAATGAATACGAGTATAATATGAGGTGTTATACGAGTATGAATGAATGATGGTATGTCGTATGTGAATAAGTATATGAAGTGGAATACGAGATTAATACGTAAATTATACGTTATAAGGCTTTAAGCCAAATGCAATGGACTTGTAGGAATGAGTAAGAAATTGTAAAGTCGAATGAGATATTGATAAGGCCCAAGTATAGAGATGTGTAAACCCAATACGAATTAATGTTAAAGCCCAAATATTTGTAATGTTAAGTCCTGTGTAAATTATTGCACAAGCCCAAGTGTTTGTTTAATTGTAAGCCCAATGTATAAGATAAGTTAATTAAGCTAATTAATGAAAAGCCCAAGGTAAGATCCAATGGGTAAAGCTTGATCCATGGGGCAACCCATGGGTGATGGTGACCAAGTATTAAGGGTGTCAAGCAAGTAGATTTAAGTGTTAAGCAAAGGATAAGTTAAGTAATTTAAAGGCTAAGTAAAGTGCTTATATGGGATAAGTAAGTAAAGTGCTTATGTGTGATTAGCAAGTATACTTAATAGTTAAGTGTTGTGATGGCCAAGCAAAGAGTGTGGAGGCCAAGTAACTTATTTGGTGAGCAAGTAAACTTAGGATTGAAGTAATGAATAGTATGGAGGTTTAGTAAGGAGGTGGAGTGGTCTTATGACCATTATGCCCTAACCTAGCAAACTTCTATAAATAGCAAGCTTATTATTCATTTTGGGGGTTGTTCATTTCATCCACAAGTTGAGAGCTTATTGGTTAGAAAGAATAAGTGAGAATAAGTTAGAAAAGCTAGAAAGCTAGTCTTAATAAATTAAGAAGCAAGAAGGAGAACAAGGATTAATCAAGTGATCTTCATAGGTAAGGACTTAAACCATAATTTTCTTTCTCTTCCATTGATAGGGAAATGGGTAGTGGTAGAACTTGTATGCTAAGGAATGATAGGAATGAGTAATCAAAGAGCTTAAGTCTTAATAAGCCGTGAATAAGCACTTTGTTCATAAATAAGTTATGAATCAAGGAAGAACTTGTACGAACTTGTAATATGTTACAATAATGAAATTTATACGACTAAAAGATGAGAGAATGATGGTTAAAAGATTTAGACTATGTTAAGTCATGTGAAGTAAAATCATAAGTAGTTCATACTTTTATAAGTTATAAACTCACAAGAAATAAGTAATAACTTATCATGTTTATAAGTTAATGAAGTATGTATGTCAAGATGTTAGTATGATGGATTGAATCCATTTGAAATGATGAACAAATCATAAGAAATGAAGTTAAGGCGGAATTCACGAGTTTGGACGATAATCGTCGAATTCGTGAAAATCTCGGAATGAAAGTCGAATTTTGATATTGAGCTTGGAAACATTAGTTTTCAATGGAGACAAGTCATATTTGGCATTATAGAGTTATGGACTCAAAAATGACCGGATTCTGACTTAGAACGAAGAAACGAGCGTTGAACGTTCACGAACGTTTATCATTTTCATTGAAATGAACTAATAGGTGAATTTTTAGCAAACGAAGTCAAATAGATAAAATTCTTGTATGAACGTGTAGAGTATGTAATTTGTGAACTGTAGGCTTTTGAACGAGCCAATTCAGACTTATAACGAAGAAGTTATGCGTCCGGGAGTTTCGTAAAAAAAATTTAAAATCTGAAAATTATTTAAGGCACAGAGTCTACGCCGCGGCGCGACTCATGGCCATAAAGCCCGCACCACAGCGCGAGGCTGGAACCTAGCACACTGCTAACTTGCGTGGCAGCGTGACATGAAGGGTAAGGACTCGCGCGCAAAGACCAAGTTCGGCTCGAGCATATTGTTAACTTCAGGCCGCATGTACTTACTTACAGAGCTATGGGTGGCGCCGCAGCGCCAACCCTAGGAGGTTGAGTAGTAAGGAATGTTTATGAGTACAACTTGAACAGTAACTCAGTAATAATAAATTGAGGAACTTAATAAGATATTGTAAGGTACTTTTAAACTTAATGTATGATGATTAAAGGTTAATAATCAATTGAAGATGAACGTAATGAAACCAACGTAATGTTCTAAGCCGCCTATAGAAATTTGTTGACCAAGTTGATTATGAATCCAATGGTTTGCAATACCAGTATGGGTTATGTAATTACTTAATGAACATGATAAGACCTTTCCTAAATCAATATTATAGTGATGACTTTAGGAATTTAATGTTGTTTAGTGAGTAGTTAAACGACGAACATAAAGTATAAGGAATGTGAACCGTATTCAATAATGATAAGGACTATAACATTAAGAGTTACAACTAAAAGTTGTTAACGTAAACGGTATGCAATAAAGTGTACTTAACAAATGACGATCGAGTTTCGATTAATAATATAAGGATGTTAGTAAGCCGTGAGGAAGGATGATTAACTCGAAATGAGTTGGATTAATAAAGTAAATCTACGTAAGACATAGAAGAGAATGAAGTTGGTAAGAATAATGTAAAATATAATGGCAAGTCGGAACCAATAGTAACAAATCTAATATATGATTAGATTGAGATGAAGGGTAAGATTCATTAGGAACCATGTATGTTCATTCATGACCTAATGTGGTATGTTATGTGGTTATATGTTGTAGAGACCATAAAGACTGAAAGGAAAAGTTATTATACTATAGCAGACGCTGAAGGCAAGTTTTTCTTAAACGCTTTTCTAACCTTCGTGTTAGCCAAGTTTTCTGTGATTCATGTTATGAGAAGCATGAAGTGTTTTACTAAAGGGTCAATGCCAGTTTTATCTCTGCTAGACTAATCTTGAAGAGTTGATTGATTTATTTACAAGTCTTTCAATATAGAATTTTTAACTCTATCATATGCCAATTGTTTGGTACGGATTCAAGGTAAGCCTGAATATGAATAAACAAATGTATTTTCATCGATTATTCGATGGGCACGCGAGGTTGCCAAAACTTAAACGTACATACGTTTAACAGGATGTAGTGTTAATCAACATAGAGTACTATGGGCTGATCACCCAGAAGTGCGCGTAAGATATGTCGGACTTACGGACTTAGTGTTGGGTTGTCCTTTTCAAAGAAATTATGAAATGCTCATGGTCTTGAGCCAAAATTGATATTTTTCTGAATATTGTTATTGTAAAACGTTTTGAAGGAAAAGAATGCTATTTTGAATTATTGATAGTACTTCATAACTATTATTCAGTTACTGAAGATATACGATTCCTATGTTTTAAACATGGTTTTTAAAAGAAATTGTTGTACTTGCTGAGCTTGTTATGCTCACTTTTGCTTGAACCATATAAATGCAGCTAGGACCAAACGAACTGAGGAATTTGACAAGGATAGAGGCAAGACAAAGCTGAACGATTAGTTTACCTTGTAATAAACTAGTAAGTTGTATATATTATAGAATGATGAACAAAGAATGTAATGGTTTTAGAACCTGGGAATGGGATGTAATATTATTAATGTAATAATAATGTCATTGATACACACATTTTGATGTCATTTCAATAGAATGAATGTACAGTTATGAGTATCGTGTATCACCATCTGTCGGGTTGGAAGATACCCGGATTTGGGGGCGTCACAATAGCGAAGTTCTGCACTTTCTGCCGTATAACGCTTCATAGGGTGGCATGCCAATACTAGCGTGGTAACTGTTGTTGTAGCCGAACTCTACGAGCAGTAGATGATCATCCCAATTTCCTTTAAAGTCCATTATACAAGCTCTTAACATGTCTTCTCATGTCTGAATTGTTCTTTCACTTTGTCCATCTGTCTAAGGGTGATATGTCGTGCTCATTCGCAACTGTGTACCCATGCATTCTTGTAGACATTTCTAGAAGTTTAACGTAAAGCGCGGATCTCTATCAGAAACAATTGACACCGGAACTCCGTGCCTTGAAATAATCTCTTTCACATATAACCATGCCAACTGATCTAAGTTGAATCTAATTTTGATCGGAAGGAAGTGTGCGGATTTCGTCAATCGGTCAACAATAACCCATACTGCGTTGTAGCCTTTCTGAGTTGTCGGTAGGCTAACCACAAAATACATCGTAATATGTTCCCATTTCCATTCTGAAATCTCTAAAGGTTGTAGTAACCCACTCGGCCTCTGATGTTCTGCTTTCACTTTCTGACATGTCAAACACTTGGCAACACATTCTGCAACCTCTCATTTCAAATTTGGCCACCAGAAATGTTATCGAAGATCTTGGTACTACCAGGGAGAATCGAATATCTTGAGTTATGAGCCTCGTTCAAAATTTCTTCCTTAATCTCTGGTACTGGAGGTACCCAAATTCTACTCACAAATCTCAGTATCCCTTCCTTATCCATCTTGAATCTTGATTCGGTTCCTTCGAATATCTTCTTTTTCACCATTTTACATTCGTCATCGTGAAGTTTAGCCTCCTTAACCTTGTCTAGTAGAGTTGTACCAGATTGCATCTGAAATAGCTTCTTATCAATTTCCATAGGACACTTCACTTCTAATTCCAGCTTTTCCATTACTGAAATTAACTCCTCCTGTTCGGTCAACATCATCAGTTTATCCCGACCCTTTCTACTTAAGGCATCGGCAACCACATTTTCCTTACCTGGATGGTATAGAATCTCACAATCATAGTCCTTAATTAACTCCAGCCACCTTCTTTTGTGCATGTTCAAGTCTTTCTGTGTAAAAATATATTTCAGACTCTTGTGGTCTGTATATATTTCACACTTCTCCCCATAGAGATAGTGGGTCGTGGGTCGGATACCCCTTCTCATAATCTTTCAGTTGTCGTGACGCGTACGCAATGACTCTGCTGTTTTGCATAAGCACACAGCCAAGTCCTTTATGCGACGCATCACTATATACCACAAAATTTCCTGTATCATCTGGAAGAGATAACACAGGTGCTGAACTCAACTTCTTCTTTAATTCTTGAAAGCTTTCCTCACACTTCTCTATCCAAACAAATTTCACCGATTTTTTAGTCAAATTCGTCAACGGAGTTGCGATCTTGGAAAAATCCTGAATGAATCTTCTATAATAACCTGCCAATCCAAGAAAACTTCTTACATTCGAAGGCGTCTTGGTGATCCCGATTAATCATGACCTACCGACTTTGGAGGGATCCACCAAAATTTCGTCCCTATCGATCACATGTCCTAGAAATTGTACTCTTTCAATCCAAAATTCACATTTCAAAAACTTAGCATACAACTTCTCCTTTCTCAATGTCTCTAATGTCGCCCTCAAATGCTTTTCGTGTTCTTCCTTGGTTTTTGAATATACCAAAGTATCATCTATAAATACCACTACGAATTTGTCCAAAAACGGCTTGAACACTCCATTCATTAAGCCCATAAATGCTGCAAGAGCATTTGTTAGACCAAATAACATTACCAAAAATTCGTAGTGACCATATCGTGTTCTGAACGCTATCTTCGGTACATCCTCTGGCCTCACCTTCAGTTAATGATAACCACTCCTCAAGTCTATCTTTAAAAAGTATCTTGCTCCTTTTAACTGATCGAACAGGTCATCGATTCGCAGTAATGGATACCTATTCTTTATCGTGACCTTATTCAGTTCTCTATAGTCGATGCAGAGCCGCATTGTCCCATCCTTCTTCTTCACAAATAAAACTAGCGCTCCCCACGGTGATACGCTTGGTTGGATATACTTCATGTCCAGTAATTCTTGTAGTTGGACCATCAGTTCTTTCATGTCTACCGGTGCCATTAGGTATGATGCCTTCGATATTGGAGCCGTTCCTGAAGCCAAATCGATCACGAATTCAACTGCTCTATCCGGAGGAAGTCCTGAAAAATCGTCCGAAAATACGTCTGCGAAATCTCTCACTACTGGTATCTCATCTATTTTCGGATTCTCTTTACGACCATCGACTATGTAAGTTAGATATCCTACACAGCCTTGCCTTAACAACCTTCTAGCATCGACAGACAACTCGCTTGTCTAGGCGACTTACTACTATAAAACACAACCTTTGACGGAGTCATAAGGTTAATACGCTTCTTCTGACAATTAATTATCTCCCCATAATTGGATAACCAGTCCATACCCAAAATAACGTCGAATTCTCCAAGTTGAATAGGGATAAGATCTACGCTCGTGATATTACCCATAATATCCACTCTACAGTTCTTATGCACATACTTAACAGGGATTATTTCTCTATTCGCAATTTCTATGTTCATGGGGTATTCTAACTCATCCTTAAGCAATTCTAAGTTCTTAGCAAAGTTATCGGATATAAATGAACAAGTAGCACCTGAATCAAATAATACATAAGCATTAACTTTATTGATCGGAATGATACCTGACACCACATCGCGAGACTGCACTGCATCCTGTACTGTCATGTTGAATGTTCTGGCGGTCGGTCGGTTGGTTGTAGTTGGTCCTGCAATAGTCAGAGTGCTTCCATCGTTGTTTCCTCTATTCCCTCCTGATCTCGTCCCTCCAGATCCCTTCTTAGGACAATCCCTTACAAGATAATCCTTTGAGCCACACGTGAAGCAAGCACCCTTCTTTAGGTTAGGACAGTTAGGTGCTATGTGGCCTTCTTGACCACAATTGTAGCACACTCATTTTCCCTTCATGCAAACTCCCAGATGAGCTTTTTCGCAGGTTGGGCACGCTTCGATCTTTTTCTTCTTCCCTCCTTGCTGACTTCCAGCTGACGAGTTATCAGACCACTTCCTCTTCTGATTATGGCTACCCCCATGCTATTTCCACCAGTCTTGTTAATTCCTTCATTCTCACTCTTTTTCTTCTTCTGGCCTTGATTATATTTAGTTACAGCATCGCTTCCACCTTCAGCGAGTATGGCCTTCTCTAACACTCCAGCAAAAGTGTTCAATTAGAACATTGACACCTTGCTATACAAACAGTGGCTTGGTCCTCGCTCAAAACATCTTGCCTTTTCTCTCATCAAGATGCACTTGGTATGTGGCGAACCTAGCCAACTCGTTGAACCTTGCCGCATAATCTGCTACGGACATACTCCCCTGTTTCAATTCCAGAAACTGAACTTCCATTTGGTTTTGCGAACTGGTCAGAAAATACATCTCAAAAAACATTTCCTTGAATCTCTCCGAGGTTATTACACCTTCTCCTCCTCATACTTTGTTTGCCTGCCACCAATAGCTGGCTTCAGACTTCAGCATGAATGTTGCATACACGATTTTCTGGTCTTCCCTTACTCTAGCGACGTCAAACACCTTCTCCATCTCCATAACCCATGTTTGAGCCTCGATTGGGTTTATAGAACCTTAAACTCTGGCGGTCCCACCACCTTGAAATCCTTGAACGAGGTGTTTAGTGGAGCTTGTGGTTGATTATTAATTTCTCCGGCTAATAGGTTCACCAATTGCTGAACAGGGTTAGCATTGGTGTCGTTGTTATTCATTGGTTCTTCTTGAGTTTGTTAACGGTTTTGTCTCCTTCTACGCGGCATATTTTTGTTAAGAAAATACACTTATTAGGTCTTTATTCAATCACTTAAACATTTAAGGCTTAACTAAAACATTTAATCATAATTCACTTAACACATCAATTCAAATAAACTCTGTCATTTTATTTAAATCAAAAGATTTAACATCATACAATAGCATCACTGCTATTTACATCAACTATCCCGAGATAAAGAATCTACAAGATTTAAAACATTAAAATATTCCTTTGTTTATAAGCACATCGGAATTTACATCTTTAACTACCAGATAGGTTTTACATAAATAAACTAATCCTATCACTGCCTATTAAGGCGCTGAATAGCCTTGCCATGTTCTTCTTCCATGATACGGGATATCGTCCTGCGATCTAGCATATACGATGGTAATCCTTCAAACTGGATTGGGTATCTCATCACTCGATCTTGGGCCTCATCCATTGCTTTTTGAAGTGTAGAGTACATCTCCCCAAGCTTAGCCTTCCTCGCATAACAATCCTCTTCTGCAAGATCAGCACGACGTGACTCTCTTACCGAGCCCTCCTCTACTATGGCCAGCCTTTCTGAGCTCTCTTTCAGCTCCTTCTTCAAATTTTCTATTTCTTCGGACTTCTCCTCGGTTTGACCCTTCTTGTGAACCAAATCCCACTCCACGTTTCCTAAACGTGTGTGAAGAGTCATAATTTCCCCATCCTTCTGCTCGATGGTAATCTGCTGGATAACAGTTCGCTCCTGAATAGTGTCTTGCAACTCTATGTTACGATCATAAAGTGCATCATACATCTCAGCATAGATGGAGTTCGGTGGGAACTCCTCTTCCTCCTCTTCTTCATCAGAATCCTCCTCTGGATTAGTCTTAGGCTCATAGTCCTGACCAAAAATAGTGATCAAAGGAGATGGCTCTCTCTGTACCAACTGTTCCCTGAAGACATGAATGTCTCGGGACTCCTCCTCTAATGGTACTCAGGGTTCCTCCTCCCCAGCTCGACTAGCTCCTCCAGCATCCGACATCCTGACAACAAAATTTTAAGTTTTAGTTACAAATCCGTGCTAGTGAACACATAATTTAACACATAAGCACATAAAGTCTTTTATTATCTTCAATGAATTAAGAAATTCATTTCTTATAACTCGATCAGAGTTTACCACTACTATGTTCCCAATCTCCTACAAGGCTACTACCTAAGGTTGTTCCCCCACCTAAGGTTCATAACCTACAGCTTTGATACCAACCTGTGACACCCCCAAATCTAGGTACTTCTATTTCCACAGGATTTGGTGTTCACTATACAAATATCATCTATCTATTTACCCATAAATAAATGCAAACCATGCAATAGATAGAATTAAATAAATAAATCTCCCCTTATGGGGTTACATCATCTGTATAATAATACAATCCCAGGTTACTCTAACCTTAAACATCTGTACGAAAACATAAATAAATAACAAGTCTTAAATAACATCAAGTCTGAACATAAATACATAATAACAACAAGTCTTCTTCATTTGTTAACCTTGCCCTTGCCTTTACTAGTGGAAGGCTCGTCTGATCTTTCGTTCTTAACTGCAATGTTATTATTACGCAAGATTGAGCACGATTACCCACAAGTATAACAATATAACAAATGAATAATAACATGCAAAAAAAATCAAAGACTTCTGAAATAGAAAACTCAGCTTTTAAATCAAGAATGAATAGCAAGAGACAAAAGAACTTCTGAGGGTCATAAGACTTGAACTATGTCCTAGGTTGTCAAGTGTTTATACTTGAACCTTTAAATGATCATAAGACTATGGACTTTTCTTCTCGTACTTAGGGGATCAGCCCTTAGTACCATCATCGTGCAATAATATCTTAACGCTAACGCATAAGTAATCTCCTATACAAGGTTGTTCATCTCAGTTTGACATTAGAGTCCGCACCAAAGGAAGTTTGGTTTGGATAATTCATCAAGGATTCTGAAATTTAGAACGCTCATCAACTATGGACTAGTCGAATCATTAAGGGTTTGCTAGTCTAACAAAGTTCAACAGTATCTGATAATTTAAAATTGAATAACAATCTCAAAAGGTATACAATAGAATAATTATTGTATAACAGAATCATACTTTGAAAGATTAATATACTTTAATATAATAAAATGGACTTGATCAATAATAATGAGAATCTGCTCGAAGTAAAGAGATAACTTACAAGCTCATATTAAGATAACAAGTAAGGTTAGGAAACTTGCCTCGTGCGTAGATTACACGTTAATTATACTCGTTCCTTGATTTAAATCTTACATATCATATACGTTAACAACACCAGTCATTTATAACGTACTAGTCATCACAAGATTATTCTTTTTGTCTAACTCGAATTCATGACTATACTTAGTCAAATTTCTACACTCATTGTCACAATTAACACTTCATGAACAATAAGCTAACTATGCGTTCAATCATTCAATTCGCACATAAATGTGTTATTGACATGTTAAGAATTTATTTTAACACCTCATTATACGTCTAACATGTTTTTATGTTCATTAGGTTAAGTTACTAACACATTGCTAGACTTGAACATTTAAAAAAACTCATTTCTGGACCATTCTGCTAAGTGGTAGCCATGGCTGCCAATTTGTTGTTAAGCCTATTCTTCATATTTGCAGTGCGGTGGTGGCATTGCGGTGAGACTTTGGCATCTGCAGTAGCATGATGGCGCTGTGGCATGAGTTTTAGGTTCGAGGTTGGCCAGCTGAAACTCCGATTCATTTTCCAGTTATACGAAGAACACAAAATCGCATTTAATTTATCACTACATGGTCATTAAATTCATCAAATTACACATACCCATATACTAGAATTCGTACATAATCATTACCCAAGTTTTATAGAGTAATTTGAACCAATTAAAACACATAATCATAGAATTAAAACATGTAAATTCATTGTTCTTGATGTTCTTGAAGGTTTTGAACATAAAACATAAAATTTAACACTACGGATTCGTTATAACACCAAATCCATCCATTCAAGTTTTGTTTTCTTCATTTTAACATGCATAATTATATACGTGTGTAAATTTTAAAAAATAATTTATGTTTGACATATTAAATTCACGTATAAGGGCCATATGGTCATATAATATACTCTATAATCATATACTGTATAATTTTATAAAACTGATGATATAGAAATCTATAATACATAGTAAAACATGTTATGCTAACATATTATCACATATACATCCACAAACTCAATAAAATTTCCAATTACAGAGATTTAACAGAGAACCTAAAAACCATTTTCATAAAACCTTAATAACGTAAAAAAATTGGGAATTGGGTTTGAGAGAATTACCTAGAGCGTAGAGTGTAGATTAGTCAGGAGAATTTCCTCAAGTGCTTCTTCAATCACTCACCCACTTACAATCTCCCTTAACAATTTTCTAAATTTCTCTCTGAATTCTCAAACTCTCTCTCTCTCTGTTTTACTTTTCCAAACTTAGCAGATAATAAGAAAAAGAAGAAGACGTATGATAATAAAGGAGAAGAACTGACGTGTTGAGGTCAGTTACCCGATCATGGGTCAACTGCTTATAACTTCCACTAAGGCCATGTTTAGCTAGCCTTAAAAGGCTTATACTCAATTAATTTAATTAAACTTTTATCATATAGTTTAAATCATGTCACATCCAATTAAATAATAAATCAAACATCTAGTTTAATTTAATTCAAATAACGTATAATAATTTCTCCTTAATTCACGTAGTCATATAATTAAATTTCTCATTTATTAACTATGTCAAATTATTAAATCTATAATTAATTATTAAATTAATTAAAAAAAAATACTATTAGGCTTATTAAATATTTTTTAATACAATCGAGCTCACATAATTAGATACTTGAATAATAAAATTCTCCACATTAATTTAATAAATATAACACATATAATTAAATTAATCTATCACAATTTCATCAATTAATTATTTAATCTAATAATTAATTCATTAAAAAATATTTATTCAATCCAATAAATATTAAAATTAAATTACAAATTCTCGGTTGTCACAATATTGGTTAGAGATTTATTGACTAATATTGGGATTTGGCTAAATGTATAGATTAAAGAAAGAAGAGTTTGAACTTGAAGTTTAATCTCTAAGTTATTCAAGAATGTAGTCATTGGAGATTCATTTTGGTTAGTATAATGAGATAGCATGTATGGAGCATGTTAAAAGATTTGCGAGTTAAGTTATGTTTCTATTAAAGTATAACATTTCTACGTCCTAACTTGAGGTGGCGCGGTCGCGCCACTCTCAAGCCTAAGACCAGAGCGGTCGCGCCGACCTGTAGACTGTTTATGATGAGTTTGTAACCTGAACTTTAGGATTTGTGTATTAGTAACTAATATGTTATAATAAGGACCATAATTGGTGTTCCAACAGTCCATGAATGGATTGAGATAACGAATATTGAATTGAATGAGAAGTTATTTATGGAAATTAATATTGGTTAATTAAGTTATATTATGTAATATTATAATATAATTTGAGTATAAAGCCTTGTGTGGCAGTGGCGTGATAGTAAATCAAATAAAAAGAGTTAATTCCCTTACATAGGATGGTGAATTAATATATGTGCTTTACATGAAGAAAATGAAATGATTATGTAAATTAATTTTGGTATTTTTATATATTACATAATATGGTAATATATGAAAGGGTTTAATATTTGAAAGATGTTAATGTAAAGATTGAGAAAGTTGTTTTAGGACGATCGACTAATTATACGCATAGTGTATAATTTAAATAATTAATAGAGTGAATATTAATTATTCTAAGTGTAAAGGTTGTACATATTAAATGTATGTAATTATTTAAGTAAGCTAAATAATTTAGCATTATGATAAAGTGTGACATAAACTTTATATTAAATAAATAATAAAATAATGTGGAATTGGAAAAAAGCCAAACGTGGCCTAGACCCATAATATTTTATTATAGAAATAATGAGCTTGAGTTATATGTAACTTCAGTAAATGAGATAAATGAGCCTTGTGTGACCTGAGTACTAAAGTTAAACAAGACTGAAGGTTTAACTGAAATTATTAAAAGAGAATTAATGGGAAGAAAATAAATGACTGATATTAATCATTGTGATATTTAAGTGAGATAGAAAATAATGGGTTGGGAATACCCAATTGAATTATACTTACCCCAATTAAAATATTATGTGGACTAGTATACATGGATTGTATGATTATGGGTATATGTACCCCTAATTTATCATATAGTAATAACATTAAGTTATTAAATGTAAGCTTGTAAGTCCAAAAGAAAGTAAATATAGATATCTTAAATACCCATTTTGCTAATGCTGAGAAACCAAATGGGTTGTCCCATTTTGTGAGTCCCATTTCCTTACTCACGTGTATAGGCCATTGGCCTAGTCTATAAGCTCATTGCGTAAAACTTAGCAAAATGAAAAGGCTAAGAGGAAGATGATGAAGCTAGAAAGGTGTTGTGATAATGGCTATGAATTGGTGGTTGGCCAACTCTTTCTTGTCCAGTGATATCTTCCTTTCTCCCTTGAATCAAACTTTGGTACAAAGCTAGAAACTAGTTAGCCAACTCTCTATAAATTGAAGCTCACCTTCTTCCCATTCTCTGTTGTTTAAGAATTTTCTGATAAATTTCATTAGAGAGTTGAGTTGCTGAGAATTAAGGGAGCATAATTAGTGTGTTGATGGAATTCAATTAAGCTTCAAAGAGGTAATAACACTATCCCAAATGCTCTTGATTTCCTAAGTTTGCACTTTCTTAGTAATATCATGAAAAAGTAGCTTTTGAGTCACAAATTTGATGGCTAAAGGTTGTTGTAATCCATGAATTGTTGCTAGATGTTGTTAATATAGTCAAATGAAAAAACAACGAAAGTTAAACAAACCAATTTGGTTTAGAAACGAATTCGCAGTGAATGAATCATTAAATTTGTCAAAACATAAAAAATTAGTATGAATATGAGTTTTGGATTAATCATTGGGTTAGTTAATGTTTTTGAAGTGTTATAATTACTCTGTAGATGGGTAGCTAAGAGTTTAATGAGTCCAACGAATCAAAAACCAACTAATTCGGACATAAAATGAGAAAGTTATGTTAAATATTGTTTTACATGGGTCAAAGCAAGACCGCCTGGCAGTGCACTCGGGCATGCAATTGGGGGCCGAGCATCATGCCAAAGTGTCTTGGTAATGGGGAGGAAAAGGGGCGCGGCGGTGCCCCATGTGTGCTGACTGTGACTGCTATGACCTGTTTTGGTAAAACGGCCATAACTTTTTAATACGAACTCCGATTGAGGTGATTCAAGATGATACAGAACAAGGACGAATTGAACTACAACTTTTGTTCTTTAAACTTTTCACTTTGAGGTCGTTAGGAAGGGTCAAAAGAGTAATTTTTGTGACTGTTATGTATTCGGAGGCGATCAGAGGGCGTCGAACGAGCACATACGCAAGTATAGTGCTCCCGACGATGAAATATGTTGTTCTAAGTGATAAAACCTAAATATGCATGATAATAGACATGTCATATAACTAAGATTACTTTACTCATTATGGAATGCCTTCACGTGATTTTCTAAAAGAAAACTTAAAGTTTTTGAGAAACGAAAGTTGATGAATTTGGTGTCCTTTGAGTTCTAATCTTGGACCCTATGTATGCATATCAACGAATATAAAATGTAGTTTTAAAGTTAACTTGCATATACTAGATTGATATAGCTAGGTTTAAAGTGTTTTAAAAGAAAAACTTGAAGATTTGAAAATGAAACTTAACGAACTTTGTGTCTTTTAAGTTCCGACCTTGGAAACATGTGAATGTGGCCTAGTTATGTGCGCGGATGGATAAGGAATGTAATTCCAAGATGTATTGCACATAAAAGGTTGTCAAGCTCGGTTTAGTACGTGTTTTAAAGAGAAATTTAAAAGTTTTAGAAACTAACTTTGATGAGCGTTGTGTTACTTGCATTATGACCTTATAAGCAAGCATGATAGAGTTATTTATGCCTTTGAACATGAATGATATGTGCGCTCAACTAGTCAAGCATGACATAAGTTATTTAAGCATATTTTAAAAGTATGTACTATGTTATGTCTATGTAAATGAGATAGATACATGTGAACATGTGTATTAAAGGTTGTTAGTACCAATATAAGGTTTAAAAGCTTATAAACCTTGAACCTTTGTTAAAAGAAGTTGTTAAGCCTTGTTATTATAAATAATTCAACATAGAACTATGTAATCCAAAACTAAATGATTTGAAATGTGAACTTGAAGAACTATTAGAACCTACTTGATGTATGTTTACAGTACGTATCAGAATACATGTCGTGCTAGGAATTATGTTAGGCAATAAAAATCCTAAGTCTAGTTCTATGCATTTGGGAGAGCGTAGCGCCACTCCCAATCTTAAATGCAGCATGCCACGCGCCATTTCAGTGAGAGTGACCAAGAGCAGTTTGTTAACTGCATGGTCTTAAGTTATGGTTATATGTTGTCTTTAAAGACTACAAGATATGAAACAAGATTGTTTAGATAAATATGATAGTAGAATGAGCTAGTCTCATGGTTATCCTAAGTTCAAGTAAAAATGAAACCAAGTTAGGAAACAATATTTGTTCTTATATTAAGAACGTATGAAATGTATGACTGATGGGTATGAATCCATGATTATATAACTGTGTAGGGATACACGCAATACAAATAAGCTTTAAGCAGTTAAGTCGTAGTTGATAAACTACGAATCAGGCAAGCCTTTCAGTTCCAATTTGATATATGAATTCTATAACTGTTAGTTGAGCTATATTATGTTATGCAAATGTTGATGTATATATATTAAATGCATATGAGATATGTATGAGAGTTGAAAGTTAATCTTTGATGATATGCTTGTGAAGTAAATCTCTATGCATGTTATGTGAGAAGTAACATGCGTAGTAAATAATAATTGATTATGAATGCATGAACTTAATATGATATTATATGCTATGTGCTACATGAAAACTGTTAGAATTGTTGGGCTGTCGAGCTCACCCTTGCAAATAACCACTTTTGCAGGTTAAGGATACACGGTAAAGGTTACGTGCTACTTGATTGATAAAGTCCAATAGTATTGAAGGAGATTGATTTATTATTTAACTAGATGCTCTTGAACCATGTTTAGGTTCTAGTACATGTACATGATAGTAGTTTATAATGTGTAATACCTGTTAAGTTGTACTATGTGATATATAGAGAAATTCGAATCGAGATGTAAAGATTTATACAGAAATTGAATAAAGTGAATCATAGAATAATTTGATTCAGGGATTTGTAATTGATTTGAGTTAAGATATCAATAAAAGGTTTATTTTTCAAAGGAGATTGAAAAAGTTTAAATTATTCCGCATATTTTTATAACATCGAATATGATGTAAAATAGGAATGGTAAATGACCAAGATTTGAAACTTATAAAAGATTGGGGTCATTACATAGATCCTGGAAATAGAAAGAATTTATATTCTAGATTGTAATAAGCAAAGTTATATTCATTAAGTTATGAATAAGTGATATAAATAGTTTGACAATAGTAGTATCGTGGCGGACCGAATCCGTGGTTCGAAGGGACCCGAATTTGGGGGCGTCACAAATTCCATGTCTTATATTTAATTGGGACATTGTATGGCGGAAGGATTGAATTGTACGGTAACTATTTACTCAAAGGTTCTTCTATGATTAATGTTGAAATGTATATTATCTGGAAAGTCGTTAATCACTAGGGAAGCTTATCCCTATTGTAGAATAAATATTGTAGACACTCGAAATTTTCTGCACAACTGTTACTAACATTGCAGGAGGGAAGGATTATCTTTCGGAGATAACCCTGGAAGACAGTTCACATCCATTCCGGTACTACCGGAAGTTTAATCTCAGCCCCGGAACATAGACCGGGATTATCAGTCTCAAACCCCGGAACACACACCGGGAACATCATTTCCAATCTTGGAGATAACCCCGAGTTCTGTCCTTGGCGATAACCCCAAGGAATGTTGTTGCAGTTCCGGCGATAACCCCAAAAATTCTTGTTTCAAATACATGCAATCAGCTTCAATCAGACCTCCTGCCGAGGCACTCATACCTCAAACCTGGAGCTAACACCAGGCAGATAGGCATCCACAAGATGACATTGCGACATTCAACACCTACAGCAGTCCAATCTCAGATGTAGCCCTGAGCAATGTCTACTTTCAACTCAAATCGGCGATAACTCCGATGAGGAGTCATGTGTCATCTTGCTACCTTAACACCTGCGCGTCGTCTCAACGCTTCATACATACATACATATAACAATGTCTTTCAAGAACCAGGCGTTCCAATCCCGAGTGACTATTACGTGTGGCAGCACATCGGATAGAATTTGAACCTTGAAGACCATGGGCATGGTCCCCTCTTCCTGACTTCGTACAACCTCTATTCCATGTCATTGCGTAACTCTCGACACAAGCAGTCCAAAAAAGGTCGTATATACCTCGTTCGGATGCTCGGATTGAAGTTCTGCAAGTTCGAGCGGACATTATAGTGCATGAGTGCACGTACTTTGAGGCGATAGGACCCACGGAATCCCGGCAAACTGCAGTGTAATCTGATTGCCGCCAGCAGTACACTCATGGATAGCGACTCTAAAAATATAGAGCTTGGGCTAGCCATTTTAAAAAAATAAGGAGAGGAAGTCCTGTCCAATTTGCTCTGTACACACCCTATATTGAGTGTTTCCTCATTTTAAACACATGTTAGCCCACATACAGTTATATATTTACCGACGGGAGCTGAGTGTTTATCCATTTAGAGTTATAAAAGCCTGCATTGGCAGCCCACTGTAAGCCTTCTTATACTCTATAAAGCCTTTCTCTTCATATTTGCACACTATTCTACACATTGAGAGTCGTGTTGTGTGCGTATGCCCGAACTTTGGTCCGTGGTTTTCATTTCTGTCTGTATATATATATACTTATATATGTATATATTTTTATATGGACTAACATTATCGAGTTATGCCTCGGTTGAGCCTAGACTTATGTCTGGAGAGTTTACTCGCTTATATATATATATAAACTTATATATATAATTGTTGTCAGACATATCTAATGAGCCTGGATTTTACATCCGGAGCGTTTATTGCTTTTATATATATTTGTATATATATATAATTGTTGTCGGACATATCCGATGAGCCTGGATTTTACATCTGGTGAGTTTATTGCTTTTATATATATATATATATATATATATATATATATATATATATTTACATTTCATCAGTTCGGAGTTTACTTCGTGGCCTTTTACAACTTTATTTACATTTTAGTCGCGTGGAGTTTACTTCGTGGCGTTGATCACTTTTACAAACTTTATTTATTTACATTTCGTCCACACTTGAGTTTGCTTCGTGGCGGTTGATCGCTTTTACAGCTTTATTTACATTCAAGTCCCGCCAGGAGTTTACTTCGTGGCGGTTGATAGCATTTACTGCTTTATTTACATTTCTGATCCCCTATGGAGTTGCTTCGTGGTGGCTATATATATATATATATATATATATAATCGCCATCGCTTTCCATACAAACTATGAGATCATGTGAGCCTAGGAATCATGTGATCACTGATTCATCTCATGAATCTAGATTCTGGTTCGTGATGTACTTTTTTCAAATTGTAAGCAACTTGTACATTATTTACGCTGCATTTAATTTCCTTGGATGGTTGTCATGTTTGATGAGGAGTTCTAAGATCATCAGATATTATTTTCTCAAGATGCCTCGCGTCAAAAAATAAAAGCAAACAAGCCGAACATAATAATAATAAAATAGAAGTATGAAAAGTTCTCAATTCCTATTGAGCACAGGGTTTGAAAAACCTCTTTTTATAAAACTTCATTGCTATATCTTGGTTAAAACTAAATTTTTCTATAAATTCAAACCTTGTGTATATAGGTGCGAATGAGGCCTCGCACTACTTTCAAATAATTGCACATTGACACACACACACACACACACGCACATTCATATAACAGTTTCTTTGAGAAGTGGCGGTCACCGTGGTAACACGAATGTCGGGGGGTGCCTAACACCTTCCCTCCACATAATCAAGCCCCCCGAACCCTAATGAATCTCGGTTTCACAGACCCGTTTAGCAGTGTCACATCACTAGGTCAATGTGCAAACCTTTTCAGTTGCGTTGGTGCAACCAGTTAAAAACACCAACTGGCGATTCTTAAAGTCAAATCATCGACATTACATATGTCGGACCTTTTTCACTTGTTTTTTCAAACAAATCTCACATTAACATGAGAACACCAAAGAACAAGTAACGAAAAGGGACACTAAAAATCCCGACGTCGACAAATATTATTTATTTAAATAAAACAATAGTTTAATTTATTTATTTAAATAAGATTAGATGTGACACCCCAAATTCGGGTATCTTCCAACCCGACAGATGCTGCTACACGGTACTCATAACTGTACATTCATTCTATTGAAACGACATCAAAATATGTGTATCAAAGACATTCTTATTACATTAATAATATTACATCCCGTTCCCAGGTTCTAAAACCATTACATTCTTTGTTCATCATTCTATAATATATCCAACTTACTAGTTTATTACAAGGTAAACTAATCGTTCAGCTTCGTCTTGCCTCTATCCTTGTCAGATCCCTCGGTTCGTTCGGTCCTAGCTGCATTCATATAGTTCAAGCAAGAGTGAGCATAACAAGCTCAGCAAGTACAACAATTTCTTTTAAAAACCATGCTTGAAATATAGGAATCGTATATCTTCAGTAACTGAACAATAGTTACAAAGTACTATTAATAATTAAAAATAGCACTTCTTTTCCTTCAAAATGTTTTACAATAACAATATTTAGTAAAACATTTATCCTGGTCAAAGACTATGAGCATTTCATAACTTCTTTGAAAAGGACAACCCAGCACTAAGTCTGTAAGTCTGATATATCTTACGAGCACTTCTGGGTGATCAGCCCATAGTACTCTATGTTGATCAACACTACATCCTATTAAACATATATACGTTTATGTTTTGGCAAACTCGCATGCCCATCGAATAATCGATGAAAAATACATTTGTTTATTCATACTCAGGCTTACCTTAAATCCGTACCAAACAATTGGCGTAGGATAGCGTTATCAATTCTATATTGAAAGACTTGTAAATAAATCAATCAATCTTCAAGATTAGTCTAGCCAAGATAAAACTGGCATCGACCCTTTAGTAAAACACTTCATGCATCTCATAACATGAATCACAGAAAACTTGGCTAACACAAAGGTTAAACAAGCGTTTAAGAAAAACTTGCCTTTAGCGTCTGCTACAGTAAAAATAACTTTTCCTTTCAGTCTTTACGGTCTCTACAACACATAACCACATAACATACCACATTAGGTCATGAATGATCATACATGGTTCCTAATGAATCTTACCCTTCTTCTCAATCTAATCATACATTAGATTTGTTACTATCGGTTCCGGTTTGCCATTATCTTTACATCATTCTTACCAACTTCTTTCTCTTCTATGTCTTACGTAGATTTACTTCATTAATCCAACTCGTTTCGAGTTAATCATACTTCCTCACGGCTTACTAACATCCTTACGTTATTAATCAAAACTCGATCGTCATTTGTTAAGTACACTTTATTGCATTCCATTTACGTTTACGTAATATTTAACAACATTTAGTTATAACTCTCAACGTTATAGTCATTATCTTTATTGAATACAAGTTCACGTTCAGATATTTCTTTTACGCTCGTCGCTTAACTACTCATTAAACAACATTAAATTCCTAAAGTCATCACTATAACAGTGATTTAGGAAAGGTCTTATCATGTTCATTAAGTAATTACATAATCCATACTAGTATTGCAAACCATTGGATTCATAATCAACTTAGTCAACAAATTTCTACAGCCGGCTTAGCACATTACGTTGTTCTCATTACGTTCATCTTCAATTGATTATTAACCTTTAATCATCATACATTAAGTGTCTAACAATGCATTAACAATGTTATATTAACTCCTTATTTCATTACTAATGAGTTATCTTTCCTTCTATACTTGTAAACATTCTTGTCTGTCAAAACTCTGGGACTAGCGCTGCGGCGCCAATTTAGCTCTTCATCTTGCGCCACGGCGTGAGTTAGCATTATGCAAGCCCCGGACTCAGCACTGCGGAGTCACTTATTGGCCTTGGGTTGGCACCACGGCGCCAACTCTGTGCCTCAGCTAGTTTGCAAAATTTAAAAATTTAACGAAACTCCCGGACTCATAACTTCTTCGTTATATGTCCGAATTGGATCGTTCAAAAGCCTACGGTTCACAAATTACATACTCTACATGTTCATGCAAGAATTTTATCCATTTGACTTCGTTTGCTAAAAATTCACCTATTAGTCCATTTTAACAAAAACGATAAACGTTCGTGAACATTCAACGCTTGTTTCTTCGTTCTAAGTCGGAATCCGGTCATTTTCGAGTCTACAACTCTATAATGCCAAATATGACTTGTCTCCATTGAAAACCAATGTTTCCAAGCTCAATATCAAAATTTGACTTCCATTCCGAAAATTTCACGAATTCGACGATTATCGTCCAAACTCGTAAATTCCGCCTTAACTTCATTTCTTATGATTTGTCCATCGTTTTAAATGGATTCAATCCATCATATTAACATCTTAACATACATACTTCATTAACTTATTGACATGATAAGTTATTACTTATTCTTCATTAGTCTATAACTTATAAAAGTATAAACTACTTATGAATTCACCTTGTATGACTTATCATAGCTTACATCTTTTAACCATCATCCTTGCTTATTATTATCATACCACCTTATTATTCCAACATAAAACAAGTTCCTACAAGCTCTTCTTTGTTTCATAACTTATATGATTACGAATCGCTTATTCATGACTTATACGGCTTATTAAGACTTAAGCTCTTTGATTACTCATTCCTATCATTCCTTAGCATACATGTTCTATCACTACCCATCTCCCTACCAATGGAAGAGAAAGAGATTCATGGTTTAAGTCCTTACCTATGAAGATCACTTGATTAATCCTTGTTCTCTTTCTTGCTTCTTAATTTATGAAGACTAGCTTTCTAGCTTTTCTAACTTATTCTCTCTAACCAATAAGCTCTCAACTTGTTGGTGTTTTTGAACAAGGAATAAATGAAATCCAAAGCTTGCTATTTATAGGACTTGCTAGGTTAGGATAGTTTGGTCATTAATCCAACCCACCTCCTTAATCACCTCCTTATTATTCATTACCTAGACATTAAGTTAACTTGCTCCTCACTTGAATTACTTGGTCACCACACACTTAGCCATTAAGTTAACTTGTCCACCACCTTATTGCTTGTTCATCACATAAGCACTTTACTTAGCTTTTAAGTTTGCTTGGTTATTACATCACTCCACCTCCTTACTATTCATTACCTAGCTTATTAAGTAAACTTAGCCACCACACTTAAGCACTTTGCTTGATATTACTTAACTTATTCTTTGCTTAGCCACCAAGTACATTACTTGGTCATCACTTTGAGTCATCCATGGGTTGCCCCATGAGTTTTAATCATCCAATAATCCATGGATCTTACCTTGGGCTTTTAGCTTAACTTATACTTGGGCTTGCATTAAACAAACATTAGGCTTGTTCATTAATTTACATTGGACTTAACCATTCCTATATTTGGGTTTTAACATTAATTAGTATTGGGCTTTATTATTATCCCAATTGGTCATTACAATTTCTTACACAATTCAACAAATCCATTACATATGGCTTAAAGCCTTATAACGTATAATTTACGTATTAATTTCGTATTCCCATTCATATACTTATTCATGTACGTCATACCATCATTCATGCATATTCGTATGATATACGTATCATACTTGTATTCATTACTTCGTACAATACCTATGTATTATATGATCATTGCTTTAATTCATCATACATATTCCATTTCTTTCTCGGAAATCACTTTCCCTAATCGTTAGGTTTTAAGTCCGCAGGCGAAAAACTGCGTTTTGCCATAACTGAAATATTATTGGATATTCCATCTCGCTTCGATATTCTATCATTACATATTTCTCAGAAGTTCAAAAATAATTCCCGAGCAGAAATGCGTGAATAATATTTTTCAGAAAATTTCTCGAAAAGTTTTTATTTTCGTCTTGGAAATTCAAACACTTTAATTCTATCACGTAGTCAAAATACTACGACATTCCGATATATCTAGGTCATAAAACGACCTTCAACTAGCTTACTCCCATAAATAATTAATTAAATTCATTTAATCCACATAATAAAAATAAAAATTTAATTCTCAAAAATCCAAATTTTCTGGGGCGTTACACTCTTCCCCCCTTATAAGGATTCTTTCCCCAGAATCTCGCTAACACTACATCCACCATTTGAGGAAACATTTTTCTTTATTTTAATCTCAAGTTCCCACAATGCTTCTTCGACATTGTGGTTCTTTCATTTCACCTTCAACGAAGGTATTGTCTTATTTTTCATGACTTGTCACTTCCTCTCAATAATTTGAGTTGGAAGTTTAAATACTTATTAACATATTATGCTATCTTCCTCTGATTAATTCTTCTTTTAACTTTAAAATTATTTGAAACTCAAATTCCTCCTTCAAAACAAGATTATACATAATCTTCTCTTTATCATGCATCCTCTTCTTCACTCACTTGCATTCCTCATTACCTAATTATACTTAATTAACGCGTCCCATTATCGTGGATTGAGTCAACGTTTTGGATAACATTTCTACCACTTCATTCCGTAATTTAACTTCTAACTTCATTCTTGCCATTTCCGTTATTAACTCATTCTGAGTTGTTAACATCGATAGCTTTTCCCTACCCTTCCTACTTAACGCGTCGGCTTCTACGTTAACTTTCCCGGACTGATATAACATATCAACATCAAAATCTCTTATCCATTCTAATTACCTTCTCTACCTCATATTCAACTCCTTTTGTGTGAAGATATATTTCAGACTCTTAGAGTCCGTGTATATCTCACACTTCTCACCGTATAAATACTATCTTCAAATTTTTAATTCAAAAACTACAGCTGCCAATTATAGATCATAAGTAGGATAGACCTTCTCATAATCCAATAACTGGCATGATGCATACATAATGACTTTGCCATGCTACATAAGCATGCAATCCCGTCATCTATGCGAAACATCGAGATACACTACAAAATTCCCCATATCATCTGATAGAGACAATACAGGTACCTCACTTAACTTCCCTTTTTAGTTCCTAAAAACTATTTTCTCACTTCTCATTCCCAACATACTTCGTAGTAACAAATCTCTCTATCTCTCAAGCTACAATTCACACGTAGTGAATTCCATATCCAACTTCACTCTCCATAGTGTTTCACACACTATCTTCAAATGTTCAACATGATCTTCTGACGTCTTAAATTAGACTAGAATATCACCAAGGATCATTATAACACCCTCGTCCAAATAATATTTGAACACTCTGTGACGCTAATGGTACTTTCAACCATAGCACCTCACAAGAGTACCTATCAATTTGCCACCGACTTGCTCGGCACCCATTATGGAAAATCTAACTTCAGCACATTAGTCCACCCAATTAACATAACCAGAAACTTGTCATAACTATAACGAGTTATGAATGTCATCTTAGGTACCTCCTCCTTCTTCCTTACTTTCAACCGACTATACCACGTACGTAAATTTATCTTAGAAAAATTCTTTGCCATCTTCAATTAATCAAATAGATCATCGATCCTGGGCCATGGGTATTTATTCTTAATTGTTAACTTACTCCTATTACGATAGTCGATACATAACCGTAATGACTCATCCTCTTCCTTAACATCCTCCTAGCTTGTGTCATCATTAGACAACAAGAGAATCGCGGTATTTTATTACCGTAAATTACTACCTTGGATTTTCTTAGAAAACCGAAGATTCATACTTTTATTCTAACAATTTATTAAAGTTCTATGGTTAATCAACCCATTCATACCGAGAATTACTTCAAATTCTCTCAACTTTATCGGTGTTTATCTATCAACACTTGCTTACCATTATTATCCATGAAACCATTTCCACGAATATAATTAATGAAAGTTATTTCCCCATTCTCTACTGTAATGTTTAAAGATACTTATAATCCTTTTCAGACAGACTCCTAGATGATTCTTTCCATATGTCTTACACACTTCGATCTTACGCTTAGGATCCCCTTGTCCCACTCCAGTATTCTCGGAGTTAAAATTCTTTCTTTTTGGCTTACTATCACTACCACTGGCACTCTCTGCCTTGGTTCCTCCCTTTCCCTTGCTCTTATTCTTCCTCTCTTTGTGATATTGAGTCAACGCCTCACTACCACCCTCGGCTATAATCACCTTTTCCAAAATGGTCCCATAGGAAACACTCTGGAACACAGAAATCCTACTATAGAGCCAGGGTTTCAGGCCCTGCTCCAACCTACGAGCCTTTCTCTTCTCCACTGCATACTTGTATGGAAATAATTCTCGAAGAAAACCTTCTTGAATTGTTCCCACGTTACCGCATCTATTCTAGCCCCACCCTGGTGAGCCTCCTACCAAAAGTTGGCTTCCCCTTTCATCATGTAAGTCACAAAAGAAGTCTTTTGCGCCTCACCTACATTTGTAATAACAAACGCCTTCTCTATTTCCTTTACCCATGTCGGGGCTTCTAATGGGTCCATCGTTCCTTTGAACTCCAGCGAACCTACACTTTTAAATTCTTTAAAGGTAGTCATCCTGGCTAACCTAGGTTCCGCATGTACTCTACCCCTGGTTTAGTTAAATGCAGCCATTAATAAATTAACGAACTCTTGCATAGGGTTGTTTTGACCCCCTTAATTTTCATTACGCAATTTTGCTTCCTGATTACGTTGTCTTCTCCTTGGCGGCATTTTTTTTTTATTAAATAGAATTTCATTATTATCGATTTACTTACTTCGTTATTATCCGTCTCATAACAACTCATACCATAACAAAGCATATTAAATGAAAACTTCATTATATTCATATGCTACTTCTTAGTCAAAACTATTTATAATTTGCTTACATAGCCCAAGGCTATTACATTTCTATCCCGCAATTAAACTTCTCACAAGTTGGGATTTACAAAAAGACTACCCTTTTATACAAAAGAGGGTTTTACGTCACTACGCACATATTTATAACTCTAGCTTTCTAATAATGCATAATAGCGTCCTCGTGTTTCTCATTCGCAATCTTCGCTACAGTATCCCGACTAATAGCATGTCGAGTCTGCCCCGACTCTATAGAATAACAAGCAACTTTAAGCTTGAAATCCTTATGAGCACTCTTATGGATGTAAGACATCTGTGCTATCTTCCGGTCTCTCTTAATCAGTTGCTTACGAAGCTCATCGACCTCTTCCTTATAAACCCTAGCCCGCTCTCTGTCATAAGCACACTCGCCTCATCGTGCTCTCGACTCAAAATCGCTTCTCACGACACCTTAGCTTCATAGAGATAATTAATCTCTTCACTCGATTCTCGCATAACCTGCATTTCTCGGGTTGCACATTCTCGTTAGCACTACCAGATACAATGCTATCATTGCATCTGGAGGTATTGACTCTAGTGTAGGTACCATCGTATTAACTGATGTTACCTCCATTTCCTCCTCCTCATAGACCATCATATTAAGATATGACGCTATATCCATATCTCCATCGGAGTAGTCTTCCTCGGAAAAATACTCCACTGTCTTTGACTCCTCTAGAATCACTAATGGTACCTCCGCCACCGGCATAGGTACAGGCTCTACTCTATTCACAATTTCTTCACTCACCGCGTGTATATCTCTATACATCAAGTTATCGATCGACACCCTACAATAACACATATGTTGATTAGTACATAACACATAATAGTATAAGCACAAATCACATTTAATTTATTTAGGGTTACTTTCCATCTTTTAAATCTTTCAGTACTGAGTTTCCTCAATACATTATTAACTCATTCAACTGAAGTAAATCTTGAGTTTACTTCCTTCGTACTTTCCTTCTTTAACAAGGTTATCAGCCTAAGGTTCTTCCCCCCTTAAGTTTTATAACCTAATGCTTTGATACCAACATGTGACGCCCCCAAATCCGGGTATCTTCTAACCCGATAGATGGTGCTACACGGTACTCATAACTGTACATTCATTCTATTGAAACGACATCAAAATGTGTGTATCAACGACATTCTTATTACATTAATAATATTACATCCTGCTCCTGTGTTCTAAAACCATTACATTCTTTGTTCATCATTCTATAATATATACAACTTACTAGTTTATTACAAGGTAAACTAATCGCTCACCTTCTTGTCTTGCCTCTATCCTTATCAGATCCCTCGTTCATTCTTGGCCCTAGTCGCATTCACATGGTTCAAGCAAGAGTGAGCATAACAAGCTCAAAGAAGTACAATAATTTCTTTTAAAAACCATGCTTGAAACATAGGAATCGTATATCTTCAGTAACTGAACAATAGTTACAAAGTACTATCAATAATTAAAAATAACACTTCTTTTCGTTCAAAAAGTTTTACAATAATAATATTCAGTAAAACATTTATCCTGGTCAAAGACTATGAGCATTTCATAACTTCTTTGAAAAAGACAACCCAGCACTAAGTCCGTAAGTCCGATATATCTTAAGAGCACTTCTGGGTGATCAGTCCATAGTACTCTATGTTGATCAACACTACATCCTGTTAAACGTATATACGTTTATGTTTTGGCAACCTCGCGTGCCCATCGAATAATCGATGAAAAATACATTTGTTTATTCATACTCAGGCTTACCTTGAATCCTTACCAAACAATTGGCGTAGGATAGCGTTATCAATTCTATATTGAAAGACTTGTAAATAAATCAATCAATCTTCAAGATTAGTCTAGCAGAGATAAAACTGGCATTGACCCTTTAGTAAAACACTTCATGCATCTCATAACATGAATCACAGAAAACTTGGCTAACACAAAGGTTAGACAAGCGTTTAAGAAAAACATGCCTTTAGCGTCTGCTACAGTAAAAATAACTTTTCCTTTCAGTCTTTACGGTCTCTACAACACATAACCACATAACATACCACATTAGGTCATGAATGATCATACATGGTTCCTAATGAATCTTACCCTTCTTCTCAATCTAATCATACATTAGATTTGTTACTATCGATTCCGGTTTGCCATTATCTTTACATCATTCTTACCAACTTCTTTCTCTTCTATGTCTTACGTAGATTTACTTCATTAATCCAACTCGTTTCGAGTTAATCATACTTCCTCACGGCTTACTAACATCCTTACGTTATTAATCAAAACTCGATCGTCATTTGTTAAGTACACTTTATTGCATTCCATTTACGTTTACGTAATATTTAACAACATTTAGTTATAACTCTCAACGTTATAGTCATTATCTTTATTGAATACAGTTCACGTTCCGTATACTTTACGTTCGTCGTTTAACTACTCATTAAACAACATTAAATTCCTAAAGTCATCACTATAATAGTGATTTAGGAAAGGTCTTATCATGTTCATTAAGTAATTACATAATCCATGCTGGTATTGCAAACCATTGGATTCATAATCAACTTGGTCAACAAATTTCTACAAATTTACCGCTTAGTACATTACGTTGTTCTCATTACGCTCATCTTCAATTGATTATTAACCTTTAATCATCATACATTAAGTGTATAACAATGCTTTAACAATGTTATATTAACTCCTTATTTCATTACTAATGAGTTATCTTTCCTTCTATACTTGTAAACATTCTTGTATGTCAAAACTCTGGACTGGTGCCAAGGGCGCCACACTTAGTTTCTTCATCTCAAGGCCATGGTGAGTGAGTTAGCGAGATGCAAAGCCGGACTCGAAGACTCGCGGGCGTCACTTATTGGCCTTGAGTTGGCTCCGCAGTGCCAACTCTGTGCCTTAGCTAGTTTGCAAAAATTTGAAAATTTTACGAAACTCCCGGACTCATAACTTTTTCGTTATAAGTCCGAATTGGCTCGTTCAAAAGCCTATGGTTCACAAATTACATACTCTACACGTTCATGCAAGAATTTTACCCTTTTGACTTCGTTTGCTAAAAAATCACCTATTAGTCCATTTTAACAAAAACGATAAACGTTCGTGAACATTCAACGCTCGTTTCTTCGTTCTAAGTCGGAATCCGGTCATTTTTGAGTCCACAACTCTATAATTCCAAATATGACTTGTCTCCATTGAAAACCAATGTTTCCAAGCTCAATATCAAAATTCGACTTCTATTCCGAAAATTTCACGAATTCGACGATTATCGTCCAAACTCGTAAATTCCGCCTTAACATCATTTCTTATGATTTGTCCATCGTTTTAAATGGATTCAATCCATCATATTAACATCTTAACATACATACTTCATTAACTTATTGACATGATAAGTTATTACTTATTCTTCATTAGTCTATAACTTATAAAAGTATAAACTACTTATGAATTCACCTTGTATGACTTATCATAGCTTACATCTTTAAACCATCATCCTTGCTTATTATTATCATACCACCTTATTATTCCAACATAAAACAAGTTCCTACAAGTTCTTCTTTGTTTCATAACTTATATGATTACGAATCGCTTATTCATGACTTATACGGCTTATTAAGACTTAAGCTCTTTGATTACTAATTCCTATCATTCCTTAGCATACATGTTCTACCACTACCCATCTCCCTACCAATGGAAGAGAAAGAGATTCATGGTTTAATTCCTTACCTATGAAGATCACTTGATTAATCCTTGTTCTCCTTCTTGCTTCTTAATTTATGAAGACTAGCTTTCTAGCTTGTCTAACTTATTCTCACTTATTCTCTCTAACCAATAAGCTCTCAACTTGTTGGTGTTTTTGAACAAGGAATAAATGACATCCAAAGCTTGCTATTTATAGGACTTGCTAGGTTAGGATAGTTTGGTCATTAATCCAACCCACCTCCTTAATCACCTCCTTATTATTCATTACCTAGACATTAAGTTAACTTGCTCTTCACTTGAATTACTTGGTCACCACACACTTAGCCATTAAGTTAACTTGTCCACCACCTTATTGCTTGCTCATCACATAAGCACTTTAGCTTTTAAGTTTGCTTGGTTATTACATCACTCCACCTCCTTACTATTCATTACCTAGCTTATTAAGTAAATTTGGCCACCACACTTAAGCACTTTGCTTGATATTACTTAACTTATTCTTTGCTTAGCCACCAAGTACATTACTTGGTCATCACTTTGGGTCATCCATGGGTTGCCCCATGAGTTTTAATCATCCAATAATCCATGGTTCTTACCTTGGGCTTTTAGCTTAACTTATACTTGGGCTTGCATTAAACAAACATTAGGCTTGTTCATTAATTTACATTGGACTTAACCATTCCTATATTTGGGTTTTAACATTAATTCGTATTGGGCTTTATTATTATCCCAATTGGTCATTACAATTTCTTACACAATTCAACAAATCCATTACATATGGCTTAAAGCCTTATAACGTATAATTTACGTATTAATCCCGTATTCCCCTTCATATACTTATTCATGTACATCATACCATCATTCATGTATATTCGTATAATACCTCGTATCATACTCGTATTCATTACTTCGTACAATACCTACGTATTATATGATCATTGCTTTAATTCATCATACATATTCCATTTCTTTCTCGGAAATCACTTTTCCTAATCGTTAGGTTTTAAGTCCGCGGGCGAAAAACTGTGTTTGCCATAACTGAAATATTATTGGATATTCCATCTCGCTTCGATATTCTATCATTACATATTTCTCGGAAGTTCAAAAATAATTCCCGAGCAGAAATGCGTGAATAGTGTTTTTCAGAAAATTTCTCAAAAAGTTTTTATTTTCGTCTTGGAAATTCAAACACTTTAATCCTATCACGTAGTCAAAATACTACGATGTTCCGATATATCTAGGTCATAAAACGACCTTCAACTAGCTTACTCCCATAAATAATTAATTAAATTCATTTAATCCACATAATAAAAATAAAAATTCAATTCTCAAAAATCCAAATTTTCTGGGGCGTTACATTAGAATTGTTTTAATTGATTTATTCACAACCGGTTTAATATGGAGAACCTAAAGGGTCACACCATTAAAGGAAGAATAATTATTTAAGAAGTTAATAGAATAATTGTAATAATAAGTTAAGTATATTTAATTTAATCTATGGTGATAGAATAAATTAAATAGCTTAATATTTATTATTTACTATTTTTGAAATATTAAATATAAATTAATAAGAGGAGTCTTATTATTATTATTACTATTATTATTATTTAATTCCTAAAGGAGTTTGAGAATTAATTAATAAAAGTACTCTCATTATTCCTAATAAGATTAGGATGCTAATTAATTAAAAGATTTTAATTAATTATTCCTAATAAGATTGGGAGCCTAATTAATTAAAGAAATTTAATTAATTAAAATAAAACTCAATTCCTTAATTGTTAAGGAGGGTTGCCCACATCTATAAATAAGAGGAGTCTTATTATGGGTGAGGGTGGTTGACACTTTTGTAATATCCCGAGTAAATTTTGAAAAGAGATTTGGTGAAAACAGAGTAAGGGAGGTTTCTTTGATTCCGAGGATGGAATCCTTATAAGGAGGGAAGGATGTGACAACCCGAATTTTCATAAGTTATTAAAATAAGAATTTAATAATTAAAATTCTTATTATGAGGTGTATATATTTTGAATTATATGATTTGGTGTGAAGAGAATTATATATTCATATGTTGGAGAATGTGAGATTTAATAGTTAATTAAACTATTAAAGAAATTAAATAATATTAGTTAATTTAATTAAGTTGAGATTATGTTATGAGATAATATAATTTTAATTATTATGCCTTGTGGGCAATGGAAATTATTATGAGTTAAGTTTCATATATAGTGTGAATAATTCACTTAATTAAAATAGTGAATTAATACAAGTATAATTGATTTAATAAAGTAAGAAGATAATATATTGCATGAAAATATAAATGTTAGTATAATGCTAGTAAAATATTTATTAAGTACATTAAATATTTGAGTCGGAAACTTTATGGAATAAAATGAATATTTATGATAATAAATAAATATTTCATAAAAAATTTTATGGATAGTTTATTTAAGTGTGATAAAATAGATGAGATTTATACGTATTTTATTACACTTAGTATAATTAGGATATTCTAATTTAATTAAATAATTAAATTAGAGGAGTGAGAATTTGTTAAATAATGTTATGATTATAATGGTTGAATAGAAATTATAATTTTACTGATAAGGTTAATTTTATTTCTTAAGGAATTAAAGATACATAATCTAGTTTATATTTCTAGTTTATGTGTTCTTGAGTTTCTTTTAAAATTGGAGTTTTGGTTAATGAATTTGTGGGTTACGATGTTATATATGTTATTAGATATTTATAATTTGATAGTGGTCATCTAGAAATAAATTTTCAGAAATCAAATTCATGTATTTATACTAAAGAAGAGGAATTTGGGTTTTGATTGTAATGTGTGTTTTGGTGTACTTTGGGACTAAAGTTGATGATGAATTCGTGATGGAAACTTTAAATTGATGGATGATTGTTGTTCTCCTCTATAAAACGAAAATAACGCAACTTGAACGGATCGAATTGGTTAAGAAACGAATTCGTGATGAATGAATACACTCAGCATGTTGAAAATAGGAAAAATTAGTATAAACAAATTAGAATTAGTATAAACCAAGTCTCACATTAACTAAATTGAGAACTTTACCCTTTGCTAAACCTATAAATAGAAGGGCTTGATCCTTTGTTTCATTCACCAACAATAAGGCCTCCACTTTTGAGAAAGACTTTGTTGTGGGAGGATTTTTTTATAAAGATCTTCTTAGTTAAATTTTGGTCGAAATACGTATTCAGGGCCAGGAATTCATATATTTTTGTATGTTTCTTATTTAATTTTTGGTAATGTTATTATTTTAAATATTGTACTTAGTTTGTTAGTTAAGGTTTGTATTTTGGAAGTTTAGGTAGTTTTGTTAGTAAACTAACTTAGTTAGTTTACTATGTTTATTTGGGCTTGTAATTGATTATGTAAATGAGTTCTAATGATTGTAATTAGAGATATGAAGCCTTAACATCATCCAAGTGTAACCAAAACTCACAAAATAAAAGATTTACAAAGAACTTTGTTGGGCAGTTTTTGGGACTGAGCTTGAGGACCATTTGTGCTTTTGATTTATGTCTAAAAGCTTAATTTGATGATTGTATGTTATATCCCTCTAAGTTCTAAAGATTTCCTAACTTGAATGAACCAAAACGGAGTTAAAATGAACAAGTGGTGAAGATTTTTGTAAACCATGTCTAGAAATGAAAACCGAATGAACAAGTGACTATAGTGTCAAATTCGGAATAGCTATATTGCCTAAAAATTTCGAGTTTTCGGGTAGTTGTATCAAGACTTAGTTAGGAAGCCAGAGGTTTTGGAATGACCTCATTCCGACCTCGGATGAGGGAGTTCTGATGATTGGAAAGAAATGTGTCGAATTTGTCAAACCGAAAGTCAGCGAATGGACGTGCTATTCGGGACACTTTTTTGATCAGTTAATGTTTCCAGAAACTTCTCGGCTTTTGGTATGTTATATTACACTGAATTAGCTTTCCATAGACTCCAGAACAGACAAATTCCGACTTCGGAGCAAAGAGTTATGATCATTCAAAGTAGTCGCGTCAAAACTGTCTAACCAACTTGGGGCAGTCACCTTGAACGAATTTTCCGGAATTCTGTGTTTTGAATTTGGAAATTGTCAAAGAATGAAAGTTGTAGCCTCGGAAGTTAGCTTCGCGTGGGCTCAAGAATCGCTCAAAAATGTTTTGAAACAAATTAGTTATGACTGTTTTAGCGAGAGAGGCTAAAGCTGGGAAAAATTGAAGACTGTTATGAACGTCAATTTTTGGCACGATTTTTAGACTACTTAACAAACCCGAAATGAGAGGTTAGTATTTCTTAAAAATAGTCTTGTATGTCATGAAAAACATACTAAAAACGCCTTACGATTGGATAAGTAGATTGCAAGCTATTAAGCCGCGAAGTGGGTGTCAAAGGTGAGGGCTCTCGCTTGCGTGGCGTGAAGCAGATAAGCAAACAACCATGGGTCGCTCAAATATGTATGCGATTTTTTCCGTAACACTTTTGGGTGGTTTTGTGGCTGTTTAACATGTAACAAAACACCGAGAGAGATGTATAGATATTATATAATGCTTATATATCGCGAAAACTCACTTTAAATGTAAAGAAAACGATATAAATGTAATGTAAATGTAAGTTTTCATAACTATGCGAGCGTAATTCAAAAAATGATATGTAAAACGTATATGTAACATAATGAAATGCGCAAATCCGTTTGAAATTATATTGAACCTAGTAATGTAAAACGAAGGGGATATAAATGGTTTATGTTTTGATACATAAAGTATTTACATACTAAATCCATGAGAGAACCTTTTTGGGCGTAAAAAAGGTTATAACGGACAAAAGTTTCTAAAGAATCATGGAATGGTTTTAAGACAAGAACAAAATATTATAGTTAAATAAAATTAGTTTACATTGAGTATTTGAATTTTGTATGTGAAACTAATATGTACATGTATGTATCCTCAATTTGTGTAGGATCATCACAGCGCAGATAAGTTATAAACATTAAACAACATCCAAGGCAAGTTTTTCAGTTCTATTATGTTTGTGGATTAAATGTGATTATGTGGTGAGTTACATACCATGCTTTATGAATTGTTAAAATTAAAATATGACCAAGTTAATTGGGTTATGGAACTCAATTTATATGTGATATGTGATAGCACATGCATGTTGTATAATGTAACTCGATAAATTAGAAATGTATAATGCATGAATTGTGTGCTATGTGAAACATGATAGAGTGTTAAATTTGTTGGTACATCGAGCTCAACCTTGCAAATAACCACTTTTGTAGGTTCAAGATTCAAGGTAAAGTTATGTGTTACTTGAAAGACATGAATCAGATGTGATACTTGAAGATTTATATACTTTGGTTGTGTTATTACTATTTGAACCATGTTTAAGGTTTCGAATAATGAATTAATGTTGAATTATAATATCGTTTTGCGAATGTAAACTATTGTAGTATTAAAATGATTCTAAGATATTTATATATAAAGGTTGAAGGTTTTGGGAACGAGGATAGTTTGTAATAGAATATTTTAATTATTCCGCAAATTTTAATGGTTGTATTATCGTTTAATGATATAAAATTAGATGTTGAATGTATTATTAACGACCGAAGTCGAGAATTAAATTGTATGAATTTTTGGGGTCGTTACACTTTTAAAACGAGTGAATACGTAATTCCAATAGTTGGGGGAGTACGCATTTTTCTATGAGAGATAGAAAAACTAGGATTTTGCCTAACACCCATCTTCTTGAATTTTTCTTCTTCCTTGGTGGATCACCTCTAGAGGCCAAACACTTGAGTGACAAATGTTGATCAAAGAAAAGAACCAAACCCGGTGGATTTAAGTTGAACGCGAAAAGATTTCAAGGTGAACTTGTACTTGAGGAAGCTCGAATCTTCAAGGGTATAATTCTTGTTATTTATCTTTTCATTTAATTAATAATTATGCATAAAGGATGATCCGGGTATATGATTTATAAAATTTTAAAACTGATTTTTTCACGTTTCTGCTTATTTTGTGCAATTTGATTGGATTCATGAATCTTACAAACCTAACAGTGGCATCAAAGCCAAATTTTTATGTGTATTATTAATTATTTTAATTTGATATGTATATTGATATGTATTTAGAATAATTTAATTGGGTATAATTTTGTTGTATAAAATTTATTTTAAAAAAACAAAAAAAACAGTACTTCGTAACTTTCCATGTTTTCCGTGGAATTTCTTTTGAACTATGATTTCGCTATTTCAAAACAAAGGGGTTACAGGAGATTATATGTATGATTACATCCTGAAGCATTATGGAGGTTATTATATATGCCTATTATCATGAGGCATCATGGTGATTGCTTTGATATATATATATATATATATATATATATATATATATATATATATATATATATATATATATACTATTCTTAATTATTTTATAATTAAAATAAAAAATTATTTTAATCTTAAAATAAAGAGTTTATTTTAATTTTAAAATTGAATTCCATGCTAACTAATTAGAGTTGGAATTGAATTCCATGATAACTAATTAGAGTTAGAATTGGATTCCGTATTTCTTTAAATAAAGGAGTTTATTTAGATATGGAATAAGATTTCATATTATTTAAAATAAAGGAATTTATTTGTGAATAGGAAAGAGATTCCGTATTTTCTTAAATAAAGGAGTTTATTTAGATATGGAATAAGATTCCATATTATTCAAAATAAAGGAGTTTATTTGTGAATAGGAAAGAATATATGTGTTTCCTTTAACAAAAGAATTTTTTTTTACTTGGAATTGAATTCCATAATTAATTAAAATAAAAGAAGTTTATTTTGATTAAAGATTTTGATTAAAATAAAATAGTTTATTTTATTCAAAATAGGATAAATTAAAATAAAAGAGGTTTATTTTGATTTAAATTTGGATTCAAATAAAGGAGTTTATTTTGATTCAAAATTAGATTTTATGTTAACTAAATTTGCCCAGTCTTCCGTCGGATAGGGAGACAGAATTTGTAATAGACATCGTGCCAGGAGCGCCACCAGTTTTCAGGGCACCGTATCGTATGGCGCCAGTGGAGATGAAGGAGTTGATGGTGCAGTTATAAGAACTGTTGGATAGGAAATACATTCAACCGAGTGTTTCGCCGTGGGGAGCGCTGGTACTATTTATCATGAAGAAGGACGGATTGTTAACACTTTGTATCGACTACCGAGAGTTGAACAAGTTGACGATAAAGAATAAATACTCATTGCCCAGGATCGATGATCTCTTTGATCAGTTGAAAGGGGCTAAGTATTTTTCTAAAATAGATTTAAGAATGGGGTATCACCAGTTGAAGGTTAGGAAGGAGGATATACCAAAGACAGCATTCAGGACTCGTTATGGTCATTACGAGTTTCTGGTGATGTCATTTGAGTTGACTAATGCACCAGCTGCATTTATGGATATGATGAACAGAGTGTTCAAACAAGATTTGGACAAGTTCGCCGTGGTGTTTATCGATGATATTCTAGTTTATTCTAAGACGCCAGAAGATCATGCTGAACACCTAAGATTAGTGTTGGAGACACTAAGGAACGAGAAGTTGTATGCGAAGTTCACTAAGTGTGAATTTTGGTTTGAAAAGGTACAGTTTTTAGGTCATGTCATTGAACATGAGGGGATTTCGGTAGATCCAGCGAAGGTAGAAGCCGTGATGAATTGGGAACAACCGAAAACGCCAACTGAGGTGCGGAGTTTCCTAGGGTTAGTGGGTTACTATCGGAGATTCATCCAAGATTTTTCAAAGATAGCTACTCAGTTGACTAACTTGACAAGGAAGACGGTGAAATACGCGTGGACTGATAAATACGAGGACAGTTTTCAAGAACTGAAGAAGAGATTGAGTGAAGCGCCTGTTTTTTCATTGCCCGATGACACAGGAAATTTCGTAGTTTATAGCGATGCTTCGCATAGAGGACTTGGTTGCGTGCTCATGCAGCATGGCAAGGTCATTACATATGCATCTAGGCAGTTGAAGGATTATGAGAAAGTCTACCCTACTAATGATCTGGAACTGGCCGCAGTAGTTTTTGCCTTGAAAATATGGAGACATTATCTTTACGGAGAAAAATGTGAGATATACACGGACAAGAGTCTAAAATATATCTTCACACAGAAGGAGTTGAATATAAGGCAGAGGAGATGGCTGCAGTTGATAAAGGATTACGACTGTAAAATCCTATATCCCCCTGGAAAAGCTAATGTAGTTGTCGACGACTTAAGTAGGAAGCGTCAGGAAAAGTTGTCTTTGTTAATGGCTCAAACTGAGAGAGTTAAGGAGGTGCAGCTCAAGACTGATGAGTGTGACCGTATAAAGGAGCGGCTAACCAATGAAAAAGATACTAAGTACAGTCTTGATAATGAGGAATTATTAAGATTTGAAGGAAGAATTTGGGTTCCGAATGAGACAAAGTTAAAGGAGCAGGTTTTACAAGAGGCTCATAGTTCGAGGTTTTCGATTCATCCTGGTAGTACTAAGATGTATCAAGACCTTCGACAGAGTTTTGGTGGCCGAACATGAAGAGAAAAATAGCTGAGTATGTGAGTAGGTGCTTGACTTGCCAGAAAGTTAAGGCCGAACATCAACGACCAACTTGCTTGTTATAGTCATGGGAAATTCCGAAGTGGAAGTGGGAGAATATCATGATGGATTTTGTGGTGGGACTTCCAACTGTAACAAAAGGGTATGATGCGATTTAGGTAATAGTGGATCGGTTGACAAAGTCGGCTCACTTTTTGCCAATTAGGGTCAAGTATAACTTAGACCAGTTAGCTAGGCTTTATATTAAGGAAATAATTTCCAGACATGGAGTACCAGTATCGATTGTGTCAGACCGTGATCCACGATTCACATCAAACTTTTGGAGGAGTCTACAAGAGCAATTGGGAATGCAGTTGAAGCTGAGTACGGCATATCATCCACAAACTGATGGACAGAGCGAAAGAATAATTCAGACGTTAGAAGATATGTTAAGATCTTGCGTCATGGATTTCAAGGGTAGTTGGGATGATCATCTACCATTAGTAGAGTTTGCGTATAAAAATAGTTATCATGCAAGCATAGGTATGCCGCCTTACGAAGCTTTGTACGGAAAAAAATGCAGAACACCATTGTATTGGGATGAAGTAGGAGAACACAGAATGCTAGGACCAGAATTGGTGCAACAAATAGCGGATATTGTCAAGATGATACAAATGCGTCTCTTAGCAGCTCAAGACAGACAGAAGAAATTTACAGACTCGCATCGAGAAAATAGGGAGTTTGAAGTAGGTGCGTATATATTTCTAAAGGTATCTCCCTGGAAAGGAAAGATACGCTTTGGAAAGAAGGGAAAGTTAAGTCCAAGGTTTATAGGACCTTTTGAAGTGTTAAAACGGGTGGGTGAGGTAGCTTATATGATAGCATTACCTCCAGACCTAGAACGAATACATAATGTGTTTCACGTATCAGTGTTACGTCATTATAAGCCGGATTATAAACACGTGATAGAATATGAGCCTATTCATATCGAGAAGGACTTAACGTACGAAGAAACACCGATTCAAATTGTCGATAGAAAAGAACAAGTTCTGCGAAACAAAGTCATACCTTCCGTGAAGGTGATATGGAAGAACCACGATGTAGAAGAAGCAACGTGGAAATTGGAAGAAAAGATGAAAAAGAACTACCCGCAATTATTTGTGTAATTTTTTTTATATTTAGCGAGATTCTGGGGACAGAATCCTTATAAGGGAGAGAGAGTGTAACGCCCCAGAAAATTGATCCTTTTGTAAATACTTTATAATGAATAAAATAATATTATTTATTTATTATTATGTGTTAGTAAGATGAATGTCGTTCTATAACCTAGAAACGTCGAAACGTCGTAGTATTTTAACTACGTGAGAGAATTAAAGTGTTTGAATTTCCAAGACGGAAATAAAAGTTTTCCGAGAAATTTTCTGAAAAACACTATTCATCGATTTCCGCTAGGGAATTATTTTTGAACTTCCGAGAAATACGTAACGTTATAATATCAAGGTGAGATGGATTATGTAATAATAATCTAAGTATGGAAAATGTAATATTTTTGCATACGGACTTAGTTTGTTAATGTTAAGAAAATCAAGTACTTAGAATTAAATGTAATGGTCGTATGATACTTATGTATTGTATGAATGAACGAATACAAGTATAATATGAAGTATTATATGGGTATGTATGGAGGATGGTATAATGTATATTATGAATTAATATACGAGCTAGAATATGAGAGTTATACGTATAGTATATGTTATAAGACTTTTAGTTAAATGGAATGGACTAATAGGATTGTGTAACAATTGAAGAGTCCAATAAAAATGAAGGTGGAAGCCCAAATTGATTTAATGCAAGCCCAATAATAAGCTAAGTTAGTTAACTTAAGCCCAATGTAATGATCCAATGTGTTAGCCATTGTGACACCCCCAAACCCAGGTACTTCATTCCTACAGGATTTGGTGTTCAGTTAATCAAACATTCATACCTAACTAACCAATCATAATCAAATTGAATAATGAAAACCTTTCCCATTAAAGGGTTACATAATAAAAATCTCCCAGGTTGTCTAACCTTTAAATACAATCATTCAAATGCGGAATTAAAATTATTACATAACATCATTATTAAGAAGTCTAAGATCATCACAATAATAAAAGTACAAATCAACATCACTTGTACAATTTTTCCTTTCCTTTGCTAGTTGAAGGTTCATCTACCTTCTCCACTTTAGCTGCAATGAGTTTATAAATATGCAAGAGTGAGCAAAACAATTGCTCACTGGATAAAATAATGAATCAACAGAAGAACAAAAATAATAACTGCCAATGAATAAGCTCATCAAAACTAGATAGTACTCTAACAATGATAATCAGGAACTGAAATCTAAAGTATGGAATAAACATAACTGAGGGTCATAAGACCATGAACCATGTCCATAGTTGCGAGTAATCTTTCAACTCCAACTTTAGCAGTCATAAGACTATAAGGACTCCTCGTACTTAGGGGGATCAGCCCTTCGTACTATGTATTGTGCACAAACGTTTAACGCTACGCGTAAGTTATCCCCTAATAATAGGGTTGTTCATCTCAGTATTTAGAGTACAAGTCCGCACCAAAGAGAGTTTGGTTTGGATAAGTTTTCAAGGGAAATTTGAAGTTCAACGATCATCAACTAGAGGACTAGTTGAATTAATACTAATAACATCATACTATAGAATACTCGTAATTGAATCGTCATGGTAAATTAAAATCATGCTTTAGGAATAATCTAATAGCATACAACTTGAATAACTATAACACACCTTGCTTGAACAATGTTAAGCCAAGGTTATTTAAAATCGAATACTAAGCATGCGTAGCAAATTTGAACGATAAAACTGTTCAACATTAGTATGTATAATTGTGCATGCTAAACAACAAGTTAAATACAAGAATAACTTGCTCAATAAAAATAAAGTTCAGAAATCTTGCACCATTATATTGGAATCAAATTGGAAACAATAATTGCTTCAATAAGAAAATAGATTAGAGAACTTGTCTTGCTCGTGGGCTAAACCGAACAATTCAAATCACAATATCCTATAAACATATGTCATCATGACATAATTAGTCATTACCACCTTACAAACATAACTAAGTACGTTCATCATGTAAAAATTGGATTTTTAATCACATAATCAAGTTACAAGACAATTTAATTGTTAATAACAGGCTCATTCATAGTATAGAAATATTGAAATCAACATTTTACAGTCCTACTATTATCACATAACAATTCCTTCAAATTTCGAGTACAAAAAGTACATTGTCAGGCCATTCGCTTAACTCGTACTGTATGGCCACAATTTTATCTGGGAAGTGCGGCGCTTGAGTGAGTTGAGTTAAAGTCTAATGCATGGCTGTATGGTATAGTTGCTATTGCAATAAGGACAATTGAATATTTGGATCATATTCTTGGCCTAAAGCTGCAGATCTTCGATTGATGATTCGCAACAATATGATGAACAAAGCCAATTTTGGCCTACAAGTTCCTTTCTAACAGCCTAATTAGCATGTAATTCCTAAAGAGACTTCACATAAACATAGTTCAAACATTGTAAACATGTTTCTACTCATAAGACAATATAAACAACTAATTTAAATCATACAATTTCACTATTTTTGATAAAAACTCATTTTTTAATGTTTTTAATGAAAATAAACACTGTGATTTTGTTTTCCAACCAAAATAGTTAATTCAAAGCATTTTATGAATGTTTATACATACTCTATCAAATTCAATAGCCAATTTATCAACTAAACAACTAATTAACTCTTAATTTCTACCTTAAACCAAACAATATATATTCACAAAAACTCTTTGTAAAAAAATAGTTTTTCTTCACAACCATATACATAATATAAATTCATGGACTATTCTCAATTATAGCTTAAGAAAATAGTTTTACTACGCTAGTTTATCATATAAAATCACATACATAACAACAATTCAATTTCTACAAAGCTTTTATGAAGAAAATTGGGAAAGAGAATACAACTATAGCTTTGAAAAGAAAAATAATAACAGAGTTTAGATGATACCTTGTTTGAAGAAAATGATGGCCAACCCTTTTTGATTCTCAAGCCTCTTCTTCTCTCCAATTCCCTAGCCTTTCTTCCTCTCTTCTTTTCTCTCTGAAAACTCTCTTCTCCTCTCTATTCTAATTCTACGTCTTAGAATATAACGTATAAGATATATATATATATATATATATATATATATATATTAATTATATAATATAAATATTAATTATATAATATAAATATAAATATAACTGATATCAGTTATCCAAGTTTTGAAAACCAAAAGCCATAAGGCTTGTTTGGCTAATCACTAAAAAAATAATCAATTAACCCTTATGCCTTGTTTGGTAAAACTCAATTAGAATAAAGACTTAATAGGCATTAGGCCTTGTTTGGCAAAACTGAATTAAACTCCTTTAAGTTATTTTAATAACTCCTTTATAAAAGGTTATTTGTCACACTTGTATTTAATTAAATTAATCTTAATAACAATTTATTAAATTACTTTAACACATAAATCAATACCACAAAATTATAATTTTTTATATAATTATAACTTTATTTAATCAACTAACACATCCTTTTAACTACAAATTCAAATAAAAAGAATAATAATTCAATTAATCAAACTCTCTAACTTAATAATTAAATTAAATTAGCATATAATAATTAATTTCCTTAATTATTTATTTAACAAATAGTTAACCAAATTGAATCAAATTTGAACAATTATTTATTCAACAATAAACACATCCATTAAATACTTAAATAATTCAATAAATATTTAATATAACAATTAAAATTTTGGAATGTTACAGCCATGATCCATGGAGCAAACCAAGGTTGATATGGGTTGTCTTGGTGGGCAAGACCTTTGTGTGATAGCCAAGTACTTTAAGTAATGACCAAGTAAGAGATAAGTGTTGTGCTTAACAAGTAATGAATAGTAAGGAGGTGATTAAAGGAGGTGGGATGTCCTATTGACTCTTATGCCCTCACTTTGGCTTTCCTATAAATAGAAGGCTAGGATTTTCATTGTTGCTTGTTATTTTCAACCAACAACTTCTCTTATAAATAACTTATTAGTTAGGGAGAATAAGCACATATAAGTCAAACATCCTTTGTTATATTTTCAAAGAAGAATAAGACTAGTTCATCAAGGGTAAGACTCTTGTCTAATAATTATCCATCTCTATCATTGTAGGGTGATAAGAGAAGTGTAACTTAATAAGCATGTATGCTAAGAACATGTAAGAAATGAATAAGCAATGGACTTAAGCCGAATAAGTCATGAATAAGTAACTTGTAAACTTATGAAGAACTTATGATAAACTTATCATTTGTTTGTCATATGAAGTTAGTATGTTTGATAAGATGTGAGAATGTTGATTAAAGGACTTAAATCTATAATAAGTCATAAGGAATGAAAATTGATAGTTTATAAGTTGTTAAGTCATGAACTTATGAAGAATAAGTCAAAACCTAACTTGAAAATAAATTGATGTAACTTGTAGTTTAAAATATTCATATGATGGTTAGAATCCATTTAGAACATGATCAAATCATTAGTAATGAAGTTTCACTAGAATTCACACGATAGAACGATAATTGTCGAATTCGTGAAATTCTCGGAATGGAAGTCGTATTTTGTGTTTGAACTCAGAAATGTTGGTTTTCGATGGAGACAAGTCATATTTGGCATTATAGAGTTGCGGACTCAAAAATGACCGGATTCCGACTTAGAACAAAGAAACGAGCGTTGAACGTTCACGAACGTTTATCATTTTCGTTAAAAATGAACTAATAGGTGAAATTTTAGCAAACGAAGTCAAATAGATAAAATTCTTGCATGAACGAGTAGAGTATGTAATTTGTGAACCGTAGGCTCTTGAACGAGCCAATTCGAACTTATAACGAAGAAGTTACGAGTCCGGGAAATTCGGAAAGTTAAAAATTTGTCACAGTTATCTGAGGCACAGAGTTTTGTGTGGCAACTTTCAACCCAAGGCCAAATTATAGGCTGCGGCCAAGACAAACGATGTCTCAACCCTCATCGGAGTTTGTGCATGTCACGACATATAAGACATAGACTCATGCCACAGTCATTGAAGTCCGATCTTTTAGCCACAAGAAGAGTGGCATGCCATGTGCACATAGAAGAAGGAAGGAATGGCCAGGCAGCCAACCCTAGGGTTTGGACAGCGAAGAAGGTTTTCAAGTATGAAATGAATAGTAACTCTTTAGTAATGAACTAAGGAACTTAATAAGGTATTTTTAAACCTTATTTATGTTGTCTAAAGGTTGAAGATAAGTAATCAAACATGAACGTAACGTGTATGTAAGAATGACTTAACGAAAAGCCGGAACCAATAAGAACAAATCTGAGTCATAATTAGATTGAGAAGAAGGGTAAGATACATTAGGGACCATGTATGTTCATTCATGACCTAATGTGTTATGTGATGTTATCATTATTGTAGAGACTTTAAAGACTTAAACAAGAACGTGTTATTAACTGTAGCAGACGCTAAAGGCAAGTATTCTAACCCTTGTTCCAGTTCAATCTGGACAAGCTTTGTAATTCATGTATCCTTACACATGAAGTATTGTATGATGAAGTCTAAGCCAACTCTTTCGGCTAGACTTATATTATGTTTCTTTCAAAGCATGGTCAATGTATACTAAGTTATATTGGTGTGGTTTTCAAACGAAGACTGAGTATGCTAAAAATATTTTGTCGTCAAACAACAAGCACGTGAGGTTGCCACAACTTAAACGTATATATGTTTAATGAATGTAGTGTTGATCAACATAGAGTACTTTAGGTTGATCACCTAGACGTGCTCGTAAGAAATGTCGGACTTACGGACTTAGTGCCGGGATGTCCTTTTCAAAAGAACTTATGAAATGCTTAAGGTCTTGGACCGGAATTGATGTCTTACTGAATATTGTTGTCGTAAAACGTTTTGAAGGAAAAAAAGTGCTATTTTGAATTATCGATAGTACTTCGTAACTATTGTTCAGTTATTGAAGATATATGATTCCTATGTTTCAAGCATGTTGTTTATTAGAAATGTTGTACTTGCTGAGCTAGTCATGCTCACTCTTGCTTGAACCATATGAACACAGCTAAGATCGAACGGACCGAAGGCTCCTGCAAGGATAAGGGCAAGGCGAAGACGAACCCGTAGAATACTTATGTAATAGTATAAGGTGAATGATTGTAATATATTTGATATTATGATAAGAACAATGTAATGGTTATAAAGAACCTGGGGAAATGTTAATATTATTTTGAATATATAGAAGACATATTCGTTCCTTTGAGACTTTTCAATTGAATGTATGTGTGAATGGTTGTACCGTGTAGCACCATCTGTCGGGTTGGAAGATACCCGAATTTGGGGGCATCACAATGTGTATGATAATAAATGGGATTGATTATGGACTATTGACCAATGTGATTGGATTTTATTTTAGTTGGATGCGTGAATATATGGATTTTATTAAATGGGGTCTGCGTACCTTGTCTTCTCTAATTTTTCTTAATGTAAATTCTATCATCATCCTATGTACTTCCCCTTGACAGCTGATCAAGGTTTCTATTTATTTTAAATAGTTTTGTAATAGGAATAGCTAGAATTATTTTGAAAAATTGGAGATGTAACGGGACGAATTGTTTGAGTCGTGATTCGGAGGACAGAATCCTTTTAAGGGGGGAAAGATGTGACAACCGAGATTTTGTAATTTAATTTTAATATTTATTGGATTAAATAAATATTTTTTCGATGAATTCATTATTAGATTAAATAATTAATTTATGAAATTGTAATAGATTAATTTAATTATATGTGTTATATTTATTAAATTAATGTAAAGAATTTTATTATTCGAAGTATGTATTTATGTGAGCTTATTGAATTAAAAGAAATATTTAATAAGCCTAATGTTATTTTAATTTAATAATTAATTAGAGAATTAATGAATCTGACATAATTAATAAATGAGAAATTTAATTATGTGACTATGTGAATTAATGAGAAATTATTAAATGTTATTTAAAATAAATTAAATAAGATATTTGATTTATTGTACAATTAGGTGGGACATGATTTAAACTATAGTATAGGAGATTAATTAAAATAATTAGAATGGTTATTTATGTTCAAGCCAAACGAGGCCTTATGAGGAGTTGGGGGCAGTTAAACCACGTATGGATTAACTGACCTCAAGCTATCTTGCATATAAATGATCAATCTGTTTTGTTTTTACATATTTTTCAATTAAGTGTTCAACTTGAGAGTCAGAGTATTCAGAGAGAGTTAGAGGAAATTTGGGTTATTGAAGAATCAAAAGGATTGATTGAGGGTAATCTCTTCAACTCAGTTTATTTACGTCATTTAAAGTTTCATGAATATGGCTTTCAATTTTCTGTTAAATTCAACAAATTGGAAAGAGTAAGGATTATGTGCATATATGTGATAAGATGTTGTTATATGTGTTTTCCTATATATTGTATGGTTCCATATCATCAATTTCATAATATTATAACGTATGTTATTTACATAGTATAGAAATATGGCCATATGGCCCTTATACGTAAATTTAATATGTCAAACATATATTTTTCCGTAAAATTCACACTCGTATATAATTATGCATGTTAAAACGAAGAAATCAAACTTCGAATGGATGGATTTGGAGTTATAACGAATCTGTGGTGTTAATTTTTATGTTTTACGTTCAAAACCTTCAAGAACATCAAGAACAATGAAATTACATGTGTTGATTTAGTAAATTACGTGTTTTAACTTGTTAAAATCATGCTAGAAGGGTTAAGTATTAGTTATTTGTGTATTACAATATTTGGGTATGTCTAAATTCGTGTAAAAATAAGTTAATTGGAGGTTTTTGGTCATGTTCTACAATTTTCGTGAATTGCAGAACTGAAACTGGAGTCTCGCGCCGCTGTGCCAACTCCATGCCTAAGACCCGCGCCGCAGTGCCAGAGCTTTAAGCCGCAGCGCCAAGAACAAGTATAACAGTGGCGCCGTAGCGCCACTTAGCAGAATGTCCAAAAATGAATTTTTTTTATGCTCAAGTCTAGCAATGTGTTAGTAACTTAATCTAATGAACATAAAAACATGTTAGACATATAATGAGATGTTAAAATAAATCCTTAACATATTAATAACACAATTATGTGTGAATTGAATGATTGAATGTATATTTAGCTTATTGTTCATGAAGTGTAAATTATGTGACAATGAGTGTAGTAGTTTGACTAAGTATAGTCATAATTCGAGTTAGACAAAATGAATGAACTTGTGATGACTAGTACGTTATAATTGACTGGTATTGTGAATGTAAATGACATGTAGGATTTAAATCAAGGAACGAGTATAATTAACGTGTAATCTACGCACGAGGCAAGTTTCCTAACCTTATTCGTTATCTTTATATGAGCTTATAAGTTGTCTCTTTACATCGAGCAAATTCTCGTTATTATTGATCAAGTCCATTTTATTATATTAAAGTGTATTAATCTTTCAAAGTATGATTCATTATATGATAATTATTCTATTGTATACCTTTTGAGATTGCTATTCAATTTAAATTATCGATTCATTGTTGAACCTTGTTAGATTAGCGAACCCTTAATGATTCGACTAGTCTATAGTTGATGAGCGTTCTAAATTTCAGAACCCTTGTTGAATTATCCAAACCAAACTTCCTTTAGTGCGGACTCTAATGTCAAAGCGAGATGAACAACCCTCTCAGATAGGGGATTACTTATGCGTTAGCGTTAAGATATTGTGCACAGTATGGTACTAAGGGTTGATCCCCCTAAGTACGAGAAGAAGAGTCCATAGTCTTATGAATGTTAAAGGTTTCAAGTATAAACACTTGACAACCTAGGACATAGTTCAAGGTCTTATGACCCTCAGAAGTTCTTTTCTCTTGTTATTCATTCTTGATTCAAAAGCTGAGTTTCTTATTTCAGAAGTCTTTTATTTATTCGCATGTTATTATTCATTTGTTATATTGTTATACTTGTGGGCAATCGTGCTCACTCTTGCGTAATAATAACATTACAGTTAAGAACGAAAGATCTGACGAACCTTCCACTAGTAAAGGCAAGGGCAAGGTTAACAAATGAAGAAAACTTGTTAATATGTATTTAAATTTCAGACTTGATGTTGTCTAAGACTTGTTATTTGTTTATGATTCCGCACATATGTTTAACGTTAGAGTGACCTGGGATTGTATTTATTATGCAGTTGATGTAACCCCATAAGGGGAAGATTTATTTATTTATTTATTTCTATCTATTGCATGGTTTGCATTTATTATGGGTAGATAGCTAGATGATATTTGTACAGTGAACACCAAATCCTACGGAAATGGAAGTACCCAAATTTGGGGGTGTCACAGGTTGGTATCAGAGCCGTAGGTTGTGAACCTTAGGTGGGGGAACAACCTTAGGTAGTAGCCTTGTAGGAGATCGAGAACATAGTGGTGGTAAACTCTTATCGAGTTCTAAGAAATGAATTTCTTAATTCATTGAAGATAATAAAAGACTTTATGTGCTTAGGTGTTAAATTATGTGCTCGCTAATACGGATTAGTAACTAAAACTTAAAATTTTGTTGTCGGGGATGTCGGATGTTGGAGGAGCTAGTCGAAAGTGGGAGGAGGAACCCAGAGTACCTACAAAGGAGGCCAAGAGACATTCATATTGTCAGGGGGAGTTAGTCTGAGAGAGAGCCATCTACTTTGATCACTGTTGTTGGTCGGGAGCATGAGCCTAGGACTGATCCAGAGGAGGATTCTGATGAAGAAGAGGAGGAAGAGGAGTTCCCACCGAACTCCATCGATGCTGAGATGTATGACGCACTTTATGATCGTAACATAGAGTTACAAAACACTATTCAAAAGCTGAAGGAGCGGACTGTTATCCAGCAGAGTACCATCGAGCAGAAGGATGGGGAAATTGTGACTCTTCACACACGTTTAGGAAACGTGGAGTGGGATTTGTTTCATGAGAAGGGTCAAACTGAGGAGAAGTCCGAAGAAATAGAAAAGTCGAAGAAAGATCTGAAAGAAAGCTCAGAAAAACTGGCCTTAGCAGAGGAGGGCTGGGTAAGAGAGTCATGTCGTGCTGATCTTGCTGAGGAGGATTGTCGTGCAAAGAAGGCTAAGCTTGGGGAGACGTATTCTACATTTCACAATGCAATGGATGCGGCCCAGGATCGAGTTATAAAGTATCCAATCCAGTTTGAAGGTCTACCATCATATATGCTAGATCACAGGACAATGTCCCGCATTATGGAAGAAGAACGTGGCAGGGCTATTCAGCGCCTTAATAGGCAGTGATAGGATTAGTTTATTTATGTGAAACCTATCTGGTAGTTAAAGATGTAAATTCTTATGTGTTTATAAACAAAGGAATATTTTATTGTTTTAAATCCTGTAGATTCTTTATCTCGGAATAATTGATGTAAATAGCAGTGATGCTATCGTATGATGTTAAAACTTTTGAATTGAATAAAATGTCAGAGTTTATTTGAAATAATGTGTTAAGTGAATTATGATTAAATATTTTGGTTAAACCTTAAATGTTTAAGGGATTGAATAAAGACCTAATAAGCGTGTATTCTTAACAGAAATATGCCACCTAGAAGAAGACAAAACCGACAAAAAGCTCAAGGAGAACTGATGAATAACAACAACGACGCCAATGCTAACCCTGTTCAGCAATTGGTGAACCTATTAGTTGGAGCAATTAATAATGAACCACAAGCTCCACCAAACAAATTGTTTAAGGATTTTAAGGCGGTGGGACCGCCAGAGTTTAAGGGTTCCATAAACCCAATCGAGGCTCAAACCTGGGTTATGGAGATGGAGAAGGTGTTTGATGTCGCTAGAGTAAGAGAAGACCAGAAAATCGCATACGCAACATTCATGCTGAAGTCTGAAGCCAGCTATTGGTGGTAAGCAAACAAAGTACGGAGAGGAGAAGGTGTAATAACCTGGGAGAGATTCAAGGAGATGTTTTTCGAGATGTACTTTCCAACCAGCTCGCAAAACCAAATGGAAGTTCAGTTTCTGGAATTGAAACAGGGGAATATGTCCGTAGCAGATTATGCGGCAAGATTCAACGAATTGGCTAGGTTCGCCACTTATCAAGTGCATACTAATGAGAGAAACGCAAGACATTTCGAGCAGGGACTGAAGCCCTGGTTGTATATCAAGGTGTCAATGTTCCAACTGAACACTTTTGCTGGAGTGTTAGAGAAGGCCATACTCGCTGAGGGTGGAAGCGATGCGGTAACTAAATATAATCAGGATCAGAAGAAGAAAAAGAGTGAGAATGAAGGAGTTAACAAGACTGGTGGAAGTAGCACGGGAGGTAGTAATAATTGTTGATCGATTTCGCAATCAATGAATACGTGCAAGTATACACGGTCAACAAGTAATAAAGTAAAAGTAGAGTATCGTTCCCACGAGGAATTATTTAATAAAAATCACCAAGTACTAATTCTTAATCAAACTAATTTTATTTAAACAATCTCAAATCGCGATTTTTCTAATTAACAAAACTAAATTAAAACAATTAAAAGAGATTATTCTAAAAGAAAGCAAATAAACAAAACTAAGATTTGATTAAATTCAGATAAATAAGGATTAAGACTTCAATATCCCCAATTATGAACTATAAATCAATTATCCAATTATCCCAATTATTATGCCTACTGAATTGTTAACAGGAATTCTCAAATGCCAAAAGCCCTTTCTCAAGTGATCATTTGCCTTCTATTTAACCCAGATTAATTTTGCTATATCTCTATGCAAAACAATTGAATTAAACTCATTACAATCCCAATTCCTTATGTGTTACATGCGGAAAATAGATATTCTCATTCTATTCACAAACCTAATTATTCACTGTGCAAATAACTAAGTCACATGATATCATGCCCAATTCTAACCCTAGAATTCCTCTCTCAATTCCTTCTACAGTAACAAGGTAATTATTGATCAGATAATTAATCAATAAGCTCAAAGCAAGATGAACAATTCACTTCAACATAAATAATTGGAATAAATCAAATAATCAATTCATAATCATAAAAAGTTCAATTGAAATCTTAATGAAAGAGTTAGTTCATAATTAATGAATTAAAATCAAGAATCCACAATTGAATAGACATTAAAAGATAAAAGTCTGATAAGAGAAGAGAATAGAATCTGTTGTCAGCAAATCTGATGCTCCCCTCTTGCTCTTGCTTTGAATCTTCAATGGTCTCCAAGTTGTTTCAATCTCCAAAATTAATAAGAACTAGGGTTATATTCTAATCTAATGGAGTATTTAATCTAGTCTAATCTATGTAATCTCCCCTTTATTTTATGCCTTACATCATGTATTTATAGGTTACAAGTCCAATTTTTAGTTTAGGAACAAACCCAATCCAATTTGAAGTCAAAAGGTGTCAAAATTCTAAAAACGCGCGTCCGAGCCGCACTAAGCTCTTCCCCAAAGACCAAACGCCGGGCTTGATGCTCAAACATCGCTCCCAGCGCCCGGCAAGCTGGGCATAGGCAAAAAATGGGCTCCCAAGACCGCCCCATGTTCGACATTTTCTCGCTCAAGCGTCCCTCCGTAAAACGGCCATAACTTTTGATCCGGGAGGAGTTACGGGGCCTGCCACCTATCAAATCGAAGATATCGACGAGATCTACAACTTTCATTCTTTGAGGATTGAGAAATTCTGGGCGGATGAAGGCTGAAATTGAGTTGGAAGTGACTGCTATGCAAATGACCACCCAAAACCATGACGTTCGACGTCCGTTGGTACAACGATCATAACTCTTGCATCCGAACTCCGATTGGAATGATTCAAAATGTTCCAGAAAGCTAAGACGATGCTCTTCAATGTAAGCTAAGTTCCAAACCAAGAACATAAAGTAAACATGAAAGCCCAAATGATGTCCGGTTTGCTTTTCTTTGCGTTTTCTTTGCTTTTCCTTACCAATAGTCGCTCACAGCGCTCCCAAACGTATAACCTACAAAATGAACACAAAATGCATGAAAAGTAACTAAGACACATAAATATAAGCAACTAATTCAAGTAAAAGATACCGGATAAGTGTATATAAAATCCACTTATCAATAATCAGAAGAGAAAATGGTCTGATAACTCGTCAGCTGGAAATCAACAAGGAGGGCAGAAGAAGAAGATCAAAGTGTGCCAAACCTACGAAAAAGCTCATCTAGGAGTTTGCATGAAGGGAAAACGAGTGTGCTACAATTGTGGTCAGGAAGGCCACATAGCACCTAACTGTCCTAACCCAAAGAAGGGTGCCTGCTTCACTTATGGCTCAAAGGATCATCTTGCAAGGGATTGTCCTAAGAAGGGATCTGGAGGGACGGGATCAGGAGGGAATAGAGGAAACAGCGGTGGAAGGACTCTGACTATCGCAGGACCAACTACAACCAATCGACCGACCGCCAGAACACTCAACATGACAGTGCAAGATGCAGTGCAGTCTCGCGATGTGGTGTCAGGTATCATTCCGATCAATAAAGTTAATGCTTATGTATTATTTGATTCAGATGCTACTTGTTCATTTATATCTGATGACTTTGCTAAGAACTTAGAATTGCTTAAGGACGAGTTAGAATACCCCATGAACATAGAAATTGCGAATAGAGAAATAATCCATGTTAAGTACATGCATAAGAACTGTAGAGTGGATATTAAGGGTAATATCATGAACGTAGATCTTATCCCTATTCGACTTGGAGAATTCGACGTTATTTTGGGTATGGACTGGTTAGGGCGGTAATTGATTGCCAGAAGAAGCGTATTAACCTTATGACTCCGTCAAAGGTTGTGTTTTATGGTAGCAAGTCACCTAGACAAGCGACTTGTTTGACGATGATGCAGGCCAGGAAGTTGTTAAGACAAGGCTGTGTAGGATATCTGTAATAACCAAGAATTTTAAGTCACGCAGTAATTAAATATATTAATTAAATATTAATGATATTGAAAACTTTGTGACATATAGGGAATGAATATGTTATTATTTATGTGGAAGATGTTTATGGTTAAATAAATATATGTGTGTATGATTGATATAAAGAGTATTAATCGAAAAAGTTGCATAACCTAATTATACATTAGGTATGTAAGTAAATAACCCAAGAGTTATGGTATTGTAGAATAATAGTATTTAATATTATACTCACCTAAGAGATTGATTTGAGTATCTCAATTTATTATTCAATTTAAACCTAATTAAAGTAAGTTTAGTTAGGTTATAAAATTGAATGTACACAAATAATTATTTAAATTTCAAAATGAGTGGAATGAAAATCCTAATTAAATGATTAGGATATAATAAAATTTATCTATTGGATCATGCTATTTTTTTTCATAGCCCAAGCAATTTAATTTGAGAGCCCAAACAATAAAACAATTAGCCCAAGTGATGATCCAATTTGTATGGATCTTCTAGATGGTTATTAAACAAATAAAACAACTAATAAAATTGGCCCAAATGGTAGAGATATCCGGCCATTCAAGGGGCAAGTGAGCACAAGATTCATTTAATTTAGCTAACATTTTAGATAGTCAAAAGTTGGTCACCAAACCACCTAATTTTAGCCTAGCCTTTTTAAGGTAATTAAAATTTCCATACATGGCAAGCAAGTTATTGGATGATCAATTGATATATACAAGTTATATCTATATGTATGAATTGCCTATATATACCCCCACAATTTTTATAAGGAAACTTTCCAATTCATTTAGCAAAGAAAAAAAAAAGAGAAAGAGAAAGAAAGAGAGAGCTAACTTGGGAAGCTTGAAGGAGAGGAGGAAGAAATTTCTTGATGCCACCCAAATTCATCACATACTTTGGCAAAACAAGAAGAGTAGCTTCAAGATCAAGGTAAAAAAAAAAAAAATAATAATAATAATAATAATAATAATAATATATATATATATATATATATATATATATATATGAATCACAAGTTTTAATTTCTTGTATTTTGTTGATTTTATAAAAATAAAGAACCTATGTTCATGAAATTCAAAACTCTTGATTTATTTCTTTTTAGTGTAACATGTTTGGATCTTACACTTTTGATGTTTAAAAGTTGATCCAAGAGGAAAGAAAATAAACTAGGTTCAAATAATTAAGAAAAAAACCCTAATCTTGCATGTTTAGTGTATTTTATGTTAGATACATGGAGTTAATGCTTTAAATGGCTAGAAGCATGATAGAATGATGGATATAGAGTTTAATGTATTTAACTTGTGTATTGATATATGTTTGTGTTGAAAAGTTTAGTAAAATGCATGAAAATGAGTTTCTAGGGAAAATTTCATAGTGAGGATTTTTATTTTGAAACATACTAATAGTTTTTGTGATTTTCTTTCTTGTTATGCTAGATATGTAAGTTAAGGACAAAATCACTTTTGTAGCATGCAAAAATGTTTTAAAATGAGCAAGATATGATTTTTTTCTAAGAACACCTCACCGGTGAAAAACATGCTTGAAACAGTCCGGTTTCTGGCCATTTTCGGTAACTGAAACATGTCCAAATTTGATGTTTGATAAATGAAAATTGTAGTTCAGGAAGATACGAATCCAACGAGACTGACTGGACCTAAATCGGAGTTGTAGATTTCATTTTATGAATGTTTTAGTAAAGGACCCCAAATCTGGAAAAAAAAATATAAAAAATATATTTTTAATCGCTTGGATTCAGCTTTTTCCCGTGAAACCGGACAAACTTTCCTCCATGACGGTTCACCAATTTTCCGGCCGTTTACGGTGGTGGGTCCGGGACCAAAATTTTTCTAAAATTGTGAAGAATATTAAAATATTTAATTCCAAATTTTTCTCGGACAGTTAAGTAATTAATGATTTAAACCCATTTAAATCATTTAAAACTTACTAATTAATAATTATTAGTACCACTAAATGATTATTAAGCTAATTACTTATAATATATGTGTAATTAACTACTTAATTATTAATTAAGTGATAATTAAGTAGAGTTAGTGATAATAAACTAACTATTGATTATTTAATTCAAATTAAATAATAAATAGAGTTAAACTATTGATTAATTATTATTTAATTAATATTAAATAATGATTAAAGAATATTTAAGTAAGGTTATGTTACCATAATATAATTACTTAATTACATTAATATAAAATTTATAAATTATTATTTATTATTTAATTAATAATAAATAATGAATCAAATGATAATTAATTATTCTTAGAGTAATAAAAAGGAATAATTAAAGATTTTTGAAGTGAATTAAGAATAATTAAATAATTAATTATTATTTACTAAATAATAAATAAGGAGAATTGTTAATTAATTATTCATTTAATTATAGTAATGAATAATTAAAGATTAGTGAAGTAAGTAAATAAATTAATAATAAAAAAATAATATTAATTATTTAATTATTTATTATTTAAATAAATAATAAGTAGATGTAATTAGCTATTATTTATCATTAAATAATAACTAAAGATAATTAATTAATTACTATTTAATTAATATTAAATAGTAAATTAAATAAAGATAGAGTTAATAAATGAAGAGAATTTAATTAATTCATTAATTAAACAATTATTAGAAATTGTTTAAGGAGATAATAAGTATTTATTACTAAAGAAAAATATTGTAAATTAATTAAATCATTGATCTAAGATTTATTAAATATCTTATGAGCTAATGATAGTATATTATATGAAGTGTACCTCGTGATTAAATTATTTGCTAGATAATAGCACAAGTAAGCGTATATACATACAATTATATGCAAAGACTAATTAATAGATCACCATTGTTAATGCTAGGTCGTTCAAAGAGTTTTAATTAAAGCTAGTTAATTTGTAGCTCATCGATCAGCAAGTTCTCTAACTCAAACTTGAGTTATTATTTTCAAAGCATGTTAGTGAATAATTATTGTTGGTTATTCACATCTATAATAATTATTGATACTCAGCTTTTGGTGCAATTAAATTCATGTTCTATTATTATTGAACTATGAATTTGTTAAAGTTCTTTATTCATAAACCTTATTTAAGAAATGGATCTATGCTCATTGTATCAACTAGATCAAGTATGTTTAAATTTGTTAAATCAAATGTGTTGTTAAAAGTCATTTCTTTACCAGTTGACTTGGTAAGGACTCAAGACCGAGAAAAGAACAATTTGATTAAAGCATGATTGAAAAACAATTATTGCTTTCGTCTTGTAAGTGTTTATGCATAATACATCGGGTATGAAAAGGTGATCCCTTGATTACCAAACTTATTAAAAGGACCGGTTTTAATCTCGACAACCTTAGCATTTGTTCATGGTCATTAGAACCACTCAAAGATATGTTATTCAATTATTCAATATTCAGGTTATCGAGACTTAACTTATGTTCTATCACAATTAACCTCTATTATTTGAACATTGAAAGATAAATTTCTTGTTAATCATGATATATCTTCCTTGTATTTAAACTTGCTAAGCAAATTAGTTGCTTACCTTTGCTATATCATGACAATTATTTTTGATTAAGCCGGAGAGTTCAAGTAAGAAGGACAAAGGCAAGGAAAGGTCCAAGAATAAATAATATAAATGTTTAAGTACTAGGATATAATATGTTTAACGATGATGTAAACCTTTTGTGTTACTTTATGTAACTTAATTAAGGTATGTATAAGTTAAGGTTAATAGACCTTGGGATATTGTATAAGACTTGTTTATAATGAACAATGTTTGTTTATTATTCCGCTTTAGTTTATAGAATGCTTATGATGATGATGAATCGTGAGTACCAAACCCGAGGTTTGAGAACCCGGATTTGGGGGCGCCATGAGTTGGTATCAAAAGCCGTAGGTTATAAACATTAGGATGTGAAACCCTAGGTTATAACCTTAGGAGAAAAACTCGTATAGAGTATATATGCTAGAGATGCATTATGGAGATTCATCTAGTATAGATTGTACTTAATAAAATATCTTTTCATTATATCAATGAATATATTTTATTGTAGTACTGATGCTATTTATTGTTGGTGGTGTCGGGATGTCCGAGGAAAAGCAAGATAGCCATCTTGTGGAGCAGGAGGCGAGGGAATCTATTGAGGAGCATATCGAGAGTGAAGACCATGATGAGATTTTGATGATGGATTTGGTTGAGAAGAATGTAGCCTTGGGAAACAAAATTTCCCAATTGGAGGAAGAAAATGCGACACATCAGTTTATGGAGACGCAGTATAAAGAATTAGCATACCAGACTCATCACGAGCTAGAAGTGATGAAAGTCAGACTAGAGCAGGAGAAGAATAAATTTGCAATATTGACTATCGAGCATCAGGCACTGCACTTGAGGCTAGACTTGGAGATAGCTGACAGGATCCAATTTGAGGATGCCTGGGTCAAAGCAGCAAGAAGAGTGGATCAATTGGAGGTGGAAGCGGAGGCCAGGCGAGTTAGGGTGAAGTCTTTGGGACGAGCATTAGATGCAGCATATGCTAGTCCCCAAGTAGGAGGAAGGAGATCATATGAGACCGGTGAGTCGAGTCGATCGATCAGACGTCGACTTATGGGTGGATTTTTTTCACCAGATCAAGATCACGAAGACGCAGCCTCTTCTGAGGAGCAGTGATAGTTTTATAGTTTTTATTGTATATAGATGCAGTATAACCCCTTTTGTTTATTAGGGTTTTATGCTTGATGTAAACCTCGCATCGCTCGGACGTAGTATGTAGATTTGATCTATCCCCATATTTGTGTGTGTAGGGAGTGTGTCTTTTGTTAGATCCCATCTTTTGATGTTTAAAATGGGATAGTTAGTATTTATAGAAATATGCCAAGTATGTAAGTATATGACGTTAAAATTTGGTATATTAATATAGATGCAGTATTATAATTACTTGTTTGATCAAATAGAAAAGTATTATGAATTAAAATGACAGGCTATCTGTCGGATGATTTGATAAATCAGTATATTGAATATGATGATAAGTCAGGAAGCTGAATGTGTTATTCAGTAAGCTAAATGTGTTAACTTCGGTGAGTGAATTATTTCAGTAGGTTGAATTCATTAATACAACATTATGATTATGTAATTGATAGTTTAGAAGATATATCTTGTAATGAAAACTTGACGTAATAAATTAAGGTTTTGTTTAATCAGAGAATGCCGCCAAGACGACAAAATCGTAACCAGAAGGAGGAACGTTCTGTGAACAATGAAAGTAATCAAGAGGACCCAATGCAGAACTTCGCTGATATGATAGCTCAAGCTATGTTAACCCGCACACCTGCAGCAAGGGAGCAAGGGAGTAATAGATTGGCAAATTTTAAAGATTTTAAAGCTGTAGGACCACCAGAATTCAGCGGAACTACGGACCCCATAGCAGCTCAGACATGGGTGAAGGAGATAGAAAAGGCCTTTATCATTGCTAGGGTAGCTGAAGAGCAAAAGACGGCTTTTGCTACCTATTTGATGAAAGGTGCAGCTAATTATTGGTGGGAGACGAACCAAGCTAGAGCTGGAACGGAGGTAGTAACCTGGACCAGGTTTAAGGAGTTGTTTTTAGAAAGTTATTTCTCAGAGGCCATGCAAGCCAGAATGGAAGTGCAGTTTCTTGAATTAAAGCAAGAAAACATGTCGATTCTTAGAATATGCAAAGACAAAATTCAATGAACTAGCTAGATTCGCACCTCATCGGTGGATCTGAGAACTACGAAAGGCGCGTAGGTTTGAAAATGGGCTGAAGCCATGGATTCATAGCAAAGTTGCAGTGTTACAAATTGCTACATTCTCAGCATTGTTAGAAAAAGCCCTCATTGCAGAAGGTAGTAGTGAGGCAATTTCTAGATTCAATCGAGAGAAGAATAAGAAGAAGATCGAAGGTGGAAATCAGGGTGCCACAGTGGAGGCAGTAAAGAAGAAACCGTAAGTGGAACAATGGTGGCAATGAATCAGGAACGCAACAAGGAAATACTCAGCAGAAGAAGCCAGCGTGTTCAAAGTGTGGAAAGAATCATTTTGGAGAGTGTATGAAGGGGAAGAATATATGTTATAATTGTGGTCAAGAAGGACATATTTCACCAAATTGTCCTAAGCCGAAGAAGGGTGGTTGTTTTTCTTGTGGAGGAACGGGGCATCGATTCAAGGATTGTCCATTGAAGAAAAATCTGAGATGGAGGAAGTGGAAATAAGAGCGATTCAACAAAGTTAACTATTGGAGGGCCAACACAGCAGAGCAAGCCGACAGAACATTTAACATGACTGTGCAAGACGCAGTTGCTTCAAAGGAGGTGGTGTCAGGTATTATTCCAATCAATAATATAAATGCATATGTATTATTTGATTAGGAGCTACATTCATTTGTGTCTCGATGAATTTGCTAAAAGATTAAACTTACCATGTGAAAAGTTAAAGAATCCAATGAATATAGAAGTTGCAAACAAAGAAGTGATCCCCTGTAGAGTTTGTTCATAACAACCGTAGTGTTGAAATAAGGGACATAAGTTAAGCGTGAATTTGATTCCGATACGCGTAGGAGAATTTGATGTTATTTTAGGAATGGATTGGTTGTTTAACCATGAGGCGCTTATAGATTGCTGAAAAAGAGCATACGACTTAAGACACGAGAGAAGTCTAAAGTTGTATTTTATGGTAGCAAATCGTCAAGGCAATCAAGTTGTCGGCGATGATGCGAGCCGTGAGAATGTTACAAAAAGGATGTGAAGGTTATTTGGCTCATGTAGTGGATACACGGGTTATGAATTCGACATAGGATGAGATACCTATAGTTAATGAGTTTGGGGATGTCTTTCCGGAAGAACTTCCGGGACTTCCTCCGACAGGAGAAATAGAGTTTGTGATTGATTTAGTACCGGGGACGGCAATGTAGATATCGAAAAGCAACCGTATAGAATGGCTCCGTAGTAGAAATGAAAGAGTTGATGATCCAAATTACAAGAGTTGTTGGATAAGAAATACATCCAACCTAGTGTATCTCCATGGGGAGCATCAGGGGTGTTGTTTGTAAAGAAGAAAGATGGTTCACCGAGGTTATGTATGGATTATAGAGAGTTAAATAAGGTGACAATCAAGAATAAATATCCGTTACCAAGAATAGACGATCTGTTTGATCAACTTAAAGGAGCGAGATGTTTTTCAAAGATTGACTTAAGGACTGGTTACCACCAGTTGAAAGTTAAGACAGAGGATGTTCCAAAGACAGCATTTAGAACTCGTTACGGTCATTATGAGTTCCTAGTGATGTCGTTTGATCCATTTAACGAATCGCCAAATTGCTTTTATGGACTTGATGAATAGAGTATTTAAACCGTATTTAGATAAATTTGTGGTAGTGTTCATTGATGACATTTTGGTGTATTCAAAGACTCAAGAGGAGCATGCTGAACATCTGCGAATTGTATTGGAAACCTTAAGAAAAGAGAAGTTATATGCAAAATTTTCAAAGTGTGAGTTTTGGTTGAAGAGAGTTCAATTTTTAGGACATGTCATCGATAAAGTGAGGGAAATTCTGTTGATCCCGTAAAAGTAGAAGCAAGTGAAAAATTGGGGACAACAGAAGACAAGCATGAGATCGAAGTTTCTTGGGATTGGCGGGGATATTCAGAAGGTTTATTCAAGATTTCTCAAAGATAGCGACGCCATTAACTAATTTGACGAGGAAGACATTAAGTATGTGTGGACAGAGAAATGTGAAGCAGAGTTTCGTGGAATTGAATTAAAGATTAAGTGAAGCACCTGTGTTATCTTTACCAGATAATGCAGTGCGGTTTTACGATATATAGTGATGCGTCACACAAGGGACTGGGTTGTGTGTTAATGCGAGAATGGAAAAGTCATTCTGCGTCACGCATCACTTACGCTTAAAGGACTATGAAAAGGATACCTACCCATGACCTTGAATGGTGCGGTAGTTTTGCCCTTAAGATTTGGAGACATTATCTTTACGGAGAAAAGTGTAGAGATACATGCAGACCACAAAAGTTTGAAGTATATCTTTACACAAAAGGAATTAAACATGAGGCGTAGAGAAGATGGTTAGAATTAATAAAGGACTATGATTGTGATATTTTATATCATCCAGGAAGGCCAATGTAGTAGCAGAGATGCTTTAAGCGAGAAAAGCATAGAAAAGTTATTTGTATTGATGGACTGGAAGAATTAGTATGAGAAATGGAGAAAATGGAGTTGGAGGTGAAAATCAAGCGGATTGAGATAAAGTGATAGAAATGGAAGCAATTCAGACTTTAATAGATAAGATAAGAGAATCACAAGGAATGATGAAGAATGTGGTAATATAAAGAAGAGATTGGCTGAAGGCGAAGCGTTGAAGTATAAGATCGACGACACTGGATTACTGAGATTTGAATGAAGAATTTGGGGACCTGGAGTACCAGAGTTAAGAGAAGATATTCTTCAAGAAGCGCACAATACAAAATTTTCAATACACCCAGGAAGCACAAAGATGTATCAAGATTTGCGTCAACATTATTGGTGGCCAAACATGAAGAGAGGTTCTTTGAATCGTCACCATTTATTTAACTTGTCAAAGAGTCAAGGCAGAGCATCAACGACCTAGCGGGTTATTGCAGCCGTTAGAAATTTCATAATGAAAATGGGAGCATGTTACGATGGATTTTGTGGTAGGACTTCTGTGACGCCCCCAAATCCAGGTTCTCTAACCTCAGATTCAGTGCTCACGATCCTATCATCATCATAAGCATTCTATAACTATTTTGAAATAATAAACATACATTGTTCATTATACAAAAGTCTCAAAACATGGTCCCAAGCTCTCTCTAACCTTAACTTTAAATACACCATTTATAATACAAATAGTTTACTCAAGAAATTCCATTAGATAATAACTAATTTAACATTCATTCTAAAATTACTCCTGGATCTTGCCCTTGCCCTTGTCCTTCGCATTAGATCCTTCGGGCTTAACTGAAAATAGAGGTCATGATATAGCAAGAGTAAGCAACTAATTTGCTTCACAAGTTTATAAAGACAAAGGATATATATCATGACTTAGAAAGAAATATTGCCTTCAATGTTCAACAATAATATAAGATTGTGAAGGAACATGAATTAATAATCAACAATTGAATATTCAATAATTGAATAACATGAACTGAGTGGTTTTGAATAACCATGAACATTTGTCAAGGTGCTCAAAGTGATTTAAAATGGACCTTTTAAAAAGTGTTGGTATTGAGGGATCACCTTTCATACCCGTGATTTATGCATAAACACTTAATAATCCGACATTGATATCATGCCTTAATCAAATTTGTTCATTTCTCGATCAAGAGTTCTTACCATATCAATTAATAAGAACGGTTATTTAAAATCCATTTGATTTAACAAATTTAGACATGCTTGATCTAGGCGATACAATTAGCATAGATCTATCCCATAAACAGATTCATAAATGAAGAACTTTAATTTAATTCACGATTCGATGGCGGTAGAAGCGAATTCAATTGCACAAAGTGCGCAATTTCAATAATCGATAAAGACGTGAATAATCATCAATAATTATTCACTAATATGCTTTGAAAATAATAACTCAAGTTGAGTTAGGAAACTTGCCTCGATCGTAGGTTACTGACTACGAAATAAATTTCTATCCACTATGTAGTTAAATTATCTTCCTTTGAGAGACCTATAATTAGTCTTTCAATTAGTCAATGCATAACATCGATTATGTAATCACATAGATATCATACATTACAATAAGTTCTTATAAACATTATCATGCCTAGATAGTGTTATTATTAATTAACGACTACCTTTAATTCACATAATATTATTAACTTAGATAATATTAATTCACCTTCTAGTATTATTGGTTCACTAATAATACTTTAAATCATTTACCAACATTTTATTCACTTACTAATATTATTAATCATTTAATAATATTTTATCCCTTTACTAATATTATTAATCATTTAATAATATTTTATTCACTTACTAATATTATTAATCATTTAATAATATTTTATTCACTTACTAATATTATTAATCATTTAATAATATTTTATTTAATCTCGAATATTATTATTTAATAATAATACTCTAATCTAATATTTTATTTACATAACAACATCATATTATAATATTATTAGTATTATAATAATATTCCAATAATTTATTAAATTAATAAACAATTTATTCTAATTGTTCATCCTTTAATAACTTCTTATTTAATATCCATAAAAGGTCATAAGTAATATTTATTATTATAAATTACCAAAATGCCCTAAGATAGTCATGATATAATATATTATGAGCATTCAAGCATAAAAATCATATTTTTTCTCATTAAAGGCATCATTTAACTATTTATTTCCTTTTATTCATAACCTAATAATTTTAGGAAAAATAGCAAACTGATTCCAAAAATTCTCAGCTTCTGGATTTTAACAGAATATGAACCAACAATGATCCTCTAATTTTCTAGAATTTTAGAAAATGATTTACTATTTTTAGAGTGTCCAAAACACTCGGATCTTTCTCTATTTTTCATAAATTGAGTTTTACTCAGAAAAATCTGAAATTTTCAGGGTATGCTCTCTTAACATATATGAAGCTACTGTAAAAATTTTGGAATTTTCCAGTGTATACACAGTGAGATATTCGTAGGATAATATTTATGGAGTCCTTTACGGAAATAGTCATTACGCACAATATATAACTTGAAACGTGTCCGTTCTTTTTCCTACGCGTAGATAACTTCATAAGGTACCTCTGTAATATTTTTCCAGATTTTTACAAGACAAGGAACTGACCGAAACAGCCTCATGAAAAACAAGTCAGTAGCTGATTTAGAGTTTCAAAGCTTTAGCATATAAAGTGGACTGTTTTGGGAAAAATAATCTTAAAGGTTTCAAAACTTACTAGATTTGTGATCTACCACTTGGGTTTACTAGATAACTCATGTATCTATCACCCCCCTTCGACGGATCATAATTCCAAGTTGTAGAACTTGAGTTACACAAGATTTAGTGGAAGAAAAACAAGAGTTTTCACCCTTGGAGAACATATGCTCATTTTCTTCCTCTAAGCCTTAGATCCAACACTCAAGATACTTAGTTCCATGCATGATGGTATGTATAACTAGTGTATCTTGAGTAGTTGTACATAACCCCATCAAAACTCAAGCTATCAAAACAAGGTAAGAGAAGAAGATGAAGGTACATTATACCTTGACTTAGTGGCTACCTTCCTTGATTTTCCAAAGTAACTAATAAACTTTAGGGGCATAAACAACTAGCACTCCTATATTTTTTCTTTCTATGGATGAAATTCTCTCTTTCTTTTCTCTCTTTGAAGTTGGCTATCTTGGGAGCAAGAGATAGAAGAAGAAGATGAAGAAGATGGAGAGAAAATGAAATGTTGGAATACTGAATGAAGTGTTGGAAGAATGAGATGTGCATTCAAAATGTAATGGGCAATTCATTATTAATTCTCCCACAATCATTTTGTTGCCCATTAGGTAAAACACTTTGTATTATTACTTACCTTAGGTTAAACATGATTAAATGTGCATAATGGAGTGGCAACCAATGGGAGCCTTACAACATTGTCCTTATGTTTAATCATGTCTACTAATGGACAAGCTAGATTAATTAATCCACTTAGGATCCTCATAATATCCACCATTTAGCTTTTATTTTAAATGCCCAATTTTGATTAATCAAATGTCTAGAATACCCCAATCAAGTGGGCTAAATATTGGATTACATTTTATTTTCCTTGGGCTTTTCTTTTTAATTGATTTGGGCTAGATAAAAACATAGTCCAACAATTTTAATAATGTTACCCAATTTGATAATTTAGGGCTTTCATCTCCAATCATATGAAGTTTAATTACTTATACATATGATTTTATCTCATAACCTAATTAGATTTACAAGAATTAGGTTTAAAATTATTAGTCACTTGAAATACTAAGTTTACCCACTTAAGTTAGTATACATATAAAATACTAACTTTTTCGTGTTACCATAACCCTTAGGTTATATAATATCCTTACCTAATGTATAATTAGGTCACAAGGCTTTCATTTTAATGAAATCCATAAATGTATGTATCCATATATAACACAAAGTAAAAAAAAATGTACATACATTCATGGTGACTTAAAATCACACGGTTATTACATCCTCCCCTTTATAAGAATTCCGTCCCCGGAATTACATATAAGGTTACTCAAAAAGGTGTGGGTAATTTTCTCTTATCCTTTCTTCAAGTTCCCACGTAGCTTCTTCAGCATTGTGGTTCCTCCAAAGAACTTTTACAGAATGTATAACCTTATTTCGCAATTTCTGTTCCTTTCTATCTAAAACTTCGACTGGAATTTCCTCATACGATAAATCTTTTTCGACCTGAATTGGCTCGCGACGATATCACATGCTTGTAATCGAAGCTTATATGGTGTGAATCGACACACATGAAACACATTATGAATATGTTCCATCAGGAGGTAGAGCTACCTCAGACGCCACTTCGCCTATCTTCTTCAAGATCTCAAAAGGTCCAATAAATCTCGGACTCAGCTTACCTTTCTTTCCAAACCTTATCTTTCCTTTCCAAGGAGATACTTTCAAAAATGCATGGCTTCCCACCTCAAAATCTCGCTCTGGCGATGTAAGTCTGGCATACTTCTTCTGGCAATCTTGAGCTGCTACCAGTCGGGCTCTAATCACCTTAATGGTCTCTACGATGCTGCTTTGCAGATTCTGGTCCCAGCAGTTGACGTTCACCCACTTCATCCCAAAGATATCAGGCGTTCTACATTTCCTCCCATACTGATTGCTTCGTCTGGCGGCATTAAGATCTTTGGCGTGGTAGTAGCTATTGTTGTACGCGAACTCTACCAATGGAAGATGATCCTCCCAACTACCCTTGAAGTCCATCACACAAGCTCGAGCATGTCTTCAAGTGTTTGAATCGTTCTCTCACTTTGCCCATCGATGGCTCTGCGGATGATACGCGGTGCTCATTCAGAGTCTGCGTCCCCATTCTTTCTTGAAGACTCTTCCGGAAGTTTGACGTGAAACGCGGATCCCTATCCACACAATAGAATCTTTGCACGCCATGTCTCGATATAATTTCTTTGATGTATAGTTTGGCTATTTGGTCCGGACTATACCCGATCTTGATCGGCAAAAGTGATTTATCCGACTTAGTAAGGCGATCTACGATCACCCATATGGCATCGTGTCCCTTTTGCGTTCTTTGGAAGTCCCACCACAAAATCCATCGTGATGTGCTCCCATTTCCACTCTGGAATCTCTAAAGGCTGTAATAGTCCACTCGGTCGTTGATGTTTTGCCTTGACTCTCGACAAGTTAGACATTTCTTGACACATTCTCGCAACATCTCTCTTCATGTTTGGCCACAAAAGTGTTGACGTAAGTCTTGATACATTTTTGCTTGCTTCCTAGGTGTATCGAGTACCTCGTATTATGTGCTTTCTGCAGAATCTCTTCTCTTAGTTTCGGTATTAATTGGCACCCCAAATTCGTCCTTCAAATCTTAGCAATCGGCAAGCCATCAATCTTGTATTTCAATTCATCCCCTTCATTTAATCAGCTTCTTGATCTTCATCATGATCTTAAATCCTTCTCTTGAGCCTCTTTAACCTTATCTAATAAAGTAGGGCTCACGCCACGATAAATAATTTCTCATTGACCTCGTCGGTACTTAACCTCTAAGTCAAGTCATTCAAATCCTTCACCAATTCCTCTTGAATGGTTAACTTCAATAACTTCTCTCTCGCTTTTTCTCGTCAGGCATCACCACTACATTTGCTTTGCTGGATGGTACAGAATCTCACAATCATAATCCTTGATCAATTCTAGCCATGGTATTGCCTCATATTTAGCTCCTTACGGGTGAAGATATACTTTAGACTCTTATGATCCGTATATATCTCACACTTCTCTCCATACAAATAGTGCCTCCAAATTTTCAAGGCAAAAACTCATCATTGCTAACTCCGGTCATGAGTGGATAACCCTTCTCATAGTCCTTTAGTCGACGTGAAGCGTCTGTGAATGACCTTTCCATCTTCGCATCAAGACACGCCAAGACCCTTGTGTGACGATCACTATACACTACAAATCCTCCGTGTTGTCCCAGTAAAGCCAACACAGGTGCTTCGATCGAGCCTCTTCTTCAATTCCATGAAACTCTGTTCACATTTTTCCGTCCAAACGAACTTCACCGCCTTTCTAGTAAGGTTGGTCAATGGCGATGCTACCTTTAAAAATCTTGGATGAATCTTCGATAGTATCCCGCTAATCCTAAGAAACTCCTAATTTCGTTTTGTCTTTGGGTCGTTCCTCGATTGATAACCGCTTCTACTTTTCTTTGGATCTACCAAACACCATCTTTGTCGATAACGTGACCCAAAAATTGCACTCTCGCAACCAAAATTCACACTTGGAGAACTTTGCATACAACTTCTCCCTCCTTAACGTCTCCAACACTTTCCTTAGATGTTGGCGTGATCTTCCTCTCGTCTCGGAATATACGAGAATGTCGCCGATGAACACGACAACAAACTTATCCAAATCGCTTAAACACTGTTCATCAAATCCATGAATGTCTTTGGTGCATTAGTTAACCCAAAAGACATTACCGTAAACTCAAAGTGTCCATACCGAGTTCGAATGCCGTCTTTGGAACATCCTCATGTCTCACCTTGATTGGTGATAACCGATCCTCAAGTAAATTTTTGAAAAGTATTTTGCCCCTTTGTTGATCAAACAAATCGTCGATCCCGGCAATGGGTATTTATTCTTAATGGTGACCTTGTTTAACTCTCGGTAGTCGATCTAAAGTCTTAATGACCCATCCTTCTTCTTTACGAATAAGACCGGTGCTCCCCATGGTGATACGCTTGGTCGAATGTATCCCTTATCTAACAACTCTTGTAGTTGAACCATCGTTCCTTCATTTCTACAGAGCCATACGATACGGCGCTTTGGATTTGGTGATGTCCTGGTGCCAAATCGATAACAAACTCTATCTCTCTATCTGGTGGCAATCCCGGAATTTCATCTGGGAAAACGTCAATGAATTCCCTTACAATAGGTATTTGACCCAGTTCACCCTCGATTCTGCGGGTATCCACAACGTGAGCCAAATAACCTATATAACCCTTCCTAAGCAACTTCCTTGCTTGCATCATCGTCGACAACAAGATTGTCTTGGCGATTTATCGCCATAAAATACCACCTTTGACTTATTGAGTCTTTAGGTGTACACTTTTTTTCTTACGATCAATGACCGCTCCATGACTTGATAACCAATCCATCCCAAGGATTACATCAAACTCTCCAAGAGCGAATCGGTATCAAATCCACGTTAAGCTTAAAACCTCTTACATTAGCACAGCAGTTCCTATAGATGTAGTCTACAGGGATAATTTCTTTGTTTGCTACTTCTACATTCATTGGGTATTCTAATAGTTCATGAGGTAAACTTAATCTTTGAGCATATTCATCAGATACAAAAGAACATGAAGCTCCCGAATCGAATAACACATAAGCATTTATATCATTGATCGGAATTATACGACACCACCTCCCGGATGCCACAAAGATCTTGCATCGTCATATTGAATGTCCGTGTTGTTGGCATTTGCTTTGGTGGGCCCGGTCCTCCACCGGTTTTCTTTGTGTTATTGCCCCTGTTGCCATTTCCGCCATCCATGCTTTTCTTCTTGGGCAATCCTTGATCCGATGTCCCACTTCACCACAATTAAAGCAACCTCCTTTCTTCACCTTAGTACAATTGGGTGAGGTATGCCCTTCTTGCCCACATGTATAACATATCATTTTTCCTTTCAAGCACTCCCCCGAGTGACCCTTTCCACAGTTCTCACACACCGACTTCTTTTGTTGCACGCTTCTTGCTTTGATCTCTCGATTCTACCCCCACCGCTCCATTTCCGCTTCTTATTGTTGCCACACTGCCATCGCTTGAAATTTTGATTCCCACCTTACGCTTTCTTCTTGTTCTTCTCCCGATTGTATCTTGAGACCGCAGCTTCCTCCTTCTACTATAAGAGCTTTTTCCAAATGAGTTGAGAATGATGTGATTTGTAAAACCGCTACCTTACTATAAATCCACGGCTTTAGTCCATTTTCAAACCTTCTCGCTTCCTCGCCTCTCTGTGTCCACGATGTGGAGCGAATCCGCCAATTCATTGAATTTGTGCAGATACTCGACATCGACATATTCTCCTGTTTGAGCCCAAGAACTTGATCTCCATTCTTGCTTGATCACTCTCGTGGAAGTAGTTCTCAAAGAACAACTTCTTGAATGCTTCCCAAATTACGATTCCAGATTCGGCTTTGTTCGGTTGGCATCCCACCAATAGCTAGCCTCCCCTTCATTAAGTAGGTAGCAAAAATTGTCTTCGTTCTTACGCTACTCTAGCAATAACGAAGGCCTTCTCAATCTCCTTTACCCACATTTGGGCTTCTATCGGTCTCTGTTGTTCCTCCGAACTCTGGCGGTCCCTCTGCCTTGAAGTCCTTAAAGTTTACTATTTGGGTGCTGCTGATTTCTGCAGTTGAGCTTGATTCCTCATGGCTTCAACCATCATGTTAATAAAATCTTGCATTGGGTTTTGTTGAGATCTCATTTGCATTATTAAGCGACTCTTCAATATCTTGGTTCCGAGTCCACGTCTGGCGCCATTATCTAGTGAAACAAAAATTCTAACACATTACTCGGATTTATTATCATATGATTACTTAGTATATAATACGCTATTTATTTAAACAATCGGATGATCATTATGTGAGAGTTTTAAGTTCTAGAGATTTGGAAGTCTTTCTCCCCGCTTAGTGGGTTAAGTTTGTTTTAAAGAACATTTTCCAAATCAGTCTCATCAATTCACATAACATTAAATAGAAAATTTACTATTTAAAATTTTCTAACACATATCATAATAATCTGCATTTATATTCATACACCAATCTTCTTGATGACTTACGATTAATACGGTATATTTTATAAATGCTACTATCCCATTTTAACACAAAAGATGGGATTAACTCATAATGATACCTCCTACAAACACAATTAGGAAAGTACCTAACCATTTACTACCTCACACTGTTGAGGTTTACATCAACATAAAACCTTATTACACAACAAGAAAGGTACTAATGCATCTATTTACAATGGCCATCACATCATCACCATTGGTGGCCCCGCCAGTCACACGTGACAGGCTCCTAGGGAAGCAACTACTCCAGAACTCTCGTCGAAGCGGATCGACTAGACTCTCCTATCTCGAGTGGACCCTCCTAGCCCCAATCGCTACCGCCCCCTCATCAGTGACGTCTAATGCCGATCCTAAAGTCTCCACTCGACCTTCATGGCATCCAGTGCCATCTCTAATAGGTCCACTGTTTGGCCGACTTATGAAATGCTTCTTCCACCCGTATCTTGTCTGCAATCTCTCGTCAAACTCACACTGCATCGCGGATGCTCTACTCTCAATCTGCGAACTTTGCCTTTCTCACCGCTCTATTTGGACTCGTATCTCTGCTAGCTCCATCATGCACGATAAGCGACATCCTTATCTTCGCCGCTCTGTGTGTTGATGGTTCATATTCTCCGCCTCCAATTGCAAAATCCTTTGCTCCTCGAGCATAGTTTTTTCTAACAAAGTTACTAATCATCACATCCTTCGAGGTGTCAAGCACCTCCTCCGGGACGACCTCCTCTGGTCTCTGAATGGCTCCCTGACTATCACACGGCATCCTATAAAACAAGGATACAACATCAAGATTACAATAAAATATATCCATTGATGAAATGAAATAATATTTTATTAAGTACAACACATATTCGATGAATTTCCACAATCCATCTCCTAACATACTCCGTAAGAGTTTTCTACTAAGGTTATAACCTAGGTTTCGCATTCCTAATGTTTATAACCTACAGCTTTGATACCAACCTGTGACGCCCCCAAATCCAGGTTCTCTAACCTCAGATTCAGTGCTCACGATCCTATCATCATCATAAGCATTCTATAACTATTTTGAAATAATAAACATACATTGTTCATTATACAAAAGTCTCAAAACATGGTCCCAAGGTCTCTCTAACCTTAACTTTAAATACACCATTTATAATACAAATAGTTTACTCAAGAAATTCCATTAGATAATAACTAATTTAACATTCATTCTAAAATTACTCACCGGATCTTGCCCTTGCCCTTGTCCTTCATGATTAGATCCTTGGAGCTTAAGCGAAAATAGAGGTCATGATATAGCAAGAGTAAGCAACTAATTTGCTTCACAAGTTTATAAAGACAAAGGATATATATCATGACTTAGAAAGAAATATTGCCTTCAATGTTCAACAATAATATAAGATTGTGAAGGAACATGAATTAATAATCAACAATTGAATATTCAATAATTGAATAACATGAATTGAGTGGTTTTGAATAACCATGAACATTTGCCAAGAGTGCTCGATGATTTAAAGCTGGACCTTTTAAAAAGTTTTGGTATTCAAGGGATCGACCTTTCATACCCCGTGATTTATGCATAAACACTTAATAATCCGACATTGATATCATGCCTTAATCAAATTTGTTCATTTCTCAGTCAAGAGTTCTTACCATATCAATTAATAAGAACAGTTATTTAAAATCCATTTGATTTAACAAATTTAGACATGCTTGATCTAGGCGATATAATTAGCATAGATCTATCCCATAAACAGATTCATAAATGAAGAACTTTAATTTAATTCACGATTCAATGGCAAGAGAAGCGAATTCAATTGCACAAAGTGCTAATTTCAATAATCGATAAAGGCGTGAATAATCATCAATAATTATTCACTAATATGCTTTGAAAATAATAACTCAAGTTGAGTTAGGAAACTTGCCTCGATCAGAGAGTTCTGACTACTGAAATAAATTTCTATCCACTATGTAGTTAAATTATCTTCCTTTGAGAGACCTATAATTAGTCTTTCAATTAGTCAATGCATAACATCAGATTATGTAATCACATAGATATCATACATTACAATAAGTTCTTATAAACATTATCATGCCTAGATAGTGTTATTATTAATTAACAACTACCTTTAATTCACATAATATTATTAACTTAGATAATATTAATTCACCTTCTAGTATTATTGGTTCACTAATAATACTTTAAATCATTTACCAACATTTTATTCACTTACTAATATTATTAATCATTTAATAATATTTTATCCTTTACTAATATTATTAATCATTTAATAATATTTTATTCACTTACTAATATTATTAATCATTTAATAATATTTTATTTAATCTCGAATATTATTATTTAATAATAATACTCTAATCTAATATTTTTATTTACATAACAACATCATATTATAATATTATTAGTATTATAATAATATTCCAATAATTTATTAAATTAATAAACAATTTATTCTAATTGTTCATCCTTTAATAACTTCTTATTTAATATCCATAAAAGGTCATAAGTAATATTTATTATTATAAATTACCAAAATGCCCTAAGATAGTCATGATATAATATATTATGAGCATTCAAGCATAAAAATCATATTTTTCTCATTAAAGGCATCATTTAACTATTTATTTCCTTTTATTCATAACCTAATAATTTTTAGGAAAAATAGCAAAACTGATTCCAAAAATTCTCGACACGGATTTTAACAAAATATGAACCAACAATGATCCTCTAATTTTTCTAGAATTTTAGAAAATGATTTACTATTTTTAGAGTGTCCAAAACACTCGGATCTTGCTTTCTATTTTTCATAAATTGAGTTTTAGTCGAGAAAAATCTGAATTTTCGTGGTATGCTCTCTTAACATATGAAGCTACTGTAAATATTTTGGAATTTTCCGGTGTATACACAAGTGAGATATTAGTAGGATAATATTTATGGAGTCCTTTACGGAAATAGTCATTACGCATACAATATATAACTCAAGCGTGTCCGTTTTTTTCCTCCTAGCGTAGATAACTTCATAAGGTACCTCTGTAATATTTTTCCAGATTTTTACAAGACAAGGAACTGAATAAAACTTGACCTCATGAAAAACAAGTCAATAGCTGATTTAGAGTTTCAAAGCTTTAGCATATAAAGTGGACTATTTTGGGAAAAATAATCTTAAAGGTTTCAAAACTTACTAGATTTGTGATCTACCACTGGGTTTTACTAGATAACTCATGTATCTAGCACCCCCTTCGACGGATCATAATTCCAAGTTGTAGAACTTGAGTTACACAAGATTTAGTGGAAGAAAAACAAGAGTTTTCACCCTTGGAGAACATATGCTCATTTTCTTCCTCTAAGCCTTAGATCCAACACTCAAGATACTTAGTTCCATGCATGATGGTATGTATAACTAGTGTATCTTGAGTAGTTGTACTATAACCCCATCAAAACTCAAGCTATCAAAACAAGGTAAGAGAAGAAGATGAAGGTACATTATACCTTGACTTAGTGGCTACCTTCCTTGATTTTCCAAAGTAACTAATAAACTTAGGGGCATAAACAACTAGCACTCCTATATTTTTTCTTTCTATGGATGAATTCTCTCTTTCTTTTCTCTCTTTGAAGTTGGCTATCTTGGGAGCAAGAGATAGAAGAAGAAGATGAAGAAGAAGAGAGAAAATGAAATGTTGGAATACTGAATGAAGTGTTGGAAGAATGAGATGTGCATTCAAAATATAATGGGCAATTCATTATTAATTCTCCCACAATCATTTTGTTGCCCATTAGGTAAAACACTTTGTATTATTACTTACCTTAGGTTAAACATGATTAAATGTGCATAATGGAGTGGCAACCAATGGGAGCCTTACAACATTGTCCTTATGTTTAATCATGTCTACTAATGGACAAGCTAGATTAATTAATCCACTTAGGATCCTCATAATATCCACCATTTAGCTTTTATTTTAAATGCCCAATTTTGATTAATCAAATGTCTAGAATACCCCCAATCAAGTGGGCTAAGTATTGGATTACATTTTATTTTCCTTGGGCTTTTCTTTTAATTGATTTGGGCTAGATAAAAACATAGTCCAACAATTTTAATAATGTTACCCAATTTGATAATTTAGGGTTTTCATCTCCAATCATATGAAGTTTAATTACTTATACATATGATTTTATCTCATAACCTAATTAGATTTACAAGAATTAGGTTTAAAATTATTAGTCACTTGAAATACTAAGTTTACCCACTTAAGTTAGTATACATATAAAATACTAACTTTTTCGTGTTACCATAACCCTTAGGTTATATAATATCCTTACCTAATGTATAATTAGGTCACAAGGCTTTCATTTTAATGAAATCCATAAATGTATGTATCCATATATAACACAAAGTAAAAAAAAATGTACATACATTCATGGTGACTTAAAATTCACGGTTATTACAACTTTCAAATGATACGTAAGGGTTATGACGCTTATATGGGTGATTGTGTTAATCGTCTTACAAAGTCAAAGACACTTTTGCCGATCAAGATCAAGTATACTTTGGATCGATTAGCAAGTTGTATATCAAGGAGATAATTTTGAGACATGGAGTGCCGATGATCAATCGCAGTAATCCGATAGAGATCCGCGCTTCACGTGAAATTTTGGAGGAGTCTTCAAGAAAGAATGGGGACACAATTAAGGTTGAGTCTGCGTATCATCCCGCACGGATGGGCAAAGCGAGAGAAGCGATTCAAACATTAGAAGACATGCTCAGAGCACTGTGTGATGGATTTCAAGGGAAGTGGGAAGATCATCTTCCATTGGTGGAGTTTCATGATAACAATAGTTATCATGCAAGCATTGGTATGCCACCGTATGAAGCCTGTATGGGAGAAAGTGCGAACGCCCTTATGTTGGGACGAAGTAGGTGAAAGAAGATTGTTGGGGCGAATTGGTACAAATGATCAGTAAAGATCATCAAAGTAATAAGAGCTCATTGGTAGCGGCTCGGGATCGACAAAAGAAGTATGCAGATATTCATCGCAAGAAAATGGATTTTGAAGTGGGAAGCTATGTGTTTTTAAAAGTGTCTCCTTGGAAAGAGAAGATTAGATTTGGGAAGAAAGGTAAACTGAGTCCAAGATTTATTGGACCATTTGAAATATTGAAAAAGATAGGTGAAGTGGCGTACGAGGTGGCTCTACCTCCTGAACTAGAACATATTCACAATGTGTTTCATGTGTCGGTGTTATGCCATATAAGCTCGACTACAAGCATGTGATATATCCACGAGCCAAATCAAGTTGAGAAGGACTTGTCATATGAGGAAATTTCTGTAAAAATATTAGATAAGAAAGAGCAAAAACTAAGGAATAAGGTTATTCGTTCGGTTAAAGTTCTTTGGAGGAACCACAATGTTGAAGAAGCTACATTGGGAACTCGAGGAAAAAATGAGGATAAATTATCCAAATCTTTTGAGTAACCTTATGTGAAATTAGGGGACGGAATTCTTATAAGGAAGGAGAGTGTAATAACTAAGAATTTTAAGTCACGCAAAGAATTAAATATATTAATTAAATATTAATGATATTGAAAACTTTGTGACATATAGGAATGAATATGTTATTATTTATGTGAAAGATGTTTATGGTTAAATAAATATATATGTGTGTATGATTGATATAAAGAGTATTAATCGAAAAGTTGCATAACCTAATTATACATTAGGTATGTAAGTAAATAACCCAAGAGTTATGGTATTGTAGAATAATAGTATTTAATATTATACTCACCTAAGAGATTGATTTGAGTATCTCAATTTATTATTCAATTTAAACCTAATTAAAGTAAGTTTAGTTAGGTTATAAAATTGAATGTACACAAATAATTATTTAAATTTCAAAATGAGTGGAATGAAAATCCTAATTAAATGATTAGGATATAATAAAATTTATCTATTGGATCATGCTATTTTTTTCATAGCCCAAGCAATTTAATTTGAGAGCCCAAACAATAAAACAATTGGCCCAAGTGATGATCCAATTTGTATGGATCTTCTAGATGGTTATTAAACAAATAAAACAACTAATAAAATTGGCCCAAATGGTAGAGATATCAGAAGCCATTCAAGGGCAAGTGAGCACAAGATTCATTTAATTTAGCTAACATTTTAGATAGTCAAAAGTTGGTCACCAAACCACCTAATTTTAGCCTAGCCTTTTTAGGGTAATTAAAATTTCCATACATGGCAAGCAAGTTATTGGATGATCAATTGATATATACAAGTTATATCTATATGTATGAATTGCCTATATATACCCCCACAATTTTATAAGGAAACTTTCCAATTCATTTAGCAAAAAAAAAAAAAGAGAGAAAGAGAAAGAAATGAGAGAGCTAACTTGGGAAGCTTGAAGGAGAGGATGAAGAAATTTCTTGATGCCACCCAAATTCATCACATACTTTGGCAAAACAAGAAGAGTAGCTTCAAGATCAAGGTAAAAAAATAATAATAATAATAATAATAATATATATATATATATATATATATATATATATATGAATCACAAGTTTTAATTTCTTGTATTTTGTTGATTTTATAAAAATAAAGAACCTATGTTCATGAAATTCAAAACTCTTGATTTATTTCTTTTTAGTGTAACATGTTTTGATCTTACACTTTTGATGTTTAAAAGTTGATCCAAGAGGAAAGAAAATAAACTAGGTTCAAATAATTAAGAAAAAACCCTAATCTTGCATGTTTAGTGTATTTTATGTTAGATACATGGAGTTAATGCTTTAAATGGCTAGAAGCATGATAGAATGATGGATATAGAATTTAATGTATTTAACTTGTGTATTGATATATGTTTGTGTTGAAAAGTTTAGTAAAATGCATGAAAATGAGTTTTTTTAGGAAAATTTCACCGTGAGGATTTTTTATTTTGAAACATACTAATAGTTTTTGTGATTTTCTTTCTTGTTATGCTAGATATGTAAGTTAAGGACAAAATCACTTTTGTAGCATGCAAAATGTTTTAAAATGAGCAAGATATGATTTTTTTCTAAGAACACCTCACTTTGGTGAAAAACTATGCAGAAACAGTCCGGTTTCTGGCCATTTTCGATAATCTGAAACATGTCCAAATTTGATGTTTGATAAATGAAAATTGTAGTTCAGGAAGATATGAATCCAACGAGACCGACTAGACCTAAATCGGAGTTGTAGATTTCATTTTATGAATGTTTTAGTAAAGGACCCCAAATCTGGAAAAAAAAAATAGAAAAAATATATTTTAATCGCTAGGTTCAGTTTTCGTGAACAGGACAAACTTTCCTAATGACCGGTTCACCAATTTTCCGTGCCGGTTCGGTGGTGGGTCCGGGACCAAAATTTTTCTAAAATTGTGAAGAATATTAAAATATTTAATTCCAAATTTTTTTGGACAGTTAAGTAATTAATGATTTAAACCCATTTAAATCATTTAAAACTTACTAATTAATAATTATTAGTACCACTAAATGATTATTAAGCTAATTACTTATAATATATGTGTAATTAACTACTTAATTATTAATTAAGTGATAATTAAGTAGAGTTAGTGGTAATAAACTAACTATTGATTATTTAATTCAAATTAAATAATAAATAGAGTTAAACTATTGATTAATTATTATTTAATTAATATTAAATAATGATTAAAGAATATTTAAGTAAGGTTATGTTACCATAATATAATTATTTAATTACATTAATATAAAATTTATAAATTATTATTTATTATTTAATTAATAATAAATAATGAATCAAATGATAATTAATTATTCTTAGAGTAATAAAAAGGAATAATTAAAGATTTTTGAAGTGAATTAAGAATAATTAAATAATTAATTATTATTTACTAAATAATAAATAAGGAGAATTGTTAATTAATTATTCATTTAATTATAGTAATGAATAATTAAAGATTAGTGAAGTAAGTAAATAAATTAATAATAAAAAAAATAATATTAATTATTTAATTATTTATTATTTAAATAAATAATAAGTAGATGTAATTAGCTATTATTTATCATTAAATAATAACTAAAGATAATTAATTAATTACTATTTAATTAATATTAAATAGTAAATTAAATAAAGATAGAGTTAATAAATGAAGAGAATTTAATTAATTCATTAATTAAACAATTATTAGAAATTGTTTAAGGAGATAATAAGTATTTATTACTTAAGAAAAATATTGTAAATTAATTAAATCATTGATCTAAGATTTATTAAATATCTTATGAGCTAATGATAGTATATTATATGAAGTGTACCTTGTGATTAAATTATTTGCTAGATAATAGCACAAGTATGCGTATATATACATACAATTATATGCAAGATTAATTAATAGATCACCATTGTTAATGCTAGGTCGTTTCAAAGAGTTTTAATTAAAGCTAGTTAGTAGAAATGTAGCTCATCGATCAAAGCAAGTTCTCTAACTCAAACTTGAGTTATTATTTTCAAAGCATGTTAGTAAATAATTATTGTTGGTTATTCACATCTATAATAATTATTGATACTCGCACTTGGTGCAATTAAATTCATGTTCTATTATTATTGAACTATGAATTTGTTAAAGTTCTTTTATTCATAAACTGTTTAAGAAATGGATCTATGCTCATTGTATCTGTGACAACCCGATATTTTCTATATAAATAAATCTTAAATTTTTCGTATAAATTTTTTTTTTTATTTTAAGGATGAGGATTTGTACAAGATTATGTGTATATGTATTTATGTGGTAAATGAAAATATATATAGTACATGAATATTTACAAGTAAATTTATTTTAGAATTTTGATTATTATAAAGTATATTCTTATAATAATTAATATTATGATAGAAATGTTTTGATTAATTATTTTCCATGAATATATAATCATGTATTATTTAAATAATATATGAAGTGATTTTTAGAATAAATATAATAATTATTTTATTATATGAATTGTTGTATCTGATTATTAAGTTAATTATTTTACCTTAATTATTAAGGTTAAATATGAAAGAATAATCGGATATGGAATCCAAACCCTAATTTTGGATTATTGTCAAGGTATGAGAATAATAATATAATATTAATTATATTTTGATTTTTGATCTTTATGAATATATACTTGCAGATGTAAAAGTCAGATTGATAATGGTTGGTCAAATTCACGGTATATTACGACCAAACCATAGTAATAATATTAAACCCTAATTTGAGATCCAAATTAGAGTGTGAGATTGTTTTATAAATGTGTAATACAATTTATGTCGATATTAAATGTATTAATTAGGTAAACCCTAATTAAAATTCGAAACCCTAATTGCTATAATTAGTAACCCTAATTTGAAATTAGAGTTTGAGATTTGTTGGTGAGTATCGATAATGTGATCAATTAACAAATATTGTGTTTATAATTATTAAATTTAGAAACCCTAAATTGTTAAACCCTAATTACTAAACTAAAACCCTAATTTAGTAATTAAAAACCCTAATAGTAATTTGGTAACCCTAATTACCAAAAAGAATAAATCCTAATTGCTAAATTAGCAAAGTCAATGATAATTATATGATCTAAACCCTAATGTTATGTGATAAAGTAATTAGAAAATTAATCTAATTAACAAACCTAAATTGTCAAATTTTAGAAACTAAAATTTGGTTATTTTATAATAAACCCTAATTGCTTTGTTAGTAAAGTTCATTATGATTAAGGGTAATAAACCCTAATGTTCATGTAAGTACAAACTTAATTTAATTAACAATATTAATTTTGCAAAATTTTAGAAACTAAAAGTTATTTAATTTTAATTATTTAATTAATCTTTCTTTATTATTTTTGTGCAAACTCTAAATTGGAAATCCTAGATTTTTGTTTAAAACCCAAATTGGCTCAAACCCTAAACCCTAAATCAAACCCTAACCCTAAGGGTTTGGAAAATTACAATTTTTCCATAAAATGAATTATCAAAGGACCAAAATGCCCTTTTTAGCATTAAAGAAGCTAGACATAGATTTTGACAATAGGAGAGAGTGGTTCACCAAATCAACAACTCCCAACAACTCAATATGCATTTAATTTGCCAAAGAAATCACTCTAGATCATCCATACATGCATCTTGTGGCCTATAAATGGATTAAAGGAGAGAAAATCACTTTTGTTCATTATATTTTGCACAAAACCATGCTCAACTCTCTCAAGCACCACACCTCCAGAAATTTGTTGATAATATCATCACAAACAAACATTACGAAATTCCATACCAAAACAAAGAACACAAAATCGGATCTTGGACATTAAAGGTATAAAACCCTAGTTTAAATTCATCCAAAAATTTTGTTGTTAGATGTTAGTTTTGTTGTTGTAATATGTTGTATTTAGTCTCTAGTGATGATGATGGGTTGGTATTTATCAAATCCATAACATCAAAGTGCTCAAATTAAAGATTTTCAAAATCTGGAAAATTATTTTTTGAGTTCGACATCAAATGTCGATGACATGTGAGATTGTTGTGTGTGTAATGTTTTTGTTGTTTAAGTATTGGATTTTGTAGTCTAGTATGTGATCTTTAATCTGTAAAAGAATCAAGCTTAGATCTGCTTTTAGAATTCAAGTTATTCGGTTCAAACATGGTCGATTGACCATGACTATCAGTTTCGAAAACCCAGATTCGCCTGTAAAGCGGCCCCGATAACCGATTTGCAGTCTTAGATCGTGCGGTGTTTTATGATATGTGTTTGTTCTTACATCTAAGTTGTAGTATGTTTGTTAGACTACATCATCATGCCTTAAGATCACATAAGTAATGAAATGATTGATTTTGGGTGGTCGGTCGAACTAGTCAAGTCGATCATAAGTTTTTCGCTTTTCCGGGTAACCCGGAAAACATAAAACATATTATTGACATAGTTGACTGTGCTAGATTTATGATTGTGTTGATGATTTAATGGTTGTTTGTGTTAGATCTCTTCCTTATCATGTTAGGTATATATACTTTGGATGCTTAATATCACTTAAACATTATCAAAGTTAGCAAGTTGTGGGAGCCAAAGGGACGGTCGAATCGTTTCTTCATTTCGGGCAACCTGTAAAAAATGAAAACGACTGACAAAACATCTTTAGAGGCTTAGATCTAGCTTATGTTAGGTTGTTTGATCATGTTGTTTGTTAGAAAATGTAGTCTTGAACTTTGTCTACAACATCTAGCTTTTGTAATTCCGAGAAACACAATACACAGAGAATTAAAGTGGGTCAAACATGGCCACTCGGCAACTGCCTATGAAGATCTGGGTTTATGTATGAACATGAAGAACACCTATATATTGACAGTTACTGGCCGCTATAGGTGGTCTTTAGCGACAGAAAATAATTTATTTTCCGGAAATTAATTAATAATTATAGAAAATTAGTTTTAAATTACGAAAAATACAAAATAAATTATAAAAAATTATTTTAAATTCTGAAAATTAGTTTTTAATTATTTTAAATATATTTCATAAATATTTAATATTTTTGAATATTAAAAGTAATTAATTTATTTAATTATAATATTAAATAAATTATTTAAAAATGATTTTAATTCATGAAAAATCATTTAAAATTATATTATGATATAAGAAAAATATTTTAAGTTATTTTAATAACTTTTAATATTATGTGATAATTTTCATTAATAAATTAATATTAATGATAATTAAGTTATTTATTAAATGAATTAAATAAATGAATTAAAATGATTTTATTATATTAAAAATCATTTTAAATAATAAGAAGGTATTTAAAAATATTTTAAGTTATAAAATATAACTTATAATATTTAAAGGTAAATTTCATTAATTAATTATGATTAATGATAATAAAGTTATTTAATAATTATATTAAATAATTTAGTTTAAAAATGATTTTATTATAATCATTTTAAAGTGCTTAAAGATATTTTAAGTTATAAAATATAACTTTAATATTTAAAGGATAATTTCTTTAATAATTTAATATTAATGATTATTAAATTATTATAAATGATATTAAATTTATTTAATAATTATATTAAATAAATAGTTTAAAAATGGTTTTATTTATTTAAAAATCATTTTAAAAGGATATTAATGATTTAAAATATTTTAAGTTATAATTATTGACTTTTAATATTTGGATAAATAGTTCATTAATATTTAAATATTAATGGTAATTATTTAATAATGATTTTAAATATTTTAAAAATCATTTAAGGGTATTATAAATACTTTAAAAATATTTTGATTTATTATCCATAACTTTAATATTTTGGCAATGGTTTCATTAATAGTTTAATATTAATTAAATATTAATGATAATAGAATTATGTGATACTTAAATCATTTAATAATGATTACGATATTTCAAAAATTTTGATAAATGATAATAATTATTTAATAATTATTATAAGGCCATAAAAATAAAGTGTGACTAATGTTTAAGTTATCCAAATGGATATTGAACTACGGTTTAGAGTCTTAGACTCGATAATTACGAAAAAAGTCAGTCGGTAGTAATCGGCATGTTTCGAAATTGATCCGGACTTAGAAATTAAGTTAGTTAATTGTTTATTTGTGATTCAATGGTTGTTAAGGTTGTATTTGATAAATGTGATTAGGAAGGTGTTGATGTTTGATTATGAGTCAACGATTGTTAAACATGTGTGATAATGTGAATAGGGAATGTCAATTGCAATAAAAGGTTATATATATACGTTATGTTATACTAATCAAGTAAAATGATTTGATTAATGATAGGTTGTGATAGAAAAGATAAAACTAAGTGGAGAATAGTAAGCGGTACAAGATCGTGCAAGTATCCTAACTTTGCATTTTCTTTATGCAATGGACGTATGAGAAGTTCGTAATTATTGTTATTATTATGCAGTTGTTAAGCCTATATTATATATGCCCATTGATTATCAACATGCTAGTATATGATAATTCGGTTAAATATATTTTGTTCGTTAATTTCTATAAATGATTATACAAGTGTCCCCACTTGGATAATCATTATATTAATCGCATGTTGATACACCTTTGATATACATATATATGTTGAATTATATAAGACCTTTGTTATGAAAACCCGATGATATATGAACATCCCGATAATGGGAAAATTTTATGCACCCAATGATGATGAGAGAATAACGATAGCATCGTTCATGTAAATGTAGTATTGATCAATACAAGGTACAACAATGAGTGATCACCCTCCGTGTCTGTAAGTCATGCGACGGTTACAGATGAATTTTGTTTAAACCTTTTGAAAATGAAAAACAATGTTCATGGTATGTCACGAAACCCCATATACAAATAATACGTAGTTTTCAAAAATTTGAATGAGGGTTGTTATGTTATTATTATTGTATGCAGATTACTTCACAACTCTTGACTAGTTGTAGAAGATATTATAAAGAAAACATTTAAATTCTTTCAACCTATATATATATATAATACTTCTTTGGCACTCAAATGCTCATCCTTGCTTAATTTAAATGTTTTCGACTAAGTGTGAAGGACCGGAAGGATCCATCGAGAAGAACAAGGAAAAGGGAAAGTTCTTTGAATGACTTTTTATATTACTATTTGTAATAGTTTAGATTATGAAGACTATGATATATATATTTATATATTATGACATGTAATGAATGACTAAAGGTTACGTACTTGGGAGAACGACTCTGATGTATATGTAAATTTAAGTTTAAGTTTTATATTATTGTGATTATTATTAGTATTATTCCGCTCATAGAAATGGTATCGTGATGTACCGAGTTCGGGTTTCAAGTATCCGGATTTGGGGACCTCACAGTATCAGCTAGATCAAGTATGTTTAAATTTGTTAAATCAAATGTGTTGTTAAAAGCTGTTCTTTACCAGTTGACTTGGTAAGGACTCAAGACCGAGAAAAGAACAATTTGATTAAAGCATGATTGAAAAACAATTATTGCTCAGTCTTGTAAGTGTTTATGCATAATACACGGGTATGAAAAGGGTGATCCCTTGATTACCAAACTTATTAAAAGGACCGGTTTAAAATCGACAACCTTAGCATTTGTTCATGGTCATTAGAACCACTCAAAGCATATGTTATTCAATTATTGAATATTCAGATTATCGAGACTTAACTTATGTTCTATCACAATTAACCTCTATTGCCGAACATTGAAAGATAAATTTCTTGTTAATCATGATATATCTTCCTTGTATTTAAACTTGCTAAGCAAATTAGTTGCTTACCTTTGCTATATCATGACAATTATTTCAGTTAAGTTTTAGAGTTCAAGTAAGAAGGACAAAGGCAAAGGAAAGGTCCAAGAATAAATAATATAAATGTTTAAGTACTAGGATATAATATGTTTAACGATGATGTAAACCTTTTGTGTTACTTTATGTAACTTAATTAAGGTATGTATAAGTTAAGGTTAATAGACCTTGGGATATTGTATAAGACTTGTTTATAATGAACAATGTTTGTTTATTATTCCGCTTTAGTTTATAGAATGCTTATGATGATGATGAATCGTGAGTACCAAACCCGAGGTTTGAGAACCCGGATTTGGGGGCGTCATCTAGCTTACATAGTCGATAGTCGTAAAGAGAATCCGAAAATAGAGGAGATACCAGTAGTGAGGGATTTCGCAGACGTATTTCCAAACGATTTGTCAGGACTTCCACCAGATAGAGCAGTTGAATTTGTGATCGACTTGGTTCCAGGAACGGCTCCAATATCGAAGGCACCGTACCGAATGGAACCGGTAGAGATGAAAGAGCTGATGGTTCAACTACAAGAATTACTAGACAAGAAGTATATTCAACCAAGCGTATCACCGTGGGGAGCGCCAGTTTTATTCGTAAAGAAGAAGGATGGGACAATGCGGCTCTGCATCGGCTATAGAGAACTGAATAAGGTCACGATCAAGAATAGATATCCATTACCGCGAATCGACGACCTGTTCGATCAGTTAAAGGGAGCAAGATACTTTTCAAAGATAGACTTGAGAAGTGGTTATCATCAACTGAAGGTGAGACCAGTGGATGTACCAAAGACAGCGTTCAGAACACGATATAGTCACTACGAATTTTTGGTAATGTCATTTGATCTAACGAATGCTCCTGCAACATTTATGGGCTTAATGAATGGAGTGTTCATGCCATTTTTGGACAAATTCGTAGTGGTATTTATAAATGATATTTTGGTATATTCAAAAACCAAGGAAGAACATGAAGAGCATTTGAGGGTGACGTTAGAGACATTGAGAAGAGAGAAGTTATATGCTAAGTTTTTGAAATGTGAATTCTGGATTGAAAGAGTACAATTTCTTGGACATGTGATCGATAGAGACAAAATTTTGGTGGATCCCTCCAAAGTCGAAGCTGTGATTAACTGGGATCACCAAGAAGACGCCGTAAATAATGTCAAGTTTTCTCGGATCAAGCAAAGTTATTACGGAAGATTCATTGAGGATTTTCCAAGATCGTGAACTCCATTGACAAATTTGACTAGAAAATCGGTGAAATTTGTTTGGACAGAGAAGTGTGAGGAAAGCTTTCAAGAATTAAAGAAGAGGTTGAGTTCAGCACATGTATTATCTCTTCCGGATGATACAGGAAAGTTTGTGATTTATAGTAATGCATCAAATAAAGGACTTGGTTGTGTGCTTATGCAGAATGGTAGAGTCATTGCGTATACGTCACAACAATTGAAGGATTATGAGAAGGGGTATCCGACCCACGACTTGGAGTTAGCTGCAGTGGTTTTCGCTATGAAAATCTGGAGGCACTATCTCTATGGGGAGAAGTATGAAATATATACAGACCACAAGAGTCTGAAATATAGTTTTACACAGAAAGACTTGAACATGCGCCAAAGAAGGTGGTTGGAGTTAATTAAGAACTATGATTGTGAGATTCTATACCATCCGTAAGTAAAACGAAGCGCCGTTCTTAGGCGCCTTAAGTAGAAAGGGTCTGGAGAAACTCGATGATGTTGACCGCTCGGGGAGGAGCTAATTTCAAAGAATGGAAAAGTTGGAATTGGAAGTAAAGTATCCTATGGAGATTGATGAGAAGTCATTTCGAGATGCAACTGGTACAACTCTCTTGGATAAAGTTAAGGAGGCTCAACTTCGAGGATGACGAATGTAAAAGCGGTTAAAAAGAAGATATTGAAGGAACCGAATCAAGATTCAAGATGGATAGGGAAGGAATCTTTGAGATTTGAGAATAGAATTTGGGTAATCGCCGAGCACCGAGAGATTAAGGAAGAAATTTTGAGCGAGGCTCATAACTCACGATATTTGATTCACCCTGGTAGTACCAAGATGTACCAAGATCTTCGACAACATTTCTGGTGGCCAAATTTGAAACGAGAGGTTGCAGAATGTGTTGCCAAGTGCCTGACATGTCAGAAAGTGAAAGCAAAACATCAGAGACCGAGTGGGTTACTACAACCTTTAGAGATTCCAGAATGGAAATGGGAACATATTACGATGGATTTCGTGGTTGGCCTACCGACAACTCAGAAAGGCTACGACGCAGTATGGGTTATTGTTAACCGATTGACGCAATCTGCACACTTCCTTCCGATCAAAATGGGATTCAACTCAGATCAGTTGGCAAAGTTATATGTGAAAGAGATTGTTAGAGACACGGAGTTCCGATGTCAATTGTCTCAGATAGAGATCCGCGCTATACGTCGAACTTCTGGGAACGTCTATAAGAATGCATGGGTACACAGTTGCGAATGAGCACGCGTGATATCACCCTCGACGGACGGATGGATGAGTGAAAGAACAATTCGGACATTAGAAGACATGTTAAGAGCTTGTATAATGGACTTTATAGGAAATTGGGATGATCATCTACCGCTCGTGAGAGTTCGGCTACAACAAACGATTACCACGCTTAGTATTGGCATGCCGCATTTATGAAGCGTTATACTAGAAAGTGCGAGAACTCCGCTATCTTTGGGATGAAGTTGGCGAAAGACAATTACTAGGCCCGGAATTGGTATAGAAGACAGCAGAAATAGTCAAAGTGATACGAACAAGATTGATAGCAGCTCAAGATAGACAGAAGAAATACGCCGATCCACACCGTAAAAATATTGAGTTTGAATCGGGTAGTTATGTGTTCTTAAAGGTCTCTCCCATTAAGGGAAAGATCAGGTTTGGAAAGAAAGGGAAATTAATTCCAAGATTCATTGGACCCTTTGAAGTACTGCGAAGGATCGGAGAGGTTGCGTATGAGGTAGCCTCACCTCCAGCTCTAGAGAATGTCCACAACGTTTTCCATGTTTCAGTTCTACGACCCTACAAACCCGATTACAAGCACGTGATTGAATATGAACCCCTACATTTTGACAAAGACTTGTCTTACGAAGAAATTCTTGTTCAGATTGTCGACCGAAAAGAGCAAGTTCTAAGAAATAAAGTAATACCTTTTGTTAAGGTAATTTGGAGAGACCACAACGCTGAAGAAGCAACGTGGGAACTCGAAGAGAATATGATGAAGAATTATCCTCATTTATTTACTTAGAGTATTATAAGCGATTCTGGGGACAGAATCTTTGTAAGGGGGGGAGAATATAATGGGACGAATTGTTTGAGTCGTGATTCTTAGGACAGAATCCTTTTAAGAGGGGGGAAGATGTGACAACCGATATTTTGTAATTTAATTTTAATATTTATTAGATTAAATAAATATTTTTTCGATGAATTCATTATTAGATTAAATAATTAATTGATGAAATTGTGATAGATTAATTTAATTATGTGTTATATTTATTAAATTAATGTGATGAATTTTATTATTCAAAGTATGTATTTATGTGAGCTTATTGAATTAAAAGAAATATTTAATAAGCCTAATGTTATTTTAATTTAATAATTAATTAGAGAATTAATGAATCTGACATAATTAATAAATGAGAAATTTAATTATGTGACTATGTGAATTAATGAGAAATTATTATATGTTATTTAAAATAAATTAAATAAAATATTTGATTTATTGTACAATTGGGTGTGATATGATTTAAATTATAGTATAGGAGATTAATTAAAATAATTAGAAGGGTTATTTATGTTCAAGCCAAACGAGGCCTTATGAGGAGTTGGGGGCAGTTAAACCACGTATGGATTAACTGACCTCAACTGTGCGCATAAATGATCAATCTGTTTTGTTTTTACATATTTTTCAATTAAGAGTTCAACTTGAGAGTCAGAGAATTCAGAGAGAGTTAGAGGAAATTTGGGTTATTGAAGCATCAAAAGGATTGATTGAGGGTAATCTCTTCAACTCAGTTTATTTACGTCATTTAAAGTTTCATGAATATGGCTTTCAATTTTCTGTTAAATTTAACAAATTGGAAAGAGTAAGGATTATGTGCATATATGTGATAAGATGTTGTTATATGTGTTTTCCTATATATTGTATGGTTCCATATCATCAGTTTCATAATATTATAACATATGTTATTTACATAGTATAGAAATATGGCCATATGGCCCTTATACGTAAATTTAATATGTCAAACATATATTTTTCCGTAAAATTCACACTCGTATATAATTATGCATGTTAAAATGAAAAAATCAAACTTCGAATGGATGGATTTGGTGTTATAACGAATCCGTGGTGTTAATTTTTATGTTTTATTTTCAAAACCTTCAAGAACATCAAGAACAATGAAATTACATGTGTTGATTTCATAAATTACGTGTTTTAACTTGTTAAAATCATGCTAGAAGGGTTGAGTATTAGTTATTTGTGTATTACAATGTTTGGGTATGTCTAAATTCGTGTAAAAATAAGTTAATTGGAGGTTTTTGGCCATGTTCTGCAATTTTTGCGAATTGCAGAACTGAAACTTGAGTCTCGCGCCGTGGCGCCAACTCCATGCCTAAGACTACCGTAGTGGCCAGAGCCTTAAGCTAAAGCCAAGAACAAGTATAACAAGTATAAAATAGCAAATACCACTTAGCAGAATGTCCAAAAATGAATTATTTTTTTATGCTCAAGTCTAGCAATGTATTAGTAACTTAATCTAATGAACATAAAAATATGTTAGACATATAATGAGATGTTAAAATAAATCCTTAACATATTAATAACACAATTATGTGTGAATTGAATGTATATTTAGCTTATTGTTCATGAAGTATAAATTATGTGACAATGAGTGTAGTAGTTTGACTAAGTATAGTCATAATTCGAGTTAGACAAAATCAATGAACTTGTGATGACTAGTACGCTATAATTGACTGGTATTGTGAACGTAAATGACATGTAGGATTTAAATCAAGGAACGAGTATAATTAACGTGTAATTTACGCACGAGGCAAGTTTCCTAACCTTATTCGTTATCTTTATATGAGCTTATAAGTTATCTCTTTACATCGAGCAAATTCTCGTTATTATTGATCAAGTCCATTTTATTATATTAAAGTGTATTAATCTTTCAAAGTATGATTCTGTTATACAATAATTATTCTATTGTATACCTTTTGAGATTGCTATTCAATTTAAATTATCAGTTACTGTTGAACCTTGTTAGATTAGTGAACCCTTAATGATTCGACTAGTTCATAGTTGATGAGCGTTCTAAATTTCAGAACCCTTGTTGAATTATCCAAACCAAACTTCCTTTGGTGCGGACTCTAATGTCAAACTGAGATGAACAACCCTCTGTATAGGGGATTACTTATGCGTTAGCGTTAAGATATTGTGCACAGTATGGTACTAAGGGTTGATCCCCCTAAGTATGAGAAAAAGAGTCCATAGTCTTATGATTGTTAAAGGTTTCAAGTATAAACACTTGACAACCTAGGACATAGTTCAAGGTCTTATGACCCTCAGAAGTTCTTTTGTCTCTTGTTATTCATTCTTGATTCAAAAGCTGAGTTTCCTATTTCAGAAGTCTTTGATTTATTCGCATGTTATTATTCATTTGTTATATTGTTATACTTGTGGGCAATTGTGCTCACTCTTGCGTAATAATAACATTGCAGTTAAGAACGAAAGATCTGACGAACCTTCCACTAGTAAAGGCAAGGGCAAGGTTAACAAATGAAGAAGACTTTTTGTTAATATGTATTTAAATTTTAGACTTGATGTTATCTAAGAATTGTTATTTGTTTATGATTCCGCACATATGTTTAAGGTTAGAGTGACCTGGGATTGTATTTATTATGCAGTTGATGTAACCTCATAAGGGGAAGATTTATTTATTTATTTATTTCTATCTATTGCATGGTTTGCATTTATTATGGGTAGATAGATAGATAATATTTATACAATGAACACCAAATCCTGTGGAAATGGAAGAACCCGGATTTGGGGGTGTCACAGGAGATCAAGGAGCGTTTGAAGACCCGTTTGTAATGGAGCCCGAGTTTAAATGTAATAGTTATATTTAAATTTAATTCTTGCACCCTACGTTTGACCTCTTGGTTCACTTGGTGGCTTTAATGAACCAAACTAGAATAAAGTCTATAATCAATCAGGGTAGAATATAGTATTCTATATGTGCATGCTTATACTATATATATGTGTGTGTGTGTGTGTGCGTGTGTGTGTGTGTGAGTAAGTGTGTGTGTGTGTGTGTGTGTGTGCGCGCATTAAACAAGATGAGACAAATTAATAACAAACCCCTCAAATATTTTATATTAAGGTGTAATGTTCAAAGATATTTAGAATATCGAACGTCGCCTTCTAGCATGATAGAAACAATAGAGTATTTAATATTTAATATGAGTTTGGGGTGCACACACAAGGCAAGTATTAAATATTTAAGATGTTGTTTTTATTACATATGATGTTTATAAGGAATTAAACATTACTGCTTTGTTGTGCACACACACAGGCTGTAGTTTTCTCTTCACTTATATAGAAATGTTGGGTCTGACTTAAATTAAATCATTTTAGTTCGGATGTGCACACACTTGACCATTATGATTTAAGAGACAAAATACAAGGAGTTGCATAGTTGATGTAATTGACAAGAGTTGTATACCTATTTATTTGTATATAGTTTATTGTGCACACACAAGGCGATATACATTTGAAATGGGATCCTTATTCTCACTAACATATCTTTAATTAGATATTGTCAAACTATATATATTGAGGGTAATATAGTTTAAAGAAAATAGTGGGAGATACCAATTTAAAACAAGACCTAATTTATTTTGGTAATTAATAAAAAAAATATATGCTAAAATATTGTTAATTACAAATTCATTTACAGAATTTTACAATGTCTGAATTACTATCACTGCGTAGCATATTAGATGCTAAATTAACCGGACCGAATTAAACAGATTGGTTAAGGAAATTGAGAATAGTTCTCATGGCTGAAAAGCTATCTTATCTCCTTAATACGCCTATCCCTGCAATGGTTGCAGACAATGCCTCTGAGGAAGAGATTGCTACTTTTAGAAAGTGGCAAGATGATGCATGATTATTTCAATGCATCATGCTCGCATCCATGAGTAACGAGCTTCAGCGTCAGCATGAAACTATGGATGCTCCTACTATACTCCTACACGTCAAGTAGTTGATGGTGAGGAAAGTAGGACTGATAGATATTAGATATCTAAGGAGCTCTTTCGATCTAGAATGACCGATGGCACTATAGTATAGACAAAAGTCCTTAACATTATTAATTTAATTGAACAATTAGGACAACAGGTTTTGTCATGGATGGAGAGTTAAGCCAAGATTTGATCTTGCAGTTACTCCAGAACTCCTCACAATTGTTGTGAATTTTTTATATGAACAAGCTAGATATCAGCTTCGCTGATTTGCTTAACATGTTGAAAAAGTTGAGAGTCACTTTCCAACCAAGAAAGATCAAGTCTTACTGGTAGGGGCCAAAGGATCTTCTGAAAAGAAGAACGATTTAAAGGTAAATAGAAAGGCAAAAATAAATGATAATAAGAACAAAACTGATACGGGTAGCAAAGGAGTTTGCTTCCACTGCAATAAGCCAGGACACTAGAAAAGAAGCTGCGAGAAGTATCTTGTAGAGGCCAACCAAAAGAAGCTTAGTGAAGCTTCGGTTACAAATATAGTTTTTTGTTCATGATTAAAATAAAATTTTCTTTAAGTCAAGGTTCTACTTGGGTATTGGATACCGACTTTGGTTATTATAAATATAGATTTATGAAGGGACCAAGCAGAAGTAGAAAACTAAACAAAGATAAGCAATCCTATATGTGGGAAATGAAGCAAAGGTTGCTACATTAGCCATAGAAAATTATTGTTTAGAATTGCCTACGGGAAAGCCTATTAAGTCAATAAGTTATTATTGTATTTGAGTTCTCGTTAGAAACAGTATTTCCATTTTGTTATTGGACAATGAAATTTTTGGTATTATATTTAAGAACAATTGTTGTTCCATTTATAATAATAATGTTTTTATAGAACTTGAATATTACTTAATGGATTTTGTGTACTTGACTTACATGAAAAATTATTTTGCAAATTGAACAAACTAGTATAAGAAAAGGAGATGGACATTCAAAGAGTTGAATGTGTGTATTTGCTGAAATACAAGTGTGAATTATTTGAAAGGTTCAAAGAATTCAGAAGTGAAACAAATTGGCAAATTATTAAGATTCTTTGATCTGATCAAGGAATAAATACTTGTGCAATAAGTTTCAAGATCATCTCAAATGATTTTCTCATAATGGATGTGACGCCCCCAAAACAGGTATACATCACCCATCTTGAGTCGCCAGATACATGGTACAAAATACAAATACAACTTAATTATACAATTGTCGTGTAAAAAAATACGACAAAACATACCTGAGAGTTTTAACACGGATATCATCTTCTAGACAATATCCACACTCAATGAAGTCCTCATTACAATTATTATCACACTATTTCACAGAATAGTGAAGACTACTAAAACAACCATCTGGACCGTCAATCCGTTCCCCGACTCGTCCCAGCTATATTCTCATTTCCTGAAGAGAACAGTGAAAGGAAGGGTGAGCTCAACTAGCTCAGTAAGAAATATTATGACTAAGATAATGAAGAATAAATTATCCTTAGCCTTCAACAAAGTATAACAACTGATAGAATATAATAGACAACAAGTTTTAGATCAACAAGCTGCAAATGAATAAGCAATCCATTAGAAGAGTCAAGTAGAGCATAAAATCTACTATCTTCTATGATTTAAAAAGTTTTTCATCAACTTTATCGCTGAGACTCAGCTTAATAAATAAAATCGAATCATCTCTGCACCACGGCCAAGGATATTCATTAAATCATCAATGGTCATGACTATACCGAATAATCCATGGTCACAATCATACCAAAAACTGTCCATCAATGCAATACAGGCCACTGAGGACTTTCACCACATCATTCGTCACATTACGGTCATGATTATACCGAATAATCCCTGGTCATAATCATATCAAGTCCATCTATGCACGTAAGCCAAAGATGACTTTCATCACAATATAAGCATGAGGATGATGACAATGACATAATAATTCAGTAAAACAAGTTCAAGGATAAAATTTAAAGATTTATAATTTTAATTTATCCAGAAATCAATAACGTCTAAATTGTCAACATGATACTTCTTTGTGGAGTAAAATTCAAGAATGCTTAGAAGAATATTTCCATGAAAAGATACTGGATGAAGCGCAAATATCTAGGATATTCTACTAATTTCATGGAGTATAGAAGCCAAAACTTTAACTAAGCGAGTATAATAGAATATATGAAATCGCAAATGGATTTTTCGTCGCCATGCGGTAATCCACGTAGACAGATCATTTCCACAATTTAATAAGAAATGAATACGAAGGATCATTAACCATATATGCGGTAATCCACATAGACAGGTTATTCCAACAGAATAATAAAGAATGGAATAACAAAAGAATTCACCGGGCATGATACGATCGCATGCGCAGACGAGTTATTCCCAATGTAATAATAAAGAATGGAACGGTCGTCGTGAATCTCCGCATGCATGTGATATTCTAATGAATAATAAAGAATGGAATAACAACAGAATTCACGGGCATGCGATGAGCCGCATGCACAGAAAAGTTATTACAACATAATAATAAAGAATGGAATAATGTAAGAATTTCACCATGTATGCGGTACTTAGATGTATGCAGATTATTCAACATAATAATAAAGAATGGAATAACAACTCTTACAGTATTGAAAGAAAATAACTCTCTTCATGAATACGAAAGAATAATACCCCTTACCTTGAAGAAGACCTGGATCTTTGGAATAGTGAGGTAGCAGACTTTCTTCTTCTTTCTCTCTATAATTTCTCTCTATAATAATTGCTCTATAGCTTTACTAAATTGGTGAGAAATGAAGGAAGAATGAGCTTCCATTTATAGGAAAATATAGTTTCGATAATTGCACGTTTTGGGGCTCGAAATATTAGAATATAATACCTTCCTCTTTTCCTTCATTTTTAATTTAGTCCTGCAAGTATTATCAAACTTGCACCACCTCCCCTAATAGTAAATCATGTGAATCAATAGTTCAATCATGTGACTCGATAGTTATAATCATGTGAAAATACGAATTACAGTATAGTACCTCCATCTATACCTCCATTTTTAACTTAGTCATGCAAGTATTAACAATCCTGCACCACCTCCCCTAATAGTACAAGAATGTAAATCAATAGTACACGCATGTGAATAAATAGTTATAATCATGTGAATCAATAGCAATTAATTGCTCATTTATCCGATTAATTACCCGATTGGTCAACAAACCTCCAGACATCAATTATTATCGAAATAAATGTCGATTTTCACTAACACTAATAATTCCAACACAATGGAACTATCCATTTCATCTTTAATCAACACAAACTTATTCATCATTAATATTATAATTCAGAACATTTAACAACCAGGTCGTTCCCAGGAAAGAGGGGGCTTTCCGATAAGGATTTCTCCTTATTGGCGCGCAATTAGGTGACCAAACCTCTCCTTGACAGAACTTCTAGACATTGTCAATATTGCAAATAATAATATGAATAACTTTGCCGTCTCAATTATTGATTTAATAATATAACATATTATCTGAGATGATCTTGTGACAATAATTGGATCGATAATATAGAGAGATATGATGCGACAATTATCGTAACAATAATTGAGTATAAGCGAGTGACTTCTCACGTAAACAAAGAATAACCAATATCGTGTGCTACTATGCAACCACAGCGTATTCATCGTACTTTTACTACCGTGTAGTTCAATGACTTTAACGGACTCCTAAATTTTAACACCGAATTTCTCACGGTGTATGCATGGAAAAATTTGAAATTTGTATAGTATGTTCATATATGTTATGAGAGTATACCACAAAATTTTGATTTTTTAAAGCGTAACTCGATTTATGAAAAATGAAGAAGAAGATCTGAGTGTTTTGGGCACTTTAAAATTAGTAAATCATTTTCTAAAATTCCGAAAAATTTGGGGATCATTGTTGGGTCATATACTATCTAACCCCGTAAAAGAAGAATTTTTGGAATCAGTTTGGTATTTTTCCTAAAAATAATGAAGTTATGAATAAAAGTAAATAAATAGTTAAATGATGTCTTAAATAAGAAAATGTGATTTTAATGCTTGAATACTCCTAATATATAATATTATGACTATTTTAGGGCATTTTGATAATTTATAATAAGAAATATTATTTATGACCTTTTATGGATATTAAATAAGTGGTTTTGTAAAGGGTGAACAATTAGAATAAATTGTTTATTGATCAAACATTTTATTAAAATGTTATTATAATATTAATAATATTAGAATATGATATTGTTAATTAAATAAAAATATTAAGATTAAAACTTCATTAAAATATTATTAAATGGTTAATAATATTTGATTTAAGCATTAATAAGTGATTAAAGCATTATTAAATAATTAATAATATTAGGTTAAAATATTAATCTTAGATTAAAATATTATTAAAAAATTAATAATATTAAATTAAAGTATTATCGTATGATTAAAAATATTATTAAGTAAATAATAATATTCGAGATTTAATAAAATGTTATTAAAATGTAATAACATTAAGAAGGAATAAAATATTATTAAATAATTAATAATATTAGTAAATGAAAAGAATATTAATCTGATTGGTAAATGAATAAAAGTATTATTAATTGATTAATGATACTAAAGCATAAGTAAGATATTATTAAAGTAATAATATTAATGCATGATTAAAATATTATTAAGAGGATTAATAATATTAGTAAAGTATTAAAATATTATTAAGATGTTAATAATATTAGTAAGCGAATAAATGTATTATTAGTGAACTAATAATACTAAGAGGTGAATTAAATATTATCAAGATTAATAATATTAAGTGAATTAAAAATATTTGAAGTTATACTTAATGACTTTTAATATTTTAAGAAATAGTACATTAATATTTTAATATTAATGGTAATTATTTAAAAGGATTTTAAATGTTTTAAAAATCATTTAAGGATAATATAAATGTTTTAAAAATATTTTGAGTTATTATAAATAACTTTAATATTTTGACAATGGTTTCATTAATAGTTACATAATAATTAAATGATAATAGAATTATTTGATATTTGAATCATTTCATAATGATTTCGGTGTTTGAAAATTCGTGATAAATTAATAAATGTTTATTGAATCATTTAAAATAATATTCTTGATATTTCTGAGATATTGAGTTACTGAGCGAGTCTTAGACTCGATAATTGCCGATAAAAGTTGTCAAGACAATCACATATTTCAGAAATTGATCTAGACTTAGATATTTTGACTATATAAATGTTTGTTTGTGATGCAATAATTGTTGAACATGTGTGATAATGTGATTAGGTTATGTGCTGACTGCGAAATGCAGTACTATATGTTATAGTATATTGTTCTAATAGAACGAATGATCTGATTAATGATAGGTTGTGATATAAAAGATAAAACTAAGTTGCGTATTGTAAGCAGCGCATCAGGCAAGTATCATACCTTTGCATTTTCTTTATGCAATAGGCATGAGTAAGAATGTTTCAGAATTATATTATTACTCTACATATTATTAATCCTATATTATATACGCTCATTGACTGTCAACATGTTAGTATATGGTAATTCAGATATATATTTTGTTCGTTAATTTCTATAAATGGTTATACAAGTGTCCCCACTTTGATAATCATTGCATTTAATCACATGTTGATACACCTTTGTTAGTTACCCGTATATATATATATATATATATATATATATATATATATATATATATATATATATATGTTAAATTATAGATTATTGTTGAACAGGATAAAACCTTATTATTATCCAACCAAATTGCCTTGGTTTGGAACCCCGACAAGTATGAACATCCCTTACACGGGAAAAACTTTTATGCATCTAAGGTGGACATAGTGAACGATAACATCGTTCTTGCATGTAGTATTGATCAATACAGGGTACAACGGGCTGATCATCCCCGTGCCCGTAAGTTATGACGGTTTATAGATGAATTTATGTTTAACCTTTTCGAAAATAAAAATAATGTTCATAGTATGTCTCCTTAACCCTATTTATAGTCAGTACGTAGTTTCAAAAATTTGCAAGAGGGTTGTTATGTTAATATTATAGATTCAGATTACTTCACAACTATTGATTTGTTGTAGAAGGGTAGTATAAAGAAAATATTTAAATTCTTTCAGCTTATATATATATAATTGTTATTACTTGTTGAGCACTCAAATGCTCATCTTTGCTTAATTTAAATGTTTTCAGCTAAGTGTGAACAACCTGAAGGCTCTGCTAGAAACAAGGAAAAGGGAAAGGTTGCTGAATGATTTCAATGTTATCTTATGTAATAGTTTAATATTATTAAGACAACGTTATATATTTATTATCATGTATTGTAAGGAATGATTAAAGGTTACGTACTTGGGAGCTAGACTCTGATAATTATGTAAATTAAGTTTAATATTTATATTATTGTTATTATTATTAGTATTATTCCGCTCATAGAAATGGTATCGTGAAGCACTGAATTCGGGTTTCAAGTACCTGGATTCGGGGGCTTTACAGGTACATACGTTGCTTGCTCATTGGATGAGGATGATTGATCTCATGATCATTTGTGTGGAGACACTAAAGCAAGTATGTAGGTGTTTATTAGAGAATAAGTTCACTGAACGTGGCTCGCTAAGGAATACCTAATGGAGTTTTACTTACATGTCAATAGGAATTCATGTAGTGATAGTAGTACAAGTGATCCTTGGACTTGAGATCATCATAGTATCTTGTGTATGATGAGTTGTACTTTGACTTATTCCTTAATACCCTTAGGGTATATCAAAGGGTATGCTTAGGTATAATATCAACAAGTATTCAAATACAACAATTATCCAAGTGAGGACACTTGTATAACCAAACTTAGCTATTGACAAACAGAATATATCTAGATCAATGAAAGTAGAGTTAAGAAACTTGTACATCAAGAATATAATTTAGTAACTTACTTACACATGTTCATTGTATAAATTAAATGCAAAGGTTAAGATACTTGCATAGTTATAGATCTCTTGCATAAAGTAAAGGCATAGAGTAAGGATACTTGCCTGATTTGCTGCTTACGGCTACACAACTTAGTTCTATCTTTTATATAAAGACCTATCATTAATAAGATTATTCTTTTGATTAGAATAATACATCGTAACACATAATACTACTATTTGTAGTCATCAAATAACTTAAGCACATTGTCACATATTTATATCTGTTATTAGAACATAAACAACCACTTATCAGGTCAAATTATATAGGTCAGGATAAATTTTGAAAACAATTCGGTGTATCGACGGCTTTATCGAATAATTATCGAGTGATATTCAAAAAGTGTTTTAATGGCTTCACAATTATTGATCTGTTGTAGAAGTATTCTCAAAGAAAACATTTAACTCTTTCATATATTGTTTATTGCATGCTATTATTTGTTGAGCAATTGAATGCTCATTCTTGCTTTAAAATTAAATATTTTCAGTGAAGCGTGAACGCATAGAAGGGTCTGGCAAAGGCAAAAAAAAGGAGAAGGTGAATGAATAGTTGAAGACGGTTATTTATAATAAACTAAGTATTTTGTAATAATAATGCAACACCTGTTATGTAAGAATGTATTTAAAAGTCATTGTACCTGGGATAACAAACTCTGATGTAATTTTATTAAGTATTTAATATATTGAGCAGGTTGTATGAATGTTATCGTGTAGCACCAAGTATGGGTTGCAAGTACTTGGATTTGGGGGCGTCACACCAGCTATAGTACTTATTATCCAAAGAGGAATCCCTCCCCTGGGATCGATAAACCTTTTAGATCTTATTAACCAAAGAAATACGACTTTACATTATAGTTAACTCAACCCCAATCAAGAACCCCCAAGGAAAGTAAGGACTTTTTTGAATTGGCTTATTCGAATCGTTTTTTGGAAGATCTATCTCATGTCTAGTACTTTTATGGATACAACTTACAACTTAAATCATCTGATTACTACAGGAATGAACCCAATCCGAAATATGAACCATAAAAAATACCTATTAAACCAATCACAGGAATACCAGCAACAGTACCTATTATCCAAAGAGGAATCCTTCCCCTGGGATCGATAAACCTTTTGATCTTATATATTAATCAAAGAAATACGACTTGGCACTACAGTTAACTCAACCCAAATCGAGAACCCCCGAGGAAAATAAGGACTTTTTTCAATTTTTTCAGATCCGAATCGATCATCAAATTGAAAAACTTATCAAAGTCACCGGTTCAACCAGTGGTTGAACCGTTATTGAATATATCAGTGTTGCCATAAATATTTAAAATATATATTATCAATAATTAATAAAATTTTAAACCATTTCATTTTTAATGAAGTAAATATAGTGAAGTGTTGCAATATAACTAAAAGTGGTTAGTTTTAATATTAAAAAAAATTGATTCCAAAAAACTATTAAAAATTGGTTCACTGGGTTAAGTTAATCGATTTTATCGGTTGAACCACTGATTTGACCGATGGTCAACCGGTTCAATCCGAATTTTGATCAAATTGGTTCAATCAAACCGAACAAAGGACCAATTTTTTGTTCAACCGGTTGAACCAATCAGTCCAATTCATTTTCAAACATTACTTTTTGCCTTTTTATAGATTGCTCAGTATTTTGTAAGACTGTAAAATAAGTAAACAGTTCGGGCTCGATTCGTAACTCGACTAAAAGTGCGATTCGAACTCGACTCAAAATATAAATGATTCAAATATGAGCAAATTTTAAAGTTCAATAAATTACTTTAATCTCCTCAAATTGTAATTTTCTATTGATACTCAGATCATATTCGTTCGAAAAGTTCAAACTACTCGGGCTCGATTCGAGATCATGCTCAATTAGAGATCGTGATCGACTCGTTAACTAAACGAACCTCAATTAAACTTTATTTTATACTATATAAATTTTGTGAACTAAATCTTAACAACTCAATACTCGACTCGACTCGACTCGACTCGACTCAATTCATTTACATTTAATATTTTGGCATCCTCCTTGATGTTTGGATGTCCTTACTCCTTGGTTTGTGTTTTTCTTTTGTTTGTACTTGGTATAGGCAGTGCCTTTGAATTTTTAAAAGCGTATTCTATATATGTAAGGGTGTAAACGAGTCGAACCGGAGCGAACAGAGAGTTACTCGAATTTAACTCGAAATAATAAATTCGTACTCGAATTCGGCTTGAATTCGAATTATATTTGAAAATTTCTACTCAGATTCGACTCGACTCAAATATTTATTACTCGAATTCGATCCGACTCGACTCGAATATTTTTTCAAACTACTCGCGAGCTTCAAATTCAAGCTTGAATTCGAGTCTCCACATAATAACTAGTTTTATAATAAATATAATTATAAATTGAATTTGTTATTTTACTTAAAAAGGAGAAAATATATTTATTATTACACTTTGCAAATATAAAATCACAATTAAAATTAAAAACAAAACAAAATAATAACTAATTATCCTAATTTAAGTTAAATTTGTATATATTATAAGAGAATGTATCGAACATCTAATCGAATATGTATTAACCGAGTATGTATCGAATCACCATAAAAAATTCGAGTAGTTTGAATCTTAAACGAGTCGAGTATAAGTTTGCTCAAATTCTACTCATATTTTTATTTGAACTATTTTTAATGCTCAAATTTGAATCATATTATTAACGAATCCGAGTCTCGCTCGTATTTTTTGAAAGTCTGAAATAGAACCCGAATCAGACTACTTTTATGTATATGTGGGCTTATCATGTACTAAAATTACAAACGTATCGCTAACACAAAATTTTTTAAAGATAATTTTATGTTTCCAAATGCACCTTAATTATTAAATAAAATTTTAATTGTGGTGGTATAATGCTAAAAATGATAGTATAAAAATAAGTCACTTTATAATTCTAAGAGTGGATTTTACACTTTTAGGTACGAATTTTGGGCCGAATAATGTCATGTGCTAGTTTATTAAAAGTGTGATACAAAGTGACACGTTTTAAAGTATATAATATAATGTCCAAAATGGAATAAACTTGAGAGATACAAAATGCATTCAACTCTAATTCTAAAATGAAAATTCATTTATAATTTTAAAACGGACTTAAAAGATGCATCTCTAAAACTTGTAGAACAAATAGAATATATAGTTGTGATCTTGTACTGATTGTTATATAGTTCAAGAAAGAGTGGAAGATTATCTGACTGTCAAAAGTTTTCTCACTATACCACGGGATTTGGCCACGGATCTTATTTCCAAGCCATTCAAAGTTCAAATGGATAGCCTATGCGAGCAGTCTATAAAAATGTAATATTTTATATACAGAGTTGCATCTGATGCTACTTGTATAAAGATCATTTAAAATGTCTCTACAAAATGAAATTTATTTCTATAAACTACACAAATGGACTATCCTTTTTCAATCGTCTGAATCCAGGATCCTGGATCCACTCATCACCCAAAAACAGAGGCTCTTAAATTGGGAGGAAAGGAGTAGGCTCAATCAACTAGTCGACAGCCATATACAATGCCCAAAGTTTGGTAGAATTATCAGCAAATATCATCTCGACTATTATTTCATAAAATCTATCATTGTTATTAAACTGAGATGAATAATACATACTTCATCAACTTCACTGACAGAAATATTAAATACACCTTTAAATTCAGTAAGAAAATTAATATAAATTTTTTGTCAAAAATGGTTGGAAAAACTATAAGCAGTATTCCACGCCAAGTTACAAACAAATAATCAAAAGCTACCATACAACAAACAAGCCTTGCCATCCCACAGGACATCCGATGTCGGTGTTTATATGAACAAATATTTTCACCTCCGGCCAGAAAGATCTCTACATAACGTGGGACGGCCAAATTTTAATGTATTCGAGAGCTCTCCATGCTTATTTTACGAAGTAAAATTAAACCAATGACTGGATCGGAAACTACAACAAATCCAGTAGAGGTGGCTGCTCGGATGATGATTTGGCATGGCCAGACCGTGATGCTGTAGCCCCATTATTTCCCCTACCTCTCCCTCTACCTCTACCCACAGCCGTTGCAGGGGGAGGGGCAAGCCTGGGTGCAGCCTGCTCACTCTTGCTAGAAGTAAATATCGATCCGAGATCAGCTGAGTTCTGAGGAGAAGAACCCCAAGCTGAATTTCCCTGACTGCTTTTCAAGAACCCGAGAGAACTTTGGGAGTTAAGCCCGCTATTGAGGCTGCTGGCATTCAATGTTGAATTCCCTTGGTTCAGATTTGATGGCTCAATGGAGTTTTGCATGTTGAACGCCCAATTGATATTGTTGTTGGGTTGGATGTTTATACCATTCAGGTAGTTCGCATTTAAACTGGAGCCCAGTTTATTAGCAGTCGTGGCTATTGTGCCATTATTGCTATAAGATCCAGAAACACCGCTAATGCTAATAGGCTGTGGCGGCCAATTGGCAAAAGGATCTAAATCATCAAAACTTGAACTTGATGCATCTCCATTTAGATTTTGCTTCTCATTATCGCCTATCTTAGGGCTAACCCCAAGAGATGAGCGAGGAGGCCACTCTAAATCAACAGAAGGGCATGACACCGACGTTGGCTGAGGAGATACAGCAGGTACCGGTACCGATGATTGTGAGGTTGCAGGAGATACTTGGATAGGCTTATTGGCTATAACAGGCTGAATGGATGACACATTTGTCACTGATGATTGGAGGGTCGGGGCTGACGTCCTTGAGGGTATCCAATCTTCATCCCATTTAGGGCTGACCTTAGTGGTCGATGTAACAGTTTCAGACGTCTTTATTCGTCCTAACTGACGCTCAGCAGCAGCTGCTGATGATTTTACCTCTGGAATTCCAGAATCTGTCACAGTTACTCCCCGCTTTTCTTCTATCTTTCTGTAACGAACAAAGATATAAAAAGACAGAACACATCCTCCCAAAAAATTAAGATCACCCTTCCGCATAATTTTTAGAGAAATATTATTGCCAAGACACAACTTCAGTGTTCTAAAAACCCCCGCCTAGGCGCTAGGCCCTCCCTTGATGCCCAAACCTAGGCGCTTAGGCCCCTTGCGCGTTGACTAGGCACTAACCCCCGGCACCTCACCTAAGCCCAAGGCGGCAAAAAAATCCCTCCAGAAAATTAGACGAGTGCCTAGGACGGGATCTAGGCGGAGATGTTTTTTTATTTTAATAACTACTTAAACCTGATATATTTATTTTTATAATGATTTATCATATTCATAATACGATTTATAGCATATCAAATCTCAACAAAAAGTGAACAATATCAAGTCAAAATGGATAATTTTATTATAGTTGTACTTTTTAAATTTGTATCAACTTCAAATTATATAAATGATCATTTGTAATATTTAGTTTAATTTAATATAATTCTTAAATTTAAGTTTAGTTTCTTAAGTTTTAATATTAAATTAAATTCTTGAAATTTTAAATTTAATTCAATCTTGTTTATGAATAAAACTAACACGTTAAAAAATATGCTTGAACAATTGATATGTGTTTGAACTTTAAGAACACAAAAGGCCTTTATTATTTTTATTACATATTGTTTTGCTTTATATTATTGTTTTGTTTGGATAAATGTAAGAAAAATATTAAAATCGTTTGTGTTTGAAAAATAGAAAAATCTAAGCTTAAGCCCTTTATATTATTGTTTTGTTTGGATAAATCAAGATAAAATATTAAAATTGACTTCCCCTAGGCGCTTAAGCCCCCTATGCTAGGCCCCTCACGCTCGCCTAGCGTCTTTTAGAACATTGCACAACTTGAAACAATCAAACACTTAATAAGTATCAACTATTGTTAAAGGAATTCGAGGCCATTTTTTTATTCTTCGCCCAACAAAACAACCGTGTATTCGTGCATATGCATGTGTGTGATTCACACACATAAAATCGAATTGTAATAGAATAGGTACTCAAAAGAAAAAAGGAAAAAAATATAAAATATATAGAGAGAGAGAGCAAGAGACAGATGTAATACCTGAGTATATCCTTGACAAACAGCATATACTTCGCAAATTGCTGAACATTCAGTTGTTGGGCAACAAGGAGAGGCCCAAGTAGTGGAAGGACATGTTCTGCTGCAAATTCTATTCCATGCTGAAGGATGACAAGGAAAAAAATTATGGGATGTAGTTCTAAAGAATAAAACTGCCATATATACTATCGATAATGTTCGGAATTATAATAGCTCAAATCGTCACCTGCTTCAGAATTGAGTTTGCAACCCCAAGTGTACACATAAGTGTTGGAGCAGAACGATCTACGGAAGTGCAACGTTGAATTGTTTGCAAGATATCCAGGGTCGCATGCTTATCAAGCATGTGAACCATATCACTTAAACATAACAGAGCATTCACTCTCACCTGACCAATAAAGAGAAGCGCAAGTTTCAGATCATTCAAAAGGTATGCACTAAAAAAACTTGTCCAAGGAAAGTTTTTATATTAATCATTTCGAACTGAATGTGATGTATTTGAGAAAACAAGTGCTTCTAGAGTATCAATAGAGCAACCGACTTGAATCAATTGGTGACCAAAGCTTCAAATGGATTTTAAAGGATAGGTCCCTCAATTTTTTATACAATATTCAAGATGTGTTTTTTAATGACAGGCATAGATAAGTTGGGAAATAAAACCCTGAGATGGGATGTATTGTGAGAGGTAAACAAATATTACAGTTCTCTTCCAGGTCATAAGACTGTAACTATGCTGATACAATTTGTGTCATCTCCCTAGGCATGTATATGAGCTCACCAACATCAAATAATTGGTCGCAATGAAGATTCCCTCTTTTAGATTTACATAAAGCCCTTATCAAACAAAAAGTACTGCCTCTCCTAATCTTACTTTACACGCTGACTAAAGGAGGAAAATGTGTTCCCAAACTGCCCTCTTATGTTTTAAAATTAACATTACTTTGACTAATTATGTCTCACTTTCACAAGTATAGCAAATTTCAAGGTCTCTTACTCATTCTTTCTCTCTCCTCTAAAACAACCAATATTTACCAGATTTTAATTCCATGATGTGTTAACTATTTAGTGCATTTATTTATTAAATTTATTATTTCCAATTAGAGGTGTACAATGATGCCCATGACGAAGACCCAAACAGAAGAATGTACAAAAGGTTAAAATTCTTGCAATATTACAGCTTAAAAAAGAACTGATGGTTACATCTACCTCCCTGGAGGATTGGCAAAATATCCAGTTCATGCTTGTTCGGAATTTAATGTTGTCCTACCTTCTTAAGAACATAAACCCAAGGGGCAAGATGTAATACCCGGAAAAATAAATAAATAAATATTGAATAATAAAAATTATTTTGTTTTAAATTATATTAATTGTACTTTATCTTTTATTTGGGTCAAATTAGTCATTTAATTTATGGGGGCTAATGTATTAATAAGTGTTGGGTAAATTTACTTGGTAAAGTTGGGCTTAATTTAATTGGATCCAATCTGTGTTTTGTAATATTAAATCCTGTTATAATTAAGAAAATTAATAAGATGAGTAATAAATAAATAAATAACTGAAACAGGAACCCTACATAATATATACTACATTCTTTCGTCTGATAAAAGAAAAGAAAAAAAATAGGCGCAACGGCATAAACTGAAGAAGGGAAAATTGTTTAAAGTTGAAATTTTTTTGGCAAGATCGAATTGGTAAGTGATTACTTTTTCTTTTGAAATTTTGATAAATCTTCCTTATAGAATGTTCAGTGCCCCTTAAAGTTAAAATACATATTTTATATATATGTATATTACTTCCATAGAATTTGATTTTAATGGGTTAAAGTGGATAGCTTCAAGATGATGGTATATATATATATATATATATATATATATAATTAGTACGCTATATATATATATATATATATATATATATATATATATATATATATATAGTTTTGGTTTGTCAGATTGCCTTGGTTGGAGCGGGAGACATTGGTCTATGTTTATATATATATTGAACCTGCTGCTAAAAAAAAAAAAAAAAAGTTAGCGTGATGCAGGATGAAAGCTACTTGAACTTTTGTAATATTATAAGGATTATATATATATATATCAAAGTTTGTTGCGAGGATGAGTTGTATATATATATACGCATGGGATCAAGAGTAGACCTCTTCAGTAGAACTCTCTTAAATAATAGAACTTTATCAAAGCGGCGTAGTTTTTGATAAAATAGCATGGCATTTTGTAAATACCATGCCACCGCGTATTTAAAAAATGCCTGCGCGTCTTATCAAAACTACGCTCGTTTTGATAAAATTCTATTATTTAAGGCATTCGCTATTTAAGAATTCTACTCTTGATCCTTTTCAGTATATATATATATATATATATATATATTTTATATTTTAATATGTATTTGATTTATGAAACGATAAATCAATTAGTGAATCAAATTAAAAGTTATTTATATTAATTTAAACTAGTTAATCTTGTTGATAAAATTATAAAAGTTAATAATAAATTTAACAATATTATTTTGTTAATGGGTAAATTTTTAATAAAATTTTATTTTATTTTATTTTATTAGATTGACTTGAAGGAGATTAGAATAATCTTATTTAAATTTTGGGTATTACATTGCTTAATCCAGGTACGGATTCCGTACTTTTTCAGCGACTCTTTTGTTTTTAATTTGTTCATTTCGTTATTCGTTTCGAAATTTAGTATTGCTTTCTCATAATTATTCCTTGTCAATTATTGTGATAGTTTTGTTTTGGCGTTGTATTAGAACTCATGTTTGTACTCTTTAGACTAGTGTATCATGTCTAAGTTTTATTTTGATAGTTATAGTGATGTACATGTTGATATATATTTTGGAGACATTGTGTTTTTGATTCGGTTTGATTTAACATGTACACGTTAGAACCCCTTTGTATTGATATTTTGTCGCATGTGTTGTGATATTATATTTTTGTTAGAATACCGTAGGATATACCTGAGCTATAACCACACGTGGGGTACCACAGCATGTCTCTTCGCACCGAGAGGCATGACACCTTCCGTGACAAATGTGATCGATCCACCGCTGCGTCTCATTTTGTGCTCCAAAGAGGAGTTGGCCATTTGGTGTTGTGTTGTGGAAAACATATGGGTCGACCCTAGTTTTCTGTTCTATTCTGTTCTGCAGAGTGGTGATGTTTGTGCCAAACACGCCTTCCGACTTTGAATGCATCTGGATTGCACAGTCCGATGTGTAATTGCCTGTTTGGCATTATTTTGATTGCCTGTGTGGCATTATTTGACTTGCCTGTGTGGCAAGGTATATTACTATTTGTTTTAAGTTCGGTATGAAATAACATCCAGCCATTTGATTCAACCTATTATTTCGTTGTGTTAGTTTTGTTCGTTTTGTTTCAGTTCGTTTCGTTTCAGTTCATTTAATTGAATTAATTATTTCGTTTCATTATTCTTTTATTTTATATTTGTACTGGGCATTTGGCTCATGTTGTGTTTTTCTTCCAGCAGGTAATATAGGGAATCAAGGACAAGTGTGACAAGAGCTCCCTTTTATCCAAATGATTTAGATATATTATGTTTAGGTTGTGATACATTAGTTTGTTTGGAATTGTAATAATTATTTTAGATTGTGGTTTGAGGCAGTTTGATATTTATTATGGTTGACTTGTGGTATTAATGAGATATTAAGACTATTCTTTTGTGGCTTTGAGCCTTGCTATTGAATTCATTAGTTTTGTTGAGTTTTGAGTAACCTCTCTTTCTATTTCGGAAAAGGGGTGTTACACAAAATGTCAGTTGTAAATGAAATATAAACCTAAGAGGACGTAAACCGCTGTCAAAACGGAAAAAATGCCATAGGCCCATTGCAGCACTCATGGTCTACCCATTTAATCAGCTATCACTGAATATCTAAAGTGTGGTCTATTACACAATTTGACAACTTGAGAACCTTACATACCTACACTCCTTCATGGTCCACTCTCAAAGGGGCCCTTTCAGAACCATTCATAAATTAAAACCTTGTTGATGTGAAACAAGCTTATGTTGAAGCCTTACTCTACAAATACGTGATTATCTTGAAAAGAAATGTTTTGTCCACGTAAATGAAACAAATAATAAAACATGTATGTGTGTTAGAGAGAGAGAATGGGGAGAGAGAGAGAGAAGAATGAACGAATGAATGAATGTACATACTGCAGCAACAGTTGTCTTAAGTGCCAAAGCATGAACTCGAGGTAAGATTGCTTGTTTCACCAACTGCAGAAACATAAATAAATAAGTTATCTATTACATTCAACTTTAAGATCTAAATTGGAACAGGTTCAAAATACAATGTTGATCAATGTTTAAAGAGTTTTGGATTCTTATTCAGGTTTTGGCCTTTTGGGTTAATCTATATATCTTCTGTGTAGTGCTTTGACGTAATACTCTAGCATTTTCCCGGTTAATACGAGGAATATATTCTTATGTTAGACAATGATCAATTAAATCATAGAAATAAATGCAAAAGCAAGTTCACAGATAAAAGAATGTACAACTTTTTTACAAAGCAAATAGTGCCAGTTATAAACCATAACAAGACATTATACTTGCTATTTATCCATTTCTTTGGCAATAAGAGTACATAAATTTGTTACAACCCACTTCCAAAGCATTGAAGAAGAACAAATTCCCCAATTTTAGTACTGAAGCACCAGTACCTCTATTGAACTGCAAGGATCCCTTTCAGCAAAGTAACCGCTCATATATCGCATCACAAAGAATTCAAGAAAAAACACATAATTACCAGATTTTAAGAACTAAAGATTTTCTACATTTTCTATTAAACTTAATGCCTGCAAGGATCCGTCAGTAGAGTAAGCTCTCATAAATGGCATATAATGGAGTCTTTGAGATGGTTGTATTGGTTCACAACCAAAATTGACAAATGGTCTTCTGCTCGCACTAGATCACAAGTTATCAGAAACCAATCTATCTACATTCACCAAGTTGGAAGCACGGATGGACTACTGTGAAATGAAACGACAAAGCAATTTATTTTTTTTATTTTATTTTTGATAAAACAGTAGAACATAAGGGACAGTTGCAGCCCATAAGGTCATAAGACTTTGATATTTCTTCTTTTGTTGGATGCCTCTAAACTAGAGATTTCTTAATCTTCGTGATAAAGAACAATTTGTTCAGCAAAACCTTTGATTCACCTTCTCTGAATAAATTCTTCCACTATGTCCCATCTTCATCAGGAAGCTATTCGTTGCTTAAAATAATTCATGTAATATTCGTCAAGTAGTATCCACCTCAAATGGAGGAAATATGCGTCATTTAATGGAGAAACCAGAACAGATTGCAAAATTATTCTGTTGATACAAGTAAAATTTTAAACCATAAAAACTAATGAAAAGAACCAAGACTAGCTCACATTTTCAATAGTCGTCATGGAGAAGGATAAATTAAGGGAACTGATATTTCCACATGATCAATCTTACAATAGTGAGTAGGTCCCACCTCCATGCGATAGAGATTCATGTGGAAATATCATTTTTACATGCCGAAATATCAATTTCCTAAATTAAACAAAAAGTTTAATATGCTTTTTTAGTAAGTTAAGGATGTAGACAGTTAAATAGGTATTATAATGTGGCAATCACCTGTACATCAAGTTGTTTAGCAAGGGATACAGTCCTTTTCAGAACTTCTTCTTGCATGCGAGCATCGGTATCATCGTATGCTCGAACAAGCATGGGTAACACATGTGAAATTAAGTGCTCTTGGCTAGCCTGCAATAATACTAATTAGTTGAATCAATAATAAAGTCCGAAGCATGACAACGAACACTATTAGGGCAATTAACTAGTTTTAATGAAAAAACTAAATTAAGTAAAAGATTTAACTGCGCACTTTCCGATAATATAGATTATAAATAAGAGATTCACCACTAATGAACTTATGCAAACGAGTGAAACTTATAAAACTGTTGACGGAATTTTTCTTGGCACCAAGAAAATACAAAATATGATGTAAAATAAATACTTCTATTCAGAAACCTATCTGATGCAGGACAAGTCCACCAGACATAAAAAGAAAATTCTAGAAACTGTATTTAATTAAATTACTTTATTTATAATTTTTGAAGTTCTCCTATTAGAAACAATTTAGGTTCGGAAGAAGTTGATGAGTAGTATAAATTGGGATGTACTCTACTATTTTATAGGCAGTGAATTTATCATTATTTAGATTTGTAAGAAATGTTTGTGAGAGAATTACCATTTGTCCCAAATCCCCATCCGTCAATATATATATATATATATATATATATATATATATATATATATATATATATATATAAAAAAAACTGTATTAAATGGTAAGGATACTCCATACAAGTCACCATGGAAAATGTTTAATATTTTTTTCAGGGTAGACTGAACAAAACACCATGTTTTTTGCCTTATTTGCACATGACTCCTATTATCCCAAGCTAGGCACATAACCCTCGTGATCTTAAGTAAGAAAACCATTTGGGAGGGAGGTTATATACCAATTTATTCACCATCATGAGCTTCTTTTGAGACCATAGGGGCCTATGTACAATTCAGGCCAACCACGAGGTAATGTGGTATTCACCTATTTCCATATAAGGAAATGAAAACTTAAAGAGGGAGTAAACTAAGAAAGACCAGGATACCTTAAAAAAAATACAAAAAAAGGCCATTAAAAAAGAAAATCAATTGTGGATCTTTAAACAAAAAGCACAGAAACACCTATTGTTAGAACAGGTTGGTTCATTTTCCACAAAAAGCCGTGTCTGATACTCGTACCCATACCTGCACCCATACTCGTACACGAACACTACAAGTTTTGTTGACACGAGTATTTCTGGATTTTAGAAGAATTCATGTAGCATAGATTGAGGTGAGCTTTACAGCCACGTTAAGCATCAATAAACCCATCAGCAGCTGATGTTAATAAGCATACACAAGCACAAACAAAAAAAAAAAAAAAAAAAAAGTACCACAGAAATTCCAAACGCTGCAAACTTCGGACTTTGATAACAGAGTTTGGGTCATTTGGGATTGCATTCGGCCATAACATTTAAATTCCATGTGAATTAGCCAAGAATGTGTATTTTTCTTGAAATTTATTGTAACCTTCAAGTTTTTGTAGTATGACATTTTTCAATAACTGCTGGTAATTTTGGTGCACTAATCGCATGCTGGATCAAGTCTAAAGATTTCAGTCAAGTCTTTGTCCAGGTAGTATTAGAGAATTCCAATAGGTTACAATTATCTCTAAATTCGTTTAAATTGATACTCCCCCATCCCCCATCTTAACTCAAACCTTGTTTTGGTATGCTCAAGAGATTCAAGATGAGCCCAAAAGGGCCCACACTTGTATATATACACATATAAGCTTTTTTGATAAGCCAGATTAATTTACTTATGAAATTTATATTTACAGCTTGCAAAACTAGGTGACATTTAGTCTCACCAATTTAAGCACTATATGACCTTAATACTTCCCATTCTTCTTGGCCTTTGATAAAATCCACGTCCCGAGTCCATGCATCATAGGTTGTCATTAATCACAAACCTGTATATTTGTTCAGTCTATTTCATTGTGGACTTTTTGTCCTCCTAAGATGTTCCTTTCTTTTGTCTAATAATTAATAACTAATAGCACAGGGTCTTATTCTCGATTCTTAAATTTTATACTTGTTTTTTATTAATATTAATAATATTTTGAATAGAATATGTAATATTACTTTTAACTTAATAGGCTACTTTGTTTTTTACATGCTAATATTTTGGACTTTTTTCAAATTTTATTTATTACTTATTTATTTTTAATGTTAATTTTTTTCTTTTTCTTTTTTGTATACTTTACGTTAATTATTTGTACATGTTTTTTTTATGATTTAGATTTTTAATGTTTTTAGATTCCTTATTTTGAAATAAAGAAAAAATTTACTAATAATTATGCATTAAACATGAACTATTTTTACCTGTAATTCAAAATATTTTGAGATCCCTTTCATACTACAATATAGTATAATAAAATATTTAATTTAACAATAAAACTCAATTATATCGCTAGTTTCAAAAATATTGTCGCTTTTTAGAAGCAATGCAATATAGTATAATAAAATATTTAATTTAACAATAAAACTCAATTATATACTATCTAAATACCATATTTGATTTTTAACAATAAATTAAGTAATGGTGATGATGAACTTACTAAATATTATAAAATACCAAGTTATTGTAGGGTGGTCCAATAGATTTAGTAAAATAATACTTTCCTTATAAAATTATATTATTTAATTTATAATAAGATTTTACTTCAATATAATTACACTCGTATTTAATTAAGAGTAACAAATTCAAGTTAGGTAAGACCGTCTATTTGATATTTTTTTCTTATCAAATTATATTATCTAATTTGTAATAAAATCTTAAAGTTTAACAAATTAATATTAGGTAAGATGATCTTATGAATGTTTTTTTAAGTAAACAATATTACCAATTTTTATAGTTAACAAGGTCGAACTGAACGAAACGTCTTGTTGTACAGTTATAATATTATTATTGATGTTTGGATTTCATTTTTTACGAATTCTTATTGGATAGAGTAATTAATTTTTTTATTTATTTAATAATTGAATCATATGGTCAATTAGTATATTATATTTTTATTTTAATAAATAATAACAATTATATCATGTAAATATCTTTCTTATACTCAAAACTATAATTATATTCATATTCTAATAATAGTAACAAATTTAAGCTAGGTAGATTATTTTTATGATAATTTTCTTTTCTTCTCGAACTATATTATCTAAGGGTTGTATTATAGAATATAAATTTGAATAAAAGAAATCCATTAATATTACGTAAGATGATCTTATTTTGATTATTTTCTTATAAAACTATATTATGAGTTCTTGCTTCCTTATTAACCTACAATACTAATTCCAATTTTTAATTTGAATTGATAAATAATAAAATTTGACTTGAAGTTGGAAAAGTCAAAGGTCGAACCAAAAAAAGGAGGATGAACCAAACGCCAGTAGAGCAGACAGGTTTGAGAAAGGTCATTGAAAGTCCCATTTTCTCACTCTATTCAATAGACAATCTCTAAGACTATTAGTTATACCTAACAGGTCTTTCCCTTCAGCATTATTTGTACTGAAAAGCGAGTCAACAAATAAAAGAAAACAAGTGAAGAGAAGAATGGTTTGGGCAATGCGGTAAGTCAAAGGTGAAACTTGAGTCAAAGCCAGTCGGGCATCTGGCATGGTTATTAAGTCGTCAACTAGTTATGGCGACTAGTCATCCAAGCGTGTTGAGCATCACAAGGCGAGGGGTCAACTTAGGGACTGCAGGTAAGTTTAGCGACTTGGCAGCAAGGCGTCGCAAGTCGTCGGCAAGACAACGCCTTGCTACCAAGTCGCTCGACTTAGGAGCTAGGTCCATTTTTTTAAAAAAAAACAATCAACCATGACTCCAACCCATTGAACTAAAAGGAAGAAAAGAAGAGAAATGAAACCCAATCAGCCATGAGCCCCAAAGCCCCAGCACTAACCATCATGACCAAAAATTAAAAAGAATCAAAGAAAAACTTCCTTGTTGGGAGTCATGACTCATCATGCTCGCTGTGACGCGATTCCTCCCTTCGCTTCTTCTCTTTTGTCTTGTAAGTCCTCCTTTTCTTTGTCGTCGTTTCTTCTTTTCTTTGAGACTTCTTCGTCTCTTTTCTCGCTCCTCTCTTCGTCTATTCTTCTTTTTTGCGACAACTTCACTTTTCTTTTGCTGCGACTTTTCTTAGTTTTTTAGTGGGTTTCATTTTTGGAACATGTTTGATGGGATTCTACTACTTTTGAGTGGAGTGGATAGTCACTAGTCAGTGGACCATTGAGGTTTGGGTCACTGATGTTGGACTCCTACTGCTATCAATAAGGATTAACTTTATTTTATTAATGGAACTTGCTCATTAATATCTTTTTATAAATACCAAATTTATTCTACTCGCTTTGTTTTATAAACATGGGGAAAAAATCACGTGTCTATTGTGCTTGTTGCTAAAAAATGGAAAATAGAGAAACTTATATGTTGAATATTGTGAAATAATAATGTCAAATGTACGTGTTTATATATATATATAAATTTACATGTATAAATTGTACATAGAAAATGACTTGTCGACTTAGGAACGACTCGAGGCCTAGTCGACTAAGCTCTCGGCCAACGACTCGACTATACGACTTGACAACTATGGCATCTGGTCAGGGACAGGAGAAGGGTAACACTAGTAAAGTCTTTTTGTGTCTTGGTGTCATAAAAAGAGGACAAATGAAAGTCATTTTTGTTTGTTGCATAGGAATCCATGACAAATCAAATTGTCTATTTAATTATAGTATAAAAGTATCTTTGCAATGCCAGCATACTTATCCTTACTATCATAAATAATCCAATAAGGTCATTTTCCGTCCCAAAACTAGAGCCCTTAGAACTTAAAAGCCATAAACATAAAATGTTCGTTCAACCTAGTCCATTGCAAAATCACATTTCAGCAGCACTACCACAAGTATCCAAAAATTGTCCTACATTGAGCCCATTGCCATACTCCAATAGAATCACATATTATGTATATATATTATATATTATTTTATTGTGCCCACTTTAGCTGTCCTACATTGTGCTTGTAGCTTATTTGACAGCTTAAAGCTTGTAGTTTATTTGACAGCTAAAGTGGGCACAAGGAGGGAAGAAGCTAAGTAAGAATAACAAAAACAAAATATTAAAAATGGGGGAGTAATTAAGGTGGTATTTGCACCAAAAGAAAAATTAAATTACTCAATACAACCTCAGTAGCAGGTTAATCAGAAGATACAACAGTAAAATAATCCACAATAGAATCATTTATAGATCAGCTGATAGATTTACCTTGTTGATAATAAGCTCTGCATGCTTCACAAGTAGCAATAATGTCTCACCTGCAGCAGTACTTAAGACAGGAACAAGAGCTGGTAATGTTGATAGCTCGAAATCATTTTTGTCCTGCAATATGCTAAAGAAGTCGATTCATGATGCTTTAAGTGTTTAGTGTTTCATTCCTTCAAGTCAATTACTAGAATCAAATTAGTTTTTGAGGTGCAACTGTTTCTGATGCAAGACGGGTTTAGGAAAAGGTTTAGAGAATAAAGATCAAGGAGTAGAAAGAATGGCTAAAGGACCTATTTTTGCATGGAATCGGTAAGAGAACACACAAAGCACAAAGTTTTTAACTCGCAAATCAATATATTCAGTAATCTATCAAACAAATGAGATTACATTTGTTTATGTAGGAAACCTACTACTTGGAGGACAAGTAAAAACCCTAACTAAAAAGGACAGAAATTCTAATTTATAATTTAAACTTTAATAAAATAAGATAGGATTATGAATGGTGAGAATCATGCGAATGTAAACAATTATCTTTTCTATCTAAATGCAAGTTCTGCCTTCTTCTCTTTATTATCCCTCCCTAAGTCTATCTTCCCTCTCTTCCCCAACATTTCTTCTTATCTGATCTATGTTTATTCTATCTTCTTTTTCACAATCCTTCCAAATCCTGTTAATATTGATCTCTTGCTAACTGAAACCATGACAGTGTTCCTGGTTTCTATAGTCATGCAAATGGGTTGACATATTTTCTGAAGAAAGCGGTTATTGCAGTTGTTAAAATCTCAGTGTTTTTTTTAGTTCCCATCATAAGTGAAAGGTTAGAAGTTTGGACATTAATGTGTTCTAAAAGGTGCCAAATTACTTCCAAGTTTTAGGGTGAGGCATCAACAGTAATTATGCATGTTGAACATCAACAGTTTTATATATAGCAGGGCCACCTCAACAATAGATTATATAATCCACTTCTCAAATACAACTTCTATGTGAAGTGGATAAACAAAGAGTGATTTGGGTTCGAGCCAAAGATATGCTGAAGATATCTTCAGGAATCATGAATGGTATTGTATATATAACCAAAATAATTTGACCTTGTATTCCCCGTAATGTTTTCCCAAAGAGGTATATAGGTTTGATTCATTTCCAACAAGGTTTTTGAAGTGTAGATGAGAATTATCAAAACTTTCATTACATGCTGAAACTTCAGGTTACAAGTCTGAACTAGCTATAGTACCTGAGACTCAGCAATGGTCAGAACCATGGGCAAAATCATTGGTTGCATAACCATATTTTGAGCTCGGCACAAAGAGGTGGAAGAACCTGCATGCATCAGTAGAGAAAACTCCATTCATCATACAGTCCTTAAGTCTGAAAGTGGAAAAATAAAAATGTTTTATACTCTCTTCTATTCAAAAATATAAGATCAAAATGATTTTCAAAATTTCCTTCCAAAATAAATTACCAAAAAGACTTTTGGAAGCGTATAAATAAAAAAGTTAGTGCCTCATTTCTCAAGAAGATAATCTACCTTCTTAATTTTTACATTTTTAGTAAGTTGATCTTATGGTTTGGACTTCAGAAAGGAGGGAGTATATTCTCACTAGCAAAAAACACAGTTAGCAAAAACACGGATGAATGATCAACAACCCATAAGATATTACTTTTGAATGTATGAGATAAGTAGCCAAATAGTAACATCAAGCACTGAAGTCTAAGGAAAAGTCATATAGTAATTTCTTCTCTAAATATACATATGAATATATATGACCGATCTTCATGAATCACTACTCATCCACGATTCACAAAGATAACAAAATAATAATTGGGGAAAATTTTGGCTAAAGAGTAAACACATGTTTACCAAGAAGGCTACATAATAATAGCATAAGAATGGAGTAAGAAGCAACTCAAACCTTATACCGCAATACACGGGAATCAAAATCCTTCCACATGTCTGATAATGCTTTTAGAAACTCTGATTTCTGCATGTTGTCTCGTGCCTGCAATAGAATAACAAGTGTGACTTAAAAGTTGCACTTGCACCAGATTTCTAACATTCTATGTTCACAAATAAGGCAAATCGCTAGCTTCAAGCATTTCACCACCAATCTAAAAGTAAGTGCATACAAGCATGTGATCTAGGAAGCGAAGAGCACGCAATCTAGTATCATCCCGGAAAAAGGAGGAACCTGCACAGAAAGAATTAATATTAGAGAAAGAAAAATACACTATCAGAAAAATATAGGTTTAACCTATACAATCTGTTACCATCCACTATCTCTAACACTAACATAGTAGTCTTCCATAACCTAAACATATTCTTGACAAGAAATTGTTGTCTTGTGTGCTAGAACCAATATTAAGAAGTTCAAGACAGAGCTAGAGTATGATGCTTCCTGAAGATGGATGTTCAAATTATAAAGACAGGTTGCGAAGGGACTGGCAATCCATATCCATGACAAAATCAAGGATATGTTCATTAACATTTCTGGTCAAGATGGGTTAAATAAACTCACTAGGTGAGGAAACTCTTGGAGAGATTTACCCCTATTTCTTATACTTACAACTCCCGAGATCTGGAAAGAACGTAATGTACAGTATTGATTAGAGGGAAGCAGCTTAGCAGAACTTTTGAAATAGGTAGTCTTGTAAACTTGATAATGGTATGGCTATCCTTGTCATAAACAATTCTCTTTTCTTACCTTTCTTCAATTTTCGTGTTATCTTTTTCGCTTAATATATTGTATCATTGTGTGAGGTTAGATGTTTCCAAAACATGTAGATAAATATATAGGGACAGCATATAAGGATTTCGAGGATCCATGTTCTCACCAGTAAAATCAGATGCTGTTGGCCTGAAAGTTTCATTTGAAGAAAGCATTTTTTGCAAATCAGGAACCAAGTCAGAAGGGATGGACGAGAAAGCCTCTCTGGATAAGTAAGTTAAACTATTCATGTACTGTAGGAAATCAGACAAGTAAGATCACAAGTAAGTATAAGAAAAGAAAGAAGCAAGAAGAAAAATAATAAATAAAAAGAATATTCAACTTGAATAAAAAATGTATTTCATGGAAAATATAAGAAAATGATGACAGCTTCCCGAGTTGCCTTCCCTGGCTGAAGGATAGAGTCATACATCGTTTATTTACAAACTTGACATATTCTAATCCCTATAAGTTTATGAGAAGCAGAGAAATATAAATAGCCCAAAAATTAACTTGATACTGTCCTAGAGCAAACATTGTATATGAATTCTAAGCTATTTGGGATTAGTTTGCATTTGTCCTGAACCAGAAAACCAATTGTCCAACACCCACAGAATTTTCAGAACATTATACAGGTATTTTAGCTGTATACGGGTCCGATAAATTTCTACTTTTCTTTTGGAAAAGAAACAAAGGTACTACAGTCGAAGAAAAGAGAAATTATATCCTAGAAGGACAAGGATTACTCTACAAATGCAAAATAAAAATGATTTAATTTTCAAATCAGTGAAGGAGAATGATGCGGATCAGCCCGAGAGAAACCTTTTTTAAACCTGTCTTGCATCAAAGAAGAGTTTTTGGGCTGTATCAAGGGAGGAGTAGAGTTTAGTCGTGTGTGTGGGCTATGGTATGTTGTCCTAAGGAGGAAGGAGGTTGGTCAAGAGAATCTTGTGTGAAATAATCCGTCCTTACGAAGCAATGGAACTATATCTGAATTTTGAGATAACTTTGGGCGAAAAACTGTAATTTGGCAAATCAATAGCATGCATTGAGCACTTGGTGCAAGTAAGTAGATGAGGCAGAAACTGTCGACTTCGACAACATGAGACAGCTGTGGGGAGGCAAAGCACATTGCAAGACACAAAGCCACAAAGAAGGCTAAATCGTATTAATAAAATACTCGGGGATATTTTGGAAAAATCCAGGGAAGGTTTTGTGAATTTATGAAGCTATTGGACTAGCATGGATTGTAGGTAACTTTGGGGGAGCAAAATGTAATTTGGCAAATTAATAGCACACGGAGTAGTCAGCGCGAGCAAGAAGATGAGGCTGAACTATTCGAGTTCAATGGCCGGAAGCGGAGAGGTGAAGCACATGGCAAGGCTACAGCGGCAAGGCAATGATCGGTAGAGGAGTACCAGCGGTACAGCAGCCTTTTTCTCTTTTCTGCCCTGTTTATCAGGCTGCCTACCGTGAAGAAACCTTCTATTCTAGTCCAAGTGAAAAGGAAATGGTAGTCTATGTTACACGAACTTCTCACTTTCCCTTAAAAGTATCCATGTCCGACACTTGACACTCGGATAAGGATATGGGTACTATACACGTCATTTTAGTATAAATATTGGTAAAATAGAGGAGTGCCCGTGTCGGACTATTCAAAATACCGTGTTCAACCAAACACATTCTTTTTCTTTTTCTTTTTCTTTTTTTTTTTCATCCAAGTTCATGTAACATAGATGGCGGTATATATTGCATTCTCTAAGTTAGTAAACTAAATTGACATAATAAAAAGTACCTTTTTAAGCTTAATACTCCATTAATTTGGTGACTTCTAGTATACTACACATGAATCCTAGTTATTGTCCATGGGTCTTTTTTGGGTCAAGATATTAAGTTGATCAAGGAAAATCTTAAAAGTTTATTAGTTAGATCCTGTTTTAAGAGTGCCTTTGTCTTGGTATAAGTAGAACCAAATCTTAACATGAAAATCTATGCAACTCAATCAAGAGAGTTGCATTATTAGGTTTTGAGATTTACTTAATTTCAGATGCAAGGACTTAGCCCAACAATCAATCCTAACCCACTTCACTGTTATACTTTCTTAACACCAAGTCACCAACAAACCCAAGTACTTGTCAAACAAAACTTTTCAACAAACTCGTTCTAATTTCTGCAATGGATCAAATTTAAAACAGTGAATTTACAGACATGGATCATCAATCCTTTACAAATCCATGATGCATCAATCCTTTTGATCCATGACGCATCAAACCAAACTGATCCATGACGCATCAATCCCTCTCTTGCAATTGATTACCTATAAGGACCCACAGACTTTAAATCCATATTTTTGCAGCAAACCAAACACGGGTAGGATTAAGTTGGGTTTCTATTGCTACTACGCATCAATCCTCTCTTGCAATTGCATTACCTATATCAAGGACCCACATACTTTACAAATCCATATCTTTGCATCAAACCAAACATGGGTAGGATTAAGTTGGGTTTCTATTGCTACTAAGCATCAATGGAGAACTATAAAGATGTAAATTTGTGGGGACTTGAACCCAAGTCCACGTTGATGCAACATACCATTCCTCAGTATTCTAAGAATCCCTTCTAGGTCCGATTAATCCCCGCCTAGGCATTAGGCAGTCCTCTACCGCCTTGATTAGGTTAGGTGCTGGGACCTCTACTTTAAAACACTACAATACTTGCAATAAATTTGTTAAGCATTAAAAGATTGTTTTTTTGGTAATATTTCATGTAAAAATTAAAAAAAGTACATCTACTATATGTTTCGTATAGTATAACAAATATGTATCATAGTCAAATAAATAAATGAAAAGAAAACGCCTAGTCCACCTAGGAAAACGCTTAGGCGGCCTAAGCGCTCCCTCCCTCCGCCCCCTAGGTCCGCATAACGATTTTAAAAACATTGTCATTCCTCTAAATGAATCTGATATTATTAGGGCCATAAACAAACAAAGTTGTTCACAAACAAAACTTGACTAGACTTGAGTTCGTCTAACAATCCAAACTTAAACAAGGCTTTTTGTTCATCTACAAACCACATAAACGAGTTCAGGTCAATTTATGTCTGGTTTGACTCAAGCTCGACTCATTAGGCTTGACTAGAGATCGACTCAGCTCGACTCGCTTAATAATTATTATTCTTATAATTACTAAATTAGAAACAATAATTATGATTTATCCATTAAACATATAAAAGTTGACTCAAGTAGCTTGGCAAAACTCGCGAACAATTAGTGTGCTAAACGAATAGAGCTCGAACAGCACATCTCGTTTAGAAACATGAATTACTTGAATTATTTAACCTTTTTTTATTGCGAGCTTGAGCTCATTAAATCAAAACTCGACTTGACTCATTTACATCACCAATATTATTAATCAGAAATTAAAAGAAACTTGAAAGATTCAGAATGATTGGTATGCATTTAAGTTCACATAACCAATATATCATCACCATATCCATGTCCTCAAATCACATTAATCTTATATGTGCATTCTGTCACTTCATGTTTATACTGCATAAACTTGCAAGTATGTTGGCAATAATCGATGGAATGCAATCAGTTAACTAACATTATTAAGAAAACTAAAGGCTGGAAGAAAAATAAGAAATATTAACATAAACCTGCTACACGCAAAACCTAAATCAGTAAGAATTGTTCTTCAGAAAGAAATGAGCACAAACTATAGAAAAGGAATAATAGATAAATAAGTTCTTGTTAATTTAACCAAATGGAGCTAGTGAAGATATTAAGCAATGCAAATTGTTGAGCCAAGTAAAAGTGAGAATTGTACCATCTTGACATTGTTGTGGCAGTCGAACAAAGGCTTGTGAGCAACCAAGTGGTAAGCAAGGCACGCAAAACTGAAAATATCGGAATAACATCCAACTGAAGACGATTTACTCCGAACCAGTTCTGGAGCAGTGTAGTTCAGGGATGGTTGAAGGGGCAGTAAAGAATCTTCAACATCATATTCCTGAACAATCAAATGAGATCAGATATACTCCCTAACATGTGTTGGACTAATTTGGACAATCTCCAAACTAGAATCAAGAAAGCTAGAAAACCTTATGAAATAACATTCTTAACATGGCATGCATTATTCTTCCTCTTAATTTTTTTCTTTTTTTCTGAATACGTAACATGGCAGGCATTAAATAGCTTACAAACCAATTGATCAGGGTAGTATGGTTATTGTAGTAGATTATGAGATCCTTAAGTTGCATAACCACAAACAAACTTGCATAAACAGCAGCTTAACCTTTAGATAAGTCAATGTCCAACATAATGGTATTAAAGTGACCCCAAAAAAGATGGCATAATGTGCCCCTATTGTATGGGAAGAAAGGTCTCTACCCACCCACCCATCCAAAAGGAAAAGTTTGTGGTTCAGACTAGTGGTATTGGGTAGGAGAAAGTGTGAGACAAAAACTGTTTAAATAAGGGGTGCCAATTGGATACAAGACTCGCCCAGAGTCATAGATATTAAATAAGATCGAGCAGATTAAAAGAGGTAAGAAAAAGAATGCTTTACCCTCCCAAAGGATCTTAACTTGCCGCAGGCAAAGGCACAAATCCAAAAGCGCACAGTTTATTTCTCAAATAACTATACTCCGTTAAACTTGTGAAAAAACCCAAGAATTGGGAACCAAGTATAGTTAATAGACTTGGACTTATCATTGGATTTAAAGACCCAAAAATATAATTTAAAAGCCCAAACTTTAAAGCTTTTCTTGGCAGCCGACTTCTACATCCTGAAATAAAAATTATCAAGTTACCATCGTCGCCTATTAATCAAATTACAACACTAGAATCAAATTAACCTACGCCTAATTACATTATTAATCAGCCATAATCCATGAAGAATGTTAAGAAAGTCTTAACATGCATCCCACATCATTCTTGCCTCCACTGAGAAAAATTGTCCTCGAGTTGTTAAGGTGGAAGAACGATAAACCAATTGCTAAGATTTTGACACCACAAACATACAAAATCAGGAAACTCTTTCAAATAAGGTAGAACTTTTGGAATCCATAAGTATATATATTTCTTCTACTTATCCCAAAAAAAAATGATATATCTATCTTCTCAATTATACATTTATACCGATGAAGCAATCATGGATGACAAAATCATAGTTTTGATGCAGTCACACTTCATGATTAACTTTAGATTGTTTTGGAGTAGGCTTCAAATTGCTATCTCAACTTTCTTTAGCTTCAAATTTGTTATCGTTCGACTCTTTTGTGATCTCCTCAAGTTGCTTAGTTTCTTTCTTTGGCACATTCAGTACAACCTCTAATTGAATTGGACCCTTTGACATGTAAGGAAGTGCTTTGATGATTTTATTCCCCTGTACACAAGAATAGCAGAAAAAGATATATATTTCGACTAAAATATGTTGACTTTCAATTAACCTAATTTACAGGTCATGTCATTGTGTCTACTCGCAACAAGAATCTGACATGTTTTTGTCACAATATATAGGAATCCTTTCCTACCTCGTGGTCCACATGTACATGTTCAATCCAAGGTTGACCAATCACAATATGTGCAACCAAGCACAATATGTATAACGCTTTAAATGCAACTCAGAGTTTAACTTCATTTTTTCTATTGCTAAATAAATCCAGGCTTCTTCAGTCTTTTGCCAATATAACTACTCAATACAATATATTGTTTTTTATTGTCGCATATATGCCATGCTTATTTTCAACATTTTAAGGGTTTGTCATGCATGTGCCAATTTATCTACAATATTTATTATCTTTTACGGTGAGCCATTTAGACAAATTAAATTCAACCATAAGTACATTAGACACATTCCTAAGACTTATCAAAGAAATGTAAGATATTCTTATGATATCATGAAAATAATGTTCAAAGCTAACTTTATGGAAAAGTCATATTTCACTAGTCTGATAATGTTCAACTCACGGCATAATGGAAGGACTGCACATTAGTTGAATCAGAGGATGCTTGATCTGTCGTGATTGCAAAACCAAAACCGCCTAGCTTCCATGCTCCATTTGAAGTAATGAGGACAGTCTGCAACAGAAAATGAGCAAATATTGTCATTTGAAATAATTTATTAATTAAACATGAGGCACAAAACTAGAATTGGTGAAATGGATATTCATTGAAACAAACTTCAGAAAACACAGAAAGAGGACAGAATTAATATTTTCCGCTTAAATTTTTTAACCATATATATAACACTTTGCACATAAATGAGATAGCCTAGGTTTGGGAGCCTTCACTTTCCATCATTTTACATGGAAAATTTTTTAATAATATAATTGAGCAGATGCAAGAATAGCGAAGGTTAGAAATTCATTGATCTCAAGCTAGCTGAAAACAAGACAAACAAAAGAGCACTTAAAAAAGTCCAGCGTCCAACTCTAAACAAGTCAAACACAAAGGTTTCCTTAAATCCTCCCATAGAAAAAGCCCAATGGGAGGAAAAAAGTTTATCCCATTCATCGACAAATTGAAAGATTATCTCTCCGTAACCAGTGTAGCATTATTTTGTCAAATTCCCCAAAAAAAATATTAAATAAACAATAGAATAAACCACACTTACTATAGTAGCTTAGCTTAGCTTCAGTATGTCTTCCAAACCGTCATAATTGAATCAATAAAGTATCTTCTACAGGACTCACCAAAACCTCCAACACTCCCAAAATAAATAAAGTTCCATAAATCCCAAGCAATAGGGCAAAGCAAAAATAAATGAGAATGTATCTCATTGCTTTACCTAATGCTTATACATAAAACAAATGCAGGCCGCACTTTCCTCTCGCAAAACCGAAAAGAGAAAACACAAAAAAATAAAACAAAACAACAGTTTGTTTAGCATGTAGATACATTATAATGTTAGTAAAGGAACTATCGACCATGATCTTGTGTTCAACAAACTGTATGTTTTACAGTAACTACTTTTCCTTTGCCTATTCAGTATTTCAACATACCTTCAACTGTGACACACAACCAATACAGATGAACTTAGTCGTGTTGATGACTCTATTTGTCTATTTGTCTTCTCTCTTTTTTTGTGACCGAGTCTAATGAGTAGTTGAGTTTAATCTGACTTGATCTTTCTAATTTCTTTCACACACCAAATTCCACTTCTCGATATGTAGATTTGAATTTTCCACATATATGAATTAGCAGTCACCTATTCACGTATAAAGGATTTGAATCTACGATACTGTCTCCATCAAGGGCGGAACCAGAATTTACTCCTAACAAGGACGGATTTTAATTAATTTTTTTGTTAAAACTAAATAAATAAAACTTAACTAATCATAATAATATTTACAAATTAAAATGCTATCCTCCTAAACCTTTAGCTTGAAAATGTTAAGATAATTTCATTATCAATAGTTTCAAATGCATCACTTTCGAAGTAAGGAACTAAACAATCATTCAACCAATTTTCGCTCTTTTGGTTTCGGAGATTGGTTTTAACAATATTCATCATTGAAAATATCCTCTCTACCGAGCTGGCAAAATCAACTAATTTCATTATTCTTGTTAACCAACTTTTCAGCAAGTTCACCAATCCCTTTTACATTAAAAAATTCAGGATTTAGAAACTTACTTGTCATAGTTCAATTTGAACGATTCCTTGAAGAAATACAATTTCAACCGTATGCTCAAAACTTCAAACAAAATTTGTTTTCTATATTCAAGCAAAATCAAGCCAAAACACATCAAAATCAAGTCACAAACGCAACCAAATCAGGACGTACAACAAAATCACCAAAAAATTGAAGTTTATTTAGCCCCAAACTACAACAAATTCAAATAAATTTTAAATTATCGAACAAAAAAAGCCTTAGTTACCTCTTAAGTCCAAAATACAACAAAATCATCAAGATAATTGAAGTACATTTAGTCCCAACTAACAACAAATTCAAAAAAAATTAAAAAAAATTATCAAACAAAAAAAGTCCTAATTTAGTTATCTCTTTAGGATGAAAAAATCAAATCAAAGGATGGGGTTTGATCCGCTTGGCGTTTGATATGCGTAGTGGAAGAAAAAAAATTAAGTGAGCGTGAGGTTCTGTAGTTTTTTTTAGAATAGAAGTAGTTTTAGTTTTTTTTGCCCCCTGCAAATTTTAACCTTTCCATAAATCTACCCCTTAAGTTTATTAAATTATATTTCTACCCTTGCCCCTATACTTAAGGGGGGAAATTCAGCATAGGCACTTAGGCAGCTACCTATGCTGCCCTCTATATAGTTCCGGCCCTGCTCTCCATTACCATCTTGCTAATTTTGGATTGCAGGAATCAATGCCATAATGGAATAGCTCATTTTGACGGAATGGCCCATTCTAACAGAATGAAAAGAAGTGTTTGATTACTCATTCTAGAAGAATGCACCATCCCAATAGAATATAAATTCATTCCATTTCCTTGATTTTTATTTCATGGGAGAGGGTGGAATGGGTCCCATTCAAATATAATGACAATAATATCCTCCTATCACAACACCTTGTGCCCTCTCACTACCGCCGCCGCCGCCTGCCAACACCCGCTACCATCACCACCTGTCAACAACCCACCCACCCACCACCACTGCCAACAACCACCACCGTCACCAACCACCCCCACTAACAATTAACAAACATGTTTTTGAGGTATATTTGGGTATTTTTCTTTTTTGTTAGTGGTATTTGGGTACTTTTCTTTTTGATGAGAGGTATTTATGACATTTAAATTTTTACTCCATTCTTAGTTTAATTCCTGAATCCAACCAACATGTGCTTGTAATCCTAAAAAAACATTTTCATTTCATTCAGGTATACATTACAAGCCTGTCTTATTTTGTTCCTTCAATACAAATGCAACATCAAGTTACAATGTAGTATCCGGATCCTGAGGAAAAAAATCCTACTGGTATATGTTTTGTCTACCTAAGTGTTGTTGTTTATCTGATAGAATAATAATACTTTATTACTTCATCTCATGGTACTACATTACATTTGTTCATTCTTTAGACCTCAGTATATATAAGCATGTATTAATCCTATTCGGAGAAAATTAAAGAAGATGAGGTAGTGTTGTTGTTTATCTGATAGAATAATAATACTTTATTTCTTCATCTCATGGTACTACATTACATTTGTTCATTCATTAGACCTCAGTTTATATAAGCATGTATCAATCCTATTCGGAGAAAAGTAAAGAAGATACCTTAAACTGCTCTATCCTAAAAGTTATATCCGGGATATAACTTCATTGCTTCAAGGCTGAAATACTACTGTTTTATAATGGCTTTTCAAGATCAAAACCGATTCTCACGTTTTTCTACAGCAAAAGTGCTAGCTAGAAAACTATCTTGTACCAACCTTAGGTCGACACTCCTAAAAACTATCTTCTCTTGCAGTTGCTTGGCAATGGCCTCTATTCCAAATGGATTTACAATACCTTCTTGGAAGGTAACCTTATTGAAGCAGTTCTATATTTCTACGATGTGCCTGCTTTATCCATTTGGCTATATTGTCACTTGTGTCTAGTTCTTTCTGGGCTCAAGAGACCTTTTCATGCCCGGTAAAAATGTTTATAGCTCAAATGTCCACGATTTGACCTTCTAACGCACAGTCGCACATATTCTACTCTCTTTAACAACAATATCCATAGAGCATAACTTTTATACTGTTTTACATTATTATGAGCTCTCATATTGTAAGTATAAGAAAAATCTCCTCCTTTTGTACATTCTCATTTCAAACAAAATGTTCTTCAATTTTGAAAAATAAATAAATAATATGATTTTGTCTGTCAGTCAGGTTCTGCTCTTTGGACTGCCAATTGGACTACTGTTCTTCATGTCTTGTGTCGTATACTGGATACAATCTTTCAGAGTTTAATGTTCTCTTCTTCTTCCTCTTTAAAGCTTTGTCCTTCTCCTAATGCTGATTGCTTGGGATGAATCTGACCATAAATCAACCACAACTATTTTCATATTTAAGCAAGAGTCTTACCTCTTGCAACAGTAACAGATAGGGTGTTATAACATTATCATTTGCTAAGGCAAAGTATTGTAACATCACTTATATTACTGCTGCCAACTCCTCACTGACATTGTCAAACCTGGCTTCTCTTTCATCCCTACTTGCCTGTAATAGCAGTTCCATCTAAATTATTATGATAATGCCTTTTATGAGCACATAAAGTATCATAATCTTTTTGACAACATCTTGAGATAAAAGATTGCCTTTCCCATTGTTTCTACCTATTTTCACGGAATCGAGTCAAATTTGCTCTTAAAATCTAAATAGAGGATCAAAGTATAATAAACCAAAAATTAAAAGTCACAATCACTGGACATCTAAATCCCCTTTTTCAGCCCCCTAAAAAAAAGAGAATGAAATGTTGAGGTTGATGGCTAATGATAACAGAAGAATTTAACGACTAGCACTCAATGATAATCTAGTCCAAAAATAAATGTACAAAAACTAAAAACTCCTTTTTAATCTCCAAAGTACCTCTGCAAACTAAAATCTTGAATTGAGACGAGAAGAAACAACTTTATAGGACATGAATAAAAACTATTGAAAATGTGATATATAAGAAGTCGTCTTAACCTCGGGACAAATGGCCCGATGAATGAGGCGTGCATTATTGTGAAGAAAGTCTAAGGATTCTGAAACCTGAAGCAAACCATGCTTTACTTCCAATAAATCCATTTCCTGCAAAAGAGGAAGCATTTAGCTAAGTATCAATTACAGAAGATGGGCATTAAGAAATTATATAATGAAACTCTTTCCAACGTTTGCAAGTTTGATCTTTCAATCTCATAGAAATAGTTAAAATTTTCTACATTCCCATTCCCATTCCCATTTACAAAATGTTAGTATATCTTACATATATGTCATGCATGTATAAGTTGGCACTGCTTTTAATAGAATCTTACTGCCTACTTAGTGGAAATAAAGACATAGAAATTTATGAAGAGACAATAATCATAAATTTGATGATATAATGTTGACAGGTATTTCATGCATGCCAAAGCTGTGAAGCAATCATGCTGCAAGGATTTGAAATACTGGAAGATCGATTGGAATTATCAAACCTTATAGAGCTTTTTACTTCAATGGTAAATAACATAATGATCTACAGATTTTGATTTAATTGCCTAGATTCAAATTTTTAGATGCATATTTTTCTTTAGTCTCTACCTAGTTGGATATTTGAATTGTCTAATTCTCCTTAGGTTCAGCAACCACTTCATAGAAGCCCTCAAGAAATAAAACAGAATAACTAGAAATAATTTAACAATGGAAAAAGCCACACCTACATTGAAGTAGAAGTATAGAATATAACTTCAATTCAGCACAATATGGTTGGGCAATAGTAAAAAAATCAGTTGCTCTTGTCCCTCTCCTTTTCTTCTTCTGTTCTTTGTTTATTTTTTAGCATTTTATCTTCCTCCCTATGTTTGTATATTTTTCCATAGGTGGAAGTGACTGTATTATAATTATAGTCTTTCAATTCTATTTCAACAAAAAGATAGTGTAGATCATAGCTCAATCCTAGAATTCAATTAGTATAAACAATGCAAATTTGAATTATTACCATTCCTTTGAGTTCCTTTGGCACCTTAGCAATATTATCCACATTGCCAAGCGCATTTGCAACGGACGCAAACATCGGCTCAGTCACCATTGCCATTGCATTCTTACTCTCATCCAAAGCCTGAACCACGTGCACCACACCGGGGTGCCTCAACCGGACCAGCCGAGCCGCATCGGCCCTAATTATATCCAAAAACGAGTCCTCGGCGGCTTTGGAGAGGCCAACTCGGAGCCGAGCCTCCGTGAGGGCGCGCTTATCGAGCAGCCAGACGCAAACGGTGGGGTACTGTTGGGAGATGGTGGATCCATTACGCCCCTTGCCGGAGTACAGCTTCCACACGAGGCCTGGGCCTGCGGAGCCGATCTGATCAAGGAGGTCGTAGTCCTGGAGGGGCTTTGGTCCGGTGACTTCCTGTACGGTGGTCTGTACCGTCTTCTCGATCACTGCTGCGGTTTTGGCGAAGGCTTGGCTTAGGGTTTTCATGTTGAGGGACATTGTGGGGATAATTGGATTTTGCTAGGGGTTTAATTTGGAAAGATCACCGCCGATGACGACGACGGAAGCGGCGGAAGCGGCTGAAGCGGAGGAGGCGGCGGTGTGCGGCGGTGGAGGCAGGCGAGATGAATCGGATTTGATCAAATTCCACCTTAATGACTTTTTCTCTGTAGTTTCTTAAAGTATATACTAATTCCTGTGTATAGTTTTGAATCTGACGTCACCTTGATTTTTTGTCACTCTCTTCTCCTTACTAGTTCTTGCTGTCTCTGGTTGTTTCTTCCTTTTTCCTCTCAAAATTGGATTGTAGGCATACTAGTATCATATAAAATCATACTCATACGTTTCATATGCATTTATATATTTTAATGGCCCACGTCACGTGTTAGATGTTATATATAAGTGTATATAAATTTATATGGCCGTAAATAAGTCGGGCCAAGTCCATTTTTAACTTGTCCAACTAGAGTTTGTTTAAAAGTTAAACGAGTTGAATTTAAATTTAAATAAATTTAAAATGTTGTGTTTGAACTAGTTATATACTCAAGCCGGCTAGTCCAACCGAGTCGAGTTTGAGTCCGGCTCATTTGTTTTTTCATTTTTAACTTCTTCATTTTTTTGATAAAAATGTAAGTTTAAATTAAGCCATGCATAATAATAATTCAATAAGAGTCATGGTACAGTCATCCAAATACCAAATTTTTAGCCGTAGTACTATAATTTAAATTAACAACTATCAAAATATGAATGAATAACCATAGCAATGACCAACTTGCATCGGCTTCATTTTTCATAACAAACATGCAACAACTTCATTTTTCAACAACTTGTAAGAACACATTCCATCAATCTGGTCTTTCAATTGTATCTAAAATGTAATTCATCGCTAGTTATACCTTTAGTATTAGTGAGCAAATTGGTTAATGCTGAATTCACAACTACTACGGTAAAAACTTTGCCTCAAATGGGACATCACTCCCCTTGGATCAATTCCCATATAAAATTTATTTCATTTTTATGCATTTACCCCGCTGAAATTATATTACCAACTATTTAAAGGGTTAAAACATTTTTCATCACTAAACTTGGGGTCCATTTACAATTGTATTAATAAATTCAATTTTTTACCAATCAACTCATTAAGCTTTATTATTTTTACAAAAAACAAACACCGTTAAAGTAGTAAATTTTTAACCTCGTTCCTATATGGAAATGCAGAGATGGAAAATGAATGAAAAAAAATCAAATAAAGCATACTTGTCATATATGTGCCCTTTGCCAGTATGGCTTCTCATATTACTATTATTATTGTTAACGCCAAGTTTCGTCGGCGTGTCCAACCACAGAATTCACACGCTAGAACCTGCACAATAACAGATCACACAGAAGCTTGACGGCTTGTGCCGCCGGGGGATAGCTCCGGTGTGAGAATAAGTACAGGTCGTTCACAAGGTTTAACAATGGAGGCTAAGTGTTTAGTGCTCAAAAGTAGGTATTACCTGTTAATTGTAACATTGACCTTGTATTTATAGTGCTCACCACATTTAGAATCCTTCGGATTAGGACTCCTAGTCATGGTAGTTATCATAACTTGGGTTCAACACAATCTCCTTAAAAGGTGCAAGTGGAATCCAATCCAATCACTACCTTTGGAGTTACCTTATTCAACCATAATTAGGTCTCCAGGCTCTATCTTGTGAAGTCCCCACCGCATAGGCCCAACCCAACCGAACCCCTCATCAGTGCTGGGCCTCTACCAAAGGACTCAAGACCCGGCCAGAACATCTTACATCGAGGTAAGGCTCTACCAAAGGACTCGGATGTCAACCCGAACACCATCAACTCACCCATGGGCTTCGGCCAGATGGGCTCACGAACCCCTTCAAGTGTCAGGCTTTCGGCCCACGTGAAGGTCGGTAAAATACTCCCGAACATTGCCCCCCAGTCTCTTGTTATAATGTACTTACAATTAGAGACTTGAAAGGTCAGGTATTCGAAAGGGCACGACAGCTAATGATGAGCCGTCTGGGGAACCCAAACGGTCTATCCTCGTTTCTTGAAATGTTGCACGCCTTTCCATGCCTGGTCCCACCTTGAGCATTTAATAGCCATCATTGGGTAGCGTGCGACTACACCTATAAAAACCCCCTTTCTCTCCCTCATTATCACTTTTCCCAAATATCTTCATTTTAAACTCTCTGTCTAACTTTTCCGGCAAGGGCGATTTTTGGCAAGCATTTCGTTCTTCATTTCTCTGTGATTTTGACCTCATCCTTGCTAGCATTTACTTCAGTGGCTGATCAAACTCCAAACACCACGGAAATCACCATTCCATCCTCTATTCTCTCCACCGATCTCATACCGGTGGACCTTCCGGCACCCCCATCTGAAACTGATGTTCTTACCATTCTTCCTACTCTAATAAGCACCGAGGCCAGAATTCAAAATGCTTATCACTCTGAAATAGAGTTTTCCCACATCAACACCCAATCCACCATCACCCCCTCCCAGTTGTCCGAGATCCGACTTCTATTTAACATCCCAAAAGAGTATAAACTCCGCGTGCCCCAACCGGGGGAGAAAATGTTCTGGAAACCCGACGGTGAGTGGGTTTCCATCCCTCTTTACGTTCTTAAATACGGGGTTCGGTTCCCTCTTCACGAGTATATCTCATCTTTCCTCGGCTTTGTGGGAATCGGGTTCGCACAACTTGTGTCGAACTCGTATATCCACTTAGTTTCCTTCATCGCTCTATGCCAAGAGATCGGGATCACTCCTGGTCTCGACTTCTTTTTCGCTTTGTTCACTGTCGGTGGGTCGAAAGAACCAGGTCTTTGGCAGCTAAACAAGCGTGCCAACCGTCCCGTACTCATCAAGACCCCTTCGAGCAACAAGGGGTGGCACCCACTGTGGTTCTTCGTCAGGGGCACCGACCTCTAGCTCCTTCCTCACTGGGCCCATCCCAAGGACCCTATAGCCAAAGTGTCCAAATTCCCGAAGGATCGTGCTGATGTTTCCAAGGAATTCTACCGTAATTGGAGTCGAACTACCTGGAATCTGGGGGTTTTGTCCAACGAGACCTGGCTGTACAAGCACGGGCTTAAGTATCTCATTCCTCGACTTGTCTACAGTTCGCTTAATTCCTTCGCCCCTCATTTTGAAAGCCTTTGTATTAACAAATTCTTTTTTGTGCAGTGACGATTTTCAAACCCGAGGGGGCGGACGAGTCCTTGACCCCTCTCCCAATTGAGGTTGGGCCGATTCACCTCCTTGTTACTGATGATGCGGCCGAAGGTGAGACCATCCCGATTGTAGAGCTCTCGACTGGCTCCGCTTCAGATTCGGCCCCCCCGGCTGCCTCCGTTCCCGAACCTTCGAGAAAAAATGTGTTGAAGATGAGCCGAGCTGAGAAAGCGGCCCTGCTAAAGAAGACCAAGAGGCCTTCCAAGCCTTCCGAGAAAATCCGCCTGAGTTATTTCGCAATTTGCATCAAACCAACTCCTCCTCCCCCCGCTCAGGTCGCGGTGATCGAGGATTCAGAGAAAACCGAAGAGGTTCCTCTCGAACCCCGATCCAAGAAACCACGACTTACCAACGACCCCGAGCAACCCATTGTTGAGGCCGATCCCCTCGTCGCTTCAACACCTACGTTCAAATCGAGTTCATCCATCGGGTCGCCGACTACCTGTTGGCCGAAGAGTCCTTCGGAGGTATTTTCGTTCAACCTGTTCGATCACTTCAAGCTTTCGGGCGATAACGAACGGTTCCGGGGATTTACTTCCGAAGAGTATCTGGTGGCATACGTCCGGGCTCAATGCCAGGTAAATCCCAGATTGGTTAACTTTTCTGTCACTTTCGTATTTCATTCTGCATGGCTGACCCACTAATTCCGCCACAGGCCAACGCCATCCTTTCCCGGGCCATTCCACCTCTTACCCGATCAACCAAAAAAGAGGCTCAGTTGATGACGGATATACAACTTTTTGAGGTCGAGATTCATGGCCTGAATTCAGATCTGAAGAAAGAGTGGGATCTCCACGCTGAGACCCGTAATAAGGCAACCCAGGCCGAACGACAGGCCGACGAACTAAAGGAACAATACTCTCTACTTCAGCAAGAGTTCGTCAGCCTCGAAGGTCATGTCAAGTAGCTTCTAGAGGAGAGAGACCATCTGTCCGAAGAGAGCAAAGAGCGGTTGCAGGCGCTTCACCAACTCGAGGCAAAGTTCGACGGGATCCATGAGAAGATGATGTATCTGATCCGAGAGAACAACACCTTGAAGGATAAACATGCCAAGGTCAAGCAGCGCACCATAGAAGAATACGAAGAATCCCCTGCTTTGACCGAAAAGATCATGGCCCAGTTCACTGAAGGCTATGAGACTTATCGGGAAAAGGCTCGGGCCAAATTGAATGCTGCTGGGCTCGATGCTTCCGTTCTTGACTCGTCGGACGAGGAATCCGAAGCTGGGGATGAGTCTCCTCCAGAATAGCTTTTGTTAAAATTTGTAATCTTGTAACTTTCATTTTTCTTCTTTATCTGTACTTTGCCCGAATCTTATTCGATCGGGGTTTGTAAAAATTTGAAGATATGAATGAAGTATAATAGTTTTGTTTATAAATTTTTGTAATCAGTTATACTCGTGACTTATCTCGATCAGTTATGTCTTCCCGAACCCTCTGATCGGAATATCCTCGAAGTTTGTCTGATTAAAAAATTTATTATTTTTTCGATCAGTTATACCCGCGACTTTTATCGATCAGTTATGTCGTCCTCGACTTTCTGATCAGTTTAAGCCTGATGTTTATCTGATCGGGTACCGAAAACTGTATGAATATAGATGAAGTTAAACATCTCCGAAGAAAACTTTCATTTATTTCATTTAAGATTGAAACGGTTACATGGATAAAGAAAAGAATGACATAACTATTACTGGTAAAATTTTCTAAGTCTTCCAATATGCCATGTATTCTTTACTTCCGAACCATCCATTGCTCGAAGCCGGTATGTACTGGCTTCTAAGACTCTACTACTTCGTAGGGTCCCTCCCAGTTAGGCATCGGGTTTGCTTGGGGTGTTTACGGGGGTTGATGCATCCGACTCCCGGAGGACCAAATCACCCACTTCAAACCTCCTCTGTTTCACCTTTTGCTTATAGTGTCGGGCTGTTCGCTGCTGATAGATAGTCAACCTCATCACAGCTGAATCCCGAACCTCTTCCAGCAGATCCAAATTTGTTTTCAAACCTTCGTCATTGTATAGTTCTTTGTACTGACTGACTCGAAGAGTAGGGGACCCTATCTCAACTGGTATGAGTGCATCGATCCCGTATGCCAGTCGAAAAGGAGAGTCCCCAGTTGTTGTCCTTGGAGTAGTCCGATATGCCCACAAAACACTGAGTAGCTCTTCGGGCCACTGACCCTTTAACTCATCCAGCCTTCTTTTAATCCCATTGAGCAGGGTTCGGTTGGTCACTTCTACTTGACCATTCAATTGAGGATGAGCGACTGAAGTCTTGCGGTGATGAATTCCCAATTCTTTCAGAAAGCCTTCGAACTTTGACCTCACAAACTGTCTGCCATTATCGGAGACCATTGCCATCGGAATACCAAAGTGATAAACGACTCCCTCTTTGAAAAATTTTAGGCATTCTTGTTCGGTGATCTTCTGCAGTGGTTTGGCTTCGACCCATTTCGTCATGTAGTCGCGATCACAAAACTAACTTGCCCCTTGGCCTTCGGCAGAGGCCCTAAGATGTCGATTCCCCATACAGCAAAGGGGATCGGGGATAAGACCGAATATAGCTCTTCAGGGGGTTGATGTGGGATAGTGCTATTCAGCTGACACTTGGGACACCTTCTGACGAATTCTTGGGCCTCCGTGTAGATAGTTGTCCAATAATATCCCTGCCTCAAAATCTTATATGCCAATGACTTGGCTCCCATGTGATCCCCAGAGATCCTTCATGTACTTCCGAAGAGTGTAATCCGCCTCGATGGGGTTAAGCATTGAAGCGTTGGGGGAGTCAAGGCCCTTCGGTATAGGTCTCCGTCTATGAGGACGAAGTTTGAACTCCTGTGTTTAATTTTTCTTGCAAGGATTCGGTCTGAAGGTAGAACCCCATCCGCCCGGACACGTGATGTAAGGTGTGAGCCAAGTGATCGAGTCGGTCCAAAGCCCGGCACCTCATCTGTGGAACACTTGGTCATTCTAAAACCTCCAGGTATACTGACCTATTGAAGGAGCTTGCTTCGGTGGTTGCCAACCTTGCTAGGGCATCTGCTACTATATTATCTGACCGGTCCACCCCCTGACAACTATGTGATGTGAAGTACGTAAGCTTATCTTTCACCTCGGCCAGATATTTTGTCATTCTTGCCCCTCGAGCCTCATACTCTCCCGACAAATGCTTGACCACCAGTTGCGAATCACTGTAGATGACCAACTTCTGTACTTCCAAGCTCCGGGCCAACCGTATCCCTACTAGGATGGCCTCGTACTCTACTTCATTGTTCGTGGCCTTGAACTGAAATCGAATCGCCTGCTGGACTTTGAACCCTTCAGGACTTGTCAGGATGACCCCTGCCCCACTAACGTCCGATGTCGACGATCCATCCATGTATAAAGTCCACGCGGTTGGCCCTTGTTGGGTTTCGGTCACTGTATTCACGTTTGGTTCCGTGAAAGAGCACTCCACGATGAAGTCTGCCAACGCCTGACCCTTGATTGTCGTTCGGGGATGATACTCTATAGCAAATTACGTTAGCTCTATCGCCCATGCTGCAAGCCGACCCGACACATCCGGCTTATGTAATATTTTCTTTAACGGCTGATCCGTATATACCACCACCATCCGACCTTGGAAATAATGCCGAAGCTTCCTGCTTGCAATGATTAGGGCATACGCTAATTTCTCTAGGTTCGGATATCTTGTCTCTACATCTCGAAGAACGTGGCTGACATAGTATACCGGGAACTGCTTTCCTCCCTTGTTCCTCACCAATGCTGCCTCTACTGCCATCGGGCTTGTAGCCAAGTATAAATATAAAGGGTTCGAAGGGATCGGTTTCATCAACAATGGTGCCGAACTCAGATATTTCTTTATCCCTTGGAACGCATCTTCGCACTATGAGGTCCACTGGAAACTCTTATCGTTCTTCGGTCCCTTAAGAGTGTCAAAGAAGGGTAAACATCTTTCGGCTGATTTCGACACGAATCTCCGAAGGGCAGCTATCCGGCCTGTGAACCTCTGTACATCTTTGTATGTCTTTGGAGATTTCATATCTAAGATCGCCACAATTTTTTCCAGGTTGGCCTCGATTCCTCTCTTGCTTACTAAATATCCCAGAAACTTTCTTGAGCCCAAGCCGAAGGTACATTTGGTTGGGTTCAGTCTCAGTTTGTGTTTCCTTACTATTTCGAAGAAGTCTTCTAGGTCCTCTAGGTGATCCCGGACTGACATGCTTTTTACGATTATGTTGTCCACGTACACTTCCATACTTCGACCCAGCTGCTTTCTGAATACAAAGTTCATCATCCGTTGATAAGTTGCCCCCGCATTCAGCAATTCGAAGGTCATCTTCCGATATGCATATATGGCCCGAAGAGTGATGAAGCTTGTCTTCGGGATGTCATCCTTGTTCATCAAAATTGGTGGTATCCCGAGAAAGCGTCCATGAAACTTAACATGCCATACCCCGAAGTGGCATCAATCAGTTGGTCTATGTTGGGTAGAGGATAGAAATCTTTTGGGCATGCCTTATTAAGATCTGTGTAGTCGATGCATAACCTCCACTTCCCATTTTGCTTCTGAACCAATACCACATTCGCTAGCCAGGTCCGTCACTAAAGGGGAGTGAGCTCGGGTGAGTTAGAGAAAGGGTGAGCTTAAGATCCGGACCGATATATATATATATATATATATATATATATATGTTGCTTCTCATAAAACTATAAAGATGATTCTGGTTTTATTTTATTTTTTAAAATCTATTTTTGGAAAAAAAATCCAATAATTGGCATCAGAGCAATCTTTATGCTTTTATATGAATAACATGAATATATGTTTATAGGTGATTTTCGAAATCCAATGTTTTAGGGTTTTAATTAAGTAATTTGTCCATTACTGTTATAGAATTAAAGTATGCATGAGATGTATTAAAGTATTTTTTATGGCACATAGTTGGATAGATTATTGTTCTAACTTCTATTTTTCAAAATTGATTGTTACATACTCTCATGGCTAGTATAAATGCATGTTTTAATAAAAAAAATTGTTGGTTTTTATTTTGGGTAGTAAAACTCCTACTGTGAGTAATTTAATTTTTCTACAGTTTAGATGATATGTAAATTCTTAATGAGTACAGGTTTCATTGATGTAATTATACATAAATCGGATGTACACTTTGTATGAAGCATATGACCTATATGTAATCCATTGCGTTAATAATATGTTAGTTGTTGAAAAAGATGGACATAAAGTTTTTTTTTTCCAAAATCTGAGATGAACATAGAGTCGTGTAGAATACAATATTCGAGTTCAACAAGGATGTTTCAAGAGAGTTCTTATGGATCTGGGATTGTTGTTAGCCATGAAAATATATTGTTATGTAGTTATCTTGTTATGTGATACTTGATGATGTGATTATATGTTTGTTATTAAAACCTATATTAAAGCAACATAATTGAATTTTAGTTAATTCAAAAAATTCAGAACATTAAACCTGATAAATTTTTTTGAAATTATATTTGTATGAAAATTAAAGGAAAAAATATTTTCTGAAATTGTACGGATGTATGGCATTTCTCAAAATATTTTTTGAAATTGTACGAGACCGCTGGAATTTGGGTTAGATGTAAATAACTTTGCAATTATCTAATTTTCAATATTTGTTATATGTGAATTATATTATTTCATGAGTGATATATGAATAAATAAAATAATAAAAATTTAAGTGAGCGAGGGATAAAATCCCACAGCCTCCATTATATATCTATAGTTATGACAACTAATATGTTTCAAACGAAGAATATTAGCGATCAAGATAACAAGTATAGATTCCCTCATAGGATAAGAGTTTATTAAAATAATAGTATAAATATACTTTCCCTAAGGAGATATATTTTGAGCTATGAATATTTTATGAACTCTAATATAATGGTATACACTTGATAAAGAGATTAATATTTTTTTTCCTACGGAAATGTTATTTATTAATACTCTTGAAAGCTAACAAATATAGGTATGTTATTTTCTTTGATAAGAGTTAACTAGAAAAGAAAATAATGGTAATTTAAAATAATTGTCTTTCAATATGAATAGACTTTATTTAAAAATTAAGATACTTATGTTAAAAAATTAATGGATTGTTTAATATATGCATTATTTTACTTAATAATGGTCATATGAATGATCTATGTATTTTTTTTATTTTAAATATCATGTTTACATTCAACCCAATCTCAATCATTCTAAAAGAGAACCAATTGACTGACCCTAATTATGTTGTTTAGAAAAAGAATTTGGATATTATTCTTACTGCTCAGAAATATAAATTTGTCCTTATTAGTCCTTGCACTGAGACACCTGCAACTAATGCTCATCGTGCTTCTAAAGAAGCACATGTAAAATGGTAAAGAATGATGAGAGGCTAAATGTTACATCTTGGAATCTTTATCTAATATTTTGTAGCATCGACATATGACTGTTCCAACTGCTAATGTGACGCCCCTAAAATAGGAATACATCACCCATTTTGAGTCGCCAAATACATGGTACAGAAACAACTACAACTTTGTAGCTTTAAATTCTTCCAAATTCTAAACAGAAATTGACCGAAATTCACATACGAACGATTTTACAGGCTATAATCAAATTTCAGTCAAAAATGGGGTCCACCAACATGTTTAACATGTTTTTAACATTTATTGTAACAAAAATACTCTTCCTCCTCATTTATTCATATATCACATATTCATTGTAAAAATATCACCATTATTATATTATTATAATATAATAATATATTTAAATGAATTATTTTATCAAAAAAGATAAAATAACTATTTTCAACAATTGTCAATTTTCTAAAAATTCCTCCACTTATATCCACATAAATAAATATTTTCTTTATCATATAAATCAATAATTAATTATTCACAAATAATATAACAGAATCACAATAATAGCAACCAGGTAGTTCCTAGGAAAGAGGGGGCTTTTCAATAAGGATTTCTCCTTACTGGCGCGCAATTAGGTGACCAAACCTCTCCTTAGACAGAACTTCCTTAGACATTGCCAATAATGCTATCTAATAATATTATTCAAATAATATGAATTATTGATATGATAATGGGAAATATTATGCAGTGATTATTATTGAAATAACAATAATATAAAATATCAACGTAGCAATTATTGAATCAATAAAATAAAATAAAATATTGAACAATAATTACTGTAACAATTATTGAGTAGTGCCTTCTTACGTAAGAATCAATAATTGGTGCAATACCATGTGCTACTGTGCAACACCGCGTATTATTATGTTTTAACCACCGGGTATTCTAATAGTGTTAACGATAACAACTACGCCGTTATTTTTAAAAAACTCATACTTGTCATTTTTTTCATTCAATCGCTTTTTGTTATGGGGCCCACAAAAGGTTGCTATCGTTGCATTTAATATTCCCGACGGTAAGAAGAATATTCCACGGCCAAATGAATATTCCCCGACAACAATGAATATTTTATAACCACTTGCTTATTTAAAATATTTATGCATTTTACCCATGACTAACCACATTAATTGTAAGAACCCGAATTTTCAAAAAATTTTAAAATAATAATTTAGTGAATAAAATTCTTAAGGCATGTGAAGGGATCAAATAAAAATATATAATGTGTTACGAAGTATGTGGTATTGTGTTACATAGGGTAATACGCGCTATGTAATAAGTGAAGTTGTGTTTAATAAATATATATATCGTTATTATATATTTGTTATAAATTATAGAGATGAGGTAGTAAGAAGATGGATAAAATTATCTATTGATGTTAAATAATTTATGTGAAAGTTGGTGACCTTAAAATATCTTTGATAATCACCAATTTCTGTGTATTTGTACGAATGAATATCAAGTCTAAGGTAGTGCAATCTTACTCTTTAATGGTTGATGTATAGGAGCTGGGCTAAACGATTCCTTCAGAGAGCGGAGGTATATACGAATTAGTAACCGCTCTAACTCACTGTGAAAACAATGTAGACGAGACAGAAACTAATTTGTTGGTTGTTTGTGGGAAATCACTCAGTGTACTATATTGAATACTATTAAAGACTCGATGTGTGTTAGGTTTGGACTTGTATATATGTACGTTGTTGACGAGAGAAGAGAATCGATATACCTTTGAAGTGGTTAGAGAATTATTGAGTAAATTGATACACGGCGAGAAGTGATGCATGTGTGTGTTATATTTGAGTGTGGTGTTATTGGTGGTATAAAACCGTAAAAGAGATGTAGAGTTGGTTAAACTAATAAGGGAGATAGAGTTTTAAAACTTGAAGCGTAATCCTTGAATTGTTAAGGAAAATAGTAATCGATGATGTGAAACCAAATAGAGGATTGATGTTAGTCGAGTTAACACTTAAGGAGGATGTGTAAAGTGTTTAGAAGTGTAAGGTTTTAGTTTCGCCAATGCGAGAACTTATGCACTGAGAATTTGGTATGGCGCATCGCGCCATTACTAAGCTTTATGACCAGTAAGAATAGATCGGTCTATAGAAAATTCTGAGTAAGTTATGAACATTTGATGCCAAGAAATGGATACTAATAACTCCTATAAGGGTCATATATGGTGACTAAGTTGTCCATGAATGGAGTACGATGGCAAAGCATGAATTTAATAAGAGTTAGTTTTGAAAATTAACTAAACAAGAATAAATATTGGTTAATTAAAATTATATTATGGAATATTATAATCCTTGTATGACAATGGCGTGATAATAAGTTAAATGAAAAAGGGTTAGTTCACTTGGATAAGATGGTGAGTTAACATATGTGTTTAGCATAAGAGGATGAAAGAAATATGTTAATTAATATTGGATATTTTAATATATTACATAGTTTTGCAATATATCAAAGGGTTGATATTTGAAAGGTAAATGATTAAAAGAACCAATATAGTTATAAGTAATTATTGGTTAGAGATTTATGCATAAGGTTAATATTGTATGTGGTGGTTAAAGAAAATTGTTTTGGGATAATTTATGGAAGAAATGAAACGAAAGAATTATATTAATTAGTGTTGTACATACTAATTATTGTAAGATAATAAATGATTAATACTGATTAATCGTTGTGATATTAAAATGTGATTATGGGTTGGGAATACCCAATTGAATTAAACTTAGCCCAATTAAAATATTAATGTGGACATTATCATTAAATAGTATTACTATGGGTAATATGGAAAATGTGGGTAGTAGTGATGTAAAATATCCATGGCCTAAGAATACATGAAGTGTGACATTTAATTGGGACTAATGATATAAGGTACCAAGTAATACGGCGAAGTCATATGTAACTTTAATACACCAATGATTAAATATCTGCGTATTCTAGAAACTGAGAAAGGAAATTAAAGTTTTAAATAAACATTAATATTAAATAAGGTATAATGTGATTATGTGAGTAGTAGAAA